>JAUMHL010000016.1:12329973-12374925 GCA_032362345.1 Sandelia bainsii | reverse complement strand
AGTGCCTTGAGATGATTTTTGTTATGATTTGGCGCTATACAAATAAAGATGAATTGAATTGAATTGAATTGAATAGAACCTGATATATATTTTTTTCATTTCACACATCTGTCAAAGTCTGACTTCTACATTAACAACAATTCAACTTGACTACCGTTTTGTTTTGAGATTCTGTGAGTGTGTTACAATAATATAACTGCTAATACAGTGTGGAACCTCTAGCCTCACGTAAATGGCAGGCTATGATGATTTTGGAAGTTTGTGCTGCTGTTGGATAGTTTTCTGTATAGATCAACAGCAGCACAAACTGCAACTTGTCCAGAATGATCAATAAGTTAATGCCTCACAAAAACAGTTTTCTCATTCTGCAGAACTTATGTATTAGACTCCATTACTTTTATCTAGGTCTACCTAAGGAACTGCCAACTGAGTGTATAATAGCTTTCCACAGCTCTCCACTGCTTAAACACTGTACAATGATGGCCCAAAAATGTGCTCTTCAGACCCCAATTTGTTCAACAGTTCATTAAGTGTACTTGTTCCTCTCTGTGCACTGTGCGGTCGGCTGTTATTCTCTGTAGACCAGTGGGTAAGTTCATGATGTCATTCATAGCAACAGCAACATCCTCTTAGCTCAGGATGTTTCTCAGCTCTTCTGTAGAAGTCTCTCTCAGCAGCTTTGTGTAAAGATTTTAGAGAGGAAGTTCTTAGTCAACCTAAAGTTGACTAAGAAAGTTCTTGGTGAACTTAAAGTTGACTTTAGAAGGACTCCTAGTGTACAGATAAAATACTTAGTCAGTATTGCCCCAGAGAACTGCTGTAAAATGAAAATAACATGCTGCTGAAATCATGACCTGATGAGCATCAGCTTCAGCTTGACATTTGTACTGGTGTTTCTTGTTTTCCTTTCCATGGCTGCCTTCTCTTCCGCCTCCTCCATCCAGGCCTGTAGTCACTAAAGTCTTTTAGATGTGGACATGGACCTTATGGAGTCATTCCTGAACTCGGCGAGTAGGAGGTTTCCAAATCTGCTTTTCTAATCAGGGCTAAAGTTTCTATGAAGGAAACCACGCAGGTTTCATCATGAAGCTAACATTGAAATTCAGACTGTGGGAAAGTCAGGTTCAGCTGTGGAGCATGCACATTGGGGAAGATTCAGATGTTTGCACCTCTCATGCATCTTTCATAAGTGCTGCAGCTCTTCAGATCACAGTTACAAATCGGAGTGTGTCACTAAGGACCTGTATGACTAATTGCACATTAATATGCAGTCCTTTTTCCTTGCCAGATGACCGCCTTGCCATGAACCCTCCTTCCATGATTGCCACAGGCAGCATGGGAGCTGCTGTCTGTGGCCTGCAGCTGGACCAGACTGACCAGAGGCTGACTCGAGACAACCTGACAGACCTGCTGGCCAAGATCACCAACACGGAGGTGGTGAGTACCAAAGCGGAGGAGATTCATACCTGCCAGAAATCATTACTCAATAGTTTTAGTGCTACAGAAGAATGCTTTGTTAATAATAATCATTGCAACATCTCATGACAGCAGCGTAAAAGGCCTTTTGGTAAACAACAGTGATGACTTCAGTAGTGGCAGATTGAAGCTATTTACTTTTCATGGGGAGAGAGGGAGAGCAAGCTTTTGGGTCTTGGCTGGGGAGCCAGACTGCTGCTATAAAGAGCAGCGGCAGAGGGAATGTCTTCTTGAAACTCAGAGCCCACATTCTTGTGGTAGGACACATGCAATTTCTTTGCATGGCTCCCACTTTAGTTGCTTGCCCCTCCTGGTGGAGGAATATGTTTGTAGTGAAGTGATGGAGTGTCTTTTCCAGTAAAAGCCAAAGAAGATAACAAGGCGGTCTTCATACCTGCAAATAGACAAATGGTCATTTTTGGATGATGTTATAATTATATAAAAACACATTAATGTGTTATCTCAGTTATAGATTTAGTAAGAGTGAACATACCTTTAAAATAATAGCATCAGGCTCTCCTGCATTACAGCATGTAACTCAAACTGTAGTGTTCAGTGTGCAGTACTGTAATACTATAGTGTTTGTACAATTAATTATGTGCAATTAAATGATCATTTAACTCATTTGTCATAAACTGAACATGTTATCATTTAGAAGAGTTTATCATGTAATAATGAACATTTTGAAATTTAAATGGGATCTGTCCTGCATGCAGGGCCTGTAGATTTTAATGTAACATACAGTTTCTTAATGATCTTACATATACATTAATCAGTGTGTAATACTGAGCTCTGCACAATTTGAATGGCATTTGCAATGTATGCAGATGCAGATGTTATAAAAGCAATGGTAGCACCTTGTGAATCACCATCACAGTTTAAAAAAAAAATAATAATAAATCTACCACATTTATTCCAGTGCGTGTTTTCACTGCCACACTATGTTGTGACAAAAGGCGACCAGTACAGAAGCCAAAAAATTCAAAAAGGTCACAGCCAATGAGCTGCAGGAAAAACACGGTTGCCTCTTAGCTTGTGGTTGTGTTGCCCTGGCGACAAGGGCCCCGCAACCCAGCCATCACATTAGGCGCGCCGACTGCAGCCCATCAGGTTTCAATTATCCGTACATTTCAAAGGAATGCTGGCCTCATTGTGAGCTTCTTTCAGAGTACTGCAACCAGCTCAGTGAGGCAGACCTCCCACGTCTTCAGACCTGCACAGGGGACAGAGACAGACAGAGGATCCCCTTTCACAAGGGATGTTGTCCAAAAACATCCAGTCCTACTGTCTTATATTCTGTTTTACACCCAAACTCTAGAGTCGGGTCAAAGCTGTTTCCTCCAGACCTCCACATGGGACTGACCGTGCTGTAAACCCAAGGGGGTGGGGGACATGGTATAAGGAGTCTGGAGTGTCAGATCTGCTTATCTGTTCCCTGATAGACCACAGTTCCCTCCCTTGTCCTTTCACGCATACCTCATGCACAGGTCTCGTGTCAGGGAGGATTCTTGTGCCCACCATGCGTTGGTATTGGAGCGTGCTGGTACCCATTGTTCTGGTCATGATGCAGACGGGACCACCTACTTCAATACACATAATTCCCTGCTGGTATGCCGCACATGTGACCAGAGCTGTTAAACAACTTGCACGTCAGATTTTCGCACGCCAGCGACTGCATACAGGTGTACAGATTAAACCCTCTGGAGTCTGCCTGTGCATAAGTGAATAGACCGAGCACTTAATTTAGTATTAGTTACGTAACTTTATAGGTCTGTCATACAGAGATGAGCTGAGAAAACCAGCGAAACTACGAGTGTGGCTTACACATAATATATAACACAAGTATTTTCAGTTATTTACAGCCATGCATAGATCTCATAGTTCTGTTAAATCACTTTACATATAAATAGGCTACATTATATGTAAATTTCCTGCATTTTCTCTGTTTCATTTGTGTGTTTAAGTACTGAAACAGTAGTTTTCATGGCTATCCCATCTTAAACCATTTAAACAAAGGTGCAGTGGAAGTGTCCATATGTAACAACATCTGACCCTTTTTGTTCCAGGACTGTTTGAGGGCTTGCCAGGAGCAAATAGAGCGTGTGCTGGCCACCAGCCTGCAGCAGGGGCAACAGTACCGGCAGGAGACCGGGGTCAGAGCGGGCAACAAGGCGAGGGAGCAGCAAGACCAGTCGAGCACCCCCACGGATGTACGTGATGTCAACTTGTGAACTCCCATCGCCACCTGACTCACATACCGCTCATGCCTGTCCACCAGTGAACTAATGGGAGCGAGCGAGGGCTGGCATGAGCTGCCAGTATTTACATCAAGTGATTACATGAGTGATGGTATGACAATCCATGAACTTTTAGTAATTAAGAAATTTCTAGTTTTTCTCCTTTTTGCCCCATTCATACCCAGTTGGGTATATTTCAAGCGTTGGTTTGGGCCACATGTAATCAAACTAACTATTTAAAAAACAAAAGTGATAAATTCTTGAGAACTTGAGAGTGCCTTAGGTTTCCCAGAATGGAAACCTGAATATATTTTCATACTTGAAAACAAAAAACAGCATAATTATATGAAATATATGTATTTCTTTTGATGCAAACCTAGCAACATAAATATGATAAATGATGTATATTTAGCTAGCATTTAGTTACTCTTTTATCATCTTTAGCAAATAGTTATCAATTCACATTTTTGCTGGGATTTTCCTCATTGTAAAATCCATATATTAATGATTGAAAAGCCGATAATACAGTACATGGCATTTAAAGTAAGCTGATATCCAGCCAGAGGAGTGCTACTGTAGCTAGTGGCTCTCTCTATTTATCATACAGTGTGCACCTATAGCGCTACTTACTATTTATGCCGAAAAGTGCTGGCAAGGAGTGGGCTGGGCCTGCTCACAGAAGAAGGACACGAGGATGTTAAAGATCTGGAGCAGTGGCTATTGTCTGAAAAATTAAAGTAGAGGACATGGGCAGTTATTAAGGTCTTGATTTCACTGCAGGAACTACAGATCAGTTTAATATGGTAACAGGATATTTAGTGAGGCAACAGTACATTATTAGAGATCTGTTGTTGGCGTAGCTCCTACTGTATATGTTAGAGAGCAGTTAAGTGTTCAGCATTTAGTTCGGGGCCTCAGTCATGTAGTACTGATGCCATGTTACTAGTAATAAAAGGAGTTAGAGCATGTTTTTACAGATTTGAGAGGAAACGAATGAAGATTGAACGGTTTCTTGTGAGGTTTTTATACAAGAAGAGCATGTGGAAAGTTGGGAGAAAAATGCTAGACGTCTGGGTTGATGAGTGATAGTGAAACGGCAAGGAGGTTAACTTAAGCTATATGATGTTTCTGCAGGATGAAGAATCCCTGGTGACCTCCAGTGGGTTATTTCAGGTGTACTGCAGTTTCTCTTGTCAATTTAACCATTTAACTATTTGGAGAGACTTATATCAATATTGATGCACTTTTAAAAAAACACACTCCTTAAGATTGGTAAGGGGATGGTGGTTGAGAAGAGCTCAGTGGGTTGTGGGTCATTCTTTTGTTTTTCTTTAAGTTATTTGATTTTGTTTTTTTTTTCTGGGCTGGATTCCCATAGGGTAATGCACGTTATCTTGAAAGCTACGTCCCAACAGGTGAGTAGACATAGGATAATTGGTGTTGTATAATAGTATGTAAACTAAGGAAAGCCAAGTCACGTATAGACTTAGATTTTCTTTTTAGTCAGTGGTTATTTACTTGAATTTTTGTTAATTCATAGCCAAACCTTTCCAATAGTTCTTTCAAATTGGTACACACATACTGTGTCCTAAATATACTTGTTAATGTTTTGTTCTTTTTATGTAAACTCTACTCTGAAGTTTTAAAACTGCCGCTTGTGTGTTTTCTCCATTATAGACACGGATAGGTAGGGTTAACATGGTGTGAAAGTTTTCCCAATTTCACCATGAGCAGAAGTGCCACAAATCTTCATTTTAGAACAGTAATAGTTTCTAAATTGTATTCGTGGATGTTCTGTTGTGCAAAAGCCAAATGTTGGGTTTTTTTCCAAAAAAAGTGCTTTAAACAAAATGTTTGCTTTTAAATGTTTTGTGTATAATTTGTAAGATCATTCCAAAGTGATAGATTATACACACAATTCTCTTGCTGCTAAGAAGCTTTTCTTTTCTAGTCTTACACAAAGTTGCCTTATTGTGATTCACTTGTGTGCTGCTATATAATGAAATTTTGTATATGAAACCAGTTGTTTTTGCTTTTCTGTTGTATGTGTAAGGGAGGGAGCGTAGTGGTTTAGTGTGGGACTGGAAGTACTCGTGTTTGGCCATCATATTGATCAGCATGTTTTAATCTTTTGTTGTTTCATTTGTATCTCTATTCTGTCATTCTTGCTGCTTCTTTGTAATGTTTGTGTACCTCAGGTTAATTTGGACGGATAGAGCAAGAGCCCCATCTCATCATTACCTCATCCCACACCACACACGTTGTTTTCTGTCTTTCCTTTTTTTTTTGGACGGGTCCCACTTTCTTCTGCGTGGATTAGAGGAAAAACGGTGCTTCTTCTCTTTAAATCAAAAAATATCAACCACCAGATACCGCTGAGGAATTTAAAGTGACTATACCAAAATAGGTCATTTCACATATCTGGTGCTAAGTCAAACTCAGCCTATACTGTATGTTATACATATACTGGAAAGACAAAAAAAAATTCTTGCATTGAGTTTCAAATGCATGTTTAATCCAGTTCATTGGAAATAAAGTGGAGTATTGTTTCTTCTTGAGGTACCTGCTGATTCGAAGTTTCAACCACAAGAATGTTTTATCATTGTTCAGTGTGATTGTTTCACCTGCTGTCCTCCATTATCCCCATTTACAAACAGGCAGTGTACCTCAACAATTTCTCCTCAATAAATTGGCTAATACCAATGATTCATTTATACGTCCTCTTTTTTTTAAAACATTGCTCTGCCTCTTTGCAGAATGAATTTTTCTGTTGAATTGTGTTTTTGTGAGATCTTTGACTCTGGTGCCACTAGATGGTGACTAAACCACTGAAAACATGGAGCAGCTGTTAATGAACAACTCCCAGTGCTGTCATACGAATTAGTATATAGCCTAGCATCTGGGAAAACATAAGTTAATTTGTCAGTTTAGTACTACTGTACAGATATCTTTTGTCCCAGAAAGAAACAAGTTTTCTTTAAAGAAAGCCAAATGCATATAAAGGCAGGGTTAGTGGTGCAGTAGTTTGTAGTGGAATTATAAATTAATATATTTAAATTATAATAAACGCACATACC
Source organism: Sandelia bainsii (assembly GCA_032362345.1). Taxonomy (NCBI): domain Eukaryota; kingdom Metazoa; phylum Chordata; class Actinopteri; order Anabantiformes; family Anabantidae; genus Sandelia; species Sandelia bainsii. The sequence goes on along the minus strand of JAUMHL010000016.1, from coordinate 12,368,135 downwards.
TTTGACCTAAGTTAAAGTTTATGGTCTGGAAATTTAACACCTATCCATAATATTTGCTTTGGTGGTGATGCAGCTGGATATTTTCTATTGTCATAATGCTACTGAGTATTTTAAAGTGTTGGTTTGTACACCCTGTGTATGATAAATTATACACATCATTTAATTAATTTCACCAGTAAACCTTTTAACTGTAATTGTAGCAAGTGCACTGTTAACACTTAAACCAAGTACATTTAAAATTTGTTGCAGAAAATCCATTTTAATCTAAATGTGTTAAAACAAGACAAATAACGTCATTATTTTCACATTTATATTTAGCTGGCCAAAAATCTAACACATTTTTTGCAATTTGCAGTGAAAATATGGTAAAATTAAATAACTTTGTTGCTTGATTACACATAAAGTGTAGTACTTTGAAACTCCTTTTCTGGACTTTGCATGACGACAAACATGACACGTGACAACCATAACTATACAAACAGTTACCACAAATAGTTGAAAAATCACCAGAAAACTACTGAAAAATATGAAGAATAGACACAAAATGACTGCAAAGATTTGGAAATGACCAAAAGAGAAACAGCAACCACACACAGGCAAAAAAAATCTGGCTGTCTCAAAATCTCTCCATAATAAAACCTACTGAAACAAGACGTGCTTTAAAAATACAGCATATCCTTTACGCGGCGCTGCAATGCGATTAGGTTTACGTCATGACGTGGGACTACGTCACATGATTGCGACTAAGGCAGGAAGTATTTCGAGAACTGCTGCCGAAAATGTTTACCTTTAGTTTAACGTTCGTACGACAGTAAGTGACATTTTACCAGTTTTGCGTTAATAACTTAATGAGTTAGTTGGTACTGTTGGGTATATTTTAAAGAAACACTTTTTCCTGTCAGTTGGTAATAAAGCATGGCGGCTGAATGTGTAACTGAACGGTTTGACTTAACAGAAAGAAGACTTAAGTAGCCGTTAACGTTACCTTCAAACGTGAACACGTGTTTCAGTCTTCTTGACTACATGTATAATTAAAAAATTTTAGATTAGCTAGAATTTCTAGCTAGATTGTTATCACTAGATATGATCAGTGACATTGCTATGTTTTCACACAGTGGAGAAACAGAGTACAACAGAGAAAAACTGCTTCAAGGTAGGTTAAACAAAGTCTTAAAGTTGCATCTCACGTCTCCTGCATGAATTTAACTACACGGCCTTGGTTAACATGGTGCCTGTTACAGTGTTAAAATAGTCATGCATGTTACACTTGGCTGGACTTGCAAATAATTCGGGCTTGGATTTGGGCCTGTCTTGCTGCCTCTGGATCAGGCAGCAAAGCAGGTAAATTCTGAGTTGTAGCAGCAAATTTTACTGGAAATGGTCAACATATCCATACGTGAACTGAACCTAGACAGAAAGTGGATCATGCAGCATGACCGTGACCCTGAGTCGTTTTACCGAGGAGTTCAGAATAAATTCAGTGTTTTGGAAATACTGTGGAAGTACTTGAATCAGGCAGTTCCTGAAAGTCAACCAGCATCACTGAGTTGTAGCTGTTATGTCAGCAGGAATTTGCTAAAAGCTTTCCAAGTTGATATGCGTGGCTGGTAAACAGTTATCATGAACAGCTAGTTGAAGTTATTGCTGCCAAAAGGGGGTCACACTCCTTGTATTTTGTGTTTTTTAGGTCAAGGTGTGGACACGATTTTGTCAGAAACAGGTGTACAGCAGGCTGAAGCAGTAGGACAATACCTCAAAAACATCACATTCAACCATGTGTTTGCCAGTAATCTACAACGGGCTGTACAGGTAAGACCAACTCATTAATTTATAATTATGCATTATTTCTGTGTTACTGGCAGAAGCAGGTGACACCTGGGTGAAGATAACAAGACGTAAGTAACAGTGAAAGAAAAATCACTGGCCTCTTACCACTTGTATTGTGGCTAAATACACAGTGACAGATCATGCAGATTTAATATTACAATGTAGTAGTCGTAGTTACCATTTGCAAAATACTACAGTTCTCTGCTGTTTAAAGGAAATTACTGCGCGTTGAAAATGAAAATATGTATTCGGCATGATTCGTTTTTAGGGTTTAATTTCTTTAGTAGCAACAAATTTGGCCTGAGTACCACACACAGGTCGGACTCGGAAATGAGAAAGCAGTGGTCTTGGCCTTTTTGTGGGGTTTGCTGATAGTATCATGCTTAATCTTCTTGTGGCTCATGTTTTGAGATTTGTAATTAGATTTCTAGAATACTGCTTCAGTTTAAGACTTGCATGTTTAGGGTCAGAAAAATTAATTTCAATTTTTTGATTTTGTCAGCTGCCTTAAGAGTCACAACTAAAGTTAGTACTGTTTCTTATTTGATCATTCTTGAACCAATAATTTATTTACTTACACAACGAGAGTCTAGAGATCTTAAATTGGGTACGATCACTGTTGTCATGTGGGCTGATGGAATTTTTGGGGAATAAAGTTATTATATCAACACCACCATTGTGCAACAGTGATGTTTTTAGTACAGTAATGACCCCCAGACAGACCTCACACTCTCACAATCTGAACTAACTTACTTAATGATGATAATGCGCCCCACACTTCTCTGTTATTTTATTATAAACAGCGCAGGTTAGTATTGTGTCATTTTGTGGCATTAGTACATTTGTTGGATCTTTGACAAATGAAACCCACAATTATCCTATTTATTTGGAGCTCTGCATTTGTCTGTAAAATAGCAGTAAGTTCCTTGGTTATAAATAGGAACCAGTGCTTAAATTTCTCCTAGCCCCAGCTACTACCCAAACCAGTAAAATGTCTCTTAATTGTGAAGGATAAGAGAAAAACAGGATGCATGTGAATGACTTCCAGATATTAAATCTCTGTGGTCTTTGACTCACTGATGCTGACAATGTATTAATGACTTTTTGGTCTGTCTATGACAGATTCTTTTACCACTTAAAAATTGTACTGAGTCAGTAATTTCCATATTATGTTTCCTCCACCAGACAGCTGAAATAATTCTGAGGAACAACACTCACTGTTCTGGCATGGAGATGTTTTTAGAGCCATTACTCAGAGAGAGGGTAAGATCTAAAGGGTTTATGGTACTTCCAAATATAACGGCTTTACATTCAGTACTTCAGTAACTTATGTTTGAGAGCTAAATTGTGGTTTTGTTGTTTATGTAGGGATTTGGTGTTGCTGAAGGTCATCGCAAAGAGCATCTGAAGAACATGGCCAACGCTGCCGGACAGTCGTGTCGCGACTACACACCTCCAGGTGGAGAGACTTTAGACCAGGTGAGTCAGATACAGTCAGGATTCATCATTCGGACACTGGTTTAGTCACCTAAAGTTGAAAACAGACACTTGAAATCTCAACATCAACAGAGTATTGCTTGTACAACAGCGCCATGTAGTGCTCATTGTGTGGCATTGCATTGGAAAATCCCTAAATATTTTAGAACTGAGTTTCTGGATTGATAATTGATATTCATTACAAAGCTACTTTTTGTATGATGATGTAAAATATCTCAAGCTAGTTAAGGTTTCCACTAGATAACATTTCTACATGTCACAGCATGAAAATAATATATCAGAAATAAAATAATGATGGCTGTGTTCTGTGTAGCTGCTTCCATTTCAGGATACTGGTATTGCACATGCTCACTTATTGGTCACACAATCATCTCTTACTGGAACACTGACTGGGATTGATAATGTTGTAATGTAACACAACAATGTAATGCAACACCTGAGGAGGTTGCACTTTATGGTTAGCAACCGTAACCTAGATGCCGCTAAAGCACTCGGAGATCAGTATACTTGAGTTGAGTTTTTTTTTCTTAGCCTATGTAGTAGGTGACACAGAGAAGCATTTAATCCTTCAGTTTATGTGAAAACCTGACATAATGACAGCAAGCAAGACCTATAGTATTTGAGACACTGCAACTATTTTCGCTGTTTTCATCAATTAACTTCCAGTTATTTTCTTGATTCATAGTTTTTCCTATAAAATATCAGATAAAAAGTTTTAAAAAATGGCTCATGTTGATTTGCCAGTGTACAAGTTCATCTGCAAATATCTTGTTTTGGCTGACCAACAGTCTAAAACCCAAAAACACAGAGTTCTCAGTGACAGAATAGAAAAAAAGATTCTGGAATGAGCACTCTTAGGGCACCTTTGCCTGAGAAATGACTTGAAACAATCTATTTTCAAAATAGTTCATGATTAATTTTCTCTAAATCACAGAAATTATTGATTAAAAATTTAAGGAAAACCATAGCTAAAAGCAATTATACACAAATAATAATATCAACAATTTGTTTTAAATCAAAGTCTCTACTGACTTTGCTAATTTACACGCTCAAACCTGCTGGTGTTAAGGAAGGTTTTTGATGTGACCTCTTGGCTCCTGCTCACTGTCACCTTGTTTTCAGGTGAGGCTGCGATTCAAAAAATTCCTCAAAGTCCTTTTCAAGCAAATGTTGGATGAACATGGCTGGTCAGGACCGGACGCCTCTGCAGGGGCATCAGCTGCTGGAGAAACTGCTAACGGGGCTGTAGCTGCTGCCTCAGCCATCGGTTCTGGTGCTTCAGCTGACGACGGTCTTGGCGGGGTGTCGGTCCATGTTCTGGTCGTAAGCCATGGCGCCTACATCCGTGTAGCTGTCAAGCACCTTGTAGAGGACTTAAAGTGCTCCCTGCCTGCAGGGGTGAAGGTAACCCAGCTGTTTTCACCCTGTCCAAACACGGGCATCAGCCGCTTTATTCTCACTCTGAGCCAGTCCGAGTCCAGCCTGGTCCTCTCTGCTGCTCGCTGCATTTTTACCAACAGAAAGGACCATCTGGAAAAACTCACACCTGCTGAATAGTGTAGAGGGGAAAAATGATCAAAGTGTTGTGTTTGCAGTATGTCTACAGTGTATGTAAGTATATACGTGCACAGTTTCTCACTGCGAATGGAACTATCAGAAATAATGAAGGGAAATAAGCAAACACTTCAAAGATACCACAGGTAACTGAATACAAAAATGCACAGGTTAAGTGATGTTTTTAATCAACTGTGTTTTGTTGTGGAAGTCTAAATTATTGTGCAGTACTGTATCATCCAACCATTTCATTACTCCTCCAACTGTATGCCAGTATGGACTGATATGTCATTCTACAATTTTATTGTTAATTTTATTGTCTCTTTTATCATGTTATACCAAAGTCTAAACTATTTAATATATTGTTGAACACTCACTTTGTGTGGCCATTTTAAATTGTTCTGCCTCCTGTGTTGAATTTGTGGTGCTGCTCATTTTACTTATATGCAATGCAATATAAGATGACGACACTGACACTCACTTCTGTTTAACAAAGTTTTATACGTTTGTTTAAGTAGCAGAAAATAATTCAGGTTGCACATATCACAAAATGTAGTTACATTTACCACATTTGTCTTTACATACATTGCAAATTTTTGCAATCAAAAAATGAAAATGTCCCATTGGACACAAATGCACAATCACTATATTTATACAAAACAAAAGATAACATGAAATACTGACGGGCAATCTGTGACAAGATTAGTGCATTTCATGCATTTATGCAGTATTTTAGGGAACAGCACAGGTTTTTTGTTTTTGTTGTTTGTTTATTTTAGTCTCACTTTTTACTATTTAAACTGACAAAAATGTTTTTGGCTGTGCACCTATTCACAATGTAATCTCTAACAAAAGACAAAACCTAAAAACCCTAAATCATTCAACACAAATGCACTTTTACTACTATATCTACTATAATGCATAACAAAATATTATGCTGAAAAGAGTACCCAGTGTAATCAGAGTTGCTTTTAATTTTATATTATTTATTCACATACATGTGTCAGGGTATCCTTATTGTCTTTGTTTAATACAAAATAACTAATCAAAACAAGAATTTGACATTTTACCAGGGGTTATGTGGATGTTTTGCTTTGTATTGTTTTACTGGACAATTTGTTGCCCGGCAACAGCGAAAATGTCAAACTCTCCCGTTAAGAGTTTGGAAGGTAATGGACGACAATGACCAATTTAACTGTTAGTGAAATAGGCGCTAAGATGTATTTAAGCTGCTAGCTTGTGGACTTGTTTGCTAATTAAGTGGAGCAGATGTGAAATTTTAATTAATTGGCGTGGGCAGATGTCTGCACTCATGCTGGCCTTTAGTAAAAATTGTCCACAGACACATCTGCAGCAAACATTATGCATTTCATGTGTATATGCACATACATTACAGATCATCACAGTGTATCTGCTGCAGCCTCTCCTCTCCGTGTCTGAGCTCATGTCCTCCACACAGAGCGGACAGCAGGCAGGAGAACAGAGGGAGCCCGGGTGAGGTGAGATTTTACTAGTTTACTGCAATTAACTGCGCGCTATGTCTTTACACTTGACTTGTTACTGTAAAAACTAATAGAATTGTTAAACAAGCACAGTCTCCCAGAATTTCAAGCATCCTCAACAACAACAACAATGTATTGTCTTTCTATATTAGCCATTAGCCTCTAAAAATCTGTATCAGCCATTGGAAAACTGGTATCCATTATTTAAACTTAACACTTCTATGACTTTCTTTTCACATCACCATGTTGTCTTTAGCAGCACACAGGGTGTTAAAACACAGATTAAAAATCTGCAAGTACATACAACATAATTAAAATAAAATACAGGAAACATGTTTCATTTATAGTTTAGTTTATTGTCCCAAATTCAAGCAACATTTATTCCACATCTCCAACTAATACATTCAAAGACAAACCACGTTTTTATATACACATAATCGTAAAGCGTTGTTATAAATATGATAAATAATAATAAATGAATGGAATTAAATAAATAAATACTCTTTGGGTGGTTTTCATGTTTGCTGGTGGTGACCAGCACCTGGAAAATCATGAAAGCAAGTCTTTAGATTTTAAATCAAGATCAAGACACTGCTTTGCATAGGTTGTTTTCCCTGTATTCCTTCAAGTCATGGATTGGCTGGTATTAACTGGTGGTCAATAATAGACATGGAAACATTACCACAACAGATAATGTAAATGACTGTCTGTTTGATTTTCTGCACATATTTTGGTATTCTGCATTTCCAGAAATAGGTAAACATTTGTACCCTTACTAAAATTAATGATCTAGCTGTTCTGAGAAACCAATAAGTGTAAATGAATAATGCAAATTTTACATTAAATGATCAAACGTATTAAGCTGTGGTTCACTAATTAATTTATTAGTGAATTTGGAAAAGTGATTAGACGCATCAACTAAACCTGTAGGTGTGGTAAAGTCCCAGGATGTAGACCATCTTCTATATATGACCAAACCTGCTAGTTATGTGAAAAATAAACATCTTAATTAATTAACTTAACCTATAACATCTGCAGCGACCTCTAAGCAGAAGTACAAAATAATGAGTTTTAACACAATATAAGTTGTGCAAAAGGGGATGCAAGTCAAGTCTCTCTTTTTTTTAACATTCAGTGTATAAGCACACTGCTTTTATGAATAAAAGATGACTGAAAATATATTAAGTCAGTGTGAGAGAGAAGGATCTACCTGAATGCTCGCCTTTCCGTTTTTTTTCCAAAATAAATTTTGGCGCTTTATGTTTTTCCCGCATATGCTCAATAAAGTACAAAGTTTAACTTGGACTCGCAAATAGTACGGTAGCTACAGGGAGCGCCCGCACTTTGCAACACCCACATCGGTCATCAGCAATATCAGCCCATGGTCCCGGTGCCCCGGGGACTGCCCGGGTTGGGCCCCGAGTGCACGTTCCAGGGATCGTGGGTGGATGGAGCCAGCGACGTCTCTCGGGACACGTTGCGCCCATCGTCCCCGGCCTCCACCTCTACCTCCAAGTCGGCGTCGTCCTCATGCACGGCCTGGGAATCCGAGCCCTCCTCCGCTTGGTAGACGTTGTGAGGGTCGGAGGGATCAACCACCTGGTTTCTCTTCTCCCTGTGCAGCAGGAGGCGCTCCAGCGGCACTGTGTTCTTCTTGGGCAGAAAGAGGGAGGTCTGCGGCAGGTTCTGACCCGCTGAGAACACCTGTCGGGCGCCCTCCAGGTTGAACAGGATACCGGTCCGGGTGGAGTAGTACACATCTCGATTGTTCTCCAGGAGCTTGTGGTTGAACAGACAGTCGTCTCTGAGGCAGATGGGCTGAGACACAGGAGGAAAGTTGAGAAAATTAAACTATACAGCACGGAAACATCCTGGTTTTCTCAGACGCAAAACGTCAAATATAATCGATTTTAATTAACTTGTATTTCTTATTTAGTATCAGAGTGTAACCATCTCCAATTAGGTACTAAATAAGTAAGAATTTTTCTCTATTAGGAATAAATTAATGTTTGAACAACCCTTCGCTGCAGTCAATTCTGTGCGTAAAAGTGCATAAAGCACTGTTAAAAAAAACTTTGCGTAAAAAATCCATAATAAAGGCAAATATGAACACAAAACCGTTTACAGGTCGATGTAGTTCATAGCAACAATTAGTTGGACTGAGCAATTAAAAATAATAAACTGATGGTGAGACATCCAATAACTGTTGTACGCTTGTGCGTAAACGAGAAACTGTTTAAACCGAAAATGAAAATCTCACAAGTGAGCAAAGGAAGGAAAACCTAAATTTGGTTTAAAAAAAAAAGGTAGATTTATATAGAAGTATAATTTAAGTGAAGGAAATATTTGCTTACAGAGCTGAATGGGTTTCCCTCTAGATCCATACACAGGTAGCGGCTACTTTTCACCCCCAGGATGGCGATGCGCTCCCTTGTTTCAGCTTTCAGTAAAATCACACCTGAAAGGGAGAAGCAATAGTTTGGATTAGAAGGTTGAACATACCATCACGTTACCACACTAGAATAAATAAACTGAAACAAAGCTGTAAAAACACGTACTATATGAACTTCTGACTGTAGTTTTGCGCACAGTGCCATCAAATCTGATCTCCAAGTAGAAGTTTTTGAGGTCTGTGGATGTCTGCAGGTGAACGTATCTTCTCGGGTTCCCCCAGTTGGATCCAACCAGCGGTGACGGGTTCGGGGCCGTTTCCCCAATAGGGAGTCCCTGGAGGACGGTGAGCAAGAGCGCCAGCACAGTGTCCCTCAACCCAAGTCTTCTGTTGACGTCCATCCTGGTGCAAATCGGTAGTTTTGCACTGCGAACTGCTGGAAGTTTTCAGATGCTCTGTTGTCCCAAAGTTTGGAGCCAGTTCCTATTTAAAGTCCCCCCAGTGCCACTCCTGCTCACATGCTTTGCGTCAAAAAAGAAACTCGCCCCCAAAGCAGATGTGCGGGTTTGCAGCAGCGGAAGGGCCACATCCACCTCTGTCTGTTTATCCCGATGCTCTTGGTTAGACAACAAGAATCTTATTTTTGGCGACACGTCTTGACTCATCCACCTTCAACATTATTCTAAGGTGTTTAGGTTTTTGTTAGAACTGGAAGATTGGGCAATATAAAATAACAAGACTGTAACTATAAACTTGGTTCATAATGATTTGTTAATGAAATCAGAGATAAAATAAAACACTATTGTAGTTGTTTATGAGGGAAATTTACGTTTCCAACGTGTGCAACATCTATCAATCCTGATTAAAGAAACAGCAACATATTCAAAATGTGATTGTTCACTTCAGCTACAGCAGGCGTCTAGTCACAGTCTGAGGTTACTTATCTTTTCTGTTTTTACGCACCTGCCCAAGTCATCGTTTCTATTATTCCATCAGCAGAGGGAGCCACTGCCTTATTCAGTGTAGTTATAACTAACTATTGGGAAAGTGGCTGTCCATCAGACTGGCAGAACTGTACTTTTGGATGCTGGAATTTCAGCATAGGACAATTGTGGTCCATTGTCAAGAATACTTCTTGAAGTTGACCTCAGTTTATCCAGTGAGACATTTTAACATCTTCTGTAGAAAACACAACTCACTTCCATTTGTTAGAAATCAAGATAATTTCGTGTTATATTAAAAAACAAAAAGTGCCAGCTTTAATAATAGAGACATAGAAAGATTTTTTTCTCCAGAATGAGTTTTTACTTTAAATACCTCACATTTTGGATGCAGGACTTTTACTATATTATGGAGTATTTTCATAATTTACTGTCCATCTTACTTAAATAAGATTCACTGTGTATTTAACACAGACTCATCCATGTTCACGTAATGAAAACAGAAAGAATGACAAATACGAACAACCAGTTAGAAAAGACAAACTTTTATTGTTATCTCAGGAATACAGTAGACTGCTGTGCACAGCACATACGTACAAAAATAAAAGGAAAAAAACTTTACTATCCATACTTAGCATTGTCTGTTTTAACTGAAACAAATAACTGAAGTTTGTTTCTTCTCAATTTACAGTATTCTGCAAACCAAAACTAAGGCAGAAGGTGAGGTATATGAGAACAGAGATGAGAGGAATAGAGTGAAGACTCACTCACTTTAGAGAGTAGGAGTTGTTGTAAAAAAACACATGAAGCACACACCCCTAATCAAGCTTGGGGAACAGGCATGCTAAAAGTACATTAACATTATAAAAAAAGATATTCCTCACCTTGAATTAATATAAATTTGATCTATAACAAGCCGTGGAAAAGAAAAAAGATTAGATAAATCTAGATATAATTTTTTGGTCAAAGCTGAAAGGTGAGCTTTTGTTTAGACACAAACCTTCACTCTTTTAGGGATCCAGCTCTGTTTTTTGACAGAGAACTGTGAGAAAAGTCACTTTACGCTAGTTTATGATCAAGATGTCTTAATAAGGTGCTAACAGAGATGTCAGACATCTTGACTGTGAGGTGAGAGAAGTGATCATTTCTGTGCATGCACAAAGGTTTCTAACACACTGTCCTCAGCTGAAAATGCAGAGCATGTGGATTGATTTTGTTTGCTTTTCAGCCAATTTACTCCCAGCAAAAAATGTACATCGGTGGTTCTGCATGCAGCATCATCTACAATAGCAACAAGTCTTATTTGATTTTTTTAAAGTCTTAGCTAAATTTGCTCTGCTGTGTTGCATCACGGTAGCCTCAGTACTCGCAGAAAACTTACCACTAAAAAGCAAGATATTCATCTGTGACATGAATACTGTTAAGAATAGATCTGTCTACGATAGACAGCAGTTCATCAGCAGGTGATACGGTGTCAGAATGTGGTGTTTGGGGTTGGGGAGGTGCCCAGTGGAAGAGGGCAGGTCCTGAGGATGGCCGGTAGCTGTCCTGCAGGATTGGAGTGCAGCAGGAGAGGTGACTATGCTTTTACCTGCTCCTCGCACACTGCATTAACTCTGCAGATGTCCCGTCCCCAGAAATATCACAGTACAAGTACTTGGAAAGGAGTGGGGGCTGCATGTTGTGGAGCTGTATTTTAAAGCCATAGAGTTTTGTACACTAGTACTCTGGTTAAAAGTTGCTTCAAAAATATTGCAGATTGTGAAGCAGAGACCTAAAAAGTGCAGCTTTTTTGTATCAGTCAGTTGAAGGCCAAATCTCAAGCCCCCAGTTCTTTAAATTACATTGACTTTAAACTTACAATGAAGTTGATTTATGCACCTCAGATTCGTATTTCAAGGAAACAGTCTGACCCATATAGCCGACCACCCTGGCCACCATGGCGGGGGCCAAGGCTGGTCCATGACTCTGACCTTGAACTAAAAAAGACTGAAAGGAGAGGAGGAAGCTCCTGTGTTACAGCCGGAATCCCAAGGTCCCTGCATGCAGTGGGTAAGCGACATGCAGAAGTGGCTAGTGGGTGGTGAAGGTGGTGGTGGGGGTTGTTCAGGTATGTTGGAGGCTGCCTGTCATCCTGACAGATTCACATTCCTCCTGGGTTTTGACGAGCAGCAACGACAGCAGGCCGGTTCCCCTCACACGTCTTTCCTGCATTTACATAGTCCTGCTTCCTCTCTAAGCACAGGAATGGATGGAGGCTGATGGTGGAGTAAGCTTCAGTTTTTTTCACGTAACAAACTGCAGAAATTTTATGGGTAGATGCACTCTATAAAATTCTTAGAAATGACATGAGGCAAGACAAACATCCTAGGAATATGTAACAAGATACTAGTCCAGCAAATAAGCGAGATGTGATATATCCTCAGTGTTGTAAACAAACTGCTATTATGTATGTATGCTATATATTAAAACTTGTTACTTGTGATTCACAAATTTCCTTGTCTTCTATGCTGATTTTGTTTAACACTAAACTGATTAAAATCAACAGAAGTCACTAGATTTAGCAAAGTAATCTTATAGTGTGCATCTAGTCCACCAACTGCACTGTCCTTTAGTATTTTGGAGCACATGATTAACTCATCCATAATTGCATTTAAAACTATCTGTGCCCAGTTCCCAACCCCTTGCTGCCACTGCAGTGCCACTGCAGAGCTCACAGACAAGCAAAAGAATGGCCTAGAGCACACACTGTACCAAACACACGAAGAGAAATTAAAGAAACAAACATATGGGGGACTATTCCAACCAAACATTTAGAAACCATCATTGTGTGCAACCTGAATTCTTTTTGCTTTGTTCGAGCAAATGCAACAAAGCAGCGTAAAAAGCTCCTGAATTCTTTTGTTTTTTTACATTTGATAAACTATTTACATCATATTTATTTGTTTCATGGACAGTAGACATCAATTTCAGTAGCAGCTAAAGCATTGCGATTCAAAAACAGCAATCCACTTTACTGAGGGAGCCCTGTCCAAGACAATGTGCAGGTACTTTTGTAGTGTGCGCTCTGTCCTTTCAGTCGATTCTTGTGCAGAGGCAAGCCAGGTCAGTACAAAAATCTGTCTCCATGCTTGGATAGATACTGTAAGTATTCCACCCTGTTTATTTGATGGCGATTCCAACGCTAGTCTCTATGGCTGACTGCTCTCTGGTCTTGACCACAGATTGTACATTACTTAATCGATCTAATTACAGAAAAATAAACCAGAGATAGTCAACCCCCCCTCCCTCCTGAGGCCCTCTCTGGAGTGTCAGCCCTATTTCTGACTCCAGCGGGTGTCTCTTACATGCAGGTTTAAGGGGGCCACAAGTGGGAACGCCAAGGCACCTTTAAATCGTGCAGCAAAGGTAGTGCATTTAAGTTTCCCTCACTGCCCGACCTCTATAAATGAGCAGGGAGCCAACAAGCGCTCAAAGGTTTGAAATAAATGATAAACTTAGCAGATATTTGAGCAGATGTCCATGCATCCCTTAACCTATTAAAGTGGTTCTTTGAGGTAATAAAAAGTATTCGTTTCACTCTTTAAAAGCACAGGATATCGCTCATTCTCCATCTCAAAAAAAAGGAAGTGACACGTAGTTCAGTTACAGCAAGCACCAAGATAAAGTGAGACAGGCAAAGGCTTCAACTTTTCCTGTCCATAAAAACAATAAGCAGCACAGTATTGCATACATATACAAAGATAGCTATCCAAATATACATATATGTATATATTTATAAACAGAATAAATATTTGTGATTTCTTTTGCAGTCCACTTGTGTGTATGTCATGACTATGCATTTCTATATTACCTGGAAGAACATCCACATGTGCAAATTACTGAGTTATTGCCAGTTTCTCTCATAGTCGAGGAAGGAAATGTGTGACAGTCATGGCGGTGGTGGCCTTGTTGCCTCTCTTTACACGACCATGCTTGCTGAGGGCAATGTAGAAGCCCTTGTAAACAAAAGACTCATAGGCGTTGTAGTTATTGGGCAGCAAAGTCTCCTTGAACTTGCACTCATTCCCAAAGACTCTCTGTAACAAAAGAAAGAGTGAGACAGTCAGTGAATCTCATGACAGACACAGGTTGAAGATCACAACATGGGCACGGTCTCCACCTGACCTTTACTTTGGCAAAGAGCTTTGAGGGAAACTAGAGGAGGTGGTATGTTGTTGCCCCTTCCAAATACAGATACATACAGCTATAGAATATAGTGCAACACTTTGAACTACATAAAAAGCATATTATAGAGTTTTTTATGTGCTTCATTGCAATAATTACAATGTTTTTTTGTGTACTAGTTAGTGGACGGAGTACTCAGATGTTTTACTTATAGTAAAAGCAGCAATACGGTACCAATATGTAGAAATACTCCGTTACAAATAAAAGTCTTGCATTCATAATTTTACTTAAGTAAAAGCAGTCATTATGCAGAATGACCCATTTAATTGATAAATAATGTATATCATTGGATTATTCTATATCTTTGGGTGCTCTGATATGTAAGCATTGCTTTTTAGCAACCACTTTGTACTACCTCAAAATTGTGCTTAAATTAGACATAAATTTGAAGTTAACTACTTGAAGTGATGTTCTTAGATAATCAAGACTTAATACTAAAACCAAAATTATAATTTATACAACATCTTACTTTGAAGACTTTTACATTTTACTTTTGTTTAAGAAAAGAAGCAAAACAACAAATGTTGAATGTGGACTAAACAGCTACAGTGTCTAAAGGAGGCAAATTTTTAAAGATAAAATGTCTTTTCAAGTAAGTGAAAGTATGAATCTGAGCAGTATTTCAGTACTTTATAATTTTAGGTTACTTATAATACTTGCAAAGCAATATTTTTTATAGTTTATAGAAAACACACATACACTTACTGTATACTGAATACAATATTAAACACAGACACTAAATGTGTTATTCAAAGTTTGCATATATCTATAGATTTTATTTTATAATAAGGGGAGGCTGTGGATCAGGAGGTTAAGTTGGTTGCCTGCTAATTACAGGCTCAGTTGTTTCTCCTGATTTGTGTGCTCAGCCAAATGACTAAATTTAATACCACTGATAGTTTAAAATGCTGCTCTGGGTAAAACCCACTGCATTATTTAATGAAGATAGTCCCTAAAGATGAATTTTGCATAGACACTTTTATTTGGAATCAGACAGAGTAAAGTGATAGTGTCTGTAACTGATCTGTTTTAATAGGCTGCCCATTGGTTTTAATAATGATTTGACCTACATGTAAATTAAATTTATTCACGTAGCATTTTTACGTGTAATGGAGTACTTTTACAGTTCAGTATTCCTACTTTTACTTGATCAAAGGATATGAACGCTTCATCCACTGACAGATTGTGACACAGAGCAGAAGATTTGAGCATTAAAACATTCTCCAGTGGGACTCCTTGGACCTCATTGTGACCCCCACCCCCAACCATCATCAGAGCATATTAATAACATAACAGTGCTCATAAACTCGTGGATGCAGCAGCTACATTAACTCATCTTACACTTACCAGGATTTGTGTGTGTGCGTGCGTGTGTTATGTGTGTGAGGCTCAGGAGTTGCGCACACACGTACCGTTCCGTATAACCTTCCTCTGCTGTTCATTGCGACAAACATCTCACTCCTCACTCCGAACAAGCTGATCACCCCTCGCTCCACGGTGGAGATCTCTATTAGACCTAAATGAAACATAGTGTTAGGAGAAGAGAGTGTCACGCTGCGAATGGGGACAAAGTCAAGTAACCGGCCTATGCAGCAGGGATGGGTGTAACCTTGCAGGTGCATTGCGACTGGATGATGCGTTCTCTGCTCAATTAGCGCTTTGGAATAATTACCTATTTGCATTTTAGACATTTTGATGGCGTGTGAGTGTAGTTTACAGGGTGCTGAGTGGGATCTGTGTGAGTGTCCTGCTGCAGCGGGACGCAGGGTAAAAATAAGTTAGCGTCTAAAGTGAGTCCAAGCATTCATGTCATGTTTTTGGCTTGGGAGGATATTTCGCACTGCACGCATGTAAAGATCAGTACACTGTTTTTGCTTTCGGAAACTTTCATCCCTGCCGTCACCTCTTTTTAAATATCATGCAAGACAAGTGACCCGCTTTAACTTTTACACAGCCTGCGCATAGGGTTACACTCTTTTTTCTGTGTCCAGTGCTTTCCGGGTGCAACTCACTGTATGGGTTCTCATTGTGTGCACCGCTTATCCTGCCATCCGGGAGCACCTGCAGGTGAAACCCAATGCCCGCGTTGCAGTACAGTCGCCGCACTCTTTTGATGCCCTGCAAATAGTCACTCTCCCAGTTCAGCTCTGATTTCCCCCCAGGTATACCCAGATAGGAGCGGGAGAAAAGGGTCTCCCACTTATTTTCCAAGAACGTCGCATTAGTCCTGCTCGGAATCGAATAAGATGAAACGATCCCCCAAAGAGAAGTCCACAGGACAATAACTGCTGGCAACGTCCAGTGCGTCCTGGCCCCGCTGGACATGCTGTTGATGCACCTTTGCGCAATGGCCATCCAGTTTACTTTTGGGGCACGTGGTCAAAGTTACCTGCCCTAAAAATGCAACTCTTCTTATTTTTTGTCCTTTGGCATGGTGGCGATCGAGGCTTATTTTGGGATCAAGGCAGATCAAGGCCCCATAGCCCGAGATCTGAATATGAGCAGAGGGACTGAGCGCGTCAGAGCTTGAATTGGTGCCGGTGGCGATGATCATCTTTCGCCGCTCCGCGCCTCTGTACAGGCAACGCTGGCCGTGGAGGGGACACCACTCACCGCAAAACCAGCTCACCTTGCCCCCTACTCTCACATCCTAAAATGACATCACTGTGACTTCACTGCTACACCCCCTCCATAAAAAAAACACACACAAAAAAAACCTACGTAGGAGATGGGAGGAGGAGAGAGTTATAGGACCCCAGTGGAGGCAGTTCTGATAGGAATGATGGGGGTTGCTGCACCTTCACATCAGCGTTGAACAAGCCAGTCAGAATAAAACGAGGAATTTCCTGTGGTGTATTTCAAAGTAAAACTATTATGGCTGCGAATGTGTTGCAGGTCTTAAAAGTATCAAATGTAACTCCA
Source organism: Sandelia bainsii (assembly GCA_032362345.1). Classification (NCBI taxonomy): domain Eukaryota; kingdom Metazoa; phylum Chordata; class Actinopteri; order Anabantiformes; family Anabantidae; genus Sandelia; species Sandelia bainsii. The sequence goes on along the minus strand of JAUMHL010000016.1, from coordinate 12,351,273 downwards.
GTAAGTCCCTGCATCATCTTATAAATCATCCAAACGAAATAAACTGCTAATTTAGTTGTAAGCTTGAACTTCAAAACACATTTAAAGTAATAGGATAATAAATCAGGAACACTGGTTGATGTACCTGTGTGCTCAATTCAAATTATTATAAAATTAAATAACATTATAATAGTTTAAACATTCTTGGATGGGAAGAGGTGGGAGTGTGGTGATGTGCATGTGTGCCTAAACTGCAGGCGAGAGCACATTTATTGATGGAGCTATAAATTAAAGATTGCATACCCAAGAATGAGGAGATAACCTCAAGATGCTTGGCAGGAAATAAATTTTCCAACATAATTCCAAACTTTGCACTGCAAAAATGAAATCAATGAAAGAAGAATCTATAACGAATGAAAACTATGACCTAGAGCTAAGTAGGCTTGTGTCTTCCACCCTAAATCCAGTACAACACCTTTGGAGTATTTTAATGCGGAAGGCAGAGCAACAGAATCCCTCCAGCAAAGAGCAGATGAAAATAATTATTAACGAGGAACGGTAGGCAACACCTCTCCTCAGATTTGTGCAAAACTGGTATCATCAATGCCAAAGAGGATCATCATCTAAAATAAAGATGAACATAAAATACTGAACTCTGATGAAGCTTGGTCTTATATTTCAACATTTCCTTCATAGTTTAATTAGTGAAACATTTCTGTTTTTCAAATAAATTGACTTTATTCTTTTTGAGGTTTACCAAAAAACAGATAAATTGTATTGTATTATGTACAGGGTTTAATAGTAAAATATGAAGTAAATAAATAACTAACCGACATTAAATTTAACTGTTAGTTATAAGAGCCCAACAAAACAAAATAATGTAATAGTAAATGAAAGCATGAGCAATACATTTTTATATTACAAAATGCTGACAACATACAGTACTGCTAATATACACTATTAATTGAGAAGGACTACTTCATGCTTTTATTTTGGAGGTAAACTAACCTGCTTTTGAATCTTCCCCTGGCTAATTATGTCTAACATGACACAGCTCTTCCTCACATGGGAGACCTGCAGAAGGGGAGGGAGTGTGTTTGACTTTCATTGGCGTTGAGCAATCATGGGATGGATGGATGGATACTGTGTCCAGAACCCAAATCGGGACCTTGGTCATATGTCCTGGCAGCCTAATGCCTTATTTAGAAGGAAGGTGTAAAAACAGTTGCAGCCAGTCACAGGAGAGCAAATGGCAATCCTGTCTGACACTTCCTTAGCTGTTTGTTCAGGAAGTTTACACAGCCAAATATTTTGCATGGTCATATTGCGCATTATTACTGTAAGTAGCACACATGACAACTATACATGAGAATAATGTAATGCTGCATGACGCAAATACAGTGCATTGTTTTAGTTATTCCACTGAGTCCATGTCTTGAAATGGAGCAATACGGGAAATTAGGGAAAAAAAACCTGCAGCTGGTGATCATAGGGGAAAAAATTATAAATTTTCTTTAAAAAAGCTATACATTTATGCTTTATTTCACATTAAAAGACTAGCAAGTTGATCTGACGTATTCTGTGCATATGTTTCTCAGCAACATTTTACTTTTGAGTCTTCCTATTTAACACAGCGCACTGAGCAGATGTGTTTGTTAATGCATTTGTCAACAACTGTAACTTCTTCTGGGGGGACCCATATGTGGAGATAAGAAATAACAATATAATAAACACAGCTGTAATAATGCCTTCACAGCAGAGGTTATAATTGCTGACAACTACAGTACATTGATAAATACTTAAATGTGCATATAGATGCTTCCAAATACATTATAGTGCACGACAACCCATTTATTAAATGTCTTATACATTTTAAATAGGGAACCTGAAATAAAGTGTTACCTATATGGTAAGTTCACCAGGTTCAGCCTCCTTTATATCCCTGTTTGCATCCTGTCCTCTAGGGTGCTGGTGGCAGATGCAGGCTCGGGGGAATTCCTAACCCGTCACAGAGCACCAGCCTCTGGGGCCCCCGAGAGACTCTCGACTGCCAGGAAGCCTCGGGCCCACCTTAGCAACCAGAGAAAACTTGTTGCTCATAAACACCAGAGGCAAGACAACCCTATAATGCAAAACAACAAACAAACAAAACATTTCATACAGTATATCCTAATTTGAAGTCATATAATTTGGCCAAGAACTACAGTGTTAAAAAATATGAGATCTTTTCCTGATTTCTTCTCTTTTTTGGTGTATCTCATATTTAATTGTTTCAGATCTTCAAACAAAATCTAACATAAAACAAAGCAACCTGAGCAAACACAAAATACAAGTCTTAAATCATAATTGTATTATTTTAACCCACAAGGTAATGTAATAGGAAGGGTTGGATGAATTGCAAAGATACTTCTAAGACTTTACTTGGCAGATGCTTTTATCCAAAGCGACTTACAAGGAGCTAGCACTCAGTGTCTTGCTCAAGGACACACCTGGTATGGGGGATGCGCTAGTCTGAGGCTTATCCCATTGAGCTACCAGGCTCCCTGGCTACAAGACTCTGGGACTCCGTAGAGCCACAGTGAGAGACACTTTCTACAAAAAGACTTGGAACAATAACAAACCTTCCCAAAAGTGTCCAACCTTCCAAAATTAGTCCAAGAGTATGGTGACGACTCACACAGGTAGTCACAAACGAACGTAGGAAAAACAGTCTATGAACTGCAGACCTCTCTCATCTCAGTAAAGAAGTTAACGTGACTCAACTGGGTCGAAATTTCCATGTCCATGGGAGATTAGTGAGGTGACAACCCAGAAGAACATTAAGGCTCATCTGGCAAAATAATGACCTTCAAACCTTTTGGGAGAATGTTCTATAGACTGACAAATATAAAGTTGAACATTCAAAATGTTAATTGTCTATGTCTGTTTCTGTTGGTAAGAGTTGGTAAGTTTACTTATGAACAGATAGACCTAAGCATTGAACCTTAGCTAAGGTTTGCTAACTTTAACTTATCACGGCTAATAGCAGAGATGGTTATTTTAAGTAACGTCCCGTCTACTACTGGCTAGCGCAGTCATGCTAACGTTAAATGCTCTCAGTCACACTGGAGCAGTAGATGGCCACCCACCCCTAAGCCTGATTCTGCTGGAGGTTGTTTCTGTTAAAGGGAGTTTTTCCTTTCCACTATTGCCTACTGCTGCTCAAGGAAATTTGTTAGGTTTTCCGTATAATTTTGTAAGATCTTAACCTTACTTTTGAATTGAATTGTGTTCTCTACATAGAAATTTGAGGAAGAGCTTCAGGACATCAGAGTTAGGCAGCAAGACTGTACCCAAAAATAAGTGTAAGTAGTTCTCTGAATGGCTTAAAAGGAATAAAATTCAAGTTGTGGAGTGGTCTAGTAAAAGTAAATGAACAAGTTAATATATGGAGAACGAATACTATATAATTCATATAAAAATAGTTCTGACTGGACATTAGTGCTACCTGGTATATTGTATGTGATATCAGCATTTAGATAGAAGCTTTGTCATTGTATTGGAAATATACTGTACATAAAAACAAATTTTCCAAACAATTTTCCAATGTTGTGCATGATAATAATATAAACACCCTTTTTGACACACAAGTACATCTACTCAACTGGGATTTCTACTGCACCACATTAATCTGAAAACTTACTAGTTACTTTTCAGATTAAGATAATGCTGCACTTTCAGAACAGTTTACAGAATATAATGCATTGTAAAAAGCACATAAAATCGCTATTATTAGATGTAGTTACAGAGAAATCCAACTCCTTTTAGTAGTCTACAAACTAGACTGAATAGCAAATTAATGAGACAGCCTCTTTATTTGCTGTGTAAGCACATGACTATGCAAACCAAGGCAAGCAATAGCCTGAATAGACAAAACTACTGTGCTATTGACACAGTGAAACTTAAATCAATTGGGAGCAGGCACTCTTAATGAGGCGGTGCTGAGCTTTTGAGATTAATTCAGCTAATAGTGTTATTCTGGCATGACGCTGAGGCTGCTCTTTAGTAGTCACACCTTCAGAAAGAGAAATCAGAATAAAATGTACTTTTGACAGAAACACAAAATATGATCCTTTTTTATTTATATATTTTCTGCATATTGAGTGTCCACTATTGCTACATTACACCAAGAGAAGTAAAAAACCATCATCTACTTTAAGTTCAAAAAAGTTTTTTCTTAGCTTTTGGATCAAGCTAAAGCAGCAGAGGTTGGCATAGCTCCAGGTTGTAACACAGGCTTTTTGTTAAACCATTGAAGTTGTAAGCCAAATAAAACAATCTAGATTTAAAAAAAAAAAAATCATTAAAAAAGTTATTTTAATTTTCTGTTGTCTGGCTAATAGGCTAATTAACTAATTGCTTTTGCTGTACACTGGAAGAGAATAAAGTCAAAAAATAAAAGCAGAATATCCTCTACAGCAGCAACTGAATTACAGTTGGACAACAAGAGAACAGAGGGAGGTACTACATGGAAACTTGCCCACATTTTGCCTGTAGACTCGTCTTGATTGACTGTATTAGAGCAAAAGTAGACGACACAGGAACTAGAGAAAAGTGTCTGCAGTTTACTGTTGTCAGTTCAGCTGTCTTTGTTGTAATGGTAAGATCCATTTAGTGCAGCACACACACACACATATCAATCAGAAAACAGACCAGAGGGAAAAGACATACAAGCTGTTGTGCATATTATGAAAGTGTAAGTAACTGGATACAGAAGGATGCAAAGCTTTTTCAATTACTATTTTATTAACGTGGGGTTTAAAAGACGATACTGAAACAACAGCTGGGGAGACCCAGAGATTGAGGGGGGATTTCTCTGGCATGACATCAGAATCACTGGCATTGAGAAGAAATAATACTCAGTCCAACTGTGAATGTACAGAAGACACTTAAAATCTGCAAAGGCCTTCACAAAGGGAGACTGGGTTAAAATATTAAAATCACATCAGTTATGGGAAGTAATGTGATTTTGAATAAATAGTATCAATAGGAAATATTTACACCTACAAATTCAGCAATGCTTAGGCTAACATCAACATGTTAACACATAACTTAGCAGGTACATGATTTACCCTGTTTTTCATCATAGTTATTGTATTAACATGCTAACATTAGCTAATTAATGCTAAACATAAAGTACAGTTGAGTCTGATGAGTATGTCATCAGTTCTACAGGTATTTAATATAGTACTGGCCAAATTAAAATTGTTACCAGAGTCAATCAGGGTGTAACCAAAGTTGGTGCAGTTCATCCTGAAGTAAGATGAATGTCAATGAACAATAAACAACGATCCACTAAATGTGGAGACATTTTACACAAAATCTCATGGATGCACTACACAAAACATGGATCGCCAGTGACTTTAGACTTTATCCACTGTAACCGTAAATATCTGTTGAAACTTTGGTAGAAGACGTGGAAATATTTGGTCATACAGATCATACAGTAGTTTTGTGAGCCAAGCCCAGTGAAAACTTGGTCTAGAAAAAATCAGGAGATCAGCAAAATGTATTATTATTATTATTATTATTATTATTATTATTTGTATTAATCTTCAGTGGCAAAGAGTCCAACCTTAAGTCTCTAAGCACTTATGAGATCCTTTGCACAAGTAGGAAAACTTTAGATTATCAAGCAGATAGATCATTGATGTGGTGATCGATCGAAAACAAATGGATTTAAATCTAAGGGAGCAGGGGCTTGTAAAATAGTAAGGTGCCACCCTGAAATGAGCTTGGGGTTCAGATTTGTGCTGAATAAGCTGATGTATAATTCAACAGCCAAAAACTGCACTGTCTTATGCTCTTTTTCCGTGGCTGCTTTGTTAATCAGTGACATAGGAATAAGCAGCAAATCCACAGAAAACCTGATACTGACTGACGAGCACTGTTAGTAAGACATATGCAATAGCTGTACTATATTAAAAAAAAATCTGCTCTGCTTCTTTCATTATTATTTTGTCAAGCCTTGAGCTGCACTGGGAAAACAAAGGACAGCTTGTCAGAAGGGAGTGTTCTCAGTAAAAATATCTTTTCAAGGGTACAGCCTGTGCACCTTGCAGATGTGTGTGCAGCTAAATTGGGCATAGAATGACTAAGGGGAAAAGAAGCAAGGCAGAGGTGACTTATACGCTGGTTACAAATCCCAAACAATGACACAGCAATTTTTATGTTCATGTCAAGATATGAAACAAATCAAGACTAATGTGTTGTTAGATTGTTTGACTATCAGCAAAGGCATTCAGCGTTTTCAGTGAGCAGTAAATCAAGATTTCTGACATTATGAATCATCATTTTGTGTAATTACAGACAGGAGTAGCATTACTGAGACTGAAAGCTCGTTCTTAACAGCCAGGCCAACTTCCTCTGCTGTCGAAGATTGTGTGAAATGATCGAAAGCTCCAGCTACTAATGGTCCTTATCATGATATTGTTCCTCCAACTGCTGTTTCCAAAGTCATGAATGAATGTTGAGTCTTGTCAAACTCAAAGCACAAAGGAAACCATGCTGAAATCCTGTCGTGGTGCTAAACCAAACTTTGTGAACAAATAATATGCAAATAACAAGAACAAAGACCTACGTGATGTTATCTAGGACTGTTTTAAGAGTACCCGAAGAGAAGCCCTCTGGCAATCAAAGCAATGACATTTGACTAAATAAATTGCTTTAGGGAACATCAAAGCAGAGATGTAAGCTCTACTTTTCATTATTCAAATAATCGTATAGCAGAACCAAACATAATGGAAAAACACTTGGGCTTTGTATTGGAACGAGTGGTAAAAGCAATGCAGTAAATGACCTTGCTCTGAATGATGTGGATTGACTCACATCGTGACCATTGATCTCCTTATAAGCCCAGCAATCACGTTCTCACCCCAAGAGAGCTGAAAGATGTGCAAACGTCTGTTCAACGAGATGTGATCATACAATCGTTTTGTGAGCGTTACGTGTCACACTGAAGTGTGTGTGTGCTCAGCAGGGCTGTCAATTCATGACGCCCTTAGCATCAGGTTGTAAAAAAAGGTTGTCAGGTCACACGGTTCTGCCAATTTCAGATTTGCATTTATCTATTTATTTGCCATCTAAACCTGGTCTTTGCCAATAAAAACCAGATTTATAGCCCAGTGCTCCAAGGCCCAGGAAGACCATTAAAGTAATCACACGTGCCAACAAACCCATTATATCAGATAAAATTCTGTGAACATGTGGAGCAAAAACTGATCAAAGTGTATTAATATGATAAACTATTTGACTCATATTTTTTAGCAGCAGCCCTCCTGAAAGCTCCCATTGAGTATTATTTAGCTGTCTTGCAAATTCAGTTTTTCCATTCATTGTACCAAATTCATAAAAAGAGGACTGAGGTTTGTTAAGTGCCGCATCCTTATCATAACCTACTGCTCCTTCAAGGCAAGAACTGGCAGGCTAATGTGAGGCCACGAGGAAAACTCTGTTTACGTGGCTACCACGCTGAAAAGTCAGACAGTTTGGTTTATGGCTGTAGGAAGAGATAGAGATCAGAGGAGGTGTCAGCTGCTGAGTCGGCAGCCGATTCCCCTGGCTCCTCTTCCCTCTCTCCCAGGAACCCAACACCGAGCCAGGCCACCAGGACCGAGCGGGAGAATGTGAGGAATTCTCTCAACACATTTGCTCACTGCTTTGCACGTTCTCACCCCCAGGAGATGAAAACCATGCCGCTGGCTCTGTGGATGCGACCACCTTGCTCCACAGTAAGCGGGCAGGAGGGTGTGCGACAGACAGCTATGAGCAGGGGATCAAGGCAATTTGGCTGATGGGTATAGGAGAGCGTCAGGAATGGCTCACTGCAGAGAGAGTGAGTCATCCTGGACAGAGCTGCTGTCATTCTGCTAGCACAACAAAGATCATATCATTTATTTTTATCATGGCTCCTGCCGGATGAAACTGAAACCCATAAGGAGCTGATCAAAAGTTTTGGCACACTGCCTGTCCTGGAGAGCAACTAATAACAAATCATATTCAAGAATGATCCAGAAGAATCACTGGCAAGTTGTGGTTTACGCAGAGCAACGAGCCTGGCTAACCTAAATGTGACCTGAATAACCCGAATGAATTGTCTGTGAAGATTCTCAGTCATCCAGGTCATGGTTATCCCAAAAAATGCTGTTCAGTGGCACCTGGACTTGCTTTAAGTTCTTGAAGACGTTTCACCTTCCATCCAGATGGAAGGATATTTGGATATGTTGGACGAATTCAGCAGTTTTCTCAGTCCAAAGTAAAAAATCACCTAAGAGGTCAGGTATAGGGTTAAAAAGCTGGTTGCTAGAGAGGTAAAGAAGCAAATCTTTACTATGTTGAATGGAGGCAGACAGACGGTCATCAGGAAAAGACAAGTAGCCAGGGTAATATCCACATGTAAGAAGGAGATGAACAGGTTCAATGCTGAAAGAATGAAGCAACAAGGCACAAAGATATAACCCAGCAGGGAACGGCTGATACCTGACTGTTAAAAATAAACAGCTGTGTGGTAGACGGCAAGTATGCAGAGAATAATGAGGACATAAAGAATCATGTTAGCATATGTTGAAATGCTAGAGAGTTTCAGGAATTCAGCAAATTTCAACAGTGTATTGCTATGATTTAGGACATGTGTGGGTCTCAGAGGGCAGTGGTTGTTTATTCATGATCAGTTCCACAGGTTGTATTTGACAGACTACATCCAATTATAAAAAAAAGTTTGTTAATGTCCAGAACATAGTATACTATCAAAAAACAGGAAAATGACTGACAGTTGCCGGTATTTATGGTTGTTTGGTAACCTGTTTGGGAGTTTGGTTTCCTATTAAATATTTGGGTGAATCCCTTGGGTGAGTTATTTGCAAATTCATGGATTTGATAATTGGTTTAAATTGATAAAGCCGTGATCATAAACTCTGTGTGGTCACGTCTTCATTGGAATTGCTTTCAATAATGCAAAGCAGTGTCTAACAGCAGCATGACATTGCTGCTGCAGTACAGCTTAGGGAAATTAACATCAGCAGTGTTACTGTAACATGGAATGATGACCAGAAAAAAAATTTAATCTAGAATTTTGTAAATTTTAATGTAGAAGACCTCCAGCTGCACCTCAACTGAGTTCCTGTCCTTCTTGCTGGTACATGTGGATATTGCCCTCTGGTGTCACACAGATGTTAAAACATCCAGGCTCGTGTCTAAAAGATGATAAGTCACTGCATTGCAGCACTGGGATGCTGGCATGTGGTTTGACTGGGATCAGTGACACTTTACTTTCAAAAACTTTGTGAGAAGTACATATTTTTGAAACTGGTATTCTCTTCATAACATATATGCGCACGGATTTACTCAGTGAGTGTTCACAAAAGTACATTAGTGTCATCCAATGCATAATGTCTTGTTAAATGCAGTAAACAACACTGTGTCATCCCCTGCATTGCAGGTAGCGTGTCTCAGTGGAATATCTGAAAAGAAAAAACTACACTAACCTCAGGGCATCATTTGATGATCAATGGGCTCCTAACCCAGAACTAGTGAGTTTCCTCAGGTGTGTTTGGTTTACAGACAATGATTACATATTCACTAAGCAAGCTTTGTAAATAAACTATCATTACTCAGAACTGCTACAGTAAGTCCACTGAGAAGTTGCTGCTGTCAGAAGTATGTGGACACTTATTGGTTATTAAAGATGGCCGTGTGTTTTGTGTGGCACAAGGGAGCAGTGTACTTAATGGAAAATGCACAACGGAGAATCTGATCCAGGCAGTCTATCAGCAAATGAGGCAGCAATGAGTAGTGCAGTGCATCCCAGGCATGGTGAGACATAAGTCACTGAGATCTCATGTGCTTGTGTCCTTTTGCCTGTGACCTCCCTGTTAAAAGGTCACCCTAATGAGACTGCTCACTGGGTGCCCTTCAAGTGCCACTCTGGAGTGCAGGAAACAATGCTGTGTTACTGATGCTATTTTGAATGGCGTCACAGTGTAAAACTGGCAGCATTGAATTATTGCCGGCCCTTTGATGCTGTTTATATCCCTGCTGTCTTGTCAACACATATAATCATACTGCACATCCGGGGCCTGATATTAGCAATAGCGCTGCCCAAAAAACACAAGCAGCAACATCTTGTCATGATGATTCAGCATTCAGGAATTTGTAAAAGCCTTGATGTTTTTGTTGTTTGGCTTTGGCTCTACTCTACTTTTTTGCAGTAAATGAGTTACTGTTTTGCTGCAGCCCAGTGGTTCCCAAACTGGTACTCACGATGGTCAGTTAAAAAAAAGAATTAACACAGTTGCAAAACCAGAAACAGTGTTTTTTTATTCCACAATTTCTTATTGTCAAAATATGGTGCCTACATTACCCACAATGAAACTGGATAGTTGAGGTAGTGATTTAAGTGTTATGATAATAGCAGCTAATGTACAGTAGCCTTTCAAATCTTCTATCCCACCCATCACTGCTCTGCGTGATATTATTTATGGACATTTATCTGATCTTGCACATTTTTTCCTTTGTTTACACATGCGCTACTGCTCGCTAAGACCTGTAAACTGACTTTGTAGTAAATAATAAGTAAAACATTTTTTCTCAAACTTCAGACCTTTAAAATCATTTATATGGGACAAATCCAGGAAGGAAACTCAAGACAAATACTTAAATCAATAGTTTTTTTCTGTGTTTCCCATAGGAGTATTTGGCAACCTGTTTATGCAGTCACAAGCCCACACTTCCTACACTCTCTTTGTGATTGTTCCACTCTGACCTTGCAGTTAGCTTTTTGTGCTGTGCATGTGTACTCCCAACAAAAAAAACAAGAAACGTCTGCGAAAGCATGCACTTAAGAAGATGATTTCTTAGAAAACAAACTCCGGAAACCACTGATTGACAGATCTGTCTGCCCACTGCGGTTCCCTGGCTAAAGCTGTGGCTGTGCTGTGGTTGCCATTGGTTCATGCCTAAAGACATTGGATGCAAGACAAGTTTTGGGTTCCAATAACAACACCACACTGGCACAATTCCAGCACCGGACATCCGTAACACTCTGAACTCATGAAGCCATACTTAGTTTGAGGCTTGTAAATAACTGGTGCCCTCTTCCAGTGAATTTTCTAATTGACTGATCATTTTGGCTTCATGACAAACTAAAAATATTTCCAGCTTATAGCTTAGAAAATATTTAAAAGTAGTGAAATTGCATCACAATCACCTCTTTGGAGTCTTCAACTATTCATGCAAAACAAGACTATATTTAGCATTTTACCTAAAATATAATATCTCACTAGTAAAGAAGGAAGCTATTTTTTCTTTTCCCTTCATGGAATGTAAATAACAACAGTGTAGTCTGCGTCTGAGGAACAACCATACAAGGTCAACGCTGCTGCACTGAGAGAGCCCCACACAAACTACCACTCTCAGATGCTTTACAGTACATAATGATTGCATTCACATCAGTGGTTGGGGAGAGCGGGGGGGCTGCATCCTGACCACTTCCAACTAACAAGCTCAAATTAAGACAACTGATGACCTCACAACAGTCAAATAAAAGAAGAAAAAGAAAAATAGTCTGGTAATACTGCCTGCTGGTGCCATGAATAGAAATCACAGTTTTGGGTTTGTTAAATATCTTGAGCTGTTATAAGTCTGTACAATGTAGTAATTGAATCTAAGATGAGTAATTAAATATTTAGACTAAAAATAGCCTGGTCCGCTTCTTTCTTGACCTTTTGTTAGAGTTTAAATGTCATCTAGTAATATATTGTTATATAGTGTTCATTTTATTATTTTTATCATTATAATTAGGTTGTATAAAAAAAGAAATAAAGTTGTTCCACAGCCTTTGTGTGGAAGATTGTATCTGTCCAGTTTGGGACTGAAGAAGAAAACCTTTGTTTGCAATGTATGTCATATGTGAGAAGGTTATGTTTAACCACTGCAATAATAGTTTTGGTATCCATGTGGGCTGGACGCATATGTGTGCATGACTAAATAAATAGCATTCCTTACTATCAGGATGAGATGTACAAACTTTGCAGCTTCAACAGAAATGTAAGAACCTATTGTTTACTCAGTTCAGTGAGCATCTAAATTGAAGAAAATGCAATATGTGAATTAAATACAACTACAAATGTATAGGGACTAAGTTTACAATGTACGTATTTTGTTATAAGCTAAAAGGGCATTTCCACTTTTAGTTGAGTGAAGACTGTATGTGCTGCATAGTGTTCTCTAACTGTGGTCACATGACTGTTTTGGAACATATAGGAGTGAAGGAGGGGAGATTTTCATTGCAGCAACATAAATCTAAACAATTTCCTTTATTTAAAAACAGACGTATACATAGAGAAGTGCCAGATAAATGGTACTTTTATCTCCAGGTTACCCTAAAGATAGCAAAGGTGTGTTTATGATGAACCAGGAGGTTAAAAAGTCACCTGTTGTTACCGCTGCTTCTGTAATCGTGTCTGTAACACAATACAAACATCTATATGTTTGAATGGAAGCATGATGTTGTGACCGCAGACTGGTTCTGATATTTTGGTCATGGCTGTAGGCAGTGCTGGAGGAGTTTAGGAATGTGTGACCACAGCGCTCTTTAAACCCGTGGCTGCTCCTCCCCTGTCTGGGTAGGAAGACACTGTACCATCACATCCTTGAGCGTCTCCTCCAGGTCCAGTGTGTGACAAACCGCAGTTGACAGCCACCCACTCACAAAGCAGAAAATGACAACCCTCTGGACAGCTGTTCTCTAGAAGTGAAGTAAAAATGGAGCAATTTCCCTTTTACTGCACTTCAGAGGGAGCCATGATTGTTTCCGCCCTGAGAGTGGGCGACTGAGTGACTGAGGACATGTCAGGTTCGTGTCAATTAGCAGGTTGGACTCTTGTACCTCTGTGATCTGGCACCCTGAAGCTTCAGTATCTGATGCCATCTGCTGGACTGCCGGCTGCATGGCTGAACTCACTTGTTGACTAATAATACTGACATGAGCTGTAAAAGCAAAAACAAAAGTATTCACAAAGTCAACAAAAACATTATTTTCATTATTGTATCATTTTCGACCATTTAAAATATTCATGATAAGATTGTTTCTGAGCAGTTTGTTGCCCAAAAAGATACATAGATATATTACTGATTTTAAATATATTTTTGACAAATGTTGATACACCATATTTGCCAGTACATCTTTAATACACTGTACTATTTCCACCAGTGTAGTTTGAATAACGAAGATGTATTATTTTGTTTATTAAAATATCTCCAAACACATTTTTAGGGAGGCATGTTTGTTTTTTCAGGCTGGGCCCCCACACACCTACACATTAGCTCATGCAAACTTAGGTTTGGCACCCTGGTACTTTAGGTGTAGGAGGCATAAACTCACTCCCAAAATGTCCCCTTTTTAACATGCAGGAAAAATATTTACTCTAAAGAACAGAAAGGTGGCATGTGGCACACGGTGTCTTCATCATTAATTTACTAGAATAAATCCTGTAGTCTCAGAGGGTGAATTTAGTTTCATTGTACTTGAGATAAAAGCTAACCATGTACATAGAGCAGAACCTGACTAATACTGGATTTTAAAGGCAGATAGTGATAATAATATTTTCAAATTTAAAGATGAAATGAACAGTGGGTCAGATGGGAAAGTCTACATATTTTTATAAAAATAAAGATGTGTATGCCTTTAAACCAGCAGTGTATTTGGCATTTTATGTACTGCATTTTTCATCAGCCAAAATACTTGTCCATAGTGATATCTCTGTGGTAAGCTAATACTGGCCAATCCAATGTATTGTACACTGTGATTGAATAAACTTTTCACAATATTCTTTTGAACGTCTAAAGGTTGTTTTTGATATGTTTTGCTTCAGGTATTCTACAAAAAACTTTGACTGCTACAAACAGATCTTCTTCAAGGTTCTAGAGCTAAAATGGTCAATTATTCAAGGGAAATTAGATATTTTTAATAATTAACAAACTTTTTTTTTTTTTTTTAAATGCCATCATTTGCAGGTTTCAGGCATTTTCATATTTCATAAAGGATTCATAAAAAAATTATATCATTTAAAATTGATTGATAATTAAATTAATTGCTAGTTACTGCCCTAAAATGTTTTAAAAAACAATTAAATTCTAGAAAATATTTCATTAAGGCTTGTAGTGATTTTAAGTGTATTTGTGTTTTAGCAACCACAGAAACTGTAGCGGCTGTTGTTGCAAATTTCAGTTGTTAGGTTACAAACTTTGAACGCAGAATCTTCAGGTTGTGTGATTTCTAATGTTGCACATAACAATAAATTAAACCCTGGAATGCAGCCTTTCTCAACAGCATTTCATATGAGTCACCTGGTGTGTTAATTTTTAAACACACTAATCCGTAATACTGTTATTTTCTTATATATTTCTAGTTTTAGTATCTCTTGACATTGCACATTAGCCTGAGATGTCTATTAACAAGCCAGGGGGTCACAGTGAGTTCATGTCTGTTACAACAGCAAGACAAGGAAGAGTGAATGGTGTACACCTTGATTAATTAAATTCATAAATGTAAGCATCTACTGAGTTTTATTAATACATTTTTACAAGAACCATAAGGAAAACATGGTGTGTGGTGAGATCTGGTGATCAAATTTGAGTAAGCAAGATTATCCTGTTGAAATGAATGAAGATGCTACATAAGCATCAATTTGGCTAAAACTGTCATTACCGATATTTCCTGATTGATTGCAACTAAGATGAACAGGCAACCAAAGCTAGAAAACCTAAAGAGGTAGCTGGAGTTAAGGTTGTTATCACCAGCAGAGTGGGCATGTCAAGTTGGAACTTCTGAGCAGATGATAATTGACAATATAATAATAGAAAAGAAAAGTCTTGTGACGTTTTTGGGAGTAGTGATTAATTGCAGAGCTAGCATAATGTCTGAAACTCTGCCAATTGTGAAAGCAGCAGTCCTACATCTACTTGGTTGAGTTGAGTTAGGAGGATGTTAGAGATAGTTTGCAGACAATAAACATGTAGTTAATACTGTTGATGGCAGTGATGACGAGATTTCAAGCATTTTATAGAGGATTTAGTAATAAAACATGATGTGATATGGTGATATGGTGTGATTTGTAACTCAAGGATATGTCATAATAAAAGGACAGGAAGAAGGAAATGATGGAGAGTGCATCATTTAGAAAACATGTGTATCTTATAGCATATTGGTAGTAAGACGAGACAAGCAATGATAACTCCAAAGCTGAAGGAGGCGCTATATGCCAACCGCCATTAAAACACAAGAAGACGAAGAAGAAGAAGAAGAAGAAGAACTTGCTCAACAAAACGTCACTTCCTCTCGGTTCAGGCGGGCTGATTGAAAGTAGAAGTGCTTCAGTTTACTCTTCTATAAAAGGAGTAGTATACATAAAATAGTTTAACATGACATTTACTTTTATTAGGTCAGTTTCACTACGTGATTGGATGGACGCATAACGCTAGATTAATGAAAGTGCCGTTAGCTTCTCCGGCTAGCAAACATTTGCCTCTGTTTTCTATTACAGTCGTTGGTGACGTAACTTAGCAGCTAGCTAATGTTAGCCAACAGTAAAGTTTATGTTGCTATTGTTAACTAGCTAAACTTTTAAAAGCCAGTTTAATAAAAAGCATTATTGGCTCTTTAATTTTACATGCAATGGACCGACCATCAAGGTTTGTGGCTAAACCATTTGTTCACACTAAATTCTTGGCCCTGCTTTCCTTTATTATTTAAAGAACTTGAACATTGTTTATTTACACACAGAAAAACAAAGGTTGTGAATTACTCTGAAGCCAAGGACGTCGATGATGGTGAGTTAAGAGCCTATCAACGATACCAATAACAGTTCAGACTATAGAAATACAGTTGTATGGTATGTAATATATCTGTTTTTGTTTTCTGTACAAAATATGCATTGCACAAAAATCTTGAGATCGCATATAGTTGTTAAGAAGGTTCCTGTCACTCTTAAATGTGAAATAAAAGAATATAAAACAATCTCCTTATTATAGTCTGTGGGTTGAGAATTTACGAATACTGTGAGGTGCTGGTATAAGGATAAAATACAGAGACTCACTATATTCAGTCTGGCTTAATAGGGACAGGAGAAGCTTAAGCATTGTTTAAAGTGGTAGTAGTTCATTCTCATTTTCAAGGGGAATGGTTACACATAACCTGACTTGACCTTTTCTCACCCACATATCTCGGTGTTCTGTCTTTTTTGGCAGATGAGGATTTCGCCTGTGTGAAGGCTCCACCCAGCAAAAAAGCCAAGGAGGATGTGAAACAACCGGAGCCTAAGAAATCCTCAAGCAAGTCCTCCAGTCAAGAGACTGACTTACAGTCCACGCTGAGCCAAAAGAGCAGGTGGGGTACAAATGAATATGACACACTGAACAAAATGACCATGATGAGAGAGAAGAACAGTAAATCCTCATAGTTGTTTGAACAAATAAAAGAGCAAAACAATTCTGACTGAGACTTAATTTCAAGAAGGAGATAAAGCAACTTGATATTTGATATCACTTAACAACACATGGATGGGTTTGTTAGTGTTTGGATTACAGTCTGTGTTCCTTCTCACATTGGTAATTAAAATTAACATTAGAGCATAAACAGTCATATAATTAATTCTGGGATTCTGGCCAGTATAATTACGTCAGGCTTGTTCCTGGTCTAAAACAACTTCAGATGATGAAGAACAACATGATGTGTGCAAAGCCTGACAGCTCCAACCGTCTTTTCATGTTCAACTTTTATTAGATTTTCTTTATTAGATGAGTTCTTAAAACTATAAATTGATGCATAGTTTAAGGTGTACATATTATGTAATCGTCATACAACATGGCTGAAATCTAAACTTGAGTGATTTGTGAATCTGAGCTTCACAAACTTTTTTTCAACAGAAGAACATTAGATGAGAAACTGTGCGAACGAGATCTAGAGGCAGCGATTACGCTTTCCTTGCTCAATAATGCAGATGAAATAAAAGAGCAGTCTCTCACCAGTAAAGGTAAGCTGCAGCTTGTAAAATATAAATGTTAATTGCACACTTTTGTATGTAAGAGTTTTTAACTTATAATTCTGTTAAATTTCTCTAGGAGATGTCAAGGTTCAGCTGCCAGTAGATGAAAACACAGATCTATCATCACCGCACCTGTCCAACTGCAGTGTGGATAGTACCATTTTGGGTAAATTACCTCTTATTTATGTCTACTCCACAAATTCTTTCTTGTATTACACATTTAAACAGGGCTGCAAAATATCAATCACATTAAAAAAAAAAATTATAATTAAAAAAAACAAAATATATTATTTTAAGGAGTTAAAATTATATATTTTGTTTTTTTAATTATAATTTTTTTTACATTTTGTCTTCATATAGACAAAACAAACAATATGATCCTTACAACAAATGTTTACCTTGTGTCTGTGTTAACACATTGGAGAGTGACACTAAAGGGAAACCTTCTTATCACACGTTTTACACTTTAATGTAGTCGATCTCAGCCTGTATTTTGGTTCAATTTATGAGGTATTGTAGTAACTCTTAAAATATAAGGTTTGTCTGTAGCAACAGCATTGTTCTCCTGAACTTTCTTCCTCTCCCTGTGATCATCTGTAATTCTCTCTCACACGTACTGTCTCTATAACAACAAAAAAATAGTTCTGCTGTACATAACTGGAGAATAATTTTTAACCTACAACATGCACTTTAAGATAGGGGCAGAATCGGACTCAAAATCAGTCCACTCTCCTTTGCCAAGCCTCCTCTTATCCTGCTGCACTATGCTTTTCTGCCATCTGCTAAGCTCTGCCACGCTCTGCACGGTGCTTCAGGTGTTGATTAAGGTCTCATTAAATTGTATAAGAATGTTGCAAAACGTACTAATCAAGCAGTTGAAAGTCGTTGAAAATCTTTGATTAGAAGGACAAACCTCACACAAGAGCTAACTCAGCAAAAACATACCTGGCACTTACAGCAGAGGAAGCAAAAAGGAGGAAAGATACACGTTTCACGGAACTGGTGAACACTGATGCACACATTCCAGCTAAGAATGAGCATTAGCAAGGTGGTTTGTCAAATTGCAAAGCAAATGTCATCAAATGCAAATAAGGATGTGGAGCACAAAAAGCTTAAAATGATGGAGTGGAGTCACAAGTTAGCATGTGAAGTACCACAGTTTTAATTGTTGCTGTCACACTGCATCAAACCAAATAAAGGTGGTGTTAGTTTAATGCAGTGGACCTGACTGCTAAAACAAACATGGCAGAAACTTTATCATATAACAATCGCTTATAAGTCTGAATTAATAATAATATAATAACTGATACTTTATTGGGGAATTCTTTGTAGACAGGCTGCCTTCTTAGTCGCCAAGGGTTTGGGGTTTAGTGTCTTCAGGGACACTTCGACATGTGGCCAGGAATCGGGGAGAGACCAGGAAGCAAACCATCAACCCTGTGGTGCATGCATAGTTTATAACTGCCAACTACCCTGCCACTGTCGCCCCAGATTGAGATCTGCATATTAATGGGGCAGCCATGCATTTAACTACCTCATACTCACCAAATGAATCTGTGTTACATTGGACCTCAATTGTTTGATATAGAGTAGTTGTGAACATTTTACGAAGGTGGTGTTATTTATTTTCTTCAGGTCTGGATGAAATCACATCAGAGAAGGAGTCATCTGCCTCATCTAGACAGAGAAAATCTGCCACTAAAGCAACAGAGGAAAAGAGAAAAAAACTTAAAGAAGAAGATGAAGACTATCAACCCAAACTGGCACCAGGTTGTCACTGCCGCGTTCCTTCTGAAGTATTCGTTTTTTTATTTCTTTTCCATTAAAATAACAATAATGCCTCTCCAGATTCAGAAAGTGAAGAAGATTTCAGTGAACCCAATGAGAGCGAAGATGAGGAATTCACAGTGAAGAAAGTCAGCAAAACTAAAAAGGATAAAGTTACCAAGAATGAGAAGACGAAACGTCCTCCTGCTTCTAAAAAAGAAAAGCCATCATCAAAGCCTAAATCACAGACAACAGGTTTGTTCTTGAAAGTCATCTAAAAAGTTTCAGTTTTTGGTGTTTGTTGTAATTTTTTGGAGTCATTATCTTGAGAACTACTTTGTCTCAGCAGTTTCCACACCAGTTAGAAGTCCTCCAGCAGCTAAACTTGCACCCAAAAGACCTGCTTCATCCTCCACGGTCTCTTCATCTAAATTTGCAGTGTCTCTGAGCCCAGCAGGGGGCAGAATACCAAAATGGAACCCACCAGGTACAGTATTAACCTTCATTGTATGAGGACTGAACACCAGGTCAAAACAAGGGGCCAATTTATTAAACCTTTGCTCAGTGGCGTGACTTAAAAATGCTTTTTGGATCAGTGTGTTTCCCATGATCAACGTTGAAGTTGCAGTGATGCAACTTGTTCAATGTCCCACTTGGTATTGAACAGCAGTGATACTTAAATAGAAATCTATAAAGCAAGTTAGAGTATGTGCAAATTGAAAAATAACTTGCTACTGTTTTCTTTCCAGGTCAAATCGGTAAAAGTCCCACCTCATCCCAGAGTCCAGCAGTGAAGTCTCCAAGTCAGGGTCTTCGACTCGGACTGTCTCGTCTTGTTCGAGTTAAACCTCTTCACCCAAGTGTTGCAAGTCACTGACTGAACTGATCAGCCGTCTTTGGACGCTCCTTTGTGTGTCAGTAAAGTCCAGTTCTTGTTTTTCCCATAAGCTTTATCACTTACAGTATGTTTTTTAAAAGATGCTTGTAAATATTGATGTTTTTTGTTTTGTTTTACTGCAGTACATATAAAGTGATTTCCAGCAAGTTAAATATTCACATGATTTTTTTCAACTTTGGTGTTATATGCAATACTTTGAACTTTGTCATTTTAACCTGCAAAGTAGAAAAGGTTCTTACAATCATACATTATTCTTCTCACTTCTTATCAATAGCACAGAAATTGTCAGTGGATTTTAAATTTTCTTTATTCTTCCCTGCGCGATTTCACATCTGACATTGCAGTAATTTTTCGGCATGGTATTTGTTTTATGTGGAAAAGTGTGATTGATTGATCAATAATTTATCTCCCCATTTTTCCAGTTATGTCTAAAAATTGTATAGTGTGTACATATATATAAAATAAAAAATAAAAGCTGTTTATATTTGTCTAATGAGTGATATGTCAGTAGAGAGAGGACAACTAAACTTTTTAGTCTACTACAGTTTATCTCTTACATTTTTCTTGCTCTCTGATGACTGACCGGTTCAGGAATGGTCCATAGTTTACTGAAGCTTATTCTGTTGGTTCTCAAAAGAGCTTTAGAGAAAGGGAATTTTATGGACAGACAGAACCAAGCTGTTTCCAGTCTTTATGCTAAGGCAAGAGTGGTGGTGATGGTTTTTTACTTGCTTTACTTTAATCTTTCTGCCTCTCAAACAGCTTCCTCTGAAAATAAACAACACACACTCAATCTTTTGACCATATATAAGCTAATTTCAGCTGTGGAAATAGTTACATGCCTGCATTGTCTTTAAACGTTAATGTAGATAAACAATCTATTACTAACACCTCATTAAAATAAACAAAAACGACAAAGTTAATGTAGCCTATACAAACAACTTCAGGAACACCTATAAACTGTACTGTAAATCACTAAACCTTTTTTAAGGTAACAATGGCTGGCTTTTCCTCTGTATGACAGGTCTCTGGTCTTCATGTTGCTTTATCCAACATATGCATGTGGAGCATAACACCAAAATCAAGAGTAATCCCTTTAGAGCAGTTTATTGTCCTACAGAAATGTGCAGACATTCTTCTATAACTGAAATACTGTGACACTGTAGTGGAGCAAAACAAATACTGTGACAGTGACACTTGGTTGAGCAAATCAAATATTATACAGTTAACGACAGATAGTTAATCTCAAACAGAAATTCCAGAGTTGCAATAGCCAGTACACAAACTCAATACTCAAGTAAAAGTGAAAGTATTTACCTAGACAAATACTCCACTATAAGTAGAAGTACCCTTTAATTTTTCTACTCAAGTAAAATTACTAAAGTACATGCACAAAATCTTACTTAAAGTACAAAAGTAAAAGTACTCCACTAAGAAAAAAAGTGTATTTTAACAATATAGAATTTGATGCTGGTGAAAACATACACTACCAGTCAAAAGTTTGGACACACATAGGAATTACCATGTTTTTCATGAAAAGATACATGTCTTCAGCTGTGTTACCATCATTGCACATGG
>JAUMHL010000016.1:12286415-12329873 GCA_032362345.1 Sandelia bainsii | reverse complement strand
AAAAAGTAACTAGTAACTGATGATGTTAAAATAAATGTAGTGGAGTAAAAGTACAATATTTTCCTCTGGTTTGTAGTCTAGTAAAAGTTACATAAAATGGAACTACTCCAGTAAAGTACAAGTAGCTCTAAACTGTACTCAAGTACCGTACTTGAGTAAATGTACTTAGTTACTTACCACCTCTTTACACAGAAGATAAACCCACGCAGAAGATAATAGAGAAAAAAACACACATCTGAACAGAAACAAACGGACTTAAAACAGACTTAATTGTATGACTTGAAGATGAATGTGCAAAAATACAGAAAGAAATATATGTAATATTATACAATAAAGTCTGCCCTGCTACAGATAGTTAAACTAGGAGCAGAGCTCTCTACTGTCACAATGTTGTCATTGTACAGGGAGATGGCTTTAGACAGGAATTACTTCCTGTAATGTTCCTTTGTCTCAGCAGCATCATCTTGTTCTACAAATTAAAGGACTTAAGTTTCCTGAAGAAGTAGAATCAGCTCTGTCCCTTCCTGTAGACAGTCTCTTTGTAGCATTTCCAACCCAGTCTGGGTCGAGATGAACTCCCATGTATTTGAATTCCTCCACCACCTCTGCTTCCTCTTACAAAATGGAGATGGTGTTAAAACTGGCTCTATTCCTCCTAAAGTCCACAACCTCTCCTTGGTCTTAGTCACATTTAAGGCCAGGTGATTAGTGGGTGGTAATCGTTCTCTCTCTTAAACAAATCATCTCTATTGTGTTTCACAGTGATGACTGAGCAGTTTGTCAAAATAAGCATTAAAAGACTAGGACGTGTTTCTCAATACTTAGAGCTCAGGTAACTAATGTACACACTTGTAACTCATGACAATAAAGGCTGACAGATGACAATCTGGAAGATAGTACAAGGATGCAGGATCCTGGCTGGCGAATTATGATAAAGCATGAATCAACATGTCTTAAGGCCATCGCCAGTTTCACAACAGCTGCAGTTCAGTTTGTTTTAATTTGATTGTGTCACTCTTATGCAAATAAAAAAGACTAAAACTAAAGAAAATAAGGAAACCAAAGTAACGATGAAAATATAAAAATGCTAGAATACAAACAGATTTAATCCATGGTACATTTGTACTAAAATACCAAAAACATTTACAAATTTGCCCTCTTAAATTTATTAAAATGAACTTTTTAATACTGTAAGTAGGTGTTCAGGTGGAAGTCTAGGGATGTCACATCATTTTCATACTACTCAAACTAGGGCTGCAACAAATTATGTTCATTATCAATTAATCTTGATTATTTTCCAGATTAATTGATTCATTATTTCATTAAAAGTTCTAAATAGTTAAAGTAGATTTTGTGTTTATGTGGAGGGGGTGGGGAGACAGAGGGGGGAGGGACAGCACCTGAAATAAAAGTCACTTCGTCCTCCTATATCTTTTGATTTGAGTCAACGCAAAACAGGACATGCACAGAAGCGCCATGATGAGATCTGGCTGGATTAAAGGATTACTCATGGTTTTTACTGTGGCTTTTACCATGTTAAACCTCGGCTCCATAAAGAAAGAGGTCCATACCCACTCAGAGAGTCTCCAGAGGGCGCATCATAATGAGTCCATCAGGGGCCAGGGAATGCTGAAGAGGATGGACAAGATGGAAGCTGACATAGAAACGCTGCGTGAGTGAAAGTCTAAATTTAAAATTAAGATCCAGTTTTTAACAAAATCAACATGATTTTAAGATGGCAACAACACAGTATAGTTTGATTTTGTGTCCTGCAGATTTATCTAGATTTAAACTGGGCTACAACAATACATTACAAAAATACATTACTACAACAGCATTTTAAAGAATATATTTCCAATGTGTAATTGACCAGCTTGAGCTGAGCTGCAACTAAGCAACACTGAGGTTTCAAATTCAACTATTAATAGATTTTTTTAAAATAATCAGCTTATTGACTAATCAAATAAGGAACTTTTCAATCAGAATTCAACTTAGTTTTAAGAATCTAATTAATTCTCACAACAATTTAGATAATAATAAATTTTAATCCAACAACACATGTAACTTGGTTTTGGGTAAACAGTCCACTGTGCTGGAAAGATGTGCACTGACTGATTTATTAAAGAAATGAAGGCCGTATTTACATTTCAGGGAGGAGCACTCTTCCAGCCATTTGCTGGAAAATTCACTGATGGATGAAGGATAAAAACAATTATTGTCTTTTGTCCTCAGTCAATCTGATGAATGACCTTGGAAGGAAGGAACCGGCGCCACAGAAGAATGCAAATGTGAAAAAAGAGAGGAAGTTGGTGAGGAAGCTGTACCCGAACTCAGTCCTGTTCCGCAGGTGGGGTGAGGAGCTGTCAGAGGAGGAGCAGAAGGAGGCAGAGAAGTCGTTTCTAAGATACGGCTACAACGCCTTCCTCAGTGACAGACTGCCCCTCAACAGAGAGATCCCTGACACCAGGCCCCCCAGGTGACTTTAACAAGCAAATAAACCACACCTGTCACAGAGAGCTACTTTGTAATCCTTTTTTGTCACTTACAATGGAAATCATTAGAGAGTTAATTAAAGTGATCATTAATTTATCAATAATCATAAGCTATAATTACAAAAATGTTAATATTTGCTCCTTGTGAGAGTTTATTTCCCTATTTTATCAAATTTTATTTACTACTATTTTACATACTACACACTTAAACATTGAAATTACATCATAAAGCATCAGAGGAAATAAAATCTACAGTATTTCATTTAGTAAACTAATTGAGATACTTTTTTCAGGTTTAAAAAGCTAAACAATAAAAATCTCCTCACAGGTGCGCTGAGAAGAAGTACCCAGACGATCTTCCTACCATGAGCGTTGTGTTAATCTACCTGGACGAAGCTCTTTCTATCATCAAAAGGGCAGTCCGCAGCATCATCGACAAGACACCGGCTCGGCTGCTGAAGGAAATCATACTGGTGGACGATCACAGTAGCAACGGTAGGTCGCCGTGCTCCAGAGATTTGTGCAAACATGTCACAAAGTCCTGTATTGTTGAGATGTTCAAAGTGGTATTTTAGCTTTTAAAGTGACTGTTTACTGCAAATGACAAAAGACATTCTCTGTATTGCATGTAGTGGTATGTTGCGACATAGATTTGGTTTTGCAGTATTTGCAACTGAATGTTTTTTTGGCTGGCAGCTGTACATGTTCGTACAGTCAGAATAAACAAGTTGAACAGTTTACTGAAGCTGAAGGGTTGTATGTTTGCCTTTGTCTGGATTTCAACTGAAGTTAATGAGAAAACATAATAGTGTAGTGTAAGTGTAAAGTGACTATACAATGCTTTAATAAGAGCTCTAACTAGGCTAAATAAGCAAATAAGTATAGAAAAAACTACGGGAGTGAAACACAGGTGTGTAGAGGATTTAAATGACATATGCTTGTTCACTTCCTTGCTGAGAGTTAATCTACCTTGCGTCTGTTATGCAAATATGAAACTGGAGCCAGGAACTTTTCAGGTCAGGTGCCTACATGTACAGTGAAATAGTTTTAACCTGTAATTATTAATCTTGTTTAAACTAGCTGTCCAAATATCCCTCCACACTTTGCTTTTATTGTAATGGGGAACAATATCAGTATTTGAAATGCATAATGTATCTAAATGTTTATCTGAAGGGTTTTGCTACCTGAGCTCAAATAATTGAACCAAATTCCCGAGAAAATAAATAAAATCATGGTTGATGTTAACGGGACCTGACTACTGCTGTAATGTGTTAATTATTGTATTTTGGAGGTGCAGTTTGGTGATTTTGTTTTTTTAATCTATGTACAGAGACAGATTAGCTGTGCTAAGCTAATATAACCCACCACTGTCTGCAGTCTTCTACTGAATGCAGATTATTTTCAAAAGTTGTCATTGCAACTGCAAATTAAATTCTTTTCACCAGGATTGTAATTGGGTGATATTATTTTTCACATAGTACAAAAACTGTTGTTAACATGAAATCTTTATTTTCTGCAGAGGATTTAATGGAGAAACTGGTTGACTACATCAACTTGATCCACGAGGAGTGTCCGGGTCTAATGAAGAGAGTCCGGCACCCTGAGCAGCTCGGTCTCACTCAGGCCAGACTGTCAGGCTGGAAGGCTGCTGTGGGGGATGTGGTGGCCATCTTGGATGCTCACGTAGAAGTTCATGTGCAATGGTTGGTTTAAGTGCAGTGATCTGTTGCATTTCATTTCGATTGTTGCTGTGATAATAAACCTGTTATCACACCTTTTGTCACTGTGTGTCAAGGGCAGAACCATTGTTAGCTCGCATTAAAGAGGATCGCACTGTGATTTTGACACCAGTGTTTGACAGAGTCAATTTTGATGACTTGACCGTGACTCCGTACATACCTGCAGCTGACGCCTTTGACTGGGCTCTGTGGTGCATGTACGAGTCCTTCAATCCTGAGTGGTATGCTTTAAAGGACGACTCACTGCCTGGCAAGTAAGTTTGAGTTTAAAGACTGTGTTTCCTAAATCACAAAAAACATAATTTCTCACTTGTATGCAGTGCTAAAAGAACTGAAAGTAGATTTCAGAAGAACTGAAAGACTTTCAGCAACTAGCGTTTGGCACACTGACGTCATGTCCTCAGATTTTTTATTCTGGTGGGACTTTTAAAACACTGGGAGGGATAACATTATATTATCTAAACACTTTTAGGCAGGCAGCAGCTATGTTGCCTGACTTAAAGTATTTATATTCTTAGTAGTGTGAAAAAAGAGGCTTTTGAACAGATCCTCGTGGTAATGTTAGTCTACAGGTTCAACTTTTCCTACTAATTTTCCTACAGTGTGTTCTGGAAATTATGCATAAATTCTGCTATCTACAGGGAAATTAGATAGATTACAGATAAAAATACAGTTGATTTCCAGAGAATTTTTACCAATAGCAATACTCCAGTTAAAATAAAACCTGTAGTAAATCGCTAACAGAATGAAACCTACAAAGACAAGACTTCATTATTTCTAAAACTCAAGCTACGACCCTGAAGACAGAAGATCCATATATTTTAAGTCCTTGGCACATGAAAACAGTAACTACCAACATGGCTATAGTGCAAACTTTTAATTGCTATTATGTGTATAATGTCTAAAATGTATTTTGAATTTTGAATTCCAAATTCAAATTCTGTCATCAGGAGCCCCTCCATCATGGGAATTCTTGTAGCTGATCGCAAATTTTTTGGAGAGATTGGAAGTCTTGATGGCGGAATGAAAATATATGGAGGTGAAAACGTGGAGCTCAGCATCAGGGTAAGATTTTGACATTGCAACAAAAGTTGTGGGAGGAGAGGAGAGGAGAGAGCCAGCTCCGACCATAAGCTTTATCAAAAAGGAAAATTTTAAGCCTAATCTTAATCTTAAATAGAAAGACTAAAAGCTCTGCCTCCAGTTCTACATTTGGAAACTCTAGGAACCACAAATAGACCAGCGACCAGAGAGCGAAGTGCTTTGCTGGCATAATAAGGTTCTATGAGGTCTTTAAGATATGAAAGAGCCTGATTATTTAGTACTTTATAAGTGAGTAGGTGAAATATGATCTCTCTCTCTCTAATTCCAGTCAGAACTCTGGCTGCAGCATTCTGGATTAACTGGAGGCTTTTCAATGAGCTACTGGGACATCCTATCAGTAATGAATTACAGTAGTCCAGTCTAGAAGTAACAAATGCATGGACTAGTTTCTCAGCATCACTTTGAGACAGGGTGCTTCTAATCTTAGAAATATTCCTCAGGTGAAAGAAGGCAGTTCTACAGATTTCTTTTATGTAAGGATTAAAGGAGATATCCTTGTCAAAGCTAACTCTGAGATTCTTCACAGTATCATCTAGGATCAGGGTTCTTACGGGTGCTTGAAATCCTTGAAAATGTTTGGATTTTACTGTTGTGGTTTCAAGGTTGGAAAAGTGCTTGAATTTTGGATATAGTGCTTGAAACTGTAAAATGCCTACTGTAGGAGGAGCAGCCAAAAAAGACTCATTAATCTTGACTAACTTGACTTACCTACTTTGTGTTTAGCGATATTTAGAAAACATTAGCACAAACTGGGCAATACTTGTTTATTATCATTATGTTAAAATGCTGACACTGAGATGCTAGCAGGGGCTGCAGGCTGTTGTGGCTGTTGTGCCATCTGTGTTACCTGCCCTTTATCTAATATGCTGGAAAAGGCTAAGGACAAAGAATGGAAATTTTAGTTATGTACAGTACTGTATACAGTGCAGTGTGCATGATATTTGAACTCCACTGTTTCTTGTGCAATGTACATTTTTTTGCTATAGAAATAACACTGGGTGTTACATTCAAACTGAATATTTGACCCCTTCATTTTGACAGGTGTGGCTGTGTGGAGGAAGCATAGAGGTTATACCTTGCTCTAAGATTGCCCACATCGAACGAGCATCAAAGCCTTACCTCCCAGACCTCAGCGTGATGATGAAGCGTAATGCACTGAGGGTGGCAGAGGTGTGGCTGGATGAATATAAATATAATGTCAACATAGCCTGGAATCTTCCCCTGGAGGTAAGGGGTGATACTTTACTACTCTCATCATGCAAATACAGAAAGTATGCCTCATAAATGACTGTTGTGGGGGTTGTGACTAATGTGAACACTTACAGTTACTCTTACTTTTCAAAAACTTCTTTCACATAGAGCCATGGGATAGACATTGGGGATGTGTCAGAGAGGAAGAAGCTGAGAGAGAGTCTGAACTGCAAACCCTTCAAGTGGTATCTGGATAACATTTACCCGAAGCTGGACCCCCTGAATGACCTACTCGGTTACGGATCTGTGAGTAAAAAAATATCTTATCTGACTGCTTGTGAGAGGCTGAATCTGCCAGTGTCATAGTCATTCCTTAAAATGCTTTGTTGGGTTTTAGATTTGAGCCACATCATAATCACAATTATCAGTCATGGTTTAAGTTGAGGGATCCCATTAAAGTCATTTTATATGTTTATTATTACTAATTACATTCATCACCAGGCTTGTAAATGTGGCATTGATACCACTTGGTGATGCAGCAACATGTAAATGTTTGCATCTCATGACGACCAGCTTCATAAAAGCTCATATTCTCACTGAACTGCTTTTAGAAGTGAAATGCATGGGTCTGATATGAACCTTTTGTGTAAGTGCAGTGTGCATCAATGAATATGAAGTTACACCAAATCAGCATTCATTCACTCATTAACAAATTAGAAAAAAACAAAATAATTTAATGATGAGAAACAAGAATTTATCATCTTGCATTAAAACATGTCTTAAATCATCATGACTCATGCATTAGTTAAGTACTTTATTAGTAATTAGGATTTCTAGCCGAACCGGACACTGCTTTCTCCACCTTTGGTTGTTTTCTCATCGAGCGATGTCACACACCATTTTTGTTTTTACGTATTCTTGTTTTTCAGCCAAATATGACAAACAAATCAGCTCTTCTTTTTGTTGTATACGTGTTGACTGTGCACACATTTACTGTCTGTAACATCTGTAAAGGCACAGAGAGGTTAAGTAATACATTGTTAGTTTTCAACTTGTTATGGGAGTTGTTAACAACACATATCATCTGTCAAAAGTGCATTCTGGGATGATTGTACACACTCAGTTTGCAGTTTAATAGAGCCACCAAATTATTACTAATACAGTCTTAACACAAGATGAAGATAATGTTCAGTTTGTGCTGTTTATGGGTTCTGATTAAACTGTATGATTATTTTGAAAGGTGTAGTTTGTGCTGCCTGTAAATTGTGCTGCATTACACTGAGAAGACTCTTATTATTTTCTCCACCCAACTTACAGTACATCAATGATGGCTACAGGATAAATAATAGAAACACCTCTCTGCATAATGCAGTTCAACTGCAGCACAAACTCTCCGTAAAACAGGTTCAACTAAAGCTGAACACTATCACCTACATGAAGGAGGATTTAACGCAGGAATGTTGGACTAAACCACTTTAGGTTTATCTTGGTGTACTGAACAAACTGCCAACTGAATGCACATGTCATGTATGTTATGCCGCTGTTTCTAATAGATGCCATAAAGGGGGATTACTTTCTATTTTTCTTCTGTTGCAGCTGATAAATGATCTGAAGCCGGATCTCTGTATTGACCAAGGCCCAATGCCTGGGAACGTACCCATTGTTTATGGTTGCCACCACTACTCGCCTCAGGTACAGTATGTTCAGAGACTGACTGCATGCATAGTCATTTATTGTGTTTGTAGATAATCAGTTTTCTCTTTTTTCTTGGGTTGTAGCATTGTTATTATCGCTCCAATGGACAACTCTATATTGGTGGAATCAAATCTCACAAGTACAACAGCAACCGCTGCCTGGTGGACACGGGTACTGGAATCTACCCGGGACTGTACGAGTGCAAAATAGCCCAGCAAAAGAAGTTTCACATGCTGTGGGATTTTAAACAGGTGAATATTTAAGTTTTGAAAAATAAATATATACCAAATGGTCGTGTGGGAAAAAGAAATTGATGAGATGTGTTTAATTCCCAGGGTGGATCCATCCAGAACAGAGAAACAAAAAGATGTCTGGAAATTGCAGAAGATGCAGACAGCTATTACAAGCTTGTTGTTCAGCAGTGCAGTGGTCAGAGCTGGAAGATACAAAACCTCATCAAACCCCACTCAGATACTCTCGTCCAGGTCCCAAAAGACATTATTGTACAAAAACTGTAGTGACATAAGTGATATAAAATGAGCGAGGCACAAGCTGATCATCAGCAGCCTAGTTTATTGTAAAGCTCCTTTCTGGTTTTTCTAGTACAGAAACTCCTACCTCGCTACGTCAACACCTTCCCAATAATTTCATTGCGTGTTTCAGTCTCATTTACTAGTTCCAAGGAGACTTTGCGTTTAATTCTTTATATAAATAAACAGCCTATAAAGGTTTGCTTTAGTTTGTCCCTACTGCAAACATCATTCAAGTTAAACAGGATTCATTGTACTTTAGCTGTCATGATTAATTAGAAATGAAGGCGTCCCATTTTTTCTGCCACATGACTTGAGCTGTGTTCTTCAAATGAGCTGGTAGCAAGCTGTACCTGCAGGCACAAGAAACTTTTATTGAGAATAACCTGTGATTGTAAAAGCTGTTATAGGAAGGGTTCATTGTAGGGTTTTTTTTTAAACATGGACACATTTGTCTAAATGTAAATAATTGAGTCCAAAAAAGTCTTTTGCACTGTGAAAGATGTCTACTTTATTTTTTTTATTATTTCCCTATGGGTAACACTTTACACTTCAGTAATAACAAGGTAATACCTTACCTTATTACCTTGTTATTAATAAAAGATAACCCCACTGTAACTTCACTGGTTGGCAGAGGCATACAGTGTTAATTCTAGTTATTTTAGTTAATCTGTGTGAACAAAATGTTACAGCTAAGGTAAGCATCTCTACCTACCAAATGTCGCCAGTGCAGGTGGAACTGATAACACTGAATACTTGCTCTAAAGTAGGTGATTATGCTGCACTACTTTGTAAGTTGATAGAAGAAAGAAAAAATTCAGAAAATAAGCATTTTTTAATTACATTCCTTATATATCTGCAGGTCTAAAAGTCTTACATTTCATTTACAAAAAGGGTCTGAAATATTTATTTCTCTCCTGTCAAAACAGTAATCTTATAAAATGTTTTTAGCAAAATCTCTAGTGCTATATTCCTGTACTATATAATACTACAGACCTCTGACCTTATGTGAAATTCTTATGTTGTATTTAAGTTATTTTTATTTATTCATCTGTTCTTGCCGTTTCTTAAGGTCCTTTACCAATTAATTACTAATTTACACTAAATTATATACTTGTACTTATACACTTGTTATATACTGTACTGTTTGGAAGCACTGACAAAAATGTGACAGATGTGAAATTGATGCACTTGGTAAATACTATAAATCTAGGTCTCATCATCCCAACTGGTCTGATATCATCCATATGTTGGTGATGTCAGATTGCCCTGTCCTACAAAGCAACATTTTATATTTTAAACATTTGAATTTTGTGATTCAGAAGAGCAAACCATTACTGACCACCCTTACTTTACATATTTAGGTGATGGGAAACTCCAGGTTATGGTACAGTTAAGTTCCTGTAGTTAAAAAAAACCTTAAGTGTGGCTCTCTGATGTATTTTTAAATAGTTTAAGAATAACGATTGAGATCAACAACAGAGGGTATGAAATATCAGGCTTTGGATACACAAGTAACGGGTGTTAACATGATCAATTCATTAAAGGTTTTGGTCTTATCATGAAGTTTGTTGATAAAAAAGAAAAAGAAAATCAAGCTCCTAGAAAACCTATGTCTACTTAAAAGATATAAAACCATCCATCTAAAACATATGCATGGCTAAAAAGAGGCATTTGAACTAATGTCAACACAACTGACATGAGAGCAATGAAGATCAACAGATTCTGACCTGATTGAGTTGATAGCCAGTTCTTTCAGAGTGCCCAGGTTTGACTTTAAGCCTCCGATACCCACAAAAGCTTGATAGAAGTCGTAGGAGAGGCCTGTGGTGCCGAACAGAGACGGGTCATCGGAGCTGATCACCATCGGGTGACCCTCAGACATCAGCACAGCTGCTGGGTGGTTTCGAAGGTCCGATACCAGCTTCAACACCTGAAAGTCAGAGGTCAAACACACCACGTACTTTATATATTTATATATAGATAGATATCAATCCATCTGTCCACATACAGTTTAGATGACAAAAGGTTATCTGACCTGGTTTGAGATGGGGCACAGCTCCACAGCCACATTTCTTTTCCTAGATATTTCTTTGGTGAGTGGATGGTGTGCCAAAGCATAGCCGTGCCCAATGCGTGTGGTGTTGAACAGAAGCGAATCAAGAATGTTTTGATCTACGTCTGTGCCTTCATTATCTGCAGTGAGATTAAAGTATATTTCAAAAGATTTGTTCTCTTTTGTAATAAAAAAAACGATGTATTTTGCATTTTTGATCCACCTACCTGTCTCTCCTGCATGAAAGACGTACGGCAGTGCGACACCCAGCTCAGCTGGCAGAGAAAGTGCTTCCCTGAAGTACCAAAGAGTCCTCCCACTGTCCTCCCTACCAACCTGCAAACCATAATGTTTGTTCAAGTAAAACCAAAATAAACTCTCACGAGAAAAGAACTGATTTCCACTTAAGTGGCTTCTCACCAAATCAAATCCTGCAATAACCTCTGGGAAGTCTTTCTGCAGCTGAATGGTCTCTTTTACAGCTACTTTGACCTCAGATACAGACAGAGCCCTAAAGAAAGCAGCAGTGATAATAGACAGAGGTGAGCACGACAAGACGCCATGTCTGTTTCAGCAGTATATAATGTTTACTCTACATTACTCTATTCTACTACAGGGATGCACATACTGACATTACTATGGCTAGAAACATAATTACATAGAGTGGCACTGCAGCAACTTGGTGTTGCGCCTTCTAAAAGTTGGAAACAGAACTTTATTTACAACCTGCCTCTCATACATCCATTTAATGACACCTATGGCAGCAGGCTACCATGCAAGATACCAATCCATGTGGAGGAAGTGGAGTTCAGCACCTTGTTTGAAATATGCTTCAAGGCACAACTGAATGACCCACTCTTCCTGCTGAGCTACAGCAGCACCCAGATTAAAAAAAGAAAAGCCAAAATCGAATCATGTATTTGAGGATCTGAGAACTTCCCCCGTCAACTACAATCCAAGGTGTACATAAATTTCCAAACTTTAGTGTACTCTTAATTTCAGGAATGGACCTGAACATGAAAGAAGCCCTTCCATTTTTTCCTGTGACTCTACTTGTTATCACTAACAATGTTAAAATAATGTATTGAGTAATACTGTATTACCTGTGGACAGAAACTATGATTCGAGCCCCGAGAAAGTCTGGATGATCTGCCGTAAATTTCTTTATAACATCTTGAAAGGTTTTCAAAGTCCAGACCTTATCATGAATGGTTCCATCAAGCTCATATGTCTGAAACAGAGAAAATTCAATTAAAAAACATAAAATTTGTGATATACTACGATTGTCCAAAAATATCAGATGTACCACTGCTACTGTGGTTCTTTAAGAGAGGATGGAGCTGCAGGGAATAAACAAGCAAACACAAACCCTTGAGAGACCACTCCGAAGTTCTAGATACATGACATTATCATGGTGAAGTTCCTCTAGGCCCTTGTAGAAGTAGTCCCTCAGCACATGAGTATGTGTGATTAGCCCTGCAGCTGCTATAAAGGCTTTCTCAAACTTCTCCCACACAACATCTTGACTTGGGTATTCACGATCTGGATCCTCAGTGAACAACGTGAGGTGCTGCATTAAACTGAGAAGCAACATATTGTAGGTTAAGTTCTAACATTATAACTTTAATATGTGTAAGGGATGGTGATATCATACTCAACCTGTTATCAAATCCTGTAGGGTCTTTTATTCTGGCTCTTAAAGTCTCAAGCAGCTGCCAGTAGAAGCAGTCCCATCGTGGGAAAGGCCGGCGATCTGAGAACAGGAAGCGGACCGAGTTGTCCCATGTAAAGCAGATGTAGCAGTGAGGTCTGTAGGTGACGTTTTTCACCAGCCACTCAACGCCGACCAGAGACGAGCTGTGGATGTGGAGGGCTGCACCTATCCGCAGAACAGCAGGATGTCAGTACAAACTCAAACCGATGACACTTGATTTACTATTGGATGAACCAAAACTTTGTTGTCATTCAATTAGTGTCTTTGTACTTGTTTTGCATGTCTTTGTAATAATCTTGTATGTCTTTGTAGTCATTTTATTGCTATTTAAGGTAATTATGTCTCTTTGCAGTCATTTAGTAGTTCTTTAATAGTCACTTAGTGTTTCTCTGTAGTCTAAATGCACTTGAACTTCAATACAGTATCTTGTAGAGATGTCCAACGTGACAATATGTCTACACTGACTCTCCTCTCTTCAAATATGCTGAATACAGCACACTATGCAAATTATATGAAACCATGACGGAAAGCCAAAAAGGCTTTTCTTGAAAAAGACTCTGTTGTGACACTGATTAAAACAACACTACATTACTTTTTTTTTTTTTAATATTACTGTAACTTCCTCATGCAGTGTAGCTGCAATATAAAAGGAAAAACACTCCCCCGCATATTCATGGCTGCTCCATCACCTTTTGGCATCTTCTGCAACAGTTTAAAGATGGAGCTCTTCTGGATGAGAGGCTTTGCTTTGAAAAAGTGGATAGCAGGTGGGAACTGGGCAGCAGACATCTCTTGCTCCTTTAATTGATGCAGGTAAGCGTCCAGCTTCTGCTCGGCTGCGGTCAGCGTCACTTGGCCTCCAGTCTGTCTGGATGCTTCCTGACGCATTAGCTGGTCTCTCTGAGTCGGGTCAGGTATCCCATTAGTCACCCTCACAAACCAGAGAAGGAGCACACAAGCGGCCGCACCCTGGAAGATTGAGATCACCATGTCTGTGTGTGCCACAGGAGGGCGCTGTCTTCCTAAAACACGCTCACACACCCACCTCTGGAGGTGGGTTGCTTTATTTAGTGCTGGAAACAAAGAAACACTCTGCATTAGACAAACTAATCGCTCCACCTCTGGTTTTTGGAGCATACTGGGTAAATACATTTAACACACTTGTTTTAAACACAATAACAGGCTTCTCAGCTTGCGTTTCAGTAATGATGGACTCCATTCATGACCCTGATCATGATTGCTTTGCTTTCTAAATAAGTAGTATCCAAAAGAAATGTGGAGGAAAGTGAAACAATCTTAAGACAAATAACAGAAGCTTCAACAAAGGGGAAAAGGAACTTAAAGGCAAACATAACTTTAAATGATAGAAACACTCACAATTAAGAAGAAGCTGGTGGCGTCTTGTGTCTCAGCTCAGTCTATCTCCTAAAAAGACTCCACAAGAAATTCCACTATCAGTGTAGCCTGTCAGCACAATACTCTGGAGCAACTGGATAATTGGAGCATTTTTGTCTGACAAATACCATGTGATAAACTAATGAATGAGGCATGAATGCTTCAGTGTTGAATTATAAATGTGAAAACCAGACATCACTGTGAGGTGAGGACATTGTACAAGCCAAAAAACAGCAGAAGCGATACTAAGGATCATATTTTATTGTTTTACATTTCCACAATATTACATCTTCAGTTTGAGACACAATCAAAAAGAGAAAAGAACAACAACAAAAAAACACAACCACACACATAATTTAATCTGGAAACCTCATATACAGTTCATACAGCGCACCCTCTGGAATGATATCAGCCATCCTTTAATGCATGACAGAAGAATATAGTACATTTGATGTAACATCAATAAATTAACTGTAAGGTCATGAACGGTGTTTAATCGGCTTTGTTTCTGAGATGATTGGTTGGAGCAGACGCTCATTAGCAACACAATACCCCATGCAACTTGTAATGTAGGGTAGAGGTTAATGACCCTGGGAAAACTAACACCAGTTACAGGACAACTTGCTGAACGTCCAGCCAATCCTGTTGCCACTGACTAATCAGTGTAAACCGAGACCCTCGTTACAACTGTGCAGTACCTGTGATGTGACATCTGTAATGTTACGTTGCAGAATCTATCATGTCCTTTAATGCACAGAAAAAAAAATACAGCAATACATCACACAAAACAATGCATATCTTTTACATTGGAGGTTTTGTTTCACAGACAGAGGAATGACATTTTTCATGTAATAAAAAATTAAAGTAGGGAGTTTTTCCTCTAATACATTTACTTAATCCATAAACTTGCGGTTTGGGTTGGCACCGAAGAGAGCCACTCGGATTTCAGGCATCATCTGCAAACACAGAAACTCATGGTTCAAGTAAAGTGATGCAAAAAATGTCAGCAGGAGGATGACTGAAATCTGACTAATACACATCTATTATCACACGTCTTGTAACAAAAAATGCTGTAACACATTTTTTGCACATGGAAATTTTACAGTTACAACCTACGCTATGCGTTTATAAATGTGTAAATAAAGTCTGGTCTGAAGGATAAAAAAGTAGGAGGACTGAAGCTGACAGATCTGTCTGTTTCCTACCTGCTGAGCCATGAGGTCCAGTCGGCTCTCCAGGGTGTTGGACACCTTGATCTTCCCATCACCGTTGTAGATCTCAATCCCTCCGGAACTGGAGGAAGACAAACACCAAAACAAATGAGATTAAAGTTTAGAAGACTTACAGTGAAGTTCAATCTATGTTTCAATCCTGAAGCTGCACTTCTAGGCAGCAGAAACTTGTGACGTATCACCTTTTATTTACACATCCAGCATTTACAGAGGAACACTTATTATTTGGAGTCGTGTTTCTGTTCATTGAGCAAATATCAGCTGAATATTAGCTGCGTTTTTGTTCCCTTTTTTATCTCTACCAAATCCACTATATTCACCAACCAGTACCAAGCAGGTGATGTACAGCGGAGCTGAAACATCTGCCTGCTGCAACCAGAATGATGCTATAAATCAGAACCATAAAGTTGTGGTTAAAACACTAAACAACTGTGTGAAAGTTTCTAAAAAAGCTCTAAAGCCAACAGCAGCTGCAATGTCAAGTGATAATTCTTTAAGCAAATCATCTCATATTGTCATCTGATTCGTTCTTATAGCTGCTTTAAGATGTTTACATGTCTGGGGATAGAAAATTGTCCTGGTCGATGCGGGCCTCCAGGTTGCTCTTCACAGCTGCTTTATATATGGAAATGTTCTTCATGATGGACGCCTGGGAAAAGAAATTTTTTTTTATACGAGCTGAATTCAGAGAACTGACTCAAACATGCTCACATTAACAAAAGACACTCACTTGTACCACCTGCACGTCTTGTTTACGACAGCGAACAGTCACTTTGGGCTCCAGGAGCTGATAAAATCCCTGATAGGAAGAATCACAACAACAATCAAACCTGCACACAAATTATGATGATTAGTCTTTACCAGATCAGGACGATGGAGTCGTCAACATAACCTCTCCATATGCGTTTCACTGAAAACAGTTCTCTCCTACGACTGAGGTATGTTCAAACAAGAATATGGACTTTCATTGGAAGACTTCAATAGTACTTGAGAGATCAGTCTGTCTGATGCTGAATATTTTAAATAATCTGACTTCACTGGGGAAATATACAAAGTTTGTCTCCATTTTTAAATTCAGATTATTGGTTTATTGGTGAAGGATACTTTTATTTTGCCACTTTATTTCTGTTGTATTTTATTTGTACTTTTTTGTGTTCATGTTTTAACGTGTCCCAGTCTCCAATTCATAGTCAAAATTTAGGGCCCCTGGCTCAGATTATCTGGGCTTGTAAAAAAGCTGAAACATGATTCTAAAAACATTTTCACTTTGCTGTTACGGGCTATTGCAGGCAAACGTTTGCACAAAGTGAAGGAGTCTAAAGGTTCGTGTTTGGGGATATTTTTCCAGATTCAGTTGGAGGGGCTATGGGTGTCACTTTGCACAGATTGTAAAGCTAATTGAGGCAAATTTGTGACATTGAGCCACATAAATAAAATTTAATTTTAGTTTAAATACTTTCCAAAGCTGCCATTTATATGTGTTGAGACCCAACTGGTCGAGGCAGATGGCCGCCCACCCTGAGCCTGGTTCTGCTGGAGGTTTCTTCTGTTAAATGGAGTTTTTCCTCTCCACTGTCCTCTAGTGCTTGTTCAAGTGGGACTGTTCTACATTATTGTGTATATACTTTTATTCTGTGAGGTTTTAAACCTTAAACTGTTAAGTGCCTTGAGATGACTTTTGTTGTGATTTGGCGCTTTATAAATAAAACTGAATTGAATTGAATTTGAGCATGTGTGGACAGTGATTTGCTACTCTGGAAATCTCTCTTTTTTGGTATGTTGTGGTATTAAAAAACATGTTTTTACTCAACACAAACCCTTTATAAAGATAAAAATTAGGTGGTGCAAACAAACCTGTAAGATCAATCCATCCAACAGAGCTGGATATCTGGCTGGGTCTTTAGCAATGTTAGCCAGCCGCTGGCGAGCCTCATTCAACATTTCCTGAGAATACAAAAACAGTAAAAACGATCTTATATTTAAAGATGTCTGTATTTATATACATCCAGTATACATTACTCATATAGGTGACAATATGATGGCAGAATGATGTACAGCCTTACCGAGATCATATCATCACGGGCCTTTAGCACCTTCAGTCGAGCCTGGTTCATCAGGTTGGACATCTGACTGTTAAGTAGACAAACAACAGACACATTGGGCCTATTTAGAAATCTAAGCATCTGTGTGGAAACCCTGGAGACAGTTCACACAGATCACAGTCCAGTCACTGAAGGACTAAGAGGCTTAATACAATTACAGAAACTGTGTGTCACATATACAGATATTTCTTTGTTCTTTAAAAGACTAGATTAAGGAAGTGATGTCTCGGCATGACTCACATTTTCTTCTGCTGCTCGATCTGCTTCTCTTTCTTCTCGTAGTACTCCATTATCTTCAGCCTCTGAGTCTGGACCAGACGGCCCTTCTCGATGTTGAACTCTTCCTCCGCCTGCAGGAGGAGATGCACTTTACTCAGATGAAGCAGAAATCCTCTAGGCCAGCGTCACTATTACTAAAAGGTTTAAGGGTTAAAATTGAAAGACTGCATCCTGAAATTGTTTTGTCCCATTGTATGTCATTTAAAATACTAACGCAGGTTGGCCTGACTGTAGTTCTGAAACTACTATATATTAACTACACATATTAATCTATTAAAACGGTTTGTCTGTAAGCTGTCAGATAATAGTGGAAATGAGCCAGAGATACTAAATACACAGTGAGGTGAAACACATTTGAGAAGCCAGAACTAGCACATGTCTGGCTTAATTAAATCAATTAAATTGTTTCGGTACAACAAGTTACATTAACTGAATTAATATAATTATAACATAAAAAATTAAAAACAAGCTTGGATTAAAATAAAGACTTGTACTTGTACTTTACGCTTCTGAATATTAAGACAACTCTCAGGTTGTCGGTAAGTTTCTTTGCACTGAAACATTTACTGCACATTGTATAAAATATAATCCATGTTTTAGACAGGACACTGATCTATAAAGAATAGTCCCAATATTGTGATTGATCACACAAATGGAATATTCCTATAGATATTATATCATCATATTTGAAATTATGTGAATATACAGTATATAGAGGTGATAACTGTAGTAAAAGTGGACCTTAAAGATGAGTTTTTAGATATAGGCTGCATGTGTAATTATAACTGAATTTCAGTTACTATATTTAAATTTACTGCATGTTGAATTATAGTTAAGTTAAGGCAGTTTAGATCTACATATTTTCATTTGGGGAATTCCAGGTTATTACTGGGTCAGAGTATAGTTTACAATATATAATTTTATAATCGACTTTCTACTGCCACCGTGACTTTGTCCATTTCAAGTTACAGTTGAATAAACGCATTTTAAAAATATCAATAATTATCAGAACCAAGTCGGGTAAATAATGAATGAATGGACTATAGTGAATAAAAAGCAGTAACAGCTCATCACTTCTGCTGCTGTAAACATGCATTAATGTCACATTAATATTTTCAGCTCCTTTGGATTACCCATTACCTTTGTCCACTGATGACGACTCTAATCAGCTTTTCAGTTACCAAAAACTCGTTTCCCATCTCAGGGTTAAATCAACTCCGAGCTTAGGGTTACATTCAGAGTTTGTTAAACCTGCTTTAAGAGAGACGGGCGGATGACAGCGATGCTCCCTATTTGGTTTCACTCCAGTGAAGCGCAGAGTTTTGATATTTTGTGTCAGGGCTTGTGCCAAATGAAGGAAACCATGTGACTGATGACATCTGAAGTTCAAACATCAAATCACATTGAATAAGAAGAGAGGAATATGGCGATGTACACCACAAAGACATAATCATTAATATGTCAATATTTAATTTACTATTATTTTGTATTTATGTTTAATAGGAACACACTGGTCTCTTGGACCTTTACTACATATGAAGCTACATTTTTTATTCTTGTGCCTTAGCAACAAAGACTAATTGTGAAATCTTAGTCTCAGATTTATTTCATCCTCTGAAATGTGATAAATGATTTGGCCAGCAGATGTCACCATGTTTGACTGTGTGAAATGCTTCTAAACACTGAACCATTTTCAACACAATTGCTTCATATTGATTCAGTGATTCAGAAAGCTTTGATTTCTCCACCACTTATTTTATTACTCTCAAACATATGCCCGATTAATCTGGTTGTCTCTGAGAGACTAACTATCATTTACAAGACCCTCAGTCTGTTTCATCTTTCTCTCCTCTCATTCACTGTCATCTCTCCACAGATGCTCATTAATAAAAATGCATACACATGTCTAAAATCTCATTAAATACACAGTCTACAGCTCTGGTGTGTGGTGATGTGTGCATGTGTTTATACCTTTGCATCAATTTCTTCAGCCTTCTCATTGGCCTCCTGTTCAATGAAGGCCATCATGTGCTTTATCTGTAAACAGAAACCAGAAATGACACACGATTATTAAAAAAAGAATTAAATTCAAATTCCAACACAACATTCCCTCCACTTTTATATTACTTAGTCCCAGTTTATGCCACTCGCGTAAAACTGATACAGTGAAGGCACAGCTCTAATCACCAGATTTTCCAAATTCACTGCAATCTTTAACGACCTTGTGGACTATCAAATGACATCAGCGCAGATGATGTGAAGGTGCTCACAGGATCCTCGAAGCTTCTTCTAACAATATAGATGAAAAGTATTCTGTATGTTGCACAATCCTAAAGATTTTTAACCCACTTCCTACATTGCAATGGTACTTCCTAATCTATGAATCTGCAAGTGACACAATCTCTTGTTATAAAACACATTATTCTGTGTGAACATATATCAAAAAAGATACAACATACAGGCTTCTGTATAACAGACTTGTTAAATGACCTTTAGGGTCACTAGACAAGTATTAAGACATTTGAACTATAATGGGAAGACATGAGAGCACTCATCATTCATCATCAACATGCAGCTTTGTTAAGATATGGCCTACAGATACTGCAAAATGCCAGGTTACTCATAATTGGTTTGTCAACCTGCTGTGAAGCCACACGGCTGCCTGTTTCCACCACCACAGTGAGGACTGTCTCTGTCCATTTTATATCACATCACTACAGTATAAAAAACCGATTCCTGCAGCTTCATATTACTTCGTCTGCTGCTTATTTTCAGTGTTTGCTGAGATTTCCCATTGACTGAGCGTCCAGACAGTGGCTCACTCTCTCCAAGTTCCTCATCAGGCCGTTGCATGTGTTCATCATGTGATCATTTGGAAATACGAGCCTCCACATTTCAGCCACAACTTCCACACAACGCTGGCGTAAAATGATTTCTTATTTAAGTGTAGATGACATTATGTACAAAACCAGCAGTCCAATCTCGCTGATTTCGATACTAACCGATTACAGTCTTCTCAGTGTCATTCTCCTTGACAAACACACTTTCCATCAAAGTGACAGCGAATAAAACGAATCTTAGTGTCATATTGAGACTGTTAATAGTGTACAATGTCATTTTACAGTAGCCATGGAGAAATGTATGAATTATGTGTCTCTGAAGGTGAAAACTGTTCGTTACCTGCTTCTGTACGTCGGCATCGCTGAGCGCCATGGTTGCAGCTGTCAAAGATCCGCTCGGGCCTGCCAGAGAAAATGGTTTACAAAATTCAAAAATAAAATAACTAGAACATAAAATAAATCTTCATTGTCACAAAATTGATTTTAATCTTGCAAAATGAGCTTTAAATCGATGATATTTACCCGAAAAGTAGAGGAAGAGGAGGTTTGAATTAATCGCCGCAGTCGTGACTCGTAAAGATGTCTACGGAGGATCAGCTGATTCCCAATGTCACATGATGTTTACTTCCGGTGAGCAGCCAATCAGATGCCAGGATGAAGAGACGCGTAGATTCCAAAATAAAAGCCGAAAATTATTTTTATTTTCAGTTTTTCAATTATTAGTTTACTAGTAATTTTCTTTTTTCTTTTTCTCTATTCATTTATATAAATGTATACATAATTTACATAGAACCGCTGACAATGAGGACCCTGTGGTTTAAAACACAGAGAAAGAACAAAGCAAAAGAGAAAAGAAGTAAATAAATTAGTTAAGAGGTCAATGACTAAAAGCATAAGTGATTAAAAAAAACTAGTGAATGAGACAATGTGTCAGAAAGAAGAGTTTGACTGAGTATGACTGAGGAAACCTTATGTTTGCATATGAAACTGTGTATATGTACACATCATAGAGTACTTTCCGGTACTGTGTAAGTGTATGTTATAAACAGTGCGGGGATGCAGCTAAGTACATTTACTAACATTGTACGAATTTAATGTAAATATATTTTACTTTTCTTACTACTTTGTACACCTAATTGAATAGATTTTGACAGTTAATAGTTACTTTACAGTAACATTTTTTGCATGCAAAACATATCAAACAAACACCTAAATTAAATGGTTATTGTTCTGATAATTGTAATTTCTTATGTAAACATGCAAGAGGTATTACATGGTTATTGCTTTTCAAGTGTGAGGATTTTCTTCTGGTTGGACAAAGCATTGTTCTTCTGTTGCCTACAAACAATAATAAACAAACCACACAAAAAACAATTACAAGCAATTGTGTTGCCTATCAGATGACACGACATGCGTCGCTTCCTTAGATTAAAAAAAACTGTGCAGAGTAAGTTCTATATTCAATACACATTTAAACAAAAGGAAAAACAGCTATGATCAGGATTTACAGAAAACAAGACTTAGTTAGTTCCTTATTCAGGCCAAAAGGCTTTAAGGTATAAACATTTTTAAATGTATAACCTAAACTGTGAAACCTGAGTCACCTCAATGCCCACAGACCCAATCTGTTAATTGGGTGCAACAATAATAAAACAATTAAATACAATACATGAGAAGTAATAACTGGGGACATTTTTCTGCAGTGACTTTCACTTCTGGCAAAGTTTCTGGTCTTCTAACATACTTCATTAGCTTACTGTGCATTTTTATGTGGAGTCCCATTTCTAAAGATACACTTTTAGAGTCTTACCAGCAGAGGGAACTAGATGTTGGAAAGCTTTTGAAACAGCTCTTCTCCTTATCTAACATGCATTTTGTCATGCATCAATGTCACCAGCTCCTGCTGTGG
The DNA here is from genome assembly GCA_032362345.1 of Sandelia bainsii. Taxonomy (NCBI): domain Eukaryota; kingdom Metazoa; phylum Chordata; class Actinopteri; order Anabantiformes; family Anabantidae; genus Sandelia; species Sandelia bainsii. Next base: position 12,307,595 of record JAUMHL010000016.1, on the reverse strand, counting down.
TAATGTCCTGTTTAAACATAAAACAAACTGTTTACCTGAATGAAACACTCAACTGCTGACCTCTGACAGACTGTCAACAAACAGGTTAAATACTTTTTTAAGAGTTAAACTATAAGTTGTCCACTATCTACTTACATTTTTTGTATTTTTCTCCTTTAAAATGGACAGCAAAGTCACCACAGACTCTTCTCCAGCCAACTGTTATGTCATGATTTGGGAGGTGGGGTGAGTGAGAGAGAGAGACACACACTTTTGTACAGCTCGTCTATCTTGTTATTCCCGTGCCAGCTGCAGCATGCCTGCCTGCCTATCCGTTTTCTGGCTTCGTGTCTGAATACACGTATCATTTTGATTTCCAGCATCTGCCTCTCGTCTACAAACTCATTCAACCTTGCACCAAGAGGACGCAGGTATGCTAGGATGTTCTTTTTAATTCACATTGCAGAAAGTTTCAGCAAATTCACAATAGAGTCTGAATATTGTAAATTACTGCAAGAATCTAGATTATTATTTGATTGTGGCCTTTGTGTGCCACATTTTGTTAAAGGTGTGTTATCTGTAAACACATTAGAGTAAGAAGGATCATTTGTGGGTCACTCTGATGTGGTCAAGGGCAAAATCTCACCATACACAAAACAGTTGTAAATGTAAATAATGCGAGACACACTGTGACTTTGAGAGCTGACCTTTTGTAAATTCTGGTATCTAATGTCACTGTGTCACAGTAGTACAGAAATAGTAGCCTATATCTCACTGATCCTTTACTTTAGCATGTTCTTACTGGGATAAGATCGATGAGAATCCAATTACTCAAGCAGGTCAATAAGTAAAGATGGGTCACGGAGCAGAAACAGTTGATTGGACTCTTAGACGAGGACACAGACCCGCCTCACTGTTTGTGTGTGAGGAGTTGAAAATGTGTACGTGTGGTGAAGTTTAATGTTTAATGCAGCCGTGTCACTGGGACTGAACTCTGCAAAAGGCCCAAAGGAAAACAGCCCAGGAGGGACAACATGGCACCTAACTGGTCAAATCAGTGACGTCTGAGAGGCATATGTGCCAGTCTGCTCACTCTGGCAGGGGTGGAGTGAAAAGTCAAAGCACTGGGAAATGTTTATTTAAAAAAATAGATTTATTGGATCTGGATACAAAAACACACATATGACCATTAATTATCAGTTGATTTAGCTTCATAATTGTGCTGCAAATGTTTGTGTAAGACCTAATAAGTCTTTTAATTGATTTTGTCCAACCACTTGTATGTGAGTCAGAAGTTTATACTGCACAAAATATGCACAATATCAAGCTGTTCCATATCAGCAAAATGGGTTTGCTTTTACTGCTGTAAGGCAACATAAATGTCTTGTAGCCTGGGCCTGTTACTCAGACACAAGGATTACAGACAAATTCCATTCAAATAAAAAGGTGGCATCCAGTTATGTAAAGTATCCAGTCTAAGCACAGTAAAAAGCTGTTTTATTGGCAACTAACATTAATTTAAAGTAAGATTTTCTGCTGGTTCTGCTGAACTAGAGGAGGGAGGACAGTGTGGAGCCAAGAGCAGAAGAATGAAAATACAAAATGACCATTGCAAAAGAAACACCACTCACCCAACCTACACGTGACCACAGCCAAGTAGCAACCACACTACTCCACAAATCCAGGTGCCACAGCAAACACCTCTGCCCCCCCCCAAAACTTTACCAAAAACTCTTAAGGCACTGAAAACATTTGGAGCTCCAGGTTTTTTCAGTTAATCTGGAAGCCTGTTTGTCTCTCTATGCTAAAATGTGCCAAATCAGAACAAAATGACATTAGACCACTTTAAATTATGACTTACCTCTAGTACTTTTAACTACCACACATTTTGATGAGCTGCATTGAACCATATCAGTGTTTGTTGCTCATACTAGAGCACGACAAAAAGGCCTTCTGCACCTTGTGCCTGGCTGTATATTAACGAAGCACCTCCCACGAAAACCTGTTACTCCTTCCTCACCTGGTGTCTAACCCACTCAATCATCAGGATCCTGAAGTTTCACATAGTACTGTATAAGAACTGTTCATGTGCAATGAGGTGACCATGACTTGAGAGTACAGACTATGTTTCAGCCAAGCAGTGGTGGATGAAGTACTCAGATCATTTATTTAAGTAATAGTACCATTGCCACAGAGTAGAAATACTCTTATAAGTAAAAGTCCTGCATTTAAAATGTTGCTTAAGTAAAAATATTTAAAGTACCAAAAGTAAAAGTACTCTTTATGCAGAAATTATTGATGCATTATCATGTTCATCACTTTAATGTTGCAGTTGGTAACGATAGAGTTACTTTTAACTGCTTAATCTAATAATAATGATAATTTGAATTTCTTTGCTATTGAGTGATTAGTGAGTTTGACACTGGAGATCAATAATGCCCTACGATTATACTGTATTTTGTACTATTAATCTGAATCTAAAAAGTAACCAGTAACTATTGTCATGAAATAAATGTAGTGGAGTAAAAGTACGCTAATTGCTTCTGAAATGTAGTGACATTATGGACCAGTTTTGTCAACCTATACTACATGTAGCCTTCACAGCAGACATGGACATACATCATTACTTTGATGATATTTTTGTGGCATTTTTTACAAGAAAGAAAGTGATTGTTGGGTTTTTTACATAAATCTTTATATTGTTATATTCTGTAAGGTCTTAAACTTTACACTGTAAAGTGCCTTAAGATGACTTTTGTTGTGATTTAGCGCCATATAAATAAACTGAATTGAATTGAATAAATAGAACTTTGTATTTGCTAAATGAAATACTATCCACATCTAACCTAGTAATTTCCTTTGTATTTCACTTGTCTGCATCCGCTAATCGTCATTAATTCCAACTATTTGTTTAGCAACAGGATTCAGGATCTAATGTAAAGCTGAGTGTGAATGTGACACATGTTAGAGCCCTGCAGAGGCTGTCGGAGCATTTGCTGTCGTTAAGCGACGTGCTCTGAAACCAGAGAAATCACAGACAGGAACGTGAACATTAGACAGTGAAGTGTTGAGAGTATCTATTCTGGGGCTGGCATGGGGAGAATGCTTTTTGCAATTAAAGCTGAAACATGGCACAAGAGGGGTGAAGAAGGTCACATTGAGACTGAGTGAATTCATACAAACAGATATTTTATTTATTTATATATATATATATATATATATATATATATATATAAATATGTTTGATTTGTTCTGTTTTTGTTTCAGAAGTTACAGTTTTATACTGCTCAGTTTACCACTTTTGGTAAGAATGAGAAATAGACTGTAAGTCTGGTGTCTCACAGAGGAAATAATGTGTCACTTCCATGTCATGTTTCCACTCTTGTCATACGAAAATCACTGAAATAGCTTCCACTCTTGGGTGACAGATGGATATGTATATAGTACCTAAACATAGTAAGATATGCAGGATGAGGCTACAGATAGTCACAGCCACTGTAATGCAGAGCAGCCAGTGAGCAGCTTTTTCCGATCACAGCCTCAGTGATGTGAATGAAAAGTAAAAGAAACTAGATAAGGAGGTTGGTGTGTAGCTGTGTAGCACAATATAATTTAATCAAAGTTAATATATGAACATGTATTTCATGCAGTCCTAATAGATGCAATCTATATGTTGCATTTTTTAAATTGATTCTTAATGGTTGCTGTCTCCACAAGTGTACTTTTGGATAGTATACCACCATGGAAATTTTTAAATTCAGTACATGGTCAGGTTAAACCCAGTCAAAATAAATGATTTATTTAGTGAAATGTTTAACCTAAGTTTAAAAAATCTAATAATTAGCTGAACACCATTTTATGAGATTTGTAAATATAATAATTACATATATATAATTAAGTTAACTGAACTTGAGAATACAAGTTTATAAACTTACATAATATAATACATAATAGATATATGCTTCAAAACTTACCTCAGAACTTACCTGAATGTATTAAGAAGTGGATACTAAATCAAAACTGGGCCAAAACGGGACCAGTAATCCCTTTAAAAGTTAAAAATTACCCAGGTCTTTTTCACACTTCTATAGAGCGTGCTAAGTAGGCTACAGTACTTAAAATCTATGTTACACCTCTGCAGGTCTTAGTCAAGACTTGAGGTTTTTTTGTGCTTATGACATTAGTTTGTCCCACCTCTGAACTGTTTCGTCTCTGCAGCAGCCAGCCTTCATTCTGGAGGGAAAGGCCCCAGTCGAATCCAGCAGGGGGGATGGAGGAAGTGGGGAGGCCAGCTCCATCAGCCCCAGCCCTGCTACTCTGCCTCTGGCACAGGTAGAGAGCTCTGGACCATGGCAGAGTGAGAGCCTGCTGGCAGAGTCCTGGTCCACGATGGGCGACGTGGACCCTGAGGATACCAAGAGCCTTGACAGCAGTGACGGGGCGGCTCTGGCCGGTGAAGAGAACCACTCCTCCAACTCTGATATGGTCCACCTGGAGCGAGAGGAGGTGGAGATGCTGGAGGAGGCAGAGAAAGAGGCTGCAGAGGAGGAGAAGGTTGGAAGAACAGAGGTAGAGGAGGAAGAGGATGAGGAGCTGCAGACGAGTGTATCGAGTGTGTTGGGTGGGGAGAGGGAGCTGGTGGAGCTCAAGGAGGATGAGGAGGACCTCCAGGCCCCAGAAACCGAGGAGCTGCTGGTGTCAGCAGAGGAGCCTCATGTAGAGAGGGGGCCTGTAGAGTTCAGGCAGGTGGTTCCCCGAATGACCCTACCTCCTCTACCCATCGTCAAACTCGATCCCCCCTCCACTACTTCCACTCCAGTTCCATTAAACACAACCTCTGAAGTGGAGGAGCTTTATTCTACTCAGGGGCTCCACCCTCCATCTATCCTCGCACCGGTGGTAGCAGAACCTCTCGAGCAACTAACGTTCTCACAGATCCCTCTCTCAGATGCGGAGGAACATTCACACAAAGGGTCTCAAGCAGCGTCACCACAGCCCACTGCTCCCAAGACTTCCAAATCTCTGAGCTCCACAGAGCTGCTGTGTGGAGGTGCTGCTTTAGTAGCTGTTGTTGGAGTAGTTGCATATGGGGCTGTGGCCTACTGCAGAAAGTAGAAGACCTCTTCTTCAACTCTGAATCACACTTTCAGCACAGGTCCTTTGTGTTTTTAAATTTATTCCAAATTAAATATTCCACTTTGTTCTCTGAATGCAGGATTTTACTCTTTCACACTCTTTTAGTCTTTGTTGCACATTAATTTGATTCGTTTTGTGCTACCTCAGCTCACAGCAAAGCTCATGGCCTTTGATTTTAATGTATTCAATAGATCTGTGAGGAAACTTTGCCAGTAAATTGTAAACCAGAAATGTAAAATCATGTACTGTACAATTTTAAAGAAATCCTGAAACTTGAAATGTTGGTTTTCTGTTTCTTTGTGTAATCATGCAACTTATTGCTTCACTAGAAATCGACATGAAGGATTAAATCAGGCACAATGTTAGAAAGCAACACTGATTTAAACCTGTTAAGTTGATATACAATCACTATCTTGTTAGCAAGCACCTATTTTCACATCTAGCAAATACAAAGTTTTCATTAACTTGGACTCGTTTGTGTCTAGCACCATATTCACTCTACTTTTAGCTCTGTCTACCAGCTACTGAGGGAAATATGTGGGTCTTTAGCTGCTAAATGTTACAGAATGTTTACAATAAATAAACAAGCTCAATACTCATGATGATCAACTATTTGACAAACTTAAAGACAGATTAAAACTATTTGTATTTCACAATAACTATGCAAAGATTAGAGAGAGGATTTGCTGCTAGAAATATCTTGTTGTCTTTTTTTCTATCTGATAATCTTCCACAACACTGTGTAAACTAGCGCAGCCCATACATTCATTTTGAAGTGACTGCTGCATTGGTCCAGCTGTGGTGTCGATGCGGGGGCTAAGCATCCAACACAATGATGTTGGAAAGAGCTCAGTTAAGAGACACAAAATTATCACAAATACATTTACTACAACCACAAAAAGATGCAAAATGACTCAAAAATGAAACTATATAAAACAGAGGTACAAATTTACCACCAACTGACCAAAAAGAAATGGTGAAGAGCTGGTCTTCCACTTTGCTCAGGGACCCATTTTCTCATGATCTGTCCACGTCTGTGCAGTGTTCTGGTTGCTGATAAAATGTCAGTCTGTCTATCTTAGCGACATCCCTGAATTGTATTTTATTGTCTCATCAGTGGCAGCCCTTGCCCCTTTAGTGACTCAAGATCTGTAGTTTGAGAACCACCAAGCTAGACAGCAAGATACTAATGGTATGAGGCCTGAGCTTTAACCTCATGGACAATAAGAGTAAACACTGGAAAAAGTGTGAATAATCATCAAACTCAAAGGCAGCAAGACGGATTAGCTCCTTTAGCTCCTTCCTCCTACAACTAGTTAAATGTTAGAAGTTGTGTTTTTCAGTGGTTTATAAGGAGCTGTACAGTAAATATACAGGCACACAGAGAGCTCTTTTTAAAGCAGAGATTTGGAAGGGATTTACTGCAGTGTCCTGCCTTCTGCTGGTCAGTCAGCACCATTACAATTATTTATACAACAAGCCAAGAAACCAGGATCTGTATCAGAACAAGAAGGCACTGCAGTTGTTTAACCAGGAGGACTCAAAGGACAGATTGTCAGTGGCACAAATTGCTGTCATTGCTGTAAAATAACAGGTGAATCTGTGATATGAAGAAAATATATTTTACATAGGGATCAATTAAAGTACTTTTGAATTGAAGTACTTGTAGAATAGTACTTACATAGATAAGTGTGCCTGCTGAAAATATATTTTTCATTTCAGTGCAAAATAATAAAGTGCTTTGCATGAGATTATAAAACCTGATTAAATGTTTTTTTAAAATCTACTTTAAAAGAGAATAAATGCAAGTTAGTTGGTGCAGAAAGACGGTCCACCCCCCACACCCCCACCTTTTTTATTTTATTTATCAGCTCTCTCACTCAGCACATGAACATAATCTCACAGATAAAGATTATAGCTCTGCGGTCACACCATTCAGCCCCATAGACGAATAATCAGTGAGTTTGACACTTCTTGATTTTCATCGAGTGCCAGTAAATATAAAAGAACAATGGGGTTGACTGTGCTGCGGTTAGCCAGATGTTCCCACATTGGTGCCAATGCATGCAGCATTTGAATTGAGAAGAGGAAGGAAAGTGCTTCTTTGTTTGGACAGATGAAGCTAAAGCGTACCTGCTCTGCCAGAAAATATACAACCTCACCAATAAACACGACTGCCTCTCTTTTTGTCTCCCCTTTTCCACAATACACACAAGTATAGATTTACTGACGCCCTCTACATTTACATATCCACATTGTAATGCATTATATCCAAGCAAATGGTAACGTTGGATTCACGATTTCAGAAATTGTGAAAATATGTGAAAACAATCCTTACAAAAGATGACATTTACAGAAAGAAAGTGCATATGTTATAATTACCAGTGCACATAATGTCACAGGGATTCATTCAATTCAAATCAGACAGTAGAACTTTATTTATTCACGAAAACACTTTGTCCACAGATCAACAAATACACACGCAACAAAAAGGAGAATAAAGAAAAACACACTGTTAACCACAGAAGTACAAACAAAGACTCCAAGCATAAAACTATAGATGGTGAAAACAAAACATAATGAAGCCACAATAAATAAATCTAGTACTTCACTGAAAAGTGAGAAGACAAGAGGCAGAAATGTCAGAGCAGCAATTAGTAAATGTAACAAGTGAATTTAGTTTTAAGTCATGATGAGAATAGAAATTAATGGCTGATAATTGGACATGCACAAAAAGACAGACAGTACAAGAAACTCTACTTTTTAACAAAGTTTAGCCTGTGTTCTTATGTTAAAGTTGAAGAAAATAGAACATAATATAACACAGAAGAATAGAATAGCACAAAACATTTCAGAAAACAACAGAGCACAATCGAATAGAACAGAATACAACAGAATACCATGTTATTAAATAGAACTGAACCCATCACGAAACATAATATGATATAACAAGACAGAGCACAATAGAAAAAAATAAACTTTTCAAAATGGAAACTCAACATAATAAAATAGAAAACACATCGAAATAGAAAGAAACATAATGATCACACTCAGACAAAAAGGAATTGCATGCAATGGATAAAACAGAATAAAACACAATAGAACAGAATAGAACAGAGCACAATAGAATAGAAAAGAATAAAACAAAATGAAACAGAACTTACAATAGAACAGAACAGAACACAATAACACAGAAACAAAGATTCTAAAATAGAGTAGTTAACAGAATAGACTACAACACAATTAAATATAATAAAATTCAAACCCAAAGAGATACAATAGAATTCAACATGCAACAAGAACACACAATAGAACAGAAAGGGGCACAGAATAAAATAGAACACAGCAAAATGGAATGGAAAAAAATAGTAGATAATAGTAGAACATAGAACATAGTTAGTAAATAACATGCAGCTGAATTTAAGTGAACAAAACACAGTAAAATAACATAGAGAACAAATCTAGAATAGAACACAGCACAATAGAGGCGACTACAATAAAACCAAACAGAATAGAAGAGAATAGAACAGAACTGAATAAATTAGTGTAAAAGAATAGAGTAGAATACAGTATCATTAGTTTTACAGGCATCAAATCACAAAACAAAGCTCTGGAAGTAAATCTATGGTTATATTATCACTAGAAGATCATCAGTGTTTCTACTCTTCATCACATTGCCAATGCTGGAGCAGGTAAAAGTCAGTGATCAAATTTAACAAAATTAAACAAAAAAAACAGAAAACACAGTAGAACAGAATAGTGTGAGATTAACACAACAGTCATGAAGAAAACAACATCCTACATTACTTCCTTATTGCAAATGAGGTCAGTATATGATCTCTTTACATCAACTACTGATAAAGACTACTTATGTGCAATGATGCAGCACCTCTGATTAAATAATCATAAAGAGCCGAACGCATAGAACAAATAGAAGCAACTTTGTTTTTTTTTGGCAACTTTGATTAAGTTTCTCCTCCCACACAGTGCCAACACCAGCGCACAGCTGTCAGGCTTCAGCTGCAGCCTGACAGGTTGTGGTCTTTAATTTATGGAGTTTCACCCTGAGTGGAAAGAGGGAAAGACGGACCGGGAGACAGGACAAGGTTTGTGGTTCTTTGTTTTTATCAGGGTGCTGCACAGGCAGGAAGCACACACACATACGCATGCAGATTTGCATGCTTGCACACACACAAACACACCACCCTCCCCCCCACTCATGCACACACATACACATCTCACAATATGGTAGTTCACTGTGGCAGGCCTTTTCTTTACTGATGGAAAAACAAGAACATACGTTAATGAGCACAAAAAACAAAACAATGATGCAGATCAAATCACATCTAATCAAAGCTGAGTCAACTGAGCGAACTTGAGACCTGATAATGTGACTTTTGTCCCTGCTATAATCTGTCCAACTCCGTTCTTTGTTACTATGATGTTTCCAGCTCAGTATTCAGGCCTCAACCGGGCTAAAAGGGGAACTTCATGTACAAGTCAGTTGATATTTAAAATTGCACACCTGAGATAAATGAACTTCTCATAAAGCTTGTGTTTATTTGAACAGGGGGTTGGCTTTGTGGGGAAAAAGGCGCAGGTTGAGTATAACAGTGGTGACCACATTATTAACCATTAACCTTTACAATAATTTATCTGAAGCTGTCTTCATGGCACTGTGCTCAATTGGAAACTCAAATAGTAACAACTTGTATTTGAATTTGTCTTCTGCTCCGCAGTGAGTCCACAGACACCGGCGGAGTGCAGAAAACTGAGCTGTTTTTGGTAACATGAGGATCTGATTGTACACTTTTATAAAAATATTAAATTAAGGCTGTAAATAGGGCATAAAAGTGTAGTTGCCAGAAAAAGAAACTGTAGCACAAGCCTGTTTATTTCTAAAGAAACTTTTAAAAACTGTGAAATAAACTTTTCTCACAATTCAAGCAAAAACTTAAAATATAAAAATTAATTAATTAATTCATATAAAATTAAAGGTTGAACGCAAAAAATAAATAAATAATAAATAGAATAGAAAAGAAATGTCTTGTAAAGAAATAAAAAGGAAAGTGAAAGGGAAAATTAGCTATTTTTTGTTTGCAAGATGCTTTGTTTAGCTTTTTAATTACATTTTTATATTTAATATAACAGTTATTATTTGCAAATCATATTTTGTGCATGTTTCAGAATAAGCCATTCATAGTAATGCAGAATAAAATGTATAAGCTAAAAGTTTTTAGGAGGTAAACAAGCAAATATCCACTTGTTTAGAATAAAATACAAGATATTGTACAGATAAAGATATTAATAACAATTATATTATAAACATTTATGGCATTTTACACTTTAAATTTAAGCAGAATATAAGTAAACATTGATTTTTAGTGGTACTGAGAAATGATTAACATCCCTTTAATTTATTGTAATTTGGTGGTCACCAATTTGTGGTTGTTATAACGGCCCGGCCAGTGGCTCATATCACAGGAACGTTTAATGCAAATGTTGGTGAAATCACACACACACAAAAAACAAAAGCACATAGAGGGAAATTTCCAGCAATCCTATAGGCTCAAATTTATAGAAAACTGTATTGCTGAGAAGCAAAGATTATAGATGTGTAAGTTAAATAGATATCTTGCTCAGTATGCAAATTCTCAGGTCAGACTGAGAATTGGTGGTATTCCTGGGCTGAGTGTGCAATAAAAGAGGTTTTTGTTCTTCACAGATTGTGATCTTCACCATGAAAGAAAGTGTGATGTTCAGATGTGTATCCCATCTGCGCTTCCAAAAAAGAAGAAGTGTTCGGCTGCAGTACATTGTGACGTTACCACATTTAAATTGACCAGCCTCTCTAAGTATTCACGTGTCTGACTGGTGAACAGGTACTGAACGTCTGCAACGCATATATATACCTGTCCAAATACTGTGCACCTGCATTAGTGTAGCGGCTTTCACCTTTTAGGACAGAAATGATCTCAAGTGAGGGAAACACTCAGACATACAAGATGGTGAGTTGTAAGGATGCTACTTTTGTTTACAGCTCTTTAGAAGATGAAAATGAACATTTTAGTGTCATGTTCTTTATTTCTATACATATTTCAGAGTAAATCAACTTGCAAAATGCCATTTTATAGTTCTTAGGGGGTGAATTAAAGTAGTTTTTGCCTGTCTCTACCTGTGCTAGGTGTCCTTGGACAACGACATCAACCAGCACTTCCAGGATGCAATCGATGTGATTGAACAGCATTCAAATAATTCATATCACTCAGGTGCAGCAAAAAGTCTCATCTCACACAATTCACTGCAAAAATTTGAACATCAACACAATCTGTATTCATTTTCTATGCACACTTTTGTGATCAAAAATCTAAATATTTTCCCCATTTTTCTTATGAAGATTTTGATCACTTTGATTTTATTTATATTTGATGTGGACATGTTTGAATTAATCTTTTTTTCTTTTCAGAATATGCATATTATGAAACTCTGGGTTCCCAGCAGCAACCTCTGCAGTATCAGAGACACTGCTGCCTCATTACACCCCTGTCTGATGTACCAGCTGCTGTATATGACTGGAATGACACAACTGTAAGTCATGCATAGACCACAAAATAAAAACTGTGAATGTCACAGATACAAGGATTCACAAATATAGGTAGGCTTTTTAATTAGAAATATCTGTCTTGCAGCAGCAGTCCTGGCCTCAGGTGATCCCTGATGTCTCTCTGGGTCACCCTGCACCAACTGAATCTCCTAATTTCTACTCAATCTTACCACCTCAGAGGAACAGCAAAGGTAATTGGCGTGCATTTCCCTCAGACTTCAGACATGTTTTTTATTCTGTCAACAGTAAAGCAAGACTCCATTCAATTTCCTCAATAGGTCGTAAGAAGCTCAGACTTTATGAATACCTCCACGAAGCTCTGAATGACCCCAACATGGGCGACTCAATCCAGTGGACGGACAGCGGCAACGGCACCTTCCACTTCATTTCCAAGAACAAGGAGAAGCTGGCAGAGTGCTGGGGCCAGCGCAAAGGCAACCGCAAGACCATGACCTATCAAAAGATGGCAAGAGCTCTGAGAAACTACAGCCGCACCGGGGAGATCATCAAAGTGCGCCGCAAACTCACCTACCAGTTCAACCCAGACATCTTGCACAGGCTCGGCTCCGCTCAGGTGTCCCTGCACCTGCCCTGCCACTCAGCGCAGGAGGAAGACTGCGCCCAGCAGCAAAACACTTTCGAACAGAGCTACTGCGGATCTGCAGCAGCAGACTGGCACAACTGGTACGGACACTACCAGCTGCACGAGGACTATGAACTGGCCTCCAACCTCACCTCACACTCCACAACCAAAGTCTGAGCTGCATGATGGCTTGTCACAAAAGCCATCATCAAGAAATCCTTTAAATCTTTTAAGACTTTTCTGCTGTCAAACGTTCTGGGTCCATATTCAGTCCCTGCATGTTATTACATGTTACAGTGGGACTATTATTGTCACAAAAGTCTTTAATTCCATTTATTTGAATATTCTGTGCTTAATATAAAGGTGTTACTGTAAATTAATTTATTTAGCAATGATGAAATTCTAAAGGTTGAATCAGGAAATTGCTAGTTTTAAATGAAAATCTCCTGAATCTACTAAAAGTTCATCACTGTAAATTAGTTTTACATTTAGAGCATGCAAATTGATATAATCTCTTACAGATAACTTAAAAAAATGTCTAAATTCAGAAAGTGCTAATGTGAAGTCTACAACGAATAATAAATTATTTAACAAAAGGTTTTAAAGAACCACAATACAGTGAAGAACCTGCAATTAAATAATTTCTTAGTTCATGTAGCTTTACCTATATTTTCGATGGAAAGCATTTAAATAAAATACAATTACACTGTAAATGTTAAAATATGTTCTTCTGAAACACTTTTTGTGTTGCCTTTGATTTATAATTAGCATATCAGGCTGTAAAAAAGCTTTTAAAACTAATTATAATGATAATGTATATATAACATGTGTTTTTAAGGCTCCTTAAAGGCCAACAAATAACAAATAACCAGTAATAAGCATTCTGTGTAATGTACATTTTGATAATTTTCTTGATAAAAGTATTAAACAAATGTTAGGTCTGTGTACTTATGACTTAATCATGTATTTATTGTGTAATAAAATTAAAATTTTTATTCAACTTGTCCTTTTTTCGTTTTAAATATGACCAATAAATCAATCTGTGTACTCTCACATGTTCTTGGTCTTACTGACTTGATAAAAACAACCCACAACCTCGCTCTCGTTCTTCGTTCAAAAAAGTAAACACTGGCATTATCACACAAAAAATGTAAAGGCTGTGTTGAAAGATTTGGCACTGTCTCCAATGTAGTGAAATATTACAACAGGCGCACTACAAAATATGAATTTAAGACACATCCTGTGAGAAAAAATACGGCAGCAAGTGTGTTTTTCCTGAAAAGAGAGTATTGTGCCGAGGCTGCCTACAGACCAGGTCTTATCTGCTTCAGCGGGGAGGATGTGGTCAGTGCTGGGAGGGTTTGTTAATGGGTTGACTGGTGCTGGTGTTGGGGCTTTGTGGGATGGTGGTCATTGTTCCTGTGAGCACAGGGTAAAAATCGCCGGGTGTTACGAAGAAAGCCCGCTTCTGTCGGGGGTATAATAAGAGTCTGGGTACTTGAGAGTCTTTAAAGTCAGTTTTGTGAAATTCTCCCAAACTGCATGGACTCAACTGCACCATCAGTGATGGTAAAGATCGGACTTACTGCAACATTGCAAGACATTCAAATTTCCTAAAATACAGAATAGAACATTTTCATAGTTACTGAAGGCTGATTTTTAATTATTAATCTTTATCATAATTCCTTCCAGGACACTCAATCAGATTTGGAGGTGATCTTAGAGTTCCTAGAGGAGTACTACAGACAAAACACCGGAGAAAATGGTAAGAGGAATGGATGAGAAGAATAATTATCATACTTATAAGACTTCTTTAATCTCAGAGTTGAGCACGGTTTTGCTTTTTACAGTCAACAAGTTGTATTGGAGTGCAGGTGTGAACGAAAGAAGCGCACCTGTGGATGATGCATCATATGAGCAGCGCTGGGCAGGCCATGAGCCACCTGTAAGCATCAAAATGTTTGTTTTAGTGCTTTTTACCATTTGAAAAACCTTTATATTACTACATTACATGCATATTATGGGTAATTATGTTACTCTGATATTCTTTCACTTTCTCCATCATTTCCTAAGAACATCAAACCTGCACTTCCACCCTTTCTGGGACATGATACTGCACCAGCACTGAGCCAAAACACAACAGCAACAGTGTCTGAGCTTGGGCCACTGACAAATTTTATATCAGCAAGACAATCAACCCACCACCAGGCCTCAGCAGCAGGGAGCGGTGAGTTCTCCTTTTTTTGGTCACTAGATACTGTTATTGCCCCAGTTGCTAGTAGCCTGAGGGAAACATTACCTAGAGAGCAAATAAGAGACCTTCCCTTTATTGTAAAAACAAGGGAGCTGTGCGTGGCTTTGCTCAGAAGCTGATTTTACATATCTATCAGATAACCACAGTGTTTACAGCTTTAGCCTCTGTGCTAGATGTCATCCCATCAGTGAAGATGTTTTCTGGGAATTGCTGAATTTAAGGAAATTGTTAACTGTAACCAGCACTAATTGTTTTAGTGTGGCACAGCTGTAGTATCATCCCCCAAATCTGCTTTCAAATCCCTGTTAATTCTTCACCATTTATGCCACTTACTGTTATTTCAATGGCTGCAGGGAGAAAGGTGCGCCTCTTTCACTTTCTGTTTGAGATGCTGGAGGATCCAAACATGGCCCACTGTGTGTCCTGGGTGCCAGCAGCCGTCGGTGTTTTCCGTTTTTCTTCCAGGAACAAGGACCAGGTGGCACGGCTGTGGGGGCAGAGGAAAGGCAATAAGAGGCCAATGACTTACCAGAAAATGTCCCGGGCCCTCAGGAACTATGCTCGGTCTGGAGAGATCTTCAAGGTGAAGAAAAAACTCACCTATCAGTTCAGCCGAGACACCCTGATGTTACTGCAGAAGTGTCACCGACGAGATTTAATATAGACTAGATTTTGTGTTGCATATACAATCTGATATAAAACTCTAAATGTGCTTGTTTTTCCTGTTTTTGTGTGTCAGAGCTTTAACTTTCACTTTCAACACTTTTCCATTATTAGTGTGACAACTACATTATATTCTTCTGGTGTAAATTAGACACAAAAATAAAGAAAAGATATTTTACAATCACGGCTTAAGGTGCTGTTATTCTTTTTTTTTTATGTTTATAGAACTAAGGCAATAATAAAACTGAGTGAACTGTTACGTTGTCACCTCATATCAAAGAACGTCACGATTTTAGCTTCATTTATAATATAAATATACAAAATTGAACTGTTTTTGAATGACAGTACATTAGTAAGAATAAAGTGAAATAATTGCAACTTTCAAAACTACAATCCTATTATTGTCTAATGAGGCTCTATGCTGCATATAGAAGCAGTAAAGTACAGTTCAGACTTAAAAACAGTATGTGTGATGCTGTGTGTTGTTTGTTTGTTTAGTGCAGTTATGTTTTTGCATGCTTTAATTTTGACCTGCTTAGGGATTGCATCAAATGATTATGTTTATATTATATTACTTTGTACCTACCTCAGTTGATTTAAATGGCACAGTGTTCCCAATTTCTACTAAAAACACTTTCTATTTCTATTCTCAAAAGGAAGATCAGTTTACACGTTTACTGGATTTTCCTGATTTCCTGATGTATTACCCTGAGGTTTTCTACTGTAGCTGGGAGAACACTCTCTCCCCCCTACGTGAAATGAGTCATGTAGCAGCCTAATTAAGCACCTGACCAGCAAATGTGTGTGCACATGTGTGTTTTCCTTTATCTGATCATTTAAATGGCCATTACAAACCAGAGGGTGTCAGTGTAGCCCATCTCACTGCCTCAAGTGTCTGTTTTATTTTTTTCCTGTGTGATGTGACCTCATGGCTAAATCCATCCCAGGCAATACCAAATGGTTTTGTGCTCTTTGTAGTGGACCCACATGATGCATCCCTAAGCCTAGAATTTACTCCTGGAGCCCACTCTGGGTTTTAAGTGGGCTAAATGAGCTCTGGGTGTCTGTTACCAAGAAAGGCCACATACTACAAACTGAATTATGAATATGGTCTTTAGAGGAATGAGTTGGTTCTTTATTAAAAACTTCCACATATGTTATGCATTGGGCTGCAGCATAAAACGTTTTTATGTTTAATTTTTTTTTCCCATTTCGACAGTGACTCATGTCTGAGCAATGGTGATAAATTTATGACAGTACATATAATTTTGTCCCATAAATATAGCGGTGCCTTACCAAAGCATCCTGTTCCTCAGAGTTGACTGAGGAATTAATTCTGGATGTTTTGAGCACACTTTCATGCTCAGATCATTACTATACTGAAAAAACACTGAGCTTGTTGATGCCCATAACTCCAACAGCTTTCAGCCTCGTTAATTAATCTTTGTGACCTTATCTAAGACCACACTTTATTTATTTCTTGAGTTTGTGCTAAAGAGATCAATTAGCACCAAAGCAGCCACAACAATGGAATAATTCACAATGAAACCCTCTTTTCATGTCAGATATACATGTCAAATGGCAAGGTTTATGACAGCTTTCTAATTATAGGCCATGTAACCACTGCCCAGGCATCTCCCCAGTATTTATTTGCCAGGTCGGAAAGACTGCTGTTCTTGGACAGCATTCCCCCCGGATTAAACTGATATCTGGCATTTGGCATCAGGTCGCCGCATGTCATCTAAAACTTCTCTTTTGTAACAAATCCACAGATTCTCTGAATATGTTGTATATCATCTGAGCACAACACGGGATTGTCAGAGGGTGTTACATCAGCCTCAGACCTGTGACACTGATGACACCTTTTCTTTTTATATCCCGCCCCTTCCCTCTTCACTCACTTCAGCAGTGCAATGAGGATACTCACCTCTGATGCCCCACCTACAGCTCTCACTGGCTACTGAGGAGGAAAATTTACAGTAATGATGACAAATTTAGTCTTTGTTAAAACACAGTACTTGAAATTATTTCACAAAAATTCCCAACAATAATAACGCAGACATTTTGTGGGATTTGTGCAAAATGTGGACCCTGCCGAACTTGAAAATGAAGTTGCTCCAAATGTTACACCAGTATATACTAATACACTTTATATTGCTCTGGGTAAAAGGATCCTTTAAGAACCTTAAAGAAACATGAGAAATGTAGTCACTGTAGTTTATTTGGAGACGACACCACATGCAACGTCCTGCAGATTTAATTACTTGCCAACACTAATTAACAATAGTCCCTAATAAATACATCATACATAACTATTCATTACTCCTGTTTGAGTAAGGTACTAAAAAACTACTTAAAGAAAAAAATAATTCTGCATGTTTGTGACCTAAGAATTTGATTGGGTGATTCCAAGCTTAACAGGACTGGGTTTTAAGTCCAGTTAGAGTAACAAATGTGGGAATTTAAAGGCTTACGAGATGCCAAAACTACCGCACACCAGTGTTTACTAATCATCAGCAATAACAGGGTAAACAGAAGAAATAGGAATGTGTTGTTGTGTGCATATGATTGGTCACTGCAGGACTTGTGTGATATCTGTCATGTTGCAGCAAAAGTTTAGATGTGTTCAACTGAGTTTTTTTTTTTTATGGAGCCCTCTGTGTTGGTACCACTAGATGGGAAGATGAAAAGTAAAAATGGTTGTCAAAGTCTTGCTTTGGTGTAATAACAAAAATGTTGAATGTGAAGGAGCAGTTATAATGTCAACCTGAGCACCAGCACAATCTTTACATTGACTTCTTGGTGCTTCTCATTAAAAAAGCTGGCACAGCAGATGGTGGTTAGGAGCCTTTTGCTACAGAAGGTGTGAGACAGACCTACACTACAGAGAGGAGGAGCATCACATCTCTCTATATAAGGCCTGAAAGCCAGTCGCTCCTGGATCTGTCACTGGTCCTCCTCTCCTCCCCCTCTGAGATTTCCAAACTGTATCCCTGTACCCTCCTCATCTCCCATCACTCTGGCCTAAGGGGTCCCAGAGGCTTTTTCTGTTACTTTCTTTCCATCTTCTCGCTCCCTCCTGGACCGAGAGGGCTACTGCGCCTTCACCTGACTTTCTGCAGAGTTAGACTGCTCTGAAGACATCTACCGTACCTACCTGCATATTTTAAATCTTTGGCGCTTTTCTTGGGACGCGGCTCAAGATGCCAGAGCCCACAAAGAAAGGTAGGAGTGCTGAGAGTGGGGAAAGGATCTGTGTGGTTACTGTAGCAGTAATATCAAAGCATGTAACAGCCTCATGAAAATGACATGGCATCTAAATTAACCCTCGTGCACGGCATGTTTTAATTGGTTTTAAGGCCAAAATGTTGTGATTTATATGATTGTCTCTTTGAACTGAAACATGCTTCTACTCTCTAATCTGTTTTTACTCCATATTTGCCTGTTTATTGTCTCTAATTGGGGGGAACAGAGCCAGTTTAAACCCACTGCAGGCAGCTCCATCACTTTATGGCAAGCTTGCCAGCTTGTTCATAGGAATCCTCAAAGTGACTTTGACAGTGGTATTGTATTACTGATGCATGCATGTTTCAACCATCCCGGGGGGCAGGAGAAGATTTGTGGTTTATGAACAGACACTATTGTGGCATACAGGATTGTTTTGTGTGATCCAGCTGGAGAAAGACACGACGATGAAGCACATCGAGGAATGTTGATGAGTGCCAACCAGGACACAAGCAAAGACCCATGAAGGATAATGCGATTTGGGTGAACTTACAGAGGGTTGGGCTGTATGAGGATAAGTAATAACCTGTATGTAGTTGTTTGATGGGAACCAGGCAGGAATGGCCAATTTGGACCCTCACATCAGCCCCCTACAAACAATTCAAATCCATATTCAGCTACACACATTAACCCTTCACCTGTCCCTCCCTTTCTCCTCCACACCATAACGTCAGTCATCTGTACCGTCGTGTCCATCAACATTCCCTTTTAATCCGCTCTTGTCTGACATTACGATATGGTATTACTCCCACCCTCTCCATTAGCTCAGCTCTTTGGGAGTCTGCCGTTGGCTCTTTCTGTATCACATTTGCACATGAATATAAAAACCTTTCTTTGTACACATGGCTTCCAATACTTATCTGTCTGACCAGGAATAGGGATTCATCTAATGCTGGTTTTCTTTCTTGTTTTCACCTGTAAGAAAATTTATTTAGAAGTTTTTTTCTTATCCAGACTAAGGTGTAAACATTTTTGAGCTATGCATATAAATGTGTGTTCTGGACAGAGGAAATAACATTTTTATTGCTTTTTTTTAAAGTGATATGCCATAAACATCACTGATCCCCTCAGAGACAAAGCTGTGGAGAAATACAGGCAGCAGATTCCAGTCTGCTACAAACACCACCCATAAATAGCTGCATCGCCTAGAGCAGCAGATAAATGAGGGGAGAAAAGTATTGTTCTTTAAATGAGTCTGAACAGCTGAAGAGGAAGAGGCCAGCATGGTTGTTTTAGACACCCCACTCTCAAGCCTTTAAAAAGTCCGAACCAGAGATGACGGACTGGCTGAGTCGCCTGTGGATCTCTTGGGACCAGGATTCTTGTCCCTGGAATAGTTCAGAATGAGCGCACTTTTAATCCCCATCCCTTGTTCCCTGCCATCTCCCTCCACTGCCGCCCAACATCTCCTCCTCTCCTGTGCCACACGACAAAACAGACATCTCCCTGCCTCTCTCCGTTAAGGGTGGATCACTCAGAGGTCAGCAACACATCAAACCTCTGACCCTGAGCCCAGACGCCTTACAGCACTGTTCTAGCTCTGGCTCAGTTTTGGGTTTCAGTTGTAGAGAAGCACTTGTCTTCACCTCATGATATTTACTGTCTCTAAGGCCCATCACTCTCCCTGGGCTCTGTCCTCTGACGCCTTTGCTTTGTGTTACAGAATACCCCCTCATAAATCAAACCCAAGGCAAAACACAGGGAAAAGCCTGTCAGCAGCTAATTGACACCCAAGTACAGCTCTAATCTGCTTTCAGTCTCACATGTCTCATAGAAGTTCCTTTTCATAGGGCTTGTCTAGCCTGAATCGCTAGAAACAAGGAGTCAAAATAAAACAAAGAACCACAACAAGGGCAAACATGCTATCATTAGCATAGGTTGATCTTTACTAAAGTAATAAAGGTTTATATTAGGCAAAATTAATCTCCTGGCAGTTTGGCTCATGTTAGAGCCTGTATGAGCCCTTCTGTCTGCACGCCAGAGGAGGCAACAGCTGAAAATACCTGCAGCCCTGTCAGCTGCACTGGGAGTTCTCAGAGGTAAAACAAAACCTTTCTCCACTCTCATTATCTCAACGGTGATGAGACAGAGAGCGAGCGGAGCTCATTCCCCTGTGCATGATGTGACCCTACAGGATTGTGGCTCGGTGGCCAGCGACACATTGTTTTGCAGTGAGGTGGGAGTGCGGCTAATTTTGACAAGGACTGCTTGAAGGGAATCATTACAAATGGCGGGATATCAGAAGCTAAGATGTAATGGGAGAAATAGTTGTTAAAAATGGTACATACTCAATGGACATACAAAGAGTTATAAGTTTGTAGTATTGATGCACAAGCTGCAAATCTTTAATAAAGAGAAGATTTTTTTTAAATGAGCACCTCCCCAGCATTTCATAGATGATATACACATTTCTACACACAATCCATGCCTCCAGCTCTTGGCATAGGCAAACTAGGCGGTCGCCTAGGGCGCCACTCGCTGGAGGGGGCGCAGCTGCAAGACCAAAAAAAAAGTTGCTTGCAAATATCGTCAGTTGCAGGTTTTTGAGCTCCTTTTCTAAATTGTAGTTACTTATTTGGGCTTTGTTCTCTGTATGAAGCCCTCATGATTCTCTCCACAATAAAGTGAAACGCGATAGTTTGTCCTTTTACAGCCGGGATCCGTCCACAGCCCCGT
>JAUMHL010000016.1:12262460-12286315 GCA_032362345.1 Sandelia bainsii | reverse complement strand
TGGATCCGACCTCAAAGACATTCTGCAGATTTATCAAGTGTGAAATATGATCATCATGTAGATTTAATACAGCAGATAAACAGACCTGATGGAGAACAACTATTCAAAGTTTCTATGTCTATCATGAGATCTGGAGTGGGGGGCGCGCAATTATAGGCGATTGATCATGGGGCACCAAGGCATAATCTTGCCTAGGGTGCCAAAATGGGTCGAGCCGGCTCTGCATGCCTCATACAAAAGATGACTTATGTTGTTAAATTACAGAAAGAAAAGACTGAAATGCAACTGTTACTGACAGGAAACAGGCTTTATGATCTTTTTTTAGGGCTTCTAAATTGGTCTAATGAATTTTATCTGTGTATTTGTTTAATTTACCTAATTTTAACCTTTTAAATGCTTTTATTTTATCATTTTATATATATATATATATATATATATACTTGTGAGACCTTATCAGGGTTTGATGTACAGAATTTGTTGCAGTAACTGTGTTTGCACTAATTTTTTTTACGACCCAGACTGGCAGTAAGAAGCATTACTGAAAATTCCCATATCATCATTATCACTTGTATTCACTGAAATAGACAGCAAACAGAGGATTACAAATCCGATCTTAAACTTTAATGTTGATGCTTTTGATGTCCTAGAACAGATACATCACTTGTTTCTAGCAAACCCCGCTAGAAGCAGAACAAGTAAGATCAAATATGTGAAGGCACCTTACTAGAAATAAGACAAACAGATTTGCAGTATTTTAGGACAATGCATGCACAGGCTGCTCCAGATGTTGCATGACTTGTTTGACACTGTCATACCAGACAATCTCCACTGACACTGTGCTCCACTAATCCACTTACAACAAAAGTGTTAATGTTTTAACCCCACTGTATGTGAAGGGCTTCATGGACGCCTTCATCTGCTGAGGCCCTGCACTGAGTCCCATTATGGGTTTTGAATGTTGTATCCAAATTTAATGTTTCTGTCACGCCCCCCACTGATGTCTCTTGTTTTTCTTTCCTTAGATGAGATGCCAAATGGCCAGCCAGAAGGTGAGTGGACAGCGACAGACATCTAATCTCCGTTTATCAGTGTACAGTCTAGCTTGATTATATCAATTATAGATTATATTCAATATCAGTATTTTGCTTCAGAACACAAGAAGTCCTACAAGTTAAAAGTAGGATAATGAGGAAACAAGAAACCAAGTCATGCACTTTCAGGAAGGAATACCTGTGTTGATAAAAACCCAACTCTTTTTTTGGGTATGGGCCATAGCACAAAACCAAAAAAGTGGCGAACACAGCTCTGAACGTGAATGTGAGTAGTGTAAATGTGGAGCCACTAGTCAGCAGTGTGGACATGCTGCTGTGCTCCAGACTCATCTGTAGCCACGATCAAGCTGTCAGCATCTCTGACATTCCTCTCTCCAGCCAGCTGATCCCTCTCTGTTGATTCAGCTGGCGCCCTCATCATTCCATGTGACCAAGGTCTGGGCATCTAACTGGCTTTGCTGGCGCTGGGGTTTGACCTTGGAGTTGCAGCATCTTGGGGCTCCGATATGGAGAGAGAGAGCTCAGCTTTTAGGGTCTAACTAAAAATGCTCCTGGTCAGATAAACCATTTCTTCAGAGTTATTTAGGAAAGCCAGACTAGATTGACTTTATCCCTGGCATTCCCCGGCATTTTAAGTCCTGTCGAGAGAAATTGTGACAGCTTGGACGAAAAGACCTCTGTCTTCCCACAAAATGCTGCACTAATGAACCATTACTGGGATTAGTAACTGTAATATAATTACTCAGTTTGTGATCACAATACCTTATATCACAAGTTGCTGAAAAAAGTAATCACATGATTGGAACTAAGCGAGGATCAGGTACAATATGGACAATCAGTAAGCAAACAGTAACGTGTGGAACAACACATGGATGAGTACCAACTGGAAAAAGCTGGAGTAACTTGCATTTTAAGTCATTTTCAGTGCAATTCTCTTATCTTGTCTTATCTCAACGTGAAACAATCTAACACGATGACTGAGGTATATGATGAATGCACAGCACTGCCTGACAAAGCATGACACTTCCAGTTAGTGTTGCAGTGACGCTACAATGATCAACAGGTGCCACTTCAACACTTCGACGGAAGGATTAAGAATGATTCAGCCTTAAGTCTTGGTAGAATGTTAACTCTAAGCATGGTTGTTAATATGTATTTCAACTATGCATATCAATGTGATTTGCAAAACCTCTAATCTTGATGTATTAACAGCACATTTTGTACATTTTCATGCAGGACTTTAGCCCTATGATAGATTATTTCTGAATATGTCTTGTGAGAAACATTTGACTTATTGTGATAAAGTGTGTGCGTACTTTCAGACAGGTGAGTGGATGTAGGTGTGTGTTAGTACACGTTTATGTGTTTCTGTGTCTGTTTGGGTGTGATTCTGTATGATTGTTTGAATGTGACACTGAGAGCGGCACTGTAGATGCTGAAGCTTTGTGCTCATTAAAAGCAGCTGTTCCATCCACCACTATATCTGTCACATGTTCAGAAAGTGTTGTCCCAGACAGTAATGCTGCACCACCCCTACCTGAGATTTCCCTGGAGGTTTCTCCACCCCCAGGTGGGTAACCATGATGCCCCCTTCACTTGTCACAGAATGTTTCGTTCTTTTGCACATCACACTCACATCACGTGTTCATTTGGTGTGTGATCACGAGTTTCTTTCCACTGAATTCACTCTGAGAAGCCTGAATCTGCATTTTTCTTGTGGAGGTATGATTACTCAATACACTGTGTGTTCACATAAAAAGCTAATCAGGGAAGCTATAGGTTAGCCACCCCACTTACAGTGCACATATTCACATGCCCACATTTGTCTACATGCACTTGCCTTGGTTCCTGTTGCTGTTACTAACTCATGCTGTGGCTGTTTTCATATTTGTGTGACTGACAAACTGAGTCATCACACAGGAGATACACAGTAGAGGAATCAGGGGAGCTGGGTTTTACTGACTCCATTAAATTCAATCAAACAAGAGCTTTTGTAAAGTGACGTCCAAAACTGACAAAAGCCACAAGAGGTTATTTGTTATCAGATGACTCACTGAACATAACAAATTACAACAGTTAAATAGTTAATTGTTCAACTGTTATTACTGTAAAAGTGTACTTTTCCTTTCAGCTTTCCTTAGTTGACACAACTTTTTTATTATTTACTTAATTAAGATTAGTTAAGAGACCTAAGTTAAGATTAAGTTGAATCCATTTTACTTTTCTATTTGTCTTTTACTGGTTTGCTTCTTATTTAATTATTTTTTAAATAAATATGTATTAAGTATTACTAATACTTAATGTTATATGTATAAATATATTTTTGATCTGATCAACTTTAATGGTTTTGTCAGTTTTGGGCCTCCATATTAAAAGAAAAACAATATAATCTGCCGCTTTTATAAATACTTTGTGAGTCAGTAAAGCCATGTCTCCTTGATAACTTTACAGTATAGATATACAATGACCAGATAGATAATTACAACATGAGAGACCATGGCATACAACATGTGTGCTTCATTTACAGTATTTTGGATATTTAATGAATTCCTTTTGTTCAATCTTATTTCTCTATTTCAGCTGTGTAATTTCACCTTTTGAAGATAATGTGTATCTGGTCATTAGCTATTTATACACACATCATTTGAGCAAGCACTGCCTTGCTACACTGCCGGTGTTTGTGCTCGATGCTTGCTGCTCCAGCCTGGCGCTTTGTCTGCTATACAGAGGCAGTAGCAGAGGGGAAAGAGCCAGTAGAGACTGATGGGAAGAAACCAGAGCCCTCAGAGCCTGAGCCATTACAGGCTGTGGTGGCTCCGGAGCCGAGCTCCACCGCAGTTGGCTCAAACCAACCACAGCCTAGTGGGGTAGGGGTGAAAGAACAAGCAGAGTTCGCTAACTCTACTGTAAAGGAAGAGGGTGCTTGCTCTCCCCCACCACCTGGTAAGTATCTGTCCCATGTCTCTCTGAGTTAAAGTGAATGTTTCTACCCCTCTAGCAAATAAAATGCCACAGAAACAAGCCCTGAAAGTCTTACTAGTAATTTCAAGTGCACACAATGGCTCATCAGCATGGCATATCTATTTTATCTTATATGATGTAAAATCTACATTTACTCTCAGTAGAAACTGTAGATTACCTTTACTTCTACCTTTATTTCTTTGCTAAAATGCAATGGACTTCAATGCATTTGGAGCAATGCATTGATTTATTATTTGCTTTTAAAACTGTGTTCTCTTTTGAACTTTAATGGCATGCAGATTATATAGAAATAAAGTTACTCTTGCATCTGAGGACTTCATTTTTCAAGAAATAAAGACTAATGTAGACTAATAAAAGACTAATGGATAAAAATTATGAAATGGCAAACTGAAGGTGATTTAATTTGTGTGCAAAGTGAGTCTTCAAATGCAGGCATTTAAGATATTTATAGTGTTTACGAAGAAGTCAGCTGTCTCCTTGTATCAGTTTTCTGCCCAGCTGAATTGATCCTCATTACATAGAGACAGTGAGGAAATACTCAGATTCTTACCCAGGACTTAAATCTTGTGCTGCATCTGCTGCTTGAAAGCTTTTTTTTTTTTTTTTACAGCACACTTTTCTGTGTATACGCACTGCAGTGTTGGAGAGCTTGTGCTTTTGTTTTTGACACAGTTCTGTTCCATTTCTCAGACACACTAGTTATTTTTCTATGGCACAAGCCAAATCATAAGCTGATACTTTCATCTCATTCTTCCTGGCCAAGAGCTGCATGTCACGATCCATTCAAAGTCTTGTCTCGCATGTGATCGATGGCCTGCGGCCTGCCAGTGATGGAGCTTTTTGATAGGTGGGTCTATTTGTCATTGACACCTTTATTCCAGATGACGATGGTGCTGCAGCCACTATGCCATGCCCAACACCCCAAACAGGTTGGTACCTCATACATCCCTCCTCACCCCACCCTTTGAGGACGGTTGCAATGGAGCACTTGGCTTAGTTCAGTGCATCTTTAGAGGATTGCTAAAGTGAATCACAAGGTTTTTTTTGCAATGTTAGCAAGTCAGATATACTGTCAGGTTATATTTACTTTTTTTTCACGCTAGTTGCAAGGGACTATTAAATTCATTCAGCACCTCTATATCTTTTCTGGTGTGAAATCCGCAGCTTATCATGGCTTCACAGATCTGTGTCTAGTAACAAAAACAGATTGGCTGAAATCTCAGCAGTTGAAATGGTATTTATTTTCTGTACAAATGTTCATTTCAAGTCTGTAAATATTCTGATGTATGTCTGTGCACTGACATACATGTAAATGTGTGATTACAACTGCACATGGAAAATGCCACAGTATACTGTAATTCCTACGAACACGTTGGAACTAGTTTATAGACCATCCTGGATGTTTCCCATTAAAAATGTTATTAAAGCAGCCGTGTTCAGCAAGGACGTAAACCAGACATGCAGTTTAGTTGCAAACCATCCAGACACTTGAAGCTTTTTGTCTTGTGAAATTAAAATAACAGAACACACTTCTGATAAAGCATACAGTCACATGTGGCACTCATCTTTTCTGTTGAGGCATAATGTTTAGTCCACTAACATTTAGGGCTTTGGAGAAATGCTTGTTAAGGCGGGTAATAGACAGAAAAGCAAAGGTTTTCCAAAATCTATTGTCCTTAAGCACATGAAGAGTGACACGCAACATACTACAGGCTCTGTTGCAATGCTGACTTTTTAATCCATGGAGGATTTTATGTTTGAAAACTTGTTTTACCATATGGTAAAAGAAAAATCTGTAAAACTGTTGGCGGGACACCTCCAACTGCAAACAAGTTCGATAATTGCTTAAAGTTTAATTAAAAGTCTATGGGCTGAGCAGAAAAGAGGCAGCAGAGTCAGTGGGACAAACACTAATGCACATTTGCAGTGGACAGAAAAAGGAAACAAATTCAGAAGCTAGAAAACTTTTTCGCCATACGTGCCAGGAAAAGTGTTTAGGTGACATCTTTCAGTTCAGGATCCAGTTAACGTTAATACATCCATACAGCTCTCTAAAAGTTTTCCAGTGCAGATTTTTCTCCTTGCTGCCCCTGCAATAGAAAACTTGTTATAAGCCACAATAATGATTTATGCTTTAGTACTGTTCGTCAGTTTTAAAATATGAAAGGTTTTAGCAATGAGGTGGTTGTTTTGGCAAATGTACAAAGACAAGCACACAGTTGTTTGTCTAAGCCTTTGGGTCACGACCATATCAATATAGACACAATATTCAACTATTAAGCATCTAAAGTAGTTGAGTTTATCGTAATTCATTTCAATGACAACTGTGTTTTTTTCACAGAGGATGCCAGTTCAGTCAAGAAACTCTCAGTTGACCTGCCTAGTAAGATCCTTCTGTTAAGTTCTACCACCATTTTTGTACCAACCAAACCAGTAGTTTAGTCCAGAATGATGCAGGAAGGATGTTGGACAAATTCATAGATGGTTTTGTGTGTTTGGAAGCAAGTTTTTCAACACGAGGAAGTGAGGATGTTCAAATTACCTCTGCTAACATACTAATAAATACTATTAATTAATGGTCTGAGGTTTATTTCTTCCCCTTTTAATTTTAATTTCACTGTGTTACATGATCATGTTTTTGTTTCCTGTGCACACAAACTGCCATTTACAGTATGTTAATACATTTGGAATTCTGATCGTAACATCCAAGTTTTGCACTTCATCAATCAGTATTCAATTGATATTCAGAATATATTTTGAAAACTCAAAAGAGTAGATGTTGTATGTAGATGCTCTGAATCAGAATTCCTTGATTCACTGCTTGCAAGTCTTAAATTGCTTGTTGGTTTTTGTGTTTTATGAGTGTGTGCTTGCTTCAGTGGACTTTACAGTACTATTCCTTACAATATGCTGTAAATTTCTCTCTGTCTTT
Source organism: Sandelia bainsii (assembly GCA_032362345.1). Lineage (NCBI taxonomy): Eukaryota > Metazoa > Chordata > Actinopteri > Anabantiformes > Anabantidae > Sandelia > Sandelia bainsii. Next base: position 12,279,349 of record JAUMHL010000016.1, on the reverse strand, counting down.
GTTTAGATGATAGCGTGCCAGCCATGGGGAGAAAGGACTCAGGTAATATAGTGGTAGTCAAAATAGACTTATAGTAATTATGTTCTTTTTTTTTTTTTTTCCCCCCCATACACTTCAAGAGGAATTTAGGACTTTAGACGGATATCAAGGAATTTTTTTTTCCTACACAGCCGGATCAAATCTTGCTCAGCAGCTTTCTGGGTTTCTCTAAAGACTATGTTGTGCAATTTGAGAAAGACAGCTGAAGAAAGAAAGAAAGCAAGCTGAAGATTAACAATAAAACATTAGTAGGAAACAACTGATAGACGACCTCAGTGGCAGCAGTGTGATCATCCACATTCAGGTCTTCGGGATCGCAAGGAAGAGACAATCAGGAAAATATAAAAAAACAAGTTTTATAATCCTTCATATTCTGCTAAAGATCTCCCTTAAACATGGTCTGTAACGAAAAATAAAAGACGTCCTTTCTGTGTTTCGCATCGTCTGTTTCATGCTTTCCATGTTGCACAGAGCTTAAATTCTGCTGCTGTATGAGGTGCGATTGCTGAAAGTGAGAAAATGTGTCAAACTGTTTGTCTTTTAGTCGTTCTGTCTGTCTTTGTAACTCTACTCTGGTAAGACATAAAATTTCAGATGAAAAGTGAAAGGTGGGTGTATGTATCCCTACTCTTTTATTCGTGTAGTGGAGATCTGTGTGTGATGTACTGTTTGTCTTTCTCCTCGCTGACCAGTGTGGTCTCTTGGAGAGGGTCAGGCCCCAGAGGAACTGGACAAGCCCATTGACAACCCCCCACTGTCCATCCTACTGATTGAACAACCTCAAAGTGGCAGTGTCGCTGTGGGTGAGTGATGGCACAGCAAAGATGGATATAACAGTAACTGCAAAAGAAACAAACAGACAACCAAAACATCTGCTGTATTTGTTTTTTGACACTTTTCAGACTGTTGGACACTCTGTGGTCATGTTATATTTTTTTCTGCCCAAAGGAGGAGACATCACCTTTGTTGCTAAGGTGGAGGCCAAAGATCTTCTCCGCAAACCCACTGTCAAGTGGTTTAAAGGAAAATGGATGGATCTGGCCAGCAAAACAGGGAAGCACTTACAGCTGAAAGAGACCTTTGACCGGGTCACCAAGGTACTGTACAGCAAGACACCCAGCTCCAGCTCTCACTGCCACTTCTGAGCAACACATTCAATGTTAATGGTGATATATCATTTCTAACATGTCACCTTCTGACAGGTCCACACCTTTGAGATGCACATCATCAAGGCCAAAGACAACTATGCTGGAAACTACAGGTGTGAAGTCACCTATAAGGACAAGTTTGACAGTTGCTCCTTTGACTTGGAAGTTAAAGGTTTGTTAAATCAAAGTAAAATGAAGTACAGTAAAAATCCACCTTCACACAAAATAGCACAAAAATGTTTCTATCTTGCAGAAGCTGGACAGGGCTCACAGAATATTGACATTCGATCAGCTTTCAAAAGAAGGTAATGAGAGCGTAAGGGAAACTACAAGACTGTTTCTATTCCGAAACAGTCACAAGTAATTTTGAAGTATTCACAAATAGTAATTTTTCTATCTATAAGACCTCTAATACATTATCTACATTCACAAATACGTCTCATATATGAAGAAAAGAAAAAGTACCTTATATTATGTAGAAGTGTGGCAAAATGGTTGTAATCATGTCATTACCCTTTCTTAAAGGTAATTACAATCAACCAACTGACTCAATTAAAGGCCAACGCTTGCGTTTCAAATCTCCCTCCAAACAATGTATCCAGAAAGCAACGCAAAGCAACCCAGTTTCACTGTACTATCACAACGTTGCACCTCAGTAATGTTGCCTCAACACTGGAGAAACATTGTGATAATATTGCCTGGGAAAATTTTTTGATGTGTCTTACACAAACCACCTTATTTCAAGCCTTTACACAGAAAAGACAATATGAGGAGGTTTTATGTAAGCACCAATTGTGTGTTAGCTTGGAGTTAACACATCGGTTAACGTCAAAGACTTTGCTTTGTGTTGCTCTTGTAGCATTGTTTTCTAGTGCCTGTAACAGTTCCATCTGTGATTAAATTTTTATTAATCTCTCCTTGTTAACAACAGCAGTGAAGGACAAGAAGATGCAGGAGAGCTTGACTTTAGTGGTCTTCTTAAACATAGGTGAGAATCAGACCCCAACCCTGAGTGGATTTTTTTCTTTTTCAGTATTATTAAGCCCCTTTTATGAATGTCCTCGTTTCTTCTTTCTCTCAAATCCTTTAAAACTTTGTATTAGGCTACTGCATGAGTAGCAAGTACATTTCTACAGATGATATATTATGTTATAACAGTGGTTTTCAAAGTCTGACACTGTGGGCCCCCTCTTGGCCAGATAAACAGACGTTCAATTAATCTAAGACAACATCAGAAATAGTTAGAACCTCCAAAAGCACATATTGCACTAAAGCTTAAAATATGTGTATCATGTCTGTATAGTCAGAGCTGGCTGATATATAGTTATAACTCAGAGATGGAGTGCAAATTTTGCTGCAAACTGCAGCAGGTGGGAGCTACTGTAGATGTTTTAGGGCTTGGTGCGTCAAGCCGACATCAAAGACCTGGTTCACGTTACATTCATCTGGATCACTTGAACACATCGCAGAGACTACAGCCAACAGCCCAGCTAGCACTTACTTCCTGCTCCTGCATGAGAAGAAATAACTCTCCATACCAGCAGGTGGCAGTAGTCTGTTCAACATTCAATACGTGAAAACAGAAGACCTAGGACAATGGATATAAACTCATACAAACTAAACAATGCGGCATTTGTTTAACATTTTCACACCACTCTCACCATGATCATGTCATGGTGAGAATATTCTGATATTGAAGATAAATATAGAGATGAAGATAAAATTGTAAAAATCCTTCTGAACTTTTAATTGCTTTTCACCTCATGAAGTATCTTTGCTCCTCAGTAGAGGCACCCCATAGTTTGAAAACCTCTGTGCTTCACCAAAGCTGCTCTGGTGGCTCAAAATAAACACCATGATGAATATTTGAGATGTTACACTGCAGCATTTAACTCTGAGAACAAACCTTGAGAAGTTATAGACCTTGGCAGTTATACAATTCACCAACAAAATTATCTATTTATTTTGGGCTTGTGTCTTCTTCTCCCCCTACATATTCAGAAATCAAAGGTTAGTAGAGAGAAAACCATAGGTTTTAAAATGATTAGACCTTACTGCGGGTGAGTACTGTAATCCTGTAGAGTCCCCAGCATGACATGTAGCTCCAGGAATGGGACGAGCAAGAGTGTTGGCCTACTGTAGCACGGTAACACTTCATTTGAAGGCAGCATTCCTAACTGCTCTGTCAGCAATCAGTAATGATGGAAATGGGCCTTGCATCATAAACAGTCTGGGGTAACAGCTCTTCATCGAGCCATGACGTCAGACACCACCTTTATGAGGCAAAGCGCGCCATTTTGGATTATTAATGATGTGCTCGTGGGCCATGGAGAAATGATGCTGTAAAATAGTGTTATCGCTACACTGTCATTTTATATAGAACTATAAGGCAAATACCAACATGTTTAGTTCTGCCTTCTTCATAATTGCCTGAAAATAAACATATGAGAAATACAAGCAAAGAATGGAATAATATTTTACGCTATTCACCTAAAACCTTTCGGACATTTGGGAAAATGTCTATGAAAGAAAGCGCTGACTGAATGTTCTTTATATGAACTAATGGATACACTCATGTTCAGGGTGATATGTTTATTGCCCTGGATCTCACAATTCTAACATCTCCCAAAGACACATTCATCATCTAACAGTGTCAGAGCATCTCTGAAGTGATCACTAAAACTGACAACAAACAAAGGGATGGGCTTGTTTATGAGAACAATACCAAAAACATATCCTGATTAAAAACTTTGTTTGAAGGTTTTTCCTGAATCTATGCATGCTGCATGTGTTATTACATAAAAATGTCAACTATAACAATTTGTTGAAGGACACATTTACAAAAAAGGCAAATCAAAATCTCCTTTATTGATCTGTGTCTGTTCACGTATGCGATTTTAATCCTACAACTCTGATAAAGCCCTTCTTATCCCACATTGATTTGTAAATCTTGTAACAATCTCCAAACTAAAAGATCCAAGTCCAAATCCTCTTTATTTCCACCTTCATATTTCCCCTTCATCCCCATATACAGTCTATAAATATTCAGGCCAGCTGAATATTTGTAGGTTCAAGGTTGCCATGAAATGAAATCAGTATTTAAGCAAAAAGTCTGAGCTTGAAAATCAGCTAAATGGTGCTCAGCGTGAACTGAAGAAGAACAGCGCAACAAAAATCTTCAGTCAACACATTCACGAAAGGTGGTATTCAAATTACTGGTCTCAGAAAGATACCTAGTTAGATACCAATGGTCAAATACAAACAGCAGATTGTTGATCTTTTAGGTATCTGGGTGGAGTCATTAATTCTAAAATTGTGGCTACAGTTTGGCACCAATGAACATATACTGTACATATTTTTATATAAACTTTTTATAGCCTTTAACCAGTGGACTAAATACCAATTTAAATGCCTCATCTATATATTTATTTGTGTGAATTTAAATGGTATAAAGTCGAGGAGTTCCGTTCACATTTATAAAGTACTTCTCTGAGCATAATCCATCCTGATTTTTGCTCCATGACCTTACCTTGAACACTTTCGATGAAACACATAAAAAAACATGCTGATACAGTTCATCTACATCAACCCCTAAACAATATTACAGAACACCTCTGTGTTATGTATTAATGGTGCTGCTACCCTGTCACCATTAACATTTAACTCCAGAGCCGATGCAGAGACACAGGTAGACAGCTCGCCATGCCCATCTCTTTGTGTGACATGTCCTGAGGAACATTCTGCAGGGCAATCCAATAATGAAGAAAACATCCTTCCAGTACAAAATTATGTTGAATAAAATAGAGTCTCTGAGAAGTGGGTATTTCCTACCTCTGCCAATGTCTCTACGCCCCCCTATCCTAGATGTCAATAAGCAGTTCCTCAGGACACGTTGCAAACACCAACCTAAGACTCCTCACCTCACATCTTCTATTGTATCCGGCACCGCTAGGGAGCCAAAACAGCAGGATGATACCCCAGAGGTGGACGTGTGGGAGATCCTAAAAAACGCCCGCCCAGATGAGTATGAGAAGATTGCTTTCATGTACGGTATCACAGATCTGAGGGGTCTGCTGAAGAGGATGAAGAAGATTCCTAAAGAGGAGAAGAAGAGCGAAGGTAAATAAACCCGCAAACCTCAACAGGTGAATATCAATCTATGTGAGATCTAATGAGCTTTTTGTGACCTCAATTTTATCTTTGCAAAGCTTTTGCAAAGAAGCTTGAACCTGCCTATCAGGTGGATAAAGGTGGAAAGATCCGCCTGGTGGTTGATCTGGCTGACCCGACCGTTGAGCTGAAGTGGTACAAGAATGGACAGGAAATCAGACCCACTCCAAAGTATGTCATGACTTATATTCCCCCGTGTACCTTTAATGTCTTCTCCATTTCTACACTGCACAAATGAAATGAAATTAAATGAATGCCTTTCATTTGTAGCAACATCTTTCTGTACTGTACCAATTAGTCGCTATTAGTCGCCAATTGTCTTAAAAGCACTCACATATTTGTTCACTTTTCACCATTTTACATCAAACTAATATTTTTAGTAAAAATATTCTCCAAATGTACAGTATCTTGAAGTGAAGAAGTCTTCATGTCTTCATGATCCAGACTCATAGAACAGCCTGGCTGCAGCATAGATTTTAAGTTTTATAACCGGAGGAGGTGATTCATTGATTCAATTTCTGCTTGAATGGTTTTATAGGCTCCTGTTTTAGTGTGATTCAAAAGGACTAATAACCAGTAGATTGCTAAAATGCATATTGTATTTTTTTAGCTAAATTAAAAGCATATCATATGCCATGCAGACCTACAGTTTACAAAAAGCCCAGTGGAAATACATTGAGACAATTGTGGCGTTAAACATACTATTTCTAGTGTACTTTACATCGCCTTCATAGCTCTACTGTCTTTATTATGTGCAGTCAGTCCTTTCCACTACACTGTGAACCATTGCCAGCGGACAACCAGTGAACAAATAACAATTTCTCAACTCTAATTTGTCTCTAATCAGCTTCCACACAATGTAACACAAGTGCATATTGGGAATTGTAGTACAAGATTGTATATGGCCCCAGAGCTACATTTGGGTGTAAATGCAGTGTATAATGTCAGTTGTTGTCTTTAATTGCCATGGACTGCTGTATGTGTTCTCCTCCATACAGGAAAAAGGTGGTACCTCCTTCACAGGTCTTTAACCAAGTCTGGCTTTAGAACACTTTTAACAAAAAATACATTACATAGACTCAAGTATCCGTGTGTCAATGTCTCTCTGGTGGTTGATCTGACTGACACATTTACGTTATTCTGAATGTAACTGGCATTTATTATTAAGCAAACACGAAGACTCTGGTGTCTAAAAACAGACTCAGTATGGCTAGAAAGAACAAGACTAAGTGACCAAACATGACACAAAATTACTAAAAATGGACATAAAATGACTAAAAACAAACTAGATGGGTGGAGGGCCCCTTCCCCTGTCTGTGTTGAGGGGTCTATTTTCTCATAATCCGTCCATGCTCTCAGCACTCTGAGACAGTTTTGTTTTAGTAATAAAGCTCTAATAAACCTACTGTTAACTCCATGCCAAACACCAGACAGCGTAGAGACAAAGTTAGCAACTAGCTGATGAGTGTTAAACTGAACAATCTAAACCATTATTACATGTGTCTAAAAATAATGAAAAATGCCATCCCGTAATAAGTGAACATATAAGTCCCTGCTGATGAGGCTTATCACAGAGTCCCTCTGAATTAGCAATCATCAATGTTCAGCAGCATATACAATACAGAGACTAGGATTCAGAAATAATAATACATGCTACGCCTAACCTGAAATTAGCTAAAAATTCGGTTCAAAGCCATGCAAAGTTAAAGCCATCTGGGAGGTTATTGCCGTTTTCTGGTATTGGCCTCCTGTGGCATTTTCTCCAAGGCTCCCTGTTGTGAAGAATCTCATTTGATCCTCTACGTTGTTGTAACGCTATTGTTGACTATGTACTGTACCCCTTGAGGCATGATGTCTCTCTGTCTTTGTCTGTCTGTCTGTCCTGTCATGATGCTCCTTCCCATCTGCCATAATTACTTCCTGTACACTCCCTGTGCTCCGGCCCCATTCTGGTTCCAATGGTGACCTTTAGTCAAAGGAAGTAAGTTCATGTATCCAGCCAGTTTTCCCTTTTTTAATGCCACAGTTCTGATGTGACCCCATCTGTGTGTGTGTGCACTGTTATTGATGCATGTTAACAATGTGCAGTAGTTTTTAGTTTTTTCTTATGTAGTCAACAACAATTACTGAGATACTTTGTCTTTCACTTAATACCTTGATCAATTTATATCTTTGGACTACTACATACTGGCTGATTTTTTGCCTCACATTTAGTCACAATCTCTTACCAGTGATGTAACTGTTTAGGTACATTTTTGAGCATAAGGGCACTCAGAGGATTATGGTCATCAGCAACTGCAACTCAAATGACGATGCAGCCTACTCTGTAGCTGCAGGGGATGAGAAGTGCACCACAGAGCTGTTTGTTAAAGGTATCTCAAATAACTTTTCACCGTTATTTAACTAATAAAGAAATACACAGATATGCTGTGCGCTATGATTTTTTCCTACTCGCTTCTCTTACAGAGTTGCCAGTTAAGATAGTTAAAGGCATCGAGCCTGTGAAGACAACAGTGAATGAGAGGATTGAGTTGGAATGTGAGGTGTCAGAGGAAGGAGCTCAAGTCAAATGGTAAGAAAGCATTTAAAGATTCAATAAGTCTCTAAAATCAACCCTGTCTCCTAAAAAGTATGTTCCTATGCAACTAAACTGCAAGTGTGATTATGTTTTTTGTTGCGTACATAACTTCCTCAAGGAAATAAAAGCTTCTGTCAGCCTTGACAGTGCCACAATATCACAAGTCAGTCATGTGTCACAGGTAGCTTTGTGATTCAAACTAAACAGCTTTATGGCATAATAAAAAGGGCACCACTGCTTTGTCAGAACAAAAAGAGATAATTAAATAAAACTCTTCAGTAAAGTTAAACAAATGTAGAGTGACAAATGACACTTGAATGTCAATGAAACACTCCTTCTGTGACAGGATGCATAAGGATTAGTAAATTCCCCTGGAAATGAACAACTGCTTCTAAATTCAATACAATACAATATCTCCGTTTTAACAGTCCATTATGACCAGAGTCATCCATGTTTAAAGACACTGTGTTTAGCACTTGTAAGTTGGTTGCAGCTCATCTACCCATGGAGTGTGTCCATACATGTGAGAATTTAAATGATCCTTTCTCCTCCAGGATGAAAAACGGTGTTGAGGTTCCAACAGGAGTGCGCTCCAGATACCGAGTTAAGTGTGAGGGAACCAAACACTTCTTGGTGATTGATGACGCCTCGAGAGAGGACACTGGGACATACTCCATCATGGCCACTGGTGGCACATCTGAGGCTCATGTACAAGTTGACTGTATGTAGCGTCATGCCTATTTTTTTCTCACTGATTGCATGCTTTTCAAATAATCTTATTAATAATTTGCACTTTTCTTTAGTGAAACCACTGAAGGTCTACCAGGACCTGCAGGATATGACAGTCTTGCTGGGTCAACCCATCAAGCTCCACTGTGAGATTTACCCAGGCAATGTCCCAGGCCGGTGGTACAGGAACGGACAGCTGATCCAGCCCAACGACCGCATCAACATCATACACAGAAACAAGTATGTCTTCTCACTTAAATTACGTCACTCAAAAGCAGTTTCACACAACTACTAATTATCATTTTTGGGGGTTTACAGGGTCCACCGACTTGAAATTGAGACCAGCTCTCTACATGATGCAGGAGATTACACTTTTGTACCTGAGGGATATTCACAGAGTCTCTCTGCCAAAATCCACATCATTGGTACACAAACTATCCTTCATTGGCCTCAGGCAGTGAATGTATTTTCTATCCTTGATCTGATTTGGTGTTATTATTGGCAGATCCTCCAAGGGTGCACTTGGACAGCATGAACTTCCCAGACAACACCGTGACAGTTGTGGCAGGAAACAAACTTCGCTTGGAGATCCCGATCAGTGGAGAACCAGCACCCCGGGTGGTGTGGATGAAGGGAGAAAGGGTGAGTGTCAACCTTTTGATACTCTTTGAAAAGTGGCATTGTTCTGGATTTTTTTGTAAAGTCAACATATTCTATGAAAAGACTAAAAACAATGCGTCAGTCCATCTCTCACAATGAGGAATTTTGCTTCTGCTTCAGGTCATTCTTGAGTCAGGCCACCGTGTCCGAGCTGAAACTTACGGCGACCACACGAGTCTAACAATTGAAGTCACAGAGCGGGAGGACTTAGGGAACTACAAGATAGTCCTACAGAATGAGGCCGGTGAAGCCACGGCCAGCGTCAAAATCAAGGTTGTAGGTAAGAGAGAAGGAAACATTAAAATCAAAACACCACAAGGAGAGCTGTAAATATGTTTCTTGAATCATTAATATGGTTTTGTGTTGTCTGCAGATATCCCAGATCCTCCAGAAGCTCCTTTGGTCCCAGTGGTGGGTGGTGATTGGTGCTCTATGACATGGGAACCTCCAAAATATGATGGAGGTTCACCAATTTTAGGTAAACATTTCGCCTGACTTAGTTAATTTTATCAGCTATTTTTAGATGTAGAGTTAGCTGTAAGACAAAAAGAATGCTTGAAGCGTGCAACATTAGCAACTCCATTGCAGTCTGATCATCGCACAAATCACATCAAATATTGCTGTGTTGTTAAAACAAACCCACTATCTTGTGCAATTTAATAGGTTTTAGTGGTAGTGTTGTATTAGACTGACATTTAAAAAAACATTTGTAATCTGTTTGCATACAACAGAAGCTGGGTGGCTTTATCCAAAACCAATCTTTCACATAATATAATGTGGCCTTTAACAAACCAGTAGTTGTGGCAAATATGCTACATTTAGCTGGGTTAGACACAACCTATCAAAAGTGTAGAGCTACTAAGTTGTGTGTTTTAGCAATAATAGCATGTTTAACACATGTATCATTTAAAAAGTAACTTTTTCCCCTCATCAGTTTCTTCTCATCTTTATCTTGTTTGCTTTCTGACCCTCTTTTAAAGGTTACTTCATCGAGAGAAAGAAGAAACAGAGCTCTAGATGGATGAGGCTGAACTTTGACCTAATCAAAGAAACATCATTCGAACCCAAGAAGATGATTGAAGGTGTGCCGTATGAAGTGAGGATCTTTGCAGTCAACGCAATTGGTGTGTCCAAGCCCAGTGAGCCGTCTAAAGCCTTTACTCCCCTCGGTGAGTAGTCTAAATGTCTCCCGGAATATCCACTTAGCAGTCTAAACACTGGTCTTTGAGCTGCCAGTAATCTCCCCAGGGAGGTATTACACCGTTATATAAGGCTTCAGTTTATCCAACAACCATTTCATAATAATGGACATTATTTCAAAGAGTGGGACTGGAACAGTGCATGTGTTATCTGCCAGAGGCACCCCAGCGACACAGCTGTTCCTCCACATACCCCACCATCCCAAGCATTCTGACTGACCTCCACTCGACACGCTGCAGCTTTAGGGTGTTATTAAATATGTCTTTATAATGGCTGCCAAATCATCTGCGGATTAGAGGTTTAGAAGATCAGGTCTGTCAACAGGTTCAATAGAAGTTAAATGTGATTCAGAACACAAGAATAGATGGAAAGAACAGGGACTAATGAGCCAGAGAGAGAGGCACCTTGCTCTTGCCTGTGATTTGCCAAAATGGATGCTAGAAATCAAACGGTTAACTCTAACTAAAACTTGCATCTCCTCTCAGCTGTAACCAGTGAACCTACGATGCTGGTTGTGGATGATGTCACTGACACCACAGTGACTGTAAAGTGGCGCCCGCCTGAAACCATAGGAGCTGCTGGTTTGGATGGATACTTAGTGGAGTACTGCATAGAAGGAAGTGAGTCAACCACAAATCTACTAAAGGCCCTTACACACTATTTGCACTGGACCAGAGAAACCCCCTCAAACCACAAGTTAATCTACTAGTGATCACATGTACTCACTACATTTAGGCCTTTGTCAGGTAAAACCCATGTTGGCAAACAGCACCTGTAACAATTAAAAAACATCAGAGCACACTAGCAGCGCTTCCAAGAATCCACATAAATTGTCACATTAGATTTACTCAGAACAAAGGTACAGACATGCAGTACACACAGACAGGCTGGCAGATGTAGTGAGAGAAACTCTAATGTAAGTAAGAACAAACTTACAGAGTTTAGGCAAGCAAAAAAAAAAAAAACATATCAGGATTAACTGGAGGTGAAGCCAGGAACAGGTTAAGGTCAGTATCAACTGAACAACAGGACCAAGCAAAATGAAAAACATTCAGTCCACAGATAAATTGATTAACATTTACAGTCTAGCAGTGATTATGTGGTGTGAGTTGGTATATATACTCTGTGGCTGATTAGAGGAGTGGAAACAGGTGGTGACAAGTCAGGTAGCTGAGATTAGGACAAAGTTCAGGGACATCTGGTGGCTGGAGGGTAAATGACAGTTTCTGGGTAAATGTAGAGGGAGAATAGGTCAGAAGAACATGGCATCAACTGTGACATTCGAATGGTTCGATATTTTGGGAAAGATGCTCATTTGCTTTCTTTCCAATAGTTAGAGGATGATAATTGGTAAATATCCCATATCTGTCAAGGTGAAACTAGAGCCAACAGTCCATTAGGTTAGTTTTTTGATGCATTTACAAAATGTGAGGGCATGCAGACAGATAATGCAAATTAAGATATCTTTGGATGCATATTTTTTTAAATGTTATTGTACATACAGGAAAACAAGAACCTAGTTTTAGGTTTTCTGAAATACCTTAAAATAGTTCACAAAATGCAACCACTTTATTAGACCGCTTTATTTTACACAGAATGGCATCCCGTGAACCTATAATATTACTGTTTTCCACATTGTAAAGTGGCCATAAACTTTGTATACCTTTGTGATAAACTATGAAACAGAATTTAGAACAGAGGCAGAAATTTTAATTCAAACAAAACAGCAATGAAGGCTGTTAACACATTGATTTTCCCTGCAGCTAATGACTGGGTAATATCCAACAAGGAGCTGACAGAGAAGACCAAGTACACCATCACCGGGCTGAGCCCAGGGTGTAAAATTTTAGTTCGAGTCAAGGCTATCAACGCTGCTGGAGCCAGTGCTCCTCGGACACTTCAGCACTCTATTCTGGTCAAAGAGGTCATTGGTGAGCAAGTTCTTGAGAAATGTTTACTTTATTTTCTGCCTCAATTTAGTTTGAAAGTTGCAGTAAACATTTACAGTATGGTGACATAGAAGACATCTAGAATAAATCCTCAGTCTCACAACTTGTGGTTTACATCCTCCACAGAACCACCCAAGATTCGCGTCCCACGACACTTGAAGCAGACATACACTCGCAGAGTTGGAGAAGCTGTCAACCTTGTGGTGCCATTTATGGTAAAACAATCAATCAATTCAATCAATATTTGCTGCAGCTCCAATCAGGATGCTAAACCCTGTGATTACCTCTGCAGGGCAAACCCCGGCCGAAGGTCACCTGGCTGAAGGAGGGCAAACCCATAGAGCCTTCCCACGTCAGTATCCGCAACACAGACTGTGATAGCATCATCTTCATCCGTAAAGCAGAACGCAGCCACTCTGGGAAGTATGAGATGACTGTGCAGGTTGAAAACCATGTGGATACAGCTATTATTGACATACAAATCGTAGGTGAGTGAACGGATCATGGTCTTAAACAATATTCTGATAAAAACATGATACAAATAAGAGTGAACACAGTTAATTCTATGAGTTCCCAAGACCAAATTGTCTGCTCATTATCCTTTCACTGACACTTAGACCTACCTGGACCTCCTCAGTGTGTGACGATTGAAGATGTATGGGGAGGAAATGTGGCTCTGGTCTGGACTCCTCCAAAAGACAATGGCAACGCCCCAATAACAGGCTACACCATTCAAAAGGCAGACAAGAAGACAATGGTAGTAGAGGGATTTATACTGAAAATGTGTGAGAAACATAGTAAATGTCTACACAATGCCCATGGAGATTTTTACATGCTTGACTCCACTTTCCAGGAATGGTACACATGCATTGAGCACTACCACCGCACCTGCATCACCATCACAGAGCTGGTGGTTGGGAACGAGTACTTCTTCAGGATCTTCTCAGAGAACATGTGTGGCCTGAGTGAAACTGCTACCCAAACCAAAAAAAGTGCTCTCATCGTCAAAGAAGGTAAAACTGACTGTGATGTTAGGGAGTGAATGTGTGAGAGTTTGTGTGTATTAATGGTTGATACATAATACAATAATTTGTTAATTGACTTTGAAATATCATCAAATCAAAGTATAAACAAATCACATATCAAAAATGTTGTTGTTTAATTAGCTGACTGTTTATTTCCACAGCTGTTTTCTGAAAGGTACTGTCAGTGATGTTTTCCACCCTCAAATGAGTCTGTCTCACTTTGAAATTGAATATGGGTCGGGCTATGACTGACAGGCCCTTAACGCTGGTGTAACAGTCTCAGTCGATGATAAATAAAAAAACATTGTCTGTCCCTCATCACATAGGGAACTCCCCACATGATACCGCTCAGTGCCAGTATCATGCACAACCCCATTCCTTTACCCTTCCCCCCACAGGTTTGCAGGTGAAGATGCCTGAGTACAATGACCACGACTTTAAGGAGGCGCCAAAGTTCACACAGCCGTTGATCAACACTTTCGCCGTCGCCGGCTACAATACTACTCTGAACTGTAGTGTCCGTGCTAACCCAAGGGTAGGTGACAGAACGACAGGTTAAAATGGGTGTGGTGTAGGAGGTGCAGTGTACGCAGGTAAATACAAGTTAATTACGTGGTATTATGGAACATATTCTCTTTCTAGTGTGCCAAAGTAATCAAAACACAATCTTATATCTAATTTTAAAGGAAAAAGAAAATGAGGATGAACAGTTGTGAACATGCAGTTCACAGATTGACCTCCTGATTCAGCTATGAATACACATATACTTTTGTGATGTACCTACTTTTCAGTTTTAACTCTAAATGCAATAAAGTCGTTTACATAATCTCTCTTAAAGGAATAGTTAGTTTTTTTAAGCTAGTCTTAATACAATATGTGTATGTCACAGTACAGTAGGTCTTGGTCGCTAAGCGCACTGTATCAAATTTTGCCCAGAAAGCAAAATACACTGTAGGACATCTGGGACAAAACACACATACATGTTCCATACAGAATTTGCTTTAAAGTTTGGCTGAGACTCATGAAACTTCAACAGTTCCACTAAGCTAAATAAAGGGTCTTTCAACGTTGTCTTTCTTACAGTATGGTCATGTTCTGGTTGAAATTTGTGTATGATGAAAAGAGGCAGTTGTAGCGACCAAGACTTACTGTCACATACTGTACATATGTACCTTAAATTTGTTTTAAGGCCAGCTTCAAAAATCCCAAACTATTCCTTTAATAGCTGTCTTGTTTAAAATGTGTCTTATCACCTAACAGCTCACATTTCTTGGACACTGTGACTTAATTCTTAGTTTGTGAGTAAGGCTTTATTTATTCATGAAGTCTAATTGAGGCCAGGATCTCTTTTACAACAAAGAGCTGAGAACAGCTGTTTAACAGCTATAATAACAATAAACCATCTGACATTTTTTACAATATAACTCAAATAAATGTGATAACTGTCATGAATAATCAAATGGCTCTGTGTTAAATTAAAATTAGTGGCAGCAGCTTAAAGGTTGCCTCCACAATCCAGTGAAATTAGTGTAGTATAGTCTTTAATGTTTGCTTTTCTTTGTCTAAAAGAAACCTCAATACAATTTGAATTTGAATTTTTTGTTTTAAAGTGTTCAGATGGTGATGTTACCATAATTTGGTGAGAAGTCATCATAAATGATCTTCTTAACATCATGAACTGCTAATGTTTCTGTCATCTGCCTGCAGCCCAAAGTGATCTGGATGAAGAATAAGATTGTCATTGTCGACGACCCACGCTACCGCATGTTTAGCAACCAGGGAGTATGTACTCTGGAGATCAGGAAGCCCAGTCCCTATGATGGTGGATTATACACCTGCAAGGCCATCAACGACCTGGGAGAAGCCCAAGTGGACTGCAAGTTGGAGGTCAAAGGTCAGTGTGGAGACGGAGACAGAGGCTCCCCGTGAGTGCCTCCCTGAGTCTGGTTTCCCAAAGTTCTTCTTGTTTAATTTTGTAATTTAATTTCCTGTTGTTTATTACTCATTTCTCTGCTGAAGTATTTGCATGTTTCCTTACATGTAAAAGGAAAAACTGTCAATCACGGATCTCTTTTGGGATTAATCATTAGATTAACAATTAATCAGATCTCTTTTAAGGTTGATTATTTATCTTAAAAGATTTTAAAGGAACAAAGGCAACTTTGGGAAACCACCAGGGTATTGTTTGACTGTTGTAGTCTACCAGAGGGCTGGCCACATAGAAGATGGACATGTAAGTATCTGGATTCAGTTTCACCAAATTTGTTGTTTTTTAAAGCTTTTCTGAAGGTTTTAGTAACCACGAGCTAGTTCCAAACTGGTGATTTACTAAATCCAGTTGCACCATTACAACATAAGGAATGTTTTAACTAATAAAGATTTGAATAATGTGTAAATCATTTGCAAGAAAACATCTGTAGCACTGCTCAATCAAAAGCAGTCAACTTTGAAAGATGGAAATCGTTGCAACATTATGAGTTGTAACATAACTGATGACAGAGTTAGAAGGTCAAACAATACAGTATATTCAACTTAGATATGACTTTGTATCATGGATATTGATGGCATTTAAAGTGAGTGGGAGATGCTGTGTCTGATCAGATGAACCCAGCTAACATTATTCAGTCATTTAGTCTAAGGTCCTTAGCACAACACATTGTAATTGTTGATATATTATAATGTTATATTTGTGTTATTATTTTATATTACGTTTACGTGTCAGGACAGAAGGGTTGGAAGTATTTTTCTTTTACTCTTAGCTAGCTAGTAGGGGTATAATGGTACTGAAACTGAAGCAAAAACTTCAACACAAACTGGAAGATGGAACTGGCTTAGCTTGTCTTAGCTGTGCAACAACTACACTTAGAAATAGTTTAGAATAGAAATAGAACCTATGATAATACCGTGATGTATAAATCTCTTATAATGCTATAATTATACTACAATTGAACTTGAACATGTTCAACTGGTGCAACTGACTCCTGGACGCCATTTTCGAAATAGATACAAAAAATGACATAATAATAATCCGTTCATGTGTGTGCACATAATATCTGGTGACACTTCTCCATCGCTACCACATGTAGGTTTATCCCAGTCCAGTTCATCCAGCCATCTTGTTCATCATCACAACACACCACCTCAACACACAGTCTGTGACCAGTCACACCTCAGTAGCCGTAACATATACAGCTCTGGAAAAAATTAAGAGACCACTGCTAGTCAAGACCTTGTCATGGCCAGCCCAATCTCCAGGCCTGAACCCCATTGAAAACCTCTGGAATGTGATCAAGAGGAAGATGGATGGTCACAATCCATCAAACAAAACTGAACTGCTTGAATTCTTGCGCCAGGAATGGCATAAAGTCACCCAACAGCAATGTAAAAAACT
>JAUMHL010000016.1:12246291-12262360 GCA_032362345.1 Sandelia bainsii | reverse complement strand
ATTGATTTCTGAACACTTCCTAAGTTAAAACATTAGTAATGTGTTGTGTAAAAATGAATGTGAACTTGTTTTGTTTTTGGGTTTTTTGCATTATTTGAGGTCTGAAAACACTGGACCTTTTCTGGTATTTTGATCATTTTTCGTTTTCTGCAAATAAATGCTGTAAATGACTATATTTGTATTTTGAATTTGAGAGTTATGTTGTCAGTAGTTTATAGAATAAAACAAAAATGTGAATTGTACTCAAACATATACCTTTAAACAGCAAAATCAGAGAAACTGATAATTTTGCAGCGGTCTCTTAATTTTTTCCAGAGCTGTAGAGCTGTGATGTTTTTGGGTTGTATTATTTAATGTCTCCATCTTAAACTGTTCTCCACAGATTCCAGTGTCTTCTTTATGCTGCACAGTTAACTCCTCATATAAAAGAGTTCAGTAATAACTCAGCAGTATTCCCTGGTGCACACATATAACTCCATGTAAACATTTTGTTAACCCCTCTTCTCTTCTCTCTCCCCCAGTCCAAACTCAAGAATTGTGAATGTATGTTCTCATAGAAGGTAAGCTTTCATATGGTTTTGGCATATGAAGCTTATGTCATTCATTATGCATCTTTCCGCCAGCCATTGTAACCTTGCTTTTCCCATTCGGTGGGACTGTAGCAGTTTTTCTTCTCCATGAAAGCAGGACAAAAAAAAAAAAACTTGAAACTGAGCTTTAATAAAACTCGATTTGCATGACAGCTTTTGCTTAGTGATTTCCCGAGATCCCTTTAGCTATCCTTTAACCTGAGCCAGAGAAAAGGTGAGTAAAAAGAGTGAAGAGTTTTGCAAATTATCTAACCTTTGCAGAAATATCCAGAGTAGTGTATGTTGAAACAGAGTTTTATTCTATGCAGATACAGTATGTCTGCATATGTGTTTTTGTTGTTTTTGTTTGTCTGTTTGTTTGTTTGTTTTCTTTGGCTGCTGTTTAATCACACAGGAACAAGTGAGTCAAACTAACACTGGGTATTTACCAAATTGCTTGTTGCAGATGACTAAAGACATCATTTGTTAATCTGAAATTTGCTAAAATCTTGATGTGCATTGTATTTCAGTGGAATCAACTAGTTCTGCAAGTCTGAGCAGTTACAAGCTCTGTTCCAATTCCCTACTACACACTAATTGTAAGGAGGTTTGATTATAGTGTAAGCAGGCATGATTTGAGTTTTAAATTTTTGTTCTAGCAGCTTCGCACTATCAAAGAATGTTGGTTATTGTTGATCATTTGGTTGACCGCTCTGATCCAGACTGAAGAGCTTAGTTACTATTGGATGGACTGCCATTTGCTAGAGGCATTTATGATCCACACAGGATGACTTTGGTGACCCCCTGACATTTTACCCAGAACCACCAGCAAATCATATATTTCATTCATACAGTTAAATATTAAAATGTTAATATATAAAACATTTTGTATTGACATCCATCATCCAAGACGATGTGTCCTAGTGCCTTTGATGATCCTCTAAGTTTTTTCTTGCACCACCATGAAACTGATATTTGGGATTGTACAATGGTTAGAGACTTTCCAGGTTTATAACTAACTTCCTGCCAGTAAAAACAAATGAAATTGCCATCACCCTCAGATGTGCTTGCACTCATGTACAATTAGCAAGTGTTAACAAACAAAAATGAATATGCTGAAAAATAAATCACTTAAACAAAGTGTTAGCTTTGTGATTAGCTTGTTAGAATACTTAAGTTGGCATCTGTATTCAAAAACAGCTTAGTGACACAATTAGTATACAGTACGGAATTGGGACACACTGACGTAGACGATTGTGCACTGTGTACATAAGGAATTCTGACTACCTTTCCTCTCCCCAGTGTTGTAAAGTCCTGGTCTCTCTTCTATGCAGTCTGTTTGTCTCTTTCTGTTCTTCCTTCTCCAAATCTGCCTCTGCGCCTCACAGCAATATTATAAGAGTCTTTTTCCTCTTGTTCTCCAGGAGGTTTCACCTTCTATGAACTCATGCAGCGTGGAGTGCCCTTAAACCTGATTGACAAGTACATGACTGAGGCGAAGATTGAGGAGAAGTAGAGAAGTAAAATCTGACAGAGTGCAATGAGACACTGTAGTTTTGCAGACATCTGCCACCGGTAGTGATCTTCTCTCATCTGCTGAGGTCAGCGGCCTGAAGGTGGACGGCAAGATGGCTCAAAGGGTGTCGGGAAGGGTGTACTTGTCTGTGGTGTGGCATGTTGTGTGCAGGTTTGGAGCTAGTTACCATAGAAAATAAAAGCCATTTCACTTGTTTGTCACACGGTTATGTTTGAAAGACTGTGTCAGCTCAGATGCATGTTGGCAGTGTTTTGGCTCAAGCTTTAATAAGTTAATGTAATGTGTAAAAAAAAAAACACATATAGCACAAGCAGTATTTACATGTTGAGTGTTTGATGAAGGTGATAATTTATTCCTGGGATATGAAAGGAGGAAAAGGGAATGTATAAACAAAAGTTTGGTGTTTGTATGGTATTTCGTTATGGAAAAAAAGAGACTTGAGTAATGTTAGATACAATAAATGAATGTGTTGAGTCTTCTTCTGAAGATATCTCACATTTATATTTGTTAATTTCACTTTTTCTGTGTAGGTTATTTATGTGAGAAAATGTAGAGATTCACACACAGTCCATATTCTGCATGACACATGACTTTTGAATTCAAGTTGGACTTGAGGCTTGATTGAGGCTCAGTTATGTGTGAATGCCTTTAACTTTGTAATTAAGACACATGGATTACAATAAAAACTATATTTAAAAAATGATAACTGTGGTCGTCCTCTATAGTTACACAATTGGCTTGACAATGGCTATAATATTATATTAAATTCCATTTAATTTGTGTACAGTATGCAAGACTTTAATTTAAAAAAATCTAACAATACTAAGCAGATTTCAGCTGCAGGTCCTGAGACTCACTCACTGCCATTCGTTGAGACAGCTATGGTTGCACATATGATTTATTTAGTCAAAGAGTATGAGTTGCTACAAAAGTGCTTTGCATTCACACACAAAATCTCATAATTCTGGTACAAATCTCATAATAACTAGGTCCTTATATTTTAGGAAAATCCCTAATTACAAGATAGGTTAATTTGATCACTTCAGAATTTACCTGAGAATCAAGTTTTTCAGGATTTATACAGAATCAAAGTAATTGAGTGATACTTGTCAGTAAATTCAATGGGAACTGGTAACAGCTAATGTTAAATACTTTATTATTCAAAATGTAAATAAACTAAACTAAAGTAGGCTCAAGGTGTATCACACAGTACCCACAGTTCAACTATGGATGTATTTGAGTGTTTCCCAAAATACTTTGCTGAAAAACACTATTATAGAGATATTTGAGCTTCTATCCAATGTGTAGGTTACATGTAGACCATTAAACCAGTGCCAAATGCCTCCGTCTTCTCAAACACTAAATTATAATTTTATATAATATTTATTGTGGAAAATCCCACTTATGTTCCATTTGTTTAGCTGTATTTTTGTTTTGTTTGTTGTCTTATTTATTGCAGCCATGATATTTCCTTTTGTGCGTCTGTGATATTTAACATTTGTATTGTTTTACTCATCATATTTTCTTCCTATCTTGACTAAATTTGAATTTGTTTGTAATAAAAGTTTTTTTTTTCTTCCTGGTGCACGGGCATATTATTCCCTTCCGGAACCTCACTTCCTGTAGGCTCGATCAGAAACGTAGATTACATCGACATCTTATGGTTCCGCTGTGGAAATGGCCTTGTCTAGTCACCTAGCTATAAATGCCAAATGAGCTGCTATTTCTAGGAGTCAACCGAGAGAAGATAGGTCTGTCTGAGTCACTACCTGGGAGTATTTGGAAGTTTTTTACAATAATTTGAGGAGTGAGGAGGCTGAAAAAACAATGCCACATTTCCTGTGGCCGGAGCCGCTGTCACCCGCACAACTCAAGCGGTTGGAGGAGCATAAATACAGCGCCTCTGGTCGATCCCTGTTCGAGCCACCGTGTCAGATCTACTGGAACTGGCTCGTCCAGCAAATTCCGACATGGGTTGCACCAAACACGCTGACTATTGCAGGACTGCTGGTCAACATACTCTCCACAGTGGTGCTTGTGTATTATTGTCCCACGGCAAAAGAGGAGGTGAGTAAAGCGACGTCGGCTGAAGTTTCCACACGGAGACCATCTCCAGTTACGTGTCCCTGTGGAAAGAATGTGAATCCTCAACTCAAATACTGGGCACATTGAAGTGACGTGACCATCTGCATACTTCATATCAATCAAAAACCACGATTTAACATATATTCAGAATCAACAGAGTGTACTTGTTAATTCGGCATACATTTGAACCTCACAGCTAATAGTATTTTAATAACATTTGTGCTTTATTAATAGGATCGTGCTGCTCGCTAACGCCCTCGGCGGTTGAGCATTCATTGAAATATGCCCCACTTCTTAAGTATATCTATTTAAGCCGAATTACAAACCGTTTCACTATTATTGCGGACAGCTATTAAATTACAAGGCGTTACGTTTTTATGGCCAGAAACAGAGGTGACGCTTTAAATAGTGAAGATTTCTGGTCTGGTTCGGTGTGACATTGCGTCCCTGTGGGTGAGCTGTACTGGGGATAACGTTAGTCGTGTACGTCATGTGGTGTTTTGCGTATATTCTTGGAAAGTTGTCAGCTTTGACGTGTTGGTGTTTACCCGGGCTCATGTAATGAACTGTTGTCGGTGGCAAACAACAGCAACATGAGGAAACAGTTTCGTTTGTTCAGTTAACCATAAGAGAGGAGGCTAACTGTGCACACACTGTTCAGTTAGTAGAATTAGTACGGATTCAAAGCCCGCACAGGCTTAAATAAAAGCTGTTTGGATGACTAAATTGATGTTATCTCAGCTACATACCCAAAACACTTTTACCTAAAACACAGAACTAGGCCTTGCAACATACAACTGAGCTAACAGTTGACCTATGGTCCACTTAACTTGGGTCTCCAGGTTCACTGTGAAGCCATGACCCTAGCAGGAAATTCATAGGTGTGTGTGTGTGTGTTTATCAGAGTTACACCTTTGACCAATACAGCTATGACAACCTTGCAACTAAGTCCATAGTCCATGCAGCGTGCTGTGACAGTCAAATTCCATAAGTGCAAAGACATTTCACTTGCTATTCAGGGGTGAGGAAAATAAGAGGTTAAACTCTTATTTGTAGTTTGTAAAGGTTTGCACAAACCAACCTATTAGAAGAATTTGTATGGATCGGGACCACAGTTTAGACTTTCCCCTTTAGTGACTTCTATGATAACCCTAAACAAGCAGACTCTATTGCCACCACAGTCCATGAGGGTTTAAGACATGGACTCAGCAGGGTCTCGATCTTGATCTCTCTGGAAACACAGGCTTTCTTTGTCTTCCTCACAAACATGCACACAGGCTCACACACTCACATTGTAGTGGTAAAAACACTGTTGGCTGACTCTAGTGTCCAGATGGTCTGTAACCTCCACCCTAGTAAGAGGAATCAGTTCACTCCTGTCAGCTGGAAATCCTCCGTCTCCATAATTAGAGAACACAAACAAAAAGTAGATGAATGCAAAAGGAAAAAATGGTATCTGATGAATACCTGTAGTAGTAAAACAGTAATGTGCAAACATGGCAGTAGGTTCAAATATACAAATTGAGCCTGATATAAATTAAGATAAGAGTTGTTAACATGGTCCAAGAATGGGCTTCATGTTTTCAAGAACAGGTTTCGTCATCCTGAATGTGTGAATACAACTTTCTGTGCTGGACATAAGTCATGTACTCAAATGCTGAAGGTCTAACTGATTTCTGTTGTCTCGCAATAATTTTGCGTCTTGGGTAGTTGTCGCCACAGTTTGTTGTAGCTGTAGCTTTGTTGTAGTTAGTAGATGTCAGCTTAAAATGAGCTTAAATAGCTTAAGTATTGTTAAAAAAAAACATCTGCAGTTTATAGAAAGTGTATTAATGTGTTATGTTAGTCGATGTGGTCTTTAATTCAGGTACACTGGCCCAGATCCACCCCTGATCCACCACTATTTTTACCTCATAATAGTTTAAGATTTGCATAAGATATGTCACTGACATGTCATAATTTATTATTTATTTCAGCTCTGGTTTGCTTTTCCTAAGTGTGAGATGGTTCACGGAAGGACAGGGCATGTACCTTTTACAAGAACAGGGATGGAAAAATTAATAAGTCTCTTTTTTTTTGTCCTCCTCCTCCTTCAAGGCTCCATCATGGGCTTTCATCCTGAGTGCGCTGGGCCTGTTCATCTACCAGTCTCTGGACGCTATTGATGGGAAACAGGCACGGAGGACGAACAGCAGCTCACCTCTTGGAGAGCTCTTTGACCATGGCTGTGATGCTGTCTCCACAGGTGCTTTACTAGTAAAATAAAGTAAAATAAAAAGAGCTCTAGAATTTCATTAACAATTAACAGCTATTTTTGTCTATTGTTGTTTTGTTGGTCTTCTCTTTCAGTCTTTGTTGCTGTGGGAACATGCATTTCATGTGGTATAGGGGGCTTACCAAACTGGATGTTCTTCTGTGGTTTCATCGGGATGTTTATGTTCTTCTGTGCCCACTGGCAGACCTACGTGTCCGGAACTCTTCGCTTTGGCCTGTACGTTTCACACTCAGTAGTGTTATTCAGCATTAATACTGCTGCTCTTATGTATCTTGTCAGTTAAGTTAAAGCTGATGGGCCTGTTCCCTGTTACTTTCTCCACAGGGTTGATGTCACAGAGGTGCAGGTTGCCATCACGATCATGTACCTGATGTCAGCCTTTGGAGGCATTAGCCTCTGGCACACCACGGTACTTGAGAATAATATATTTTGTGCAGACACATGTGCATGTGTACATACTGTACACACGCAAGAACACTTTAGTTTCTCCTTGAGTATATAGTTAAGATTTCCTCCATTAGTTTTTACACTATACTAATCCTATATGAATCAGTTCTAGTTTTTAGTCCTTTAAATAGAATTTGTGTTTTACTTTTACTCTGTGCTGCCTTGGAGGCTTGACTTAACATCAAATGAGAGAAGTGAGAAGGTAAATATTGGTAGCTAATGTCATGGCAACAGGTCATCTGTCGGACATGATCAGGCTCAAAAAGCTGATAATGTCACCCGCTTTGCCCTCCCATCACGCTCGGCATGACTTCAGCTTTCATATAAGCACCTTTCTACAAGGAGATTGCTTTTGTATCTTCTGACTAACTGACCCTTGTGTGTTTCTGTAGTTGCCCGTTATTGGACTAAAGCTGTACACCTTCCCCATTCTGGGCATCATCGGGGGAGCCCTCTACTCCTGCTACAACTACTTCTATGTCATTTTGAATGGAGGTGTAGGCAAAAACGGCTCCACTGTGGCTGTAAGTCAACACACGTATTTACACTTTACACAGAACTTACTGTACATAGAAGATAACCTGTTATGATGCATGCCTAATAACATTCCCTCTGTTTAGGACACCAGTGTGCTGACTCCTGGTTTGCACATCGGCCTTGTTCTCACCTTGGCCTTCATCATTTTCAAGAAGTCGTCGAGCCACCTGTTTGAGCATCACCCCTGCCTGTACCTGCTCACCTTTGGCATGGTCATCTCCAAGATCTCCAACAAGCTGGTGGTATGTTTAAGCACGCTAAATTAGTTATTATGACTCTGTTTTTGACCTATTGGTATGCTTTGTTTGTTTATATTTGATTCTGTGATTCAGTGCATAATGTATTTAATTTTCTTTACCCCACTTGTCTCTTATGTAGATAGCACACATGACCAAGAGTGAGTTGCACCTCCCAGACACAGCCTTCATAGGCCCCAGCCTCCTCTTCCTCAACCAGTACTTCAACAGCTTCATCGACGAACACATAGTTCTCTGGATCGCCATGGTCAGTACTATACACACTTTAAGTAGAATTAACAGCCTCATCTCTTCTAAAGAGGTACTCTAAAGATTTTTTTACTCAGTAATTTACTACAAGTTGCAGTAGTTAAGAGAATAGCAAGTGGCAATTTAAAAAAAAAATGGCCAAAGATAAAGCAACCACACTTTTAAAGTTGTTTTTGTGCCAAGCTCCAAAACACTGGATTCCACTATGATCATCTGCTTGGTTTCAATTTAGTCACTTTATTGCAGAGTCAGTACAGTTGTGGGTCAAGGTTCAGTTTACAGTTGCTTTTAGATGAATGGGATGACTTATGATAAACCTTTACATGGCATGTGTTAACGGGCCTGATAGTTCCTGCTACAGTGAAATTATTCCAACCATTTGCAGTAATTAAAGACATCTTCTACCCATCTTAGTTGTATGTTTCACAGTTTTCAGTCAAAGAATTGCTTGATCTTAGTTGCAGAATGTTGAAGCTTTTGCTTTAAAAAGGTTCTGTGCCACGTGAATTTAAACAAGTCTATAAAAGTTCTGGTACTATATTATCATAAATGTTATCACGTTTATGCCACTGCAGTAACAACATTTAGATATTTTCATGTGACCAGCCGTCCTAGTATTAATGATCAAAAGTCTATATTAATATATGTGAATTAGACGTACTGTTAACACATTATGCCTGCACACTCACACAGGTGCTTACTGAGTTACTCATACTGATCAAATCTCAGCTCAGGTTGGGGGAAGCCGTGTTACTAAACATGAATTCACCAGTTGGAATAATAAAGGTGTAACTTAAGACAGTTGTCAATCCAGCCTGGTTTGTGCTACACAGGACTGATCTAATCAGGAAACTGTGTGGGTGGACCATAGAATGTGCACCTGCAACTTAGAGACATGTACATTCACATGAAATGTTCTGTCAAAATAACTTGTAAGGCTTTTTGTGAAGTAGTTTTCAAATCAAATCTAGAAATGCCAAGTCAAAGGGAGAGAATGAATAACATACAGAAGTTTATTTGCCATTTGCTCAAACACATAGCACATTGGAATTTTCCACATAAAATGAAGGGTGGTTAATTACATAAGTGCTGCTCTTTATGCTTTTGCCATTTTCTCATGTAGAACATTTAGGAGGTTGGTGTGTTGTTTACTACAACTACAGTTAATTAGTGAATAAAAATGTGGTTACATCAGTTAAAAAAGCCTAAACTTGGCAAAATTTGTTACAGCTCTTTAAATGATCATTCATGTTCACTGATGGAGTTTGTGGGTTTTAATTCTCTGAAATTTTCTTTTTCTTCAGGTCCTCTCTCTTCTGGATCTGGCACGGTACTGCACAGGCGTGTGCCTCCAGATCGCCTCCCACCTACGGATCCGAGTCTTCAGCATCACGCCGCCGAGCAACAGCCACCGCGACTGACGGCTTGCCCGGCGGGAGGAGGCGGGGGGAGACGCAGACCTCTCCCCGCTCCTGAAAGCAGACAACGAGGAGAGACCTCCGACCTCGAGCCACTGTAGCCTTGACAAAGTGACCACTTCTGAATAAAATTGGCCTCTCTCACTACAGAGAAAAACAAAACCACACGACAATAGAAACCAAAAGAAAAAATAATAATTGAAAAGCACGGATCTGTTGAATTCCTGATCGGCTGTAGAAGCCAATCAGATGTTCAATTAAATGAAAAAATGAATGCATGTAAGAAGATGAGGTTTAGATTTTTACATCAACACTTCCTGCTTGTTCAACTCAAATACCAAAATATCTTCTTAATTGGGTACTCTAGAGTTTGGGCGAATATCAAATTATATCTGCTTTAAACTTAAATAAATTCATTGAAATTAGGATTGTCATACATTTAGTTAATGTGTAAACGTGACAATCTTAACTGCTTAATAATGTAAATTTGATATATGCCCAAACTGATTAGAGTATCTGTTGAAATATTTTACTTATGTTTTTTATTTATTAAATGAATGTGATTTAAATCTGGCATGAATCCGGGCTTGAAAATGCAGATTAATGTTTTAAAATAACCTTTAAAACCTCAGATAATTTCCAGTGGAGTTTACAGGCTGTCAAGGAGCTACAGGAAGGGGTAACAGTGTGTGTGTGTTAATGCTGAAAACGACGACTGGTTTTCTGTAAGGCTTCCCTCATAGACACCACTCCAGTTATTAATATTTTTGTTCCTCGTTACTCATCTCATCCTACAGTTCTGGAAAATCAAAAAAAAAAAGAAAAAACTCACCTGCAGCCTTTAGTACCATCGACTGATGAAGCATTAACACTCAACTTGTTCTGCTTTCTCTGCGCTTCTCCCTAAAGGGCTAATAGTTGATTATTTGTGATTGTACAGAATTGAACTGAAGACGCCTTAAATATTTTTGTTGTAATTACTGTTTAACTTGTGAATATTTAAAACACCTTTGTACATTTTTTCCACTCAAGTATCATACCCCATAAAACAGTAACAGTACAGTGCTACTGTATTTTTTTTTTTAAACTTCACTCATGACATTTCTTCATTTATACAGATGTATATTATGTAGCGGTGAGTGATTCATATGGTTCTTGAAGATTTGTTGGATTGTCTGTAATTTTGTAATGACTGAATATTAGTGAACAGTTGTGTTCTGACTGCCTCATTCAGGTTCACTGAGATCAAAAAAGGGATATTTGTGCAGTGCTGTGGAGTTCAGAAAGAAAAAAATGCTTCCACGGGACTATTATGGACACTAGAAATGAGCATGTCCAAAAATATGACTTTGCATAAATTACAATGGGTTTTGTAATATTGATTTCAACACCATGTTTCACTGTTCAATTATACACTAAACTCCTTTCTACTAACAGGTATGTGTGAAAAATGTTGTAATAAAGAAAATATTTTTCATGTGTTTCATTGTCACATTCACTGATGAAAGAGCACTTTTATGCTTTACTTAAGTAAAAGTAACAGTAAAAAACATGTAACTAATTACTATATATTGCATTGTTTGATTAGAAATCATGTATTGATGTGTAAATAGTATTTTACAGTTGTTGCTGGTTGAGATAGAACTAGATTTTATTACTTTCTTTAATAATTGATACTTTATTGATCCCCTTGGGGAAATTGTTGGTTGGACAGCTGCTAGACCTGTGTCAGCGCTACTATGGGGTTTCAGTGTCTTGTCCAAGGACACCTCAACATGTAGCTTGCCGGGACTGAGAATCAAACCGCTCACCCTTTGGTTGGAAGATTTGGCACCTATGGCCTGAGGATTAATTCAGGATTTCTGCAGGTTTCAACAAGTCTAATTTAACACTTTTTATAAGAACTTTTTAGACAACTTGACATGAAATTTAAGACATAATTTATATCCACGCAGGGGAAAAAGTTTTAAGGATATAAAAAAATTAAGTGGAGCTTTCATGTTGAATATGAATAAATTTGTAAGAACTTTTACAATACAGTGTCATCCACAGCATCACAGCTTTGAATAGTGGTGTAGAGATGATGTTTTACTGTGTGAATTATAACTACTAACGGAAAGTGTTACAGAGTGACGCATTGTTTGGGTTCACAGACAGTGGTGTCCTGTTTCTCACAGACTTGCAGAGACCGTATACTGTAACAGCCCCAAACACCACAAAGGTAAACGTTTCCACTAAAACATAAAAGCAGGAATAAGTCAATACAACATTAAGTAATTTCAACCTAACCTAAACATGATCAGTAATTTTTAAGGCCTATCAAAATCATATTTAATACTTGGTGAGAGCTTTATTTTCAAGTTTGCAAGACTGAAAATAATGATTTTTTTTATTTTAGACTTTTTAAGGACCTGCAGAAACCTTGTAATTAATGAGTAATGTTTGTGTGTATGTACATCCTTAATTTGAAAAGTTACTGACTGCAGCTTTTACATAAAGTAGAATAAAAAGTACAACATTCCCTCTGAAATGTACTGCAGCTGTTAATGTCGACCACTGCTGGTCAGCGTAAAAAAACAAAACAAACAAGGCCACTGAACTAAATCACATTTTATTTCACTCAGAGGATCCACTGAACTGATGCAATCAGAGTCACCTTTGCCTGCTGACACCATCCGACTGCAGTATTTATCAGTCACTTCCATTTTTGTCATAATAGTAATGAACTTAACATTCAGAGGAAAAGACTGTGTCTTGACTATGTTTACATGTAGCATCAGTCACTGGACTCGCTCTCACAAAAACACAATCAAAATAAGTTACAGAACATGCTGAGGGGGTCTGAATTTCAGACGGCAGTGAGCCTGCTGAGTCCCACAGGGACACACGTACAAGCTGTAGTATCACTTACATGTAGCTTTGACAATTACATTTGTACCATAGAAAGATCATCATTATCATCCTATATCCCATTAATTCTCATTGTAATCACTGGATTAGGGCACAATGTGTATGAGCCAACATTGATAAGAATACATAAAAAAAGACGTTTTACCAAGCAGGAATGAAAGAAGGCACTTCAAGTTTTCATGTTTTTAAAGACAACATAGATAGAACAACTAATACTTACATTTATTATCTCTTATATTCGAAATGAGCATACCTTTTCCCCTCAATTTATTTAAAATGAAACCCGTATAGTAAAAGTTAAACACAACAAAAACTTTAAGAATCAATTTTCCCCATTATCAATTAACCTGTTGACCATTTCCCAATTAATCAATTAACAGTTTGACCAGAAAATGGTGAGAAATGTCCATCACAATTTCCCAGAGATTGAGGTAACATCTTTAAATGTTTTGTTCAACCACCTGTCCAAAACCTAAAGATAATTTATAATATATCATTTAAAAGAGGGATAGGAAGAAAACATTTAAGCAAACAATACCAGTAGACATTTTCAAGCATTTTTACTTGAAAACAGACTCAAACAATCAATTCTAACAAATAATTGTAGATTACTTTTTGTCATTTAATCATTTCAGCTTTGAGCACAACAGATTTTATAGTGAAACCTTCTTCCTGCACACACACCATGAATCCTGGCATGCTGACAAGCAGCGTATCGATCAGTGACATGAAGAGCACAGGACACAAGAAAGGTGGTACAAGGTGAAGGGGGTGTTTTGTGTTTATGTCTTAGGTCTTGGATGCCCCCAGTGGAGGAAAAGAAGATTAAGCCTCGTCTTTCTGGCTGTTATTCCCTTCAGCGGCCAGCCCAATCCATCATCTTCTGAAAAATGTTTCATCACCATCTCACACGAGTCTCCATCCTCCATCGGTGCTGATGCAACACACGCACCGAGGACCTTCATATTCCACCCGGTCCCCCTGGTCTGGACCCCTTCCTGTCCTCTACACTGA
Source organism: Sandelia bainsii (assembly GCA_032362345.1). Classification (NCBI taxonomy): domain Eukaryota; kingdom Metazoa; phylum Chordata; class Actinopteri; order Anabantiformes; family Anabantidae; genus Sandelia; species Sandelia bainsii. The sequence continues at coordinate 12,249,062 of JAUMHL010000016.1, read as the reverse complement.
GCAGGAGAGGAGGGGTGGAGGTTGGGGAGGAGAGGGAAGACTTCGTCTCTCACACTCGCTCAGGGTTGCTGTCACTGTTCACTCTGCGTCTGGGGAACAGCTTTCGCTTTAGCAGAATCAGCTGCAGGAAGAGGGGACAAGGCGTAATTAGCAACTGCATGCAGCTATGAAAAGATAAAAATTGCTGTCTGTCAGCAACAGGGTGACCGTGATAGAGTAAAGTTATTGTGTAGAAGGGATGTTTACACGTGAAGCAACAGTCCCACATTTTGACAAATACACCTTATAATCGCCGTCATCTCACGCTTCGACAGGGAGGAGTATGGGGTATTCAGATGGTTGCCAATCTAGATCTTATACACTGCGCCTTTAAACTAACTACATTTAGCTAGCTTAATTTACCTTCTAGCTAACTGTAACAAAATCTGCTCCCCAGCAATCCAAAAGCTTAAAATCAACACAGTATATCCCATTTGTTTAAAAAAATGTTTTTCAACATGTAAAACCAACAATTTGCTGGTTTACAGTGTTACGTGTAGCTAACTGATAAAAGATTTCAGATTAACATTAATGCTTTTGGTTGCCTGGCAACTGCTAGCGCTAACATATTATACAAACTAAGTATAAAGTGTAAACTTTGAGATGTGCTTACACGTGTAATTTATTACCGTTAGACAGAACCAGGCCTGCTTTCAGTCTTTGTGCTAAACTAGCTGTAGCTTTATGTTAGCATGAGCAATACAGAAGAGAGATCACTATAGTTACACATTAGGATGTACTCTTGTTTGAATAATAAACTGTGTCTCATACAGTTTTTCCACAATTTTAGTTAAAAATAAAGAATAATTTAAAGTTTTTGTTTTCTAAAAACAAATCCTGCATCTTTCAGTATGTCAATATTAAAGTTTAATTAATTGCTTACTTCCCCACGATGCACATTCTCATTGCATGTGTGCTGGCAGATATAATTCTCACATTTCTTTATGTTGTTTATTAGACTGGGATTAACTTCCAAAATGTTACAAATCTTGCTCCTCAAATTTACAGTACGTTTTGAGAAACTTTGTTGTGTTATATGCACTGATGCTCTCATGTAGCTACGTTTCTGCCAGACAGCAAGTATACTTCTCAAAATGACTATCTATTTCTATTAATGAAGCACCCAGAAGGACTTTGGCACCAAATTCCCCTTTGTAACCCAAGAAATGCAAGATAATCTTAGAAACACAGCGCCACTTTCCTCAGAGGAGTGATGATACTATTGATCTCTCAAGTCTAAGCTTTGCAAACTTGACTCAAATTTCTCTACGTTAATAACTTGGATGACGTGTTATCATGCCAAAAAGGGCATCAAAAGTCTGTTTGTGTGTGGTGACAGAAACCCTGGACAAGTCCGACACATTCCTCACTGGTCCTGTGGGCCGCTGTGTGGGAAATTCTCCTAAGGTCACTGCAACTATTAACCTTTCTTTAGGTTCGCTGAGGAGAAACTGGAAACCTTTGGCAGGCCTCACAACAGCTCAATGTCAAACCTGGGACAAGTAGCATTTGTTAAACAGTTCCTGGCATTTGTTTTAATCAGTTTCCAGAATCAAATTGGAAGACTTTTACAGGAAACAAGATTTAAAAATTCTTGACAATAATTTTCGCCTTCTACTGATCTGTGGACACATCCAGATAGAAACCACTCTTATCTGGAAACAAAGAAGCTTCAATTAAATACAAGATCTGTCTGATCCAAGTGAACAAAGACAGACAAGTCTCATCTTTCACAGAGGACTGCTGGGGGTCTTTCATTTCTGTAAAGTCGGGTCCTGGCTCAACTGGTCATACTAGTTCGAAACAAGAGACGGACGCACCTCAGAGTGGAACTTCGGTAGTGACAACCTGAGCTCAAGTGTTAATCCTGGAAAACTATGGTGTTTGAGCGAATGTCTTGTGTCTTTTTTCCGTAAATAATATGTATGTGGACACACTGACCTGTTCGGCAAAGAAGGACATAACAGTGAAGATGACAAGCATCACAAGGACACAGTGCGTCCAGAACTTCAGCTTGTCCCGATACACCCGCCTGGGAAAAAACACATTTCAGTTAATTTTTTTTTATTTTAATTTAAATTAAACCTTTATTACCACACCTAACAGGTACAGATGCAGAAATAATAAGGTATATAAAAGCAGTTCCAAATTTAGTGATAAAAGTTTAAGGCAACATGTCTCACTAGAGGACAGACAAGTTGTCTGATGTAACAAGATGGAAGCATGCACTATGCAGAGGGCAGCAGGGCAACAGGGTGACAAGGTGAGATCACCCAACGCCATCTGCCCTAACTCAGACACAGAAGTAGAGGTGGCAGAGAGGCAGGGGAGGAGACGAGGGGATCAGCTGTGGGATGGTCTTTCAAATATCTTACAGCTAGAGAGTGATCTGAAGCAGCTTGGTCTAATTTTAAGGTCTCTATGCAAGGTTGGCATTCTCCAGCGGAAGCCCCCTGAATACAGGACCAAGATCTCTGACAAAAACCCTCTAAAGCCTCCAGGGGACTCCTACTGTTCCAACCTGGTAACACTCAGTCCCATGTGGTGACCGCAACAAATTCTTAACTTAGGCCAACTGGAGGAAAAAAAGGAGCTGATAAATGACAACAAGGACTGAAGCTCGTGTACTGCTGGTTTGTACTGTGCATATACACCACTCACAAAAAGTTAGGGATATTTGGCTTTCGAGTGAAATTTATGGAAAACGTAAAAAGTTCACACTACAGTGATAT
>JAUMHL010000016.1:12214088-12241278 GCA_032362345.1 Sandelia bainsii | reverse complement strand
GTTTTATGGTTGTGGTTCTTTTCTTTCTTTTTGAACTGACAGCGGCTGTAACGAGGCAAAACAATTTCCCTCTGGGATTAATGAAGTTTTTTGAATCTTGAATGTGAACAGATGGAGAAACTACATTTTGATCTGTATAATTTGTCGGTCTGTTCAGGCATCGCAGAAGGTGTAGTTTATTAATTACCGTTGTTTTCCTGTAAACTCCTCCATAGATTAAGTCATTTTACTAAGTTATCCTAGTGCCTTTGGTGTTGTTTGTTTTTGTGTAAATGCATTTCATGTAGAGACACAATATGAACTGTGGGTCTCCGAATTTTATGTTCAGGGATTTGTCCCTCGTAGTCAAGCATTTAATGCTTCTTTTGTCTCACCTACCACTATTGATTTGGGTTCATTGTAGACCAGTGTTCATTATGCGGAAGCCTATACAATATGTATTGATGTATTTTTTTTTCATGTTAGTTCATTTTTAATCAAAGGTCTTTTTAATCCCCACTGAAATATCTGTAGCTGGATTTTTTTATGCCACACCCCACCTTCGAATGAGGGCATATTTTTTCCTTTCAAAAATCATACATCTCAAAATAAACTTAAAGTTTAAAAAGTTCATTGATTAATTGGACTGTGAACTAAATATCAATAAATAAGGTTGTGCAGTATCAGAATCACACTTTTAGGTAAGTAATTCAAAGCTCTTCACTAGAAACATTTAAAATATTTACCTATTTAAAGCTACAGTATGTTACTTTTCTTGTTTTTTGTTTGGAAGAGATATGTTCCAAAATTCTTGTTGTAGAGAAGTGCTGTTGGAGCATCCTGTGACCCAGAGTGATTGAACTCAATTACCCAGAATCACGGAACTGAATTGCAGCAGTGGTGTAAATGTTCACTTCTAAACCTTTTTGAGCCAAAGATTCTGCTTGATTTATAAGTTTTGCAGATTTCTCATTTCTTGGAATGTGATAGTGACTAATATTTGAAGGGCTGTGCAGAGCGTGGCAGGTAGAAGAGCATAGCAGAGTTCAGAAAAAAAGGCTAGGCAGAGCAGAGAGAACTGGCTTTGAGTCTCATGTTAGTGCTAGATTAAGTTGCCTATTGTAGTTTTAATAAATACACAAATACAAAAACAACACACAATACAACACAACACAATACACAAGTATTAGTTTGGTCATTGTTTTGGAACCTTTTAACTTGCTTTTTAACCTTAATACATAACATAATATTGGAAATCAGTCAGAATAAGCAAACCACCCTGCCCAAATAAAGACTGCAGAAAGGACTGTGGGAGAAGATGGGGTGTCATTTTTACCTGATGTGTGACCACAGTAACTCGGGGGTTATCCAGGTTGAGCCAGGAGGGAATCTGTCCATTAGTGACGATGAAGATGTGTCGCACCCAGGGAGCGTGTTTCTCCACTGAGCGCAGCGAGTAGCGGAGCTCCTCGTTGTCCTCGAATCTGCTGGCTGAAACATCTTCGTCCCGTTTGGACTGGAAGGTAAAAACAGAAAAGAGAGAAGTGAACAACACATGTTCAGTCTGTATTTAAGGGATATTAAAAATATATATATATAAAAAGACAAAAATACCTGTGAGATGGCAGTGAGATCCCAGAACAAGTAGCCAGGGCTGATTGTTAACTCTTTCCCATCCAGTGTCAGGTTCTTTTTAGCCTGCTGCGTCAGATCAGTGAAGTCCTGTGGGGTTTTCAGGTGAAGCAGGGCGATGCTAGCCTCTGAGTACAACTCAAACTGAGACAAATGAACAAATAAATAGTAAAGATTTAATTGCGTTGTCAAATAGATGCAACAGAAATCAAGATATCCTCACTTTTAGTATTTAATATGCTCCAAACACACTGGAGACTATATTTCTTATAAGGCATGCTTGCAACAAAACTGTAACAGCTTTGGGGGAATGCTTGTTTTTCTTCTAGCACCACCTGCAGACAAATTTTTTACTTATTATTTATTCATTATATTATTTGGTGAATTATTTTGACATCAAGGTAATGTTGGAGCTGATGTAAAGTACAACTGTTTGCTGTAAGCATGAAGCTGATTGCAATTAGTTGGTGACTGTTTCCAAGCTTAAAAGCCTCATTCCCTCAGAGTTGACATTGTGTGGAGTGCCCCTTTAAGTCAAAAACCAAAAATCACCATATGCACTGTGGGAAAATCCTAAACAGAAATTTCTCAGAGCTGCAGTCACATGCTCAGCCACACTGCCAGGGTTGCATCAGGGACCTCAAGACCCTCACTTGAACAGGAAGATTTCTCAAAAATGGAGATGTGGGAATAAAAAGAAACAGAAAGTGATTTGAGCTCAAATCACTTAGGGTGACCTCTGACAAATCAAAGCAGCTATGATGCATATGTGAAGGTGTTGTAGCCTTAAGTGTGCATGTGTGACTGTAGCGGTGAGAGTTTGGAAAGTTCTGTGAGGTCATCTTCTCCATGGGGTAGATCTGCCATCTGATCTTAGGGAAACTATGTGATACATCTGAAACTGTTTGTTTGTGTGTGTGTGTTTGATGCATGTGAGAGAGACACATCATGGCCTTGCTCATTCAAACCATCTCTCAGCTCTCAAACTCTAAGCTTGTCAGAAAAAGACTCACCCCGTCTGTCTCCATCATCTAGCACTGGACACAAACATCTTACATGAACTCATGTTCTGCTCGTCTGTTTGTCTCTAGTCCTGATTTTAGGTGAAGAGGATCAGTTGGACTTATAAACACAGCAGGAGATCACATTGCAATCTTGATTTTGCTTTAATACATGCGTGCACACACTGAGCAGAGGTGTGTGGTGCCTGCTTACAAGCTAGTGTAAACCATTCTTTACACACACATATGGCACAAAAGCCTGTTCATTTACTAGGACACACAAAAGATCATTAACTCAAATAATAAAAACTGAAATAATTTTACTAGCTTCTCAATGCAAGCTGAATATATTTGGGCTAAGAACTGCTGGACTGCAACATGAAGACCTCCATTAAACTGCGAGGAGCATTTTTCACAGTTTTTTTATACTCTTTAAATCAGAGATCTCAGGGTCCAGATCTGGTCTGTAAGACAATTTCAAGAATTCCCAACGGCTTTAGAATCTATTGTTACACCCAGCACACAAATACAAATGTTAGTTTCATATTCCTCTTATGATCTCTGTTTAAGAGCGCCTTTTTGTTTCGTTTCATTTTCCTGCAATGTTGCAAAATCTGAGGACAAAAACCGTTAAGCCATGACACAGACTCACAAGACTATGTCACATTTTAAAGAAGAAAAAAAAACACATCCTTCCTCTTATAAATGAAAAGTTTAATTCATAAGCAATAAAAACACTCTTTCAAGGGGTTTGCTTCTGTACTTGGTCTGATATGACCAGTAGTTTATTGTAGCCACGTTAGCTAATACTAACTAATTTCAGGCCATTGTAGCTGTATAACCAGCATTACTGGTCAGTTCACTGACTACAGTGGTGTGAAAAAGTGTTTGCCCCCTTCCTGATTTTTTACTTTTTTGCACATTTGTCACACTTAAATGTTTCATATCATCAAACAAATTTAAATATTAGACAAAGATAACCCAAGTAAACACAAAATGCAGTTCTTAAGTGATCATTTTATTTATTAAGGAAAAAAACTATACAAACCTACATGGCCCTTTGTGAAAAAGTAATTGCCCCCTAAACCTAATAACTGTTTGGGCCACCCTAGACAGCAACAACTGCAATCAAACGTTTGCGATAACAGGCAATGAGTCTTTCACATCGCTGTGGAGAAATTTTGGTCCACGCTTCTATGCAGTATTGTTTTAATTCAGCCACACTGGAGGGTTTCTGTGCATGAACCACCTTTTTAAGGTCATGCCACAGCATCTCAATTGGATTCAAGTCCGGACTTTGACTAGGCCACTCCAAAACCTTCATTTTGTTATTTTTAAGACATTCAGAGGTGAAGTGGTGTGTTTTGGATCATTTTCCTGCTGCAGAACCCAAGTGCGCTTCAGCTTGAGGTCACAAACTGATGGCCGGACATTCTCCTTCAGGAATTTTTGGTAGAAGGCAGAATTCATGGTTCCATAAATCACAGCAAGTCTTCCAGGTCCTGAAGCTGCAAAGCAGCCCCAGACCATCACACTACCACCACCATGCTTGACTGTTGGTATGATGTTCTTTTTATTAAATGCTGTGGTAGATTCACGCCAGATGTAACAGGATGCACACCTTTCAAAAAGTTCAACTTTTTTTTTGTCAGCCCGCAGGACATGTTTTCAAAAGTCTTGGGGATCATCAAGATGTTTTTTGGTAGAAGTGAGACGAGCCTCTATGTTCTTTTTGGTCAGCAGTGGTTTTTGCCTTGGAACTCTGCCATGGATGCCATTTTTGCCCGGTCTCTATCTTATCGTTGAGTCACGAACACTGACCTCAGCTGAGGCAAGTGAGGCCTGCAGTTCTTTAGATGTTCTTCTGGGTTCTTTTGTGACCTCTTGGATGAGTCGTCTCTGTGCTCTTGGAGTTTTTGTAGGCCGGCCACTTCTAGGAAGATTCACCACTGTTTCAAGTTTTCTCCATTTGCGGATAATGGCTCTCAACAGGCAGTAATCAGTCCTGGGTGTGGCTAGTAAAATTTAACTCAGGTGTATAAAAAATGCAATTAACCTAAGTCACTTCATGTTTTAAATAGGGGGGCAATTACTTTGTCACATAGGTCTAATGTAGGTTTGGATAGTTTTTTTCTTAATAAATTAAATCATCACATAAAAACTCCATTTTATGTTTACTTGGGTTATCTTTGTCTAATATTTAAATTAGTTTGATGATCTGAACCTTTTAAGTGTGACAAATATGCAAAAAAGTAAAAAATCAGATCACACCACTGTATACGACTCGTCCACTTCTGCTACTGATACAGCAGCTTTTTTCGCATTAAGAATGATCTCATTACTGTATTTTTATACCACTGTTCATGTTTAACATGTAGCTAATCCTTTTTAAGCTGTTTTATCTGGCACTGTTTTCTGGAGAGCTGAATTCCAGAAAATCAATCTCAAACATCATTAAAAATATGGAGCAGTGTGCCAGGTACAAGAGAGAGGCGAAAGACAAGTTGCTCAGGTTTGTTGTTTATGTACTGTGCGTGAATTGTAGTGTTGCAGAAGGGTTCATCACTTAGCTGTCATGTCTTGTCTTGCATTGGCTACAGTTATTAATATGCCCCAGGTGTATTTTGCACTCAACACAGTATAACTGTGATCACTTTGGCCTGTGTGTCACTGCAGAGGCAACAGAATATGTAATTAGTCTGCAAAAATGGAGTTGACACTCTGTGTAAACTAATTAACGTAGTGTTGAGTGATCTTTTAAAACAAGTGGATTGGGATGTTGCAGTAGCTTGCAGCGTGGAGGAAGGCTGCATCTGACCTGAAGCAGCGTCATTCTGCATCGTCTGTTGTGAGACAGTTCAGGCCTTGTGGACGTAATCCTAAAGCACAACTGGATTTCTTTCCAGAATATACTAAAACTTAGCAATGTGAAAGTATGGCATGACTTTTCAATTTTGTAGGACATTTCTCTTGGCTTTGGCTTATCTTTGTCTTATGTAATGAGACATTTATTATTTAGGGGTTTTGAGATGTTGGTTGAACTAAATAAGCAATTCAAAGACATCAATTGGTAAAATATGATTTACCTTTTCATGACATTTTATAAACTAAGTAATTCATCTGTAACTTTTAGCAGCACTTTGTTAAAAATTATCATAAATAAACCTGTTTTGTATCTGGCACATTTCCTTCCCAACTTAGTTGTCTTTTTAGTTAACTGTCATCTGCAGTATAAGTGGTTTGTGTGACATCCAGTCTTTTTTAGAAAACTGACTGTGTTCCAACGTATGTATAAATATCTGCACCTGTGTTTACACTTTGCACAACCCACCCTTATTCTAATTCTTACTATTTATAGCACATTAGCCTTTTAGTACAGCTTGAACAGTATGTCTCTGTACGTACTGCATAAGCATGTAGCAAATAAACCTTTAATCTTGCTGCGTGATGGAGATGAGACACCATGTGGACACTGGCAGGTTCCTCAAACGCATAAAAATACACGTTAATACAAACACATCAGCAGGCTTGTACACAACACCGAAGGCAGAACTTGACAGGCAGCAGCACGGGCAGATGATCGGGGTTGTGGCACACCTTTCATCACCACAGCACTCAGTCTAACACCAGCTATTAATAACGACCGGTTCTCACCGCTGAACCTCTCCCCCTACACTATGCACATCATCCCTCTTTCACAGAAACAGCCCAGCAACACTAAGAAACACCTTGAAATCCAAACTGTGTATTGTGTGGTGGCAAAGTGTACCTAGAATTCCTGCCGCCCTAAACGCCCAACACACACACACTTACGTACCCCCTAGTTTCCTGGACTCTATGTAGCATCACATGTCCCAGTTTCATCTCTACTACCACTACACACTATACGTTTCAGTCCTGCAACACCCCCTCCAGTCTGTTGCACCTATAAAATATCAGAACTGGTCTCCAAACAGGTAAAGCCAGGTATGAATAAAGGTGTATGAGATGGCAGGGTGTGAGTTACGAGTAAAGGAAAGATGGTTAAAATCCTGGTGACCTTTCTGAGTGCAGGCTGGCACTAAGCCAACCTCTAACAGTTGTTCTAATGTTAACCCCCACAACGCCAGCTAAAGTTACAGCCTGAATACCGCTGGTCATTATCACATGACCGGACATGCTCCACGGTGACAAACCTGGAGACAAATGTAGGGAACAATGGCACAACTGGGTTTGACGATGATATGTAGGTTAAGCGCCGTCAGCCTACATGTAATCACATATAAGGTTACAGTGTGTTTGACTCCACTGAGGTTTGTAGGGCATTTATATAGGTCAGCAGTGAGGCTACTTTGAATAGCCTTGGACACATGTGACACATGATGTGTGTATAACTACTTTTAAGGGTGGCTTAGTTTCCATAAATTACTGCAATTCAATGTAATAAGCTGTGTTATTAGTTTGACATATATTGGACACAGATCAATTCTCAACCTGAATAAATCAATACTATCATTATAGACCTGCAGTCCACCTCCAATCATTGTATTTACTGTATGATAACTACTGTTACACTGTCTTAGTAAACACAAAGACAGTTACAAGATGTTATCTAATTTGTTACCAGCCATGTCAGCATATCATCAGACAACAGGACAAACAGTGATTAATGCTCGTCCCACATGTCTGCTGGTACGACAGGGTCACTCAGCTCTATGACTGCATTCTTTTGTTTTCTTTGAATATTTCAGACTAATCCGCGCTCGTTAGTGGCGTCACTCCCACTCAAAATATACAGCAGAGTTCTGACAAGAGAAAATGATTAGATACACAGACTGCCTCTAGCCAGGCTAAACAGTGACCCTTTATCCACATCACAACATAAGTGTTTAAAATAGAAAAAGACCATATTTAGCAGGACAGTGCAACCTCCTGTACAAGGAGAACATTTGTGATTAGACGTGCTATACAAAGCCATGATATATAAAAAGATCAAACTTTAATTTCTGCACCCACAAATATATAGTGTTAATTCTGTGTGTTGCAATAATGATGCAGAAATATCCTTCACAGCACTGTGAAAGGACACACCGAGAGTGACATCTGGTGGTGAAGAGGTGTCTCCAAAAACACAAGGAGATAATGCACGTTCTCTGCATCAAGTAAGCAGTTCAATTAATAAAAGAAAGCCAAAAGTGTGTTTACTGTACATTGATCATGTGTGCAAAGTTATGGTTGACACCAACTTAGAATATCCTTTTACTTAGGCAGACTGAATTTGGGGAAAATGTGTCTTTCATTAATGAATTAAATGGCCAGAGGTATCTAACAATGCTTTCTTATACAGTATATCCTGGTATTTTCCCAACATGTGGTAGCTGTAATAAATAATAACAAAACAACTTTTTTTTATTATTATTTGAGTAAAAGTACTTCAAAGACTCCACAGATTAATCAGGTAAATGGTATTGATGTAATGAATCACTGCATGTAAAACTGTGAAAAATAGTTTCTGCCTCTTTCTATCATCTTCTTCTCATTAAAAACAAAATTATGAGTGATCACACCACTACTAAGACCTAATTAATTATGAAACAAGTTTTGAGTTGACTCTTGTTGCTAACAACACCACCACAATAGACATATTACAGATTTACCTGTTTGATCTTCTTGGTTATAAAAGAAGGCAGTTTGACTCTCAGCTGCTCCGTCTCCTTGAAGGATGTAGGGAAGCCGCTCATATAGGCCAGAGTCTGCATCCGGATCAGACCTGGAGCCTCTTTATCTGTCGTCTGTAAAACACACAATAATGCCACGTGATTGTTCTATAACAATATACATTTAATTACCTTCATTCTGTGATCAGAAATATACTGAGGGTCGATGAGGATACATGTGAAATCACACAGATTTTCTTGCGAACTAAAATAACATTATAAACTCACCAGGTAGCATCTGGACACAGAGAATTTCAGATCTTCTCTACTCATGTCAGTATAGACTTTAACAGCTGTAACAAAAAAAAAACACACACAATAAATAGTGAGCAACAGAATTTAGGCACCTTAAAGCAATATGCCTAACTGTTCTTATCTGTTACTACTGTGTTCCTCACTACATATGTGTATGTACAATTTGCTGTGTAACTATTATATTTGCTTTCACTTCCTGGCAGAAAGAAATTGAGATAGTGATATTGAGACAAGGAAGCAGCATCACATTAGTCCATACATAATACTAAAGTCATGCAAATCAGCAACTACATTACAAAGCCTTTAAACAAAATACATACACCCGTGATGTGTCTTCAAAAACCACAATGTTGCACTCGAGGTGAGTTCATCTTTCCCTGCACAATGTCCCACACAGAAAGTGTTCATCTAGATGTTAGTTATGCGTCACATTTAACGTCTTGATGTCTATTTTGCGGTTTATGTTGGCTAAAGTGTCAACTGCTAGGCACAGATCTGGGTTATCATTGATGTACTGACATTTTATGCAATGTACATAACATTTCAGTTCACTTCAGTTATTAGTTTTTACTGCTCTCCCTGCAGAATCCCTAATTCAAATGCTACTAGAACTCATTTGCCAGATTTTATCTTCCTTTGTTTCTAAAAAAAAAAAAAAGAAAAGAAAAGAAAAAAGATCTGATCTTATTTTAAACAAGTGCTTCTGAATTTATTTCTGTTTTTACCGTCAGCCTGCGATTGGAAGACGACGACAGAGACCGCGGTGGACGGATGGAAGGGTTTGTTCATGAGAAGCAGCTCTTTGGCAGTGGACAAGGAGGGAAAGAGTGACGGTAGCTCTTTGAGTGTAACGTTGGCTGGCAAAGCAGGCTCCAGGGCCAGCATGGGCGCTGTGATGCAGTGGGACAGCAGGCATTCTGGCTTAACGCTAAAAAACAAAAGGACAGGAAGAGAAATTGTATGTGCAGCTTCTGCTCTTACTCCAATGACCACTTCTTTTAAATGTGTTGCATGCAGATACTTAAACATATGCACGAAGTTAACACACTCAACAAACAGCTTCCTTTGTGGAAATGAGTCCCCCTTTCCGTCTGCAATTAAAACTTGCAAGTGTCTTTTTAAATCTTCACGTCGCCCCGACATTTGTGAACACACAGGAAACACCCACCCTGAAGTCATAACTTCATTGTGGCTCATTGTGGCTGTGTGTGCTTTGACATTTCAATTGTCACTAAAGCTGATCATTTAAGTCTCAGCAAAATGCAAAATCACTTTTCCAAAAAGACTATAACCTTCGTTCCAGTGACGCTTGAAATAAGTCTCTGAACTCTTTAAAATTTTATATAATAAATAAAAAACTTTTGTTTAATAAGTTTTTTCTAGTTTATAGTGATATTCATGCAGAAATTGAGAAAATGATAAAGGATTCAAACATGTTCAAGCACCACTGTATGTTTATTTAATGAGAAATAATAGGAGAACATTATCTTGTATCTCTAAACCTCACTGCTGTAACTTTCTGGAAAACATGCTGCACACAAATATATTTGTAAAATATAAACTATAAAACAGCCAGTTGATATTTATCATGCTTTTGTTTTGTCTCAATCAAACAAAACTCTTATCTTTATCTTAAGTGATCCAACCAGTTCACACACTTGTGGTATCAACCACCTCAACTTCCTGTTTCAGTTGTGACCTTCAACTGTTGTTTCTCTGGGTCTTCAAAGACAAATAAAAAGACCTCTACAAACAGTGGAACTGAACTGGCCTGTATTATAATGAGAGATGGCTTTTTGCTGATGCCATAGACAAACACTGACCATTACAAGCTTCATAGAAATGTAATATTGTACCTAACAAAACTGGCCATTTTGTTAGGAAGAGTATATATAATGAAAGACAATATACGTAGATTTTGCAATTTATGCAGCTGTAGCTATCTCTGTTAGATTTATTGCTGTATTAAAACTCTGTGGGCAATGCTGCAAATTAAATGAGCAGAAATTCTTTATGTCCATTAAATTGCATTATGTTGTAATGACCAATGGTAGAAACACAGCTGAATTAAGAAGCACAATAAGCTGCAGTTTCCAAAATGATGGTACAGTAAAATGAACCCCGCTGTCACTTAGAAATGTCCTTGTTTTTGTGAGGAAACTAGATATTATAACATCAAATTGATCCAAAACACAGTGTAGACATTATCGATGTTGTAAATAACCATTTTAGATGGAAACTTCTATTTTTTTAATGGGAATATCTACATAGGCACATCATAAGCTGTGTTCCAGTGGCACACTGTATTAGCTAATGCAAGTTGATCAATTTAAAATGATCAATTTTAACTGATCACTGAGAAACCCTTTTGCAATGATGTTATTATCCAACACATCCTCAGACTCACCTGTCTTTTGGCACCTCAGTTGTCTCACTTGCATTTCTCCCCAGGCGTTCCCTACGTGCAACAAATCAGTAATTTCATATTATTTTCATGATATTCAGTCTAGAGTAACAACACTGTGCAGCAATGAACTCATTACAGAGGTCAGTCAATAAACAAAATAACTGCAATTTTGATATGTGTTCTCCTGCTTAGAGAAGAAGAGAGAAGAGCAGTTCAGAAATTGTCGCGGCATGGGGACTTTCTCCTCAAAGTTACTCTAACCTTTGATCTGAGATTCCCTATTTCACTGGGGCAACGTCTAAACAAGCCAATCAGAGTGAAAGTGATAATATTACAGCTGAAGCTTGTATGCTAATTCAGCTCATTCTTGATTGTGTTTGCACTCTATGACCATATAATACAAGACAACCCTTAGTAAAGGCTTATTTTTAATTAGAGGTAATCACAGCCTACATTGATCCTACTACATTAGCACAGACAGCGGAGTCACAGATACCTCAGAGCTCTTTGTTCCTCCACCAGTTGCTCTTTGACTGTTTTTAGTTCCTTCAGCAGAGCTGTGTCTGTGCCGTTCACCCATGTATAGACCACATCGATAGGCATGGGCAGACAGAGCCTGCAAAGAGAAACACTCATATCACTCAGTGCTCACACTGCGAAACAGCACCCAAGTAGATCCTGCACATGACTGTTACTACAGCATTTAAAACAACCAGACACAATATTGAAATTTGTGTATTTTATGTTTGTTTTTTTGGTAGGGAGTTCGGTGTAACTTAAGACTATAAATGCATTTTTTCTCACCTGCTTTGGAAAGATTTTCCACCCACATTGTCTCTGTAGGAGTCAAACAGCACATGATACTGGTCTCGACTCCACTCAACCACCACCTGAATGGAGAGGAGACATTTCAACTACATCCAAGGCCAGACCCCCTCCTGGCAGTTTTATTGTTCCCTTATTATCTGCACTGGCACATATTACTTTCTGTACCTTTTAGGAATTTGGGAATTGGTTTTCAAATAAACAAACAACACAAGTGGCACATTTGCTACTAGACATATCATAAGTCAAGGCTTTGCGTGATCTTCTCAATCTCCCTCAAAAATGATTAACACAAGGTGGACTGTGAGGCAGCTGTCAGACGCTTGAAGGTTTGATGTTATACTTGAAATTAAGGACAATAGGCGATTTCCTATCATGCCGAATTTGCATAAGCACCCTGCAGAATCGTGAAAATCCTTATGTATTGTCCAAAACTATACATAAATTTAACTGACAAGTAGATTATTTTAAATAGACGATTTTTTGAGTGCAGTCTGGTGAGACGGCGCCTCAGTGAGACCGAACTAAACTGAGCCAAAGCCACACATGTTGAACTAGGAACAGCCAAAATGACGTAAGACAACAAAAGGACTGGTAGGAAAGCAGAAGAACCTCACCTCTCCAAACTGGAAGGCGGAAACTATCATGAGGACGATCCCACCGAAGCAGAGGTAGAGCCCGTATCGGTGGGACAGACACGTATACGTCTGCCTCTGTACCAGCTTGAGCACCGAGTTGACCACTACCATGATTCGTCTTGGCGAAGCATAGCGATGCATTCATTCAACAAAAAAAAAAACGCAGGTCCACGCACTACATAAATAAAGTAAACATCACAATCGAATCGGATCTGTCAGCTGACCGCCAGCCAGACGCAACGACACATGACAACCGACCATACATTTCACGCTTCCTCGGCAGCGGTGACGGTGCTGTCAGCCCGCGACTCATCGCCGCCCTCTGCCGGGAGGGAGCTGGGCCCGTGATGCCTTCACGGTCTCCTCGGGCCGGTGCAGCTCCAGGGCTCAAAGGATCGAGGTTTGTTCAAACCTATTTAAGAAGCAGATATGTTATTGTTAAGCAGATCAGTGCATTTACTCAAATGCTGTACTCAAATACACATTTAAAGCACTTCTACGTTATTTTTTATTTCATTTTGTGTTACTGTCACCTTGGGCTCAACGATGAACTGATTACATTTTGGTGGCCAAAATACAACCGCCAATTTGAATTTTTTTATGCAAACATTTGTGTCAAACATTTTTTCAATAGTTTATTAAAAAACACTGTTTTGCTTAATATTTTATTGCCAAACAGTATAGGACCAGGAATGTAGGAGTACAAAAACATAAAAAACAAATACATTTACTTACAGTCTTGAATACGTTGTGGTTTGTATGTATTATTGCATTTCAATTGAGAAAATAAAAACAGATTTAAAAGGTTGCTTATGTGAATATTGATATTAATATTTTGCTAAGATTATAAAAAGCACCAGCACTTCTTGTAAAGTAATGAGAACTGAACAGACATTAACTGAAAAAGTGGGTAATTCTTTCTAAACATTAACTGACATTTTATCACCTCGTGAAGTCAAAATGGAAAATTGTCACTTCCTTATTTACATGTCCAGGAGATATGGAGCAACATTAACATTCATTTGAATCATGTTCGTGTTCACCTCATAAAGATTCACTCTGCTTTAAATGTTTCTATACCAGTAGGACTGAAGTATAATCTTGGTAATGAAGTTAGTTTCTGTGTCACTGGTTTCACAAATCTTAATATCTTATCTGGATTGATGTGGTCCAGATTTGACAAGTGTACAGTAAGTAGTGGATTTTAATCTAGATATGGTCGGATGTGGTCTGGACATGTTTTTGTTTTGTTTTTTGAAAAGCTGAGTGCACTCGTTAATCATATTTTGTCATGACAGTTGTAAATTTAAGGGTTTGAGTTCAGTGAACGCTGCAGCAGTGCAGTTAGAAAAAACAGTAGAAATAAAAATTTCCTTTTGGTAAACTTTGAGGTTAACGGTTGAGGTCAGCAAAATTCTAACTCTCTATTCTCAGAGCTGACAGTTTTCCAGAACTTCAGACAAACCAAAGTCCGTCTCCATGGTCCAAGAGAGGCTGCAGCCTTCTTCTCCGCTGAGTCCGGACCAAGCCTGTAAAAAAGACCTTTTCAACCAACAGTTTCTTAAGATAGTTGCCAAGTCAAGCACTGGAAAGCTTCAAATAGCTGCATCAACAACTGAGGCTTTGAACTTGCTCCACTTGGCCTCTGTGTCCTCGGCCTTCCTGAGAATGTAAGAAAAGTTTCTTTGGGAATGTGAGGTGTAAAACTTCTGGACACAAGCCTCCACCAAATGTTCAGATTCTCCCTCAGTACCTTTGGCTATGTCCCACTGTTTCCCTGCAATCTAATCCAACACAATTGTTGCTGATTATACTGTATGTCCACAGATCAGCAAACCGCAAAAGATTACAAGTGTGGCAAAGAGATATTCTGTTTAGCAAGTACAAATCTGTTTTTGGAAATGTGATGTCACTCTGTGTTGAATTGTGTTTTTGAGGATTTTATTGTTCCAGTTAATATATAAATCAACTGACACAAGTCTCGATTAACATAGCTGTTCTGGTTGATTGGGGTTGGGAGGAATTGTAGAGGCCTACAGCTTGTTCAGGCATGTAAAGAGTATTGATTGTTAGCATTAAAGGTAAATTCTCACACATGTTCCATTAATGTGACTACTGTGAGACTATGTGCTGCGCATTGTAGAGAGTTGGAGAAATGAGGACTGGTGCAAAACAGCAGGTGCATCAGGTGCAAGCTGTGCAAGCCTCCTGCAGCTTTCCAAATAAACATGATCTTCTCACGACTCTGATGAAGGCCACAAGCCAAAATGTGTTGGTCTAACAATACAATAAAGTTGTTCAATAATCTGCAAGTGTTGATGGAGGTTTGATCTTTTTCACTTTCCCTCATCCTCTGCTTTGCTCTTATTATGACTCAAACCACTTACGCAAAACTGTAGTTGAATAAATGGACTTGATCATATTTCAGCCCCAAATCCCAGAACTGAGACTGATGATTTTGAGAAACAAATGTAATTAAAAATACCATTAATTCCTGTAGAAATATCAATATAACCAATGCAATATTAAATAATATAAAACGAAACTACAGTAAAGTAGTGTAACGTCATTACCCCCAGTGGGAATTGAATTTATTCAAGTAACCATCTGTACTTGATTACAACTTGAAGCATTACCACTTTATGTCCACATTATTTCAGATGAATTTGATTAAGATTTCACACAAAAATCCAAACATACTGTAGTCTAAGTACTAACTTTACCTCGACTAAAAACAAAATGCTGCTAACATGGTTGCAAAGAGTAAAAATTGGAAAAAATTATCATTCATGAATTTAATAATTTGCAAAAATTTCCAAATTATTAAATTGCACATTTACACAGTGTAGTACACTTTTTGAGTAAGAGTATCATTTTAAACTACTCTACTTGAGTATGTCCATTTCATGTCAGTTTACTGCATTTGAGAAGGCAATAATGTACTTTTTACTTCCATACATTGTCATGAGAGCTTTAGTAGGTTAGGTCCTTAATAGTTATTTTGCAGATTCAGGTTATTAATTGAACCAGGCAGTAAACATCACCCATGAATGAATCAGTCGCTGTAAATCACACTGAAAATGTCCTTTATGCTTTTACTTGTAAATCTCATTTCTTATTGTAGTCTTACTCGCACTTTCTGAAGTTTCAACCAATTAGATCGACTGAGATAGAAAGAAAGAAAAGTGAGGAAGGAAGAGAGCTGGATGGTGATAGCCGTGGTTTTATTTGCGTATGACCCGGCCCACGGGGAGTCGTTTTGGGGAAGAGGTTACTGTAGCCTGTATTATATATCAGCTTCTCGTTCAGGTTCTTTCTTGTTCACCCACACATACGACCATGTGACTATCGGTAACAGATGCCATCAGACTTCACAGCAGCAGCAGCAGCAGCAGCAGCAGACCCAGGCCTGTTCCTGGAGCAGCTTTGAGTTGGATTTGTTATTGTATGAACGTGTTTCCCCCTCCCCAGACGTGGGACTGTGTCTTCTGTGCTTTCTCCGGGTAGAAACCTCTGACATGTATTGGTTCATGCAAGGACTGTGCTCTCTGCCAGCCTTCCTGGTCATCTGGTCCTCCTGCACTTTTATCATTCCCTACCTGATCGCGATTTTCAGACGCGACGTCGATGTACTCTTTCCATACATTAGGTAAGTTTTGTTCATACGTGTTTAAGAAAAGCGCAGATAGAGAAGTTGTTCTTCTTCATTCAACAAGTTAACACATTTGAGATGTAAAAACATGCATGTATGCTGTAGCAAAAACACACAACTTTAGTTTCGTTTTCCTGCGCGTTGACTTGGCTGCTGCCCAAACTCCAGCTGCGTTCACATCTGTTATGTCGGAAAGACTCGTTCAGCTTCAGCCCTCTTTCTTTTCGCTTCTGCATTTAAAAATAGATTTTTGACTTTGCGAAAAGACGAATAAAGTTTGACATTTCACAAAACGATAAGCCCACGCACATACATTGAGGACTAAATGGCTGATTTCTCTTTGTGTTTTCAGTGATGCAGGTGCCAACCCCCCAGAGAGCTGCGTTTTTGGCCTAATGACATTCATTTCTGCATATGTAGGTATGTTCACTTCTGTGACTATGAAAATCTACAGCGTCACGTCTCTTCTCCTTTATGCAACTTTGGACTTTTTCAGGGGTGTCACAAAGCTTTGCAGAGACCTTAGTCACATTTCCCTTTTTATGAATTGAAAGTAGACTTTATGGTTTCAGATATTCCAAATATTTTTTATGTCACATGGTCACAAAATGTTCAGTGTAAATTCACATTTTGACCTTTGCACAGCAATGGTCACCATCTATTCCAGATACAAGTTTGTGGAGAAGCTGAATGAGGAAACGAGTGTGGTGAGACCATGTCTCAATAAAACTGCTCTGTGGTTAGGGATGTTCTCCTGTTTGGGCATGTGTATTGTTGCAACTTTCCAGGTATGTCTACATATGTGGTGTGCATTTTAATCTTATGAATATAATCTAATGTAGACTTAATGTTTAATGGCATACTTTTGTCTTTTGATTGCAGGAAACAACAGTGACTGTAGTTCATGATATAGGGGCTCTGGTGTTCTTTCTCTCTGGTATAATATATATTATCGTCCAGACTGTGATATCATATCAAGCCTATCCGTATGGATCTTCCATGAGTGTGTGTCGAGCACGTTTGGCTGTCGCCTTCATTGCTGTTCTGGCATTTTTCCCAAGTATCCTTTTGCAAACGCCAAATCTGTTTTGTGAGCATGCAAGACATGCATTTAACCAGGAACTTGGTTTTATGTCTGCATTTTCTTGTGTTGATTATCATTAGTACCAGTAGATGCATGTGATGGTACTTTTACACATTTATGTAATGTGCCGACGTGTTGGTGGTGTTTCCCTTAATAGATGATTCAGCTGTAATTTGTGCTTATTTTGTGAAACAAACCATATTGCACAGGCACAGAGAAGACAAGGTAAACTGTTAGTATGTTGTATGCATGTGTTTGGAGCTGAAACAATTAATTAATTAATCAATTAGTCAATTAGAATCAAGCTAATAGAATAGACTCAAGCTAAAATGCTAAATATTCCCCATTTCCAGTTTCTTAATTGTGAGAATTTGCTGATTTTCTTGGTGTCAGTGATTTTCTTTATATATTATATCAGTGATTCCCAAGATGCATGCATGTGCTGCTTCCACATATTTGTGTTAAAAAGGGAGATAAACAGCAAAATTTTCATTGAGGGATTGTAAACTGGTGTTATGCTTATCTTTAGTAAATGTACTAGTGAGCTGCCTGCATGCTTGTGAAATTTACAGTAGAAAATCCAATAGTTATATATATGAGATTTGAAGTGATTAACTTTAAGTAATGGATAGCAATTGAAATAGTTAAAAGAAGCTTGTGGTGAAAAAAAAGTAGAAAACAAAAGTAATCTAAATTAGCAGGAACAATTAGGCTAGTTTAAAATTACAAATTAATTAAATAGTTTGCTATTTAATGTGTTGAAAGAGAGTAGGTAAAAGTAATTATTAGTTAACATAGCCAAAAATAAGCTAATGGATAAATGGATATATTGCTAGCTAACAGCTAACAGTATCAAGTAAACAGTTGAAATGCCTAAATGTAATGGATAAACTGTTGTTAGCTAACACTAGGCTAATGCATAAATGAAAAAGTAATGAATAAAAAGCTAAATGTGTAAAATTTATGTATCACTATAAATCACATAACATCACATAACTAGTTAGCTAAAAGTAATGAATAAACTCTTAAATGTTTAAATGTGTTAATTAAATAAACAGTTGAAATGGCTCAAAGTAATGGAAAATACTGGTGTTAGCTAACAGTAGGCTAATGCATAACTTAAAATAGTTAGCTATATGTAATAAATAAACTGCTGAATGGGTGAAATCAATTGATTAACAGCTAAAAGTAATTAATACACTGTTAAAATGTGTGAAGTTAAGGGATAAACAGTTGAAATGGCTCAAAATAATGAATGAACTGTTGTTAGCTAACACTAGTATAACACTAGTAACACAACTGATAAAATCATTTCCTACAAGTAATAAATAAAAACAAAAAACTAGTGATAAAATGTATAAGTGAAACCAACATAAACACTGATAATTCAGCAAATTTAATAAAACAGTAATTTTAAGTCACTTCGGGCTTTAGGAAATAGTGATGGACATTTTTCACCAAATAATTAATTGATTAATATAGGAAATAATTATTAAGATATAATGATGGTTATTGTTTATCATTTTACATCAACACATGCTGAATGTGGGCTGATTGCAGGATTATCCCTTCCACGTAGCCAGCGCTGTATGTGAGTGGATTGTTGCCTTCAGCTTTGTCTGCTTCTTCCTCACATATATTGATGATTTCAAAGTGAGTATAACATTTCACAGAACAATCATTATTAATTTTTTCATGTTTTCATGTTTTTCTTTATTTTATTTCCAACAGCTCTTTACCTTACAAGTGAAAATGGACTTTGCAGAGTAGTGTTGATCTCCAACTCCCAGCAAAACCTTATGAATATCAGTATTTTTAGCTGTAAAAGGTTGTGATGCTTTTATACTCATATATTTTTTACACAAACTTTTATACGATTATGTGTTGTGTACAAATTGACTGAATTTGTTTGTAAAAGAAGTACTTTACACATTGTTATTTATACATTTTACAACTGGCTTTAAGTCATAGAAAGAACTGACTTTAGCCTGTATTTTTATACCTTTTTTACTATCACAAATCATTTTATTAGTGTACTTATTGCCATCTGTGTTCAGTCAAATGACACTTTGCACTTTGCACTCTTGGCTGTTGCCACACCAGCGAGGCGTCCTGTCAAACTCGTGACCAACGTTAGGAGAAGTTCATCCCTCAGTGAACAGATGATCGAACATATGATGGCCACACGTGGTTAAATGAGAAAAAGAAACACTCAAACTACTGTAATTACACAATGCAATACTCCAGATTCCTAGTTTTGGTTCTGGTACCTACTGTGGTTCTACAGTGCAGCTATGAATGTCATTTTACATGTCTACAGCATGTAGACGGCTCATGCGATGGGAATTCGACTGCTCAGTGGCTGTTTAATCTGTTTTCTCCATCCAATTTCAAAATTGAATTACTTTAATTAAATAAACAGGAATTGAAGCTTATTGGATTTAAAGAGGTTTATTCATTAAGAGTTCATCACAAGCCCAAAGCGTACCCAGCATCTCACACATTAATTTTTTTTATACATTATCAAGCCCCAGGTTGGGAACCGCTGCTTTGTAGCAAACTGCTTGTACTGCAGTGATGCAGGTAAAGTTATTAGCAGAAGTAAGGGCACAAGGATGCAGGCTGTGAAGTCCTCTGACACAGATTCTTAATTTTAGGATTAATACACAAACTTGACACAAGAAGAAGTTATGAAATACTGTGAAATACTGCCAGTTTCTTTGAGATGTTAATTACCTTAAAAATGTTCTTCTCACTCAGATAATGTGTCATCTTACGTGCTGGAAAAAATGGTCAGATTTCTGTGTTGAAGTGTTCATTGTTAAAATCACAGATATTAGACTTAACCCTGAGTACTGGCTGATACAGTATATTAGAAGGCTCTCTCTGGAGGATCCCTGTTTAGATCCTTCTCCGTAGACTGAAATAACACAGGAAAGAATTCCTCTGTTGTAACCTGCACATAATGGAGGTCACATGAATACTGATTATTAACATTTTCACTACAGACAGTTTATTTACAAGGGAATTATTACTTGATTTATTTTGTATTTTTGCTTGTACTATACAGATTTTAAAGAACTGCTGAGCTAGATAATAAAGATGCACTTTTTTAAGCAAACTGAATGAGTGTTTATTACAGACTTAATCACAGATACAACTATTCTTGATGTTCTTAAAGGGTGACTTCACCAATTTTCAACTTAGTTTGTATGGTTCTAATTTGGGAAGAGCATGTATATGAATGGTATTAAAACTTCATATGATGTCATTTGGAGGGGTTTTTCAGTTCAGATAATGTCATCTGGCTGCTCATCCTACAGAGGCTGTACTTTTGGTAAACGTGCTCCTAAAGAACTCCTCTACATGAAACCATCTCACCTGAAATTGCCCCAAACAACATTATATGTTAGAGTTTTTCAGGTATTTTAATTAACGTAGGCAGAGGACAGTTTAATGCTGTTCTATACATGTGATCCTCAAATCAGAACAACAAGGAGCCAGTTAAAAATGAGTGAAGTCACCCTTTAACAAAGTGCTTTCTGGACATCTCCAGACTTCACAGTCTAGCATCATATCCACTTACAGAATCAGATTTTTGTGCTATTGCATTCTTGGCAATATTTCTCTGTCTCACTATTTTGCATTTTCAGACCATGTACTTTCGGATGTAAGTTCGGATGAAAGTAATGATAGAGAGTCAAAATTGACAAAAATAGTGAAGACAAAAACTTATCCTTTTTACATTATCCTAACAAGCAGATATGTCATCGTTTTACCTCCTAGTGCAAGTTTGTTCACCCTTCATTTCAGATGTGGTTAGTGTGCAGTACACTGTTATTCGCGAAACATTCAATATCTACAGATCCAAAGAGAATGTTAACTAGAGAATTATCTCAAGCAGAGCTATGCAGTAGATTTCTAGATATTGTCTTTCACCGGTGATATATAATTGAGTGTTTTTTCTGTACAGTATAGTTGATGAGGACACATGCAGCTGCTTTGGAAAGCATTCAGATTTCAAAAATGTCTAGTGTATGCAAGATAATGACCAAAAGATACTGTAGATTTTGATCCACATAAAACAAAAGCTGTGTTTGAGTCTGAAAAGCTTCCCAAAGCTTCTGCTTTTTTACTTATTTGTGGTCATTTTCATATTATTATTATTTATTTTTTCTACACATTAATAAACAAGTTAAAAACACCGGGAATTCATAATATTTATTCCCTGCAACTTGTTTAAAATACCCTGTAATAAGAGATACATTTTACTTCTGTGTAGATATGAGCACATTAAAATCACCTTTTTGCACAGTGCAGCTGTTTGAAAATGTATACATACAGGTACTGCAAACATCCAGAATGCGAATATGACTTCCTGTTAACTCGCAGTCCAATGTCACTGACAACAAAACAGCAACTTCACCTACTAAATGGGTATTATGAAACTGGGTCCAGGTCATTGTCATATTTTTCTCTATGGGCTTAACAGACAGACATACATGTTTTTAAACATTCAATATATCCAAAGAGAGACTGATGAGTGTATCTCTTAAAGGCATCACAGTGTGATGGTAGCGCCACAACCACAGAAGACTTGTAACTACTACATGACGGGTTTTGTAGAAAACCTATATGCTACTGCAATGCTCTGAGGACTACTGTTTACATAATCAACAGGGAAAACTACTTCCTCTTTTTGAAAGGAATAATCATTCATCAAAAATGCTAATGATGTATCAAAATCTAGGTGGTCTGAATGACCAATAGGAAAACCATTTCAGCTCATTCAGACTGAAATTACAATCACTGGGTAGATTTTCCTATTCCAGTCGTTTACATTAGCACCTGCTCGTCACTCCTCCATTGCAGCCTGCTTTCTCTCGTTCAGTGCACAGACCTAGAGAAGGTCAGATGGCGAAGGACGGCCTTCACATGAAGTTCTGCGGTGATGAGGGTAGAAAATAGGCATCAGTCACTGAAAGACGATTCACTGTCCGAGCTGGTGGCAGCGACATCTTGACCCTCTGCGCTCTTCGTTCCTCCATCAGGCACCGGGGCATCTGGTGAGCTGTCATAAGCAGTGAGGGAATTATTGTTAGTTAGTGTAATGAAACCTTGTTGTACAAAATTAAGACAAGAGAAGATTAATAAATGATCACAAGTCGTAGTGTAAAACACTCACTCAAGCAAGTTAGGATCCAAACCCTCCATCATCATTTTATTCCTAATGGCCATAACTGGAACCCCCTGAGACAGAATAACTTGTATTAATATACAGGACAGAACATATATGTTCTTACAATCCCTGTAGATTAGAAGCAGGTGTTTTTGGTGACTCACCACTTGAATCATCTTTAGGTATCGGGCATAACGAGGGTCCTTGGCAACGGTCATTACATTCTCTGCAACTGCTTCTGGGTTTTGCGTCTGTGCAGCTTCTGGTGCACTCTGTGCGGGCTACAAGAAGAGATGTGAAAATGAATGAGGCAGTGTGAAATGACAAGTAGCTTGAACTGAACCTGACATCAGATGTGGTTCAGTGTTTCTGCGAGTTTTATAATAACACAATAATTATGTTTGTTTTTAATAAATTGTATACTGCATTAAAGGACGAGTTTGACGTTTCTTCACATCCAACTCTTGACATCCTTGGAAACCTTGAATTAGAAGAAGTCAAGATTTGGGTGAGAAGAGTCACTCTGAGATTGGCAAGTTGAGTTTGGATTAAACAAACCAGACATTTCTCTTCCTCTTTTAGTCTTTATGCTAAGCTAAGCTAATCACCTTCTGGTTAAAGCTCCACACAGATATGAGAGTGGTATTTACTTTCCCTGTTGCATAGTATGCCTGAATAACACAATATATTTGTGTTTTTACCTCTGGGGGTGGATGGGTTCCTGCTGATGGTCCATCTGCTTGGCTCTGACTAACAGTAGTGGGTCCATTAGCCTGTGCAGTTTGCCGCTGACTCAGTCCATCTATTGTGACGTCCTCAAGTCCAGGAATGGAGGAAAGCTGCTCATATCAAAGCAATATTCAATGAATTATGAGTAAATTAGCATAAACTATATAAACTGTGGTATAAATGGCAGACTGCAGAATGACTGGAGAGGCTCAAAATCTCACCTTAGCTTCCAAAATGCATAAGGTGGTTTCGATCTGTTGTATGCGAAGAGATATGTTTGCAAGTTTCTGTGGGAAATAACAGTTCAGTATGTGATCGAAAAGTGTGACAGAGATCACCTGTGTGACCAAAACAAGAGAGCACAGACAGGAAGGATAACGTAAATAGTGTAAGGAGATGCACAAACCTCTTCACAAACTGTGGAAAAACGATTGAGGAACTGAACAGTATGTGCAACAAACTGGTTGAGGTAGGCAACGTTTTTTCTCTGTTGTATAGCAGGAACCTGAAGGAAGAACAAATAAAGGTATTTAGGTCATGATAGTAAGAGAAAGTGAAAACCCCAGAGGGGTGATAATATAGCTAATACAATAGTGTACGACCTTACGAAAAAGTTTCTGCTGCAAAAGTACAGTAACTGTGTAGTAAATACGTAAAAATGTGTTTTTAGTAAGTAATAGGGGAAAACACAGGCACTCTTCTAAAAACTGCAGATATTTCAAGGGAAACTTCAGCTGAAAAGCGCTGTAAAGACGATCAAATTGTCGGCTACTTTGAATACAGCTACGTAAACAGTTTTCTTAATCTGATACTACCATTTGACTTGTTACACAAACGGTTTTTGGCCCGTTTCTTCTCGTTTCCTCAAACAGCCATCGTTAATGTTAGCAAGCTAAATACCAACCGTGGTAAGATCCACTCCAGACCCCACAATTGGCAGCCCATCCTCGTCCATGTTGAATATTTATGTCTTCCTGCAGATTATAGCGCAGTGTCACTTGTAATAAAATAAAATTTCACTGGAAAAAACACTAAAAATTGGTGAATAAATAGCAGCTATGAAACGATTCATGTGACTCTGGGTTGCGTCATTACGTCGTCACGTTACACATTTATTCTGAACGTTTATTTTGAAGGCCGCTTTCCGGTCTGTATGAAAACAACATCCGGTTGTAGTCTTGAGGTTGCGCTGCACAGTTACTATTCTCACAGTTTTATAACACTACACAACATTATTATGTGTTAATAGAACATCAAGTTAATGTTACTGTCATACGAACAATAAAGTAATATCACGATAGGGGCGACTACAAGTTAAAACACATCCACTATACAAACAGATAGACAAACGAGGGCTGGTTATAACATTTTATTCAAGATTTGTTTGTAATAACTGTTAGTGTTGAAAAGTAACAAAGTACACTTTTTCAAGGTACTAGTACTACAGCAATAATGTTTTACATAGAAAAATTCAAAGGCGTAATTTTGTACTTCCAAGTACATTTTTGAACATGTAATTCTTAAAGTTGAGCAAGAAAAGAGGTATTTGCACTTTTATATGAGTACTGAGTTTGGTGTTTCTGTCACTTGTGGTATGCACATTTACTTTCCTTGTTAGATTACCTACAGCTATAGCATATTTACAAAAAAACGCTATGAGGTTAAAAAAAAAAAAAACATTCTGCTTGTATGTAGTAAAAGTACAAAATAGTAAGAGCAGAGGTTTTTGGGAAGCTATCTCTGCTTTTGTAACATCCTGAATTTGTTTTGTGTCCCCCACCTCAGCAAGATTGATGAGGAAAACATATCTGCTGATTAAAACCTTGACTTCCTTGGTTTGCTTGAAAACTCCAGCAGAAAAAGCTGATATTTAAAGTTTAGTTGATTGTTAGTCAAGCTAATGTTTAAAACAATAGTGTACTAAATTAAATAACACATCAACCCATCTAGGTATTGGTGTAAAAAAACACAAACAAAAACAAAGAAGAAACTGAAATAAGCAGTCGCTCGGCTGTGACACTTTTATTTTGAAAAAAGGAAATGCGGGACAAGACTTGAGGAAACGGGTGTTTGCGTGGTAACGACGCATGTCAGTCACAAAATCAAATAACATTATTTTGCATGTATTTTTCACCGCTACAGAAGACGTTTCGCACAAATGGAAATTCTTGGGTCAACAGAGAAAATTAGCGGTATGTCTATTAACAATCGATTTCCGCTGTAATTCAACGCAGGTTATGTTCATATTAGCCAAACATTTAGCGGGGCCCGTCTATTTAATGGAGTCATGCCCTGTTTAAGATGTCAGATTTGTACTTTTGCATTATAAGTAATTCATATATTCTGATTAATATGATATCGTTAATTATTACAGCTCATTGCACCGATATATAAAGAAGGCAGTAGCAGGTTGCAAGTTTAAAACTCGCATTACACGGTTTTGTCCAGCAATTATACTAGTTCATGGGTTTTGGCTGATAGTTTACGCATAAGACACAAAATATAGATTTCTCAGTTGCTGTGCCATTGCTGTGACTAATCAAATTGTTACTGCTGTTGAATTTCCATTGTGAAAGAGCTAAGTTAAAGAAACATTTTAAGTAGCTTAAGTTAAACCTGTTGTTGAGCTTGTCTGCAAGTGTTTGGTGAATTAAAAGCTCATTGCTGCTCTCCAGAAACCACCTCTCTCATTACACATGTATGATTCAGACCCTTCCCCGCCTCTCTCGGCTCTTCGCTTCCTGGTGCCCCCCCTGCAGCTTCTGTCTGCTGCTATGTGGCAGCTGGCGAAGAGGAAAGATGTGATGAATTATGAGAAACTTCAGGAGTTTGTGTTCATGGTGACGGAGGCAATGCCTGGATTGATCAACCACAAACAGAGGGCCCAGCTCATTCTGGGTTTAAGAGCAAGGGTGAGCAGAACTTGCTGTTTGTGTGACACACAAATAATGTAATGTTGTTGTTATTTACTAAATGTGTTTATATTTCAGTTGATTTTGGAGCTATGCAAAGGCTCAGCTCGAGGTTGTGTTGACTCTCAAGCGATTCAAAGCTATTTAGACAGACTCCCATTGACGTCTACAAACACAGATGTAAGTATATTAAATGAGCGCCTCTTTGAAACTAAATTTAAAATAGTATTGATCTTACAGGCTGCTTTTAGTGACATGAATCTAACCCTTGGTAGTACAGGGATCCAGAGGTGAAAACCACAGAGTCCACTTTCACTGCACTTGTTCAAAGCTTACTGAAGGATCCAGTTGAGAGGGCGTACTTCTTCCAGGTCAGACTGAGTTTAATTATTTATTATTTAGCTCGGTGATACTCTACATAAGTTCTAATATAAACAGACAATTATCTCTTACAGGAGGTGTTTCCAGTGGAATATGGACCACAATATGATGCAGCTCTACATGTTCTATTGTGGGAGCTGCTCTCAAAACTAGAAAAGCTACTTCCAGTACCAGACCTCAAACAGGTATTCTGTCAGTCCGTCCATGTTGTTTTACCTCTTCTAAAATTAACCAGAAGCTTAAAAAGAGCTCGACTGTGATTACAGACTGCAGCTTGGCTCGCTTCTGTCCCCTCTGTGTTCGAGGAATGCGTGCAGTCCACACCTGAAGAACTGAGCTCAGTTTTTAAGCACTACAAAAGTTCAGGACTATTGAAAATGCCATGTAAGTAGACCTGAAACAGAAAATGAATCTATAGCAAACCTAAAAATAAAACAGCTGCAGTTGCCATGCAAAAACAGTTTTTTGTAAGCAGAGGTTTGTGTATTTATACAAAATGTTGTGTGCAAATAGTGGTTACCGGTATAAATATAACAGTTTTATATATTTAAGTGCTTATTTTTTATAACAGGGAAATGTGTTTAGCAGATAGTGTGCAGTGTTTCCTCTAGGTTTACAGCGTGGGGGTTACGCGCACGCGCCCCTCTTCTGTTTCCCCAGCGTTGACGTGCGTCAAACCTTTATTCACTTTCTGAATCGATGCGTCTTGGCCACCGTACTTTCACTATTTATCTCGGTTATGGTTCTGTTTTTGTAAATTTGCAGCGGTTATTGTATATTTGAAATATGCAGATATCCCCGATGCAGCACACGAGGACAG
>JAUMHL010000016.1:12187467-12213988 GCA_032362345.1 Sandelia bainsii | reverse complement strand
GGAAGGTTCCAGACTGTAGAAATATGTTACTTAATGCTAGAAACATAACAACAACATAACAAGGAAAATGCACTAAAGTCATATAAATAGATGGTTTCGTTTGCTAAATGTCAGCTGTACAGAAATATGATTGTAAAAAAATTGCGCCGCTGGTGTGTGTGTGTGTGTTTTGGCTTTTATGCTTTAAAAGTCATATTTTCTGACCGCGCGCTCTCTGTGTTCACCTGTGTGTGCGTCGCGGCAGAACTCCGCCGCGCGTGATACAGAGAGACAGAAATGACGCCATCACGTAAATAAGATAAATAACATGAGGCCGTTTAGTTTGTTTAATAAAAGAACAAGGTACAGACCTGTTCTATAGGAAAAGAAACCTGAAATTACTATTAATGTGATCTGGCGCTGTACAGAAAATAAAATTAACTTGACCGTCTTGGGGGGGCGGGGCGCCCCCCTTGTATAATGCTAGGGGAAACACTGGTGTGCTCTTTATCCATTTCTACATGAAAATGAAAACTAGAGTTTTGGACACTTGAGGATAGATTTACGACGTGCTTTTATACAGTATGTATCCAATATTATTTTCTATTGATGTTGCTTTAAGAGTCCTCATGAATTAAACACAATTGAGTGTTTAAATCTGGAAATCAATACAAATAGCTGACTCTATATACTACGCTGTCTATAAAAAGTCTTCACCCCTATCTGAAGTTTTCACCTTTTATTTTATTATAACATTGAATCATGCTTGATTTAATTTGGCTTTTTTGACAAAAAAAATACACAAATGTACTCTTTAATGTCAAAGTGAAACAGATCTCTACAAAGTAATACATTTATTTAAAAAATACAAAACCAAAAATAGGTGATTGTATAAATTAACCCCCTTTAACACAACTCACCTAAATCATCACTGGTGAAGCCAGTAGGTTTAAGAAGTCAGACAATTTGTTAAACAGAGGTCACCTGAGGGCAGTGATTGTGTTTCAAAGATTGTAGTGTTAATACACCTGTATCTTAAAGTTCCAGATGGGTCAGTATCCAGGCCAAAAACTGTACCACGAAGACTACTCCATGAACAAATGAAGTGGATTTAACTGTACAAGGGATATTCAGTAGAAATTGTTTTGTATCCGTCCTCTAACTTGTGCTTTTCAGTAACTTTAGTTGCTTGGACTGTTCTTTGGTCTTCATGGTGTAGTTTTCGGCACAGATACTGATTCACCTCTATTTATACTAACTACAGTCCTTCAAATACATTTACTACTCTCAGGTGATCTCTTTTTAACAAATTGTCTGAATTCTTAAACCAATTGGCTGCAACAGTGATGATTTAGGTGAGTTACTTTAAAAGGTAGTATATATTTATTCAATCACCTATTTTCATTTTAATATTTTTAATTAATTAAGATTAATTTGTAGATATCTGTTTTCACTTTCACATTTTCTTGGTAAATTTTTCAATATTCAAGGTTGTAAAAAATAAAAGGTGACAACTTTCAAGAGGGGTGAATACTTTTTATAGATATTGTACAATTTACATAGTTAGGTATCATTAGAGTGTAGGAGTGTTTTCCTTCTATTTTCTGATCTTTTACAGACTAAACAATGTTTATAAATTGAACAGTAAATTGATTTTAAAATACTGATTTACATGTAGAGCTTTAGTTATAGCCTAACGTTCCCTTTATAGTTTTTCAACCACTTTATTTGTTTTTACAGATGGTCCCTCAACCACCATTGGAAGCTGCATCATGTCTGCTTTATCAATTCCTCCCTCACAAAAGACAAACATCTCTGCTGGACTGGAATCTATCCACAACTATGCCAATGTAATCAACCCAGTCGCTCTTTTTGGAGCAGACCAGTACAGCGTCGTGGCTGTCTACACAGAAGTGGAAGTTGGAGCATCTGACGTAGATGAACAACTGATCGAGTCGGCTGAAGTTCAAGTTCAGACAGATTTCTATGAAGAAGAGATTGTGGCTGTTGGCACAGATAACATGGGCAGTGAGGAGACTTCCAGCGCAAGAGCAGAGGAAACAAGTGATGCCGTGGATGTTGCTAAAGCTTTGGAGACTCTGACAAAAACTTTTGCATTAAGAAAGGAGAGACTGGGTCAAGATGTTCTGACAGGAAAGAACAATGATTCATCCCTAAAGGATGAAGCTGGGTCAGGAAATGTTATAGATGAAGGGAAAACATCTGAAGGACATGAAACAAATGAGCAGTCTGATGATAAAATAGAAACCGATGTTGAAGAGCTGAAGGATGATTTCCAGAATGGAGACATATCGAGCAGTATTAACTCCTCTAACTTCAAATCCTTTCCTGTCCACGAAGATGTCTCTGTTCCTGAAACACAACAGTCTGCCTCCTCAGACAACATCCGCAGGTCTTTTCGTCTACAAGTGAAGACCTCACCCGGCTGGCAGGAGACGTGTAAATTCAAGAGAGTGAAGGACATGACAGAGGAACCAAAAAAGTACAAAAACATATGTATTGCTGCGTGTAGTCTTATGATATGCGTCAGTTTTATACCTTAAAAATATTTATTTAAAAGAATAATTTGATCTTTTGAAGGTACAGTTTCCTGTTTTTGTGTTAAACTAAGCTCACTGACTGCTACCTCCAGCTTAAAATATTTAATATACAGATATGAGAGTGGTAGCTCTCTAACTAGCTACTAATAGTATTTTAACAATATCTATTGTTTCCTATTACAGTTTCTTTAGAGAAATTACAGAGATACTTGACAAACATTTTATAAGCAATTTCTCAAACATAATTATTTAAATAAATATAGATTTGTAAATGAGGGATAAACATTTAAAAATTGACCATCAAATGTTTTTCATTTTACCAGGGACAAACCTGATGTATCAGTTTCTCCATCTGTGATCGCAGTCAAAGGAATCGAAAAAGGTAATATTTTGATATGAAGAGATTTTATTTTAAATAAAATACACATATTTCACTCACACTTTGTTTTTTATTTTATTTGCAGGTGATTCAGATGAGATGACTTCTATCATCTTCACCTGTTCACAGTGTCCTTTCCACGACTCTGATGAAAACAGTCCTCCGCACTTCCACATGCAGAGCATTCAAACAGAAGTATACAAGACTCTGTCAGGAGCCAAATTTACGCCGTCTCCTTCCAGCTCTGATGAAATATTTACATCAATAAAACTTTTTCCCAAAGGAAACACAGAGCAGAGTAAAGCAGAACAACCCGTCAGTCAAAGCAAAGTGAAAGTGTCTCAGGCCCAGAGCAGACAAAAGGCCCTCACGTGTGAAGCGTGCGGGAAGATGTTCACACGCACGTCAGATGTCAGGAGGCACCAGCTCACTCACACAGGTGAAAGACCGTTTCACTGCTCGCAGTGTGACCGGACCTTCCAGCATTCATGGGATCTAGCGAAGCATGAGAGTAAACATCACGGCGTGGCAATCACCTTCACCTGCCAGCTGTGTACGACCTCCTTCGCCAATCTCCGGGCATTAACTGTGCATCACAAGAAGTCTCACTCACAGGAGACGCAGCTCCCCCAGATCTGCTCTATCTGCAGCCAGAGTTTCCCCACTTCTTCTGAGCTGCTTGAGCACAGAAAAACCCACGTTACCAGTAAACGTTACATCTGCCAACAGTGCAGTGAAGGCTTCGACTCCCTGCTTGCACGCTCCCAGCACAGACAGATGCATCAGGTGAAGCGCCAGTTTAAGTGTCCACATTGTGAGAAGACATACACTCGGAGGTCTGATGTGAAGAGGCATCTGTCCACCCACACCGGGGAGCGTCCTTACCAGTGTAACCAGTGCAACAAACGGTTCTCGCTCCGCTTTATGCTCATGAAACACCTCCGTGTCCACACAGGTGAGCGGCCTTTCCAGTGCTCCCACTGTCCAAAGAGGTTCACACTGGTGTCTGTGCTGGCCAGACACGAAAGGATGCACACAGGGGAGAAACCTTTCCTCTGTTCACAATGTGGGAAGGGCTTCTTGTCGCAAGGAGAGCTTTCAAAACACCACAGGTCACACGTGGATGACAGGCCCTACTCCTGCCCTCAGTGTGACAAACGTTTTAAGAGCAAGAAGACCCAGCAAGAGCACATCATGTCCCACACTGGTGCACGCCCGTACCCCTGCACTTACTGCGGGAAGGGCTTTACCAAACCGTATGCACTGACCAGACACAATCTCATTCACACAGGAGAGAGGCCATTCCCATGTGGACACTGTGAGAAATCGTTTCTCACCCTCAGTGAGGCTCAGCTGCACGAGCGTATCCATACGGGGGAGAGGCCATATTCCTGCAACACATGTGAACTCAAATTTAAGAGCTCGTCAGAGCTGGCGCGACACAAACGGAGCCACTCAGGACTGAAGCTGCTGAAGCCGTACTGTGATCAGTGCATGAAATCATTCACATCCAAGGCGAAGCTGAAGAAACACATGGAGACACACAAAAAGGAGGGAGAAGCAGCACAGTCTGTGGACTCTATACCGCCTGACGAATTAAATAATTAAATGAATAATAGACACTCAACGATTAGAATAGTGGAAAATAGCAGAAAAGAATGCTTCGTGTTTACTGGGGTTTAAATTCAGTATCAAATTTAATGAGATCAGTTGAGGATGGCATATATTTTATGCAGATTAGGAGAGAAACATTTGTCCACAGCTACATTTCTTGACTGTGCTGACTTTCCTATAAAGTATGGACAAGGAGTGTTTGGTACTGTTGCATCCTTCAATCTTTGGGTAATAATCCTGAAAAACGGTTTATTTTGACATCAGTCTTTTTGACATTTCAGTGCAACTATCTCATCTTTGCTTTAAAATTTGCAATGTGGAAGTTTTAATTATGTTTTAAACAGAAATAACAGAGAGGTAAACTACAGTTGTCACTGTACTATTGTGCGTCAATGGTGTACACAGACAGGTTCAGATTTAACTTAAAGCAAGGCCACCTCCCTAGGCTTCTTATAATAACAAACAATACAAATAATTCCTGGTAAAAAAGGTAAAATGTGCAGTAAAGTACAATCAGTAATAATATCATTAAGTCTGCATGTACTGTGGCCTTTAGTTTAGAACTCCACATAGACAGAATTTGGAGACTGTAAAAGAGGTTTATGTCAAACAGGGAGGTGAGGCAAAGGCTGCAGAAAAAATACTACCTATATGAAGTGTATAATTATGTTCAGTTTTTGCTGAGGCAAGTGTGTCCGTGGTGGAATGCAATATACTTTAAGGGTCACAAGATGATTAACAAGAAGAAAAACATTTACAGGTTCAGTGGTGCTTAAATGTTTATGTTACCTAATGTGATCAGATTTTCATGCAAAACTTTCATTCTAAAACTAGATAAAGGGAACCAGATTAAACAGACTATACAACAAAATACACTTATTTATTGTGGATTTGTGGATTTTTTGTGGAGAGTTTACAGTCGGATATTTCAGTGGGATGACAATCGGGTGTGAGTGTGGGAGGTCTTACCTTATTTAAAGAAGAGGAATCTGGGTTTTCACTACCAAAGTTTGATCTAAACAACACAAATTTGTAGAATATTTTCACGGGTTGAACAAATGAGAATTCTGAAAACCTTTAGAAGAAGAGTTGTTGATGCTCATCAGGCTTGAAATGGGGTACAAAAGAATTTCCAAAGAGTTGGGGAGTTAGGCTAGTTGATTGTCAGGCTGATATTGTACAAATAAACAACATTCAACCCTTTCCAGGAGTGTTTGACTAATATTAAACTGAGAACAAGGCATGTAATAGTCCAGGAGACCATAAAGAACCCCAGGGTAATGTCTGAGAAACTGAAGGCTCTTTTATTTAAGTCTGGAACCTTTTTTCACATTAAATTAATTAATCATGTAATGTCAACTGGACTTCTACAGTCTGACAGTAAGTCCAGTTGACATGACTCAACTTCCAGATAAATTAATAAGTGTAATTTGTTGTCATATTTGTTCAATTAGTTTCCCTTTATCTAGTTTTTATGACTTTTTAGGCATGAACATCTGAACATCATGTTTTAGGTCATTTGTGCAGAAATAGAGAAGAATTTTAAAGGGTTTGCAGACTTTCAAACACCATGTGCAGTATAAATATTTTTCTTTTTTCCTAGTGTCACAATGAGTTTCACATTCGCTCACATTGCTCTCAGTCTCATCCTGAATGCATCAGGTGACAGATTTTCTTCCTTCTGTCTCTGATGCACATAAAACTGAATGACTCAGTGGGCTGATCGTTATAGAGCAAAGATTAATTATAAACACCATAAACATAACCTCATTTCCTCCACAGACCTCGAGCTGTTTGTGGTATAATCCCTCGTCCATCACTGTACACACTGCTCATCCTTCCTGTACTGAAGAACAAGCCTTCTGTGTAACAAACACTTAAAGCGCTCAATCAAAATATAAGTTATAGTGGCCACCAACATTTAAATATTCTGTTTTGTAATGCAGGAATATGTATCCAGCTGTTTTCTGCAGGGTGGGGTATTCCATTCTCTGTCATCAATGTTACTGTTATGGTTGTCCTTATAAAAAGAGCCATTTGAATGTGTTTAATTAACTGAGAAGCGTTGATTAAACAGAGATGATACCAAGGCAGCATACTGATTCCAAGCAGAAATCACTAAATACATTTTTAACTGTGGGTGAAAAAAGAGCATTGCTTGGTGAGAAGATCTATATTATAGTTTGCATCAAGTAAAACAAAATGGTGAATAAATTTTCCATTGTATTTTGTAATAATTCATGTTTGTAAATTAAATGTTGCTGGGTTTTTCAGTTTCTACCCTGTCATTAAGTCTATAGTTTTTATGTTCACACCTCTTTAATAAAAGGTTGTTATAATAATCCAGACAATAATTATTAATAATTAATGTATTTTCTTTTTTTCAGAGGATAAGTGGTCAAATATTTAATCAAAGTCATATATGTGTCAGTCTTTAATGTGTCAATCAGAGTTATCTAACAGATTAAACATATGGTGGATAAAGACCAATTATGGGTATATTTCGGAGCTGGCTACACAAATGTCTTTATTACAGTATGTGCTATGAGGATTAGAGAATGATTTAGTTTTTGGTCATTAATGAAACGTGTGCAAAATATTAAAAGTATTTATATATTGGTGATGAAAAACTTAAATTAATGGGTATTTATATTTATATATTGTTTATTTAAATTAGTTTTCTTCCAGTTTCATAAAATCCATTGGTGAACTCTTGGTTGAATTTTGGTTTCTTGCACTCCAACACTGCAATTAATACATTTAAAACAATTCTTCAATAAGAACAGAAAAGATGTGTTAATACTGTCAAAGGCCCTGAAAATCTATTCTCTCAAACATTCTTCTACTATGACTGATCCTCTTTAATTATTTCACATGACAGATTTCTGTATTTTTTGTCTACACTGTTCATACTTGTTGAACAGTGTAGATGTAAAATCTTGATGTCATGTCTGTGCAACAATCAATATTTGGTAGCACATGAACCAAACTCTGATCACAGTTTGGGGCTTATGTTGCCAGTTAAATCAATCCACAACCACACTGATTTTGAGTGTTAAACAGAAAATAAATAATATCTAGGATGTTTACCCTTTAAACATTAGCTTTGGCTGTTGCATATTTAATCCTGAAAATTAAGTTTGAAACTGAGATTTCAAAGAACTTTAGCATTTATTTTAGTAGTAGACAGCGGGAGTTTATGTACTGCAAAGCTAAAATTCTACAGATAATGTATAGACAGATGCCTCCTCCACACCGAGAGAGGGTGTCAATGGGTGGATTGTCTGCCCAACCCACTGCAATCACCTCTCAGCTTAACTACTGCAAAGGGCAGCAACATGGGAGCAGTTGTCAGGATGTGGCTATCAGAGGAGGAATTTCAAGCGTTGGTGACCATACAGGTGGAAAGGACACTGGAAATAAACCGATAAATAGGGTGGGAAAAAAATAGGCTGTGGATGCAGATAACAGCACAACGCAACACCCTGCAGCAAGATTTATAGTCCAGTCTGCATTGGTTGTGTTGGTGGCGGATTAATAACCAGTCATAAAGAGGTGGGAGGGGGATTGTGTGTTGCAGAAGGACAAGCGTGAAGGCACTGATAGAGGAAAGAAGAGAGAGGCAGAGTGTGTAAAAGAGAGAGAGGGGAGTAGATAAAGCTGGAGCCGGGATCATGAGCTCTGCACTGCCTTACAACTCCCTGTCAGCTCGGCCGAGTCCCAACAGACAAGTTTTAGACTGGGAATGTGAGGAGCTGGCAGTGCGAAGACTGTCCTCTCCACGGGGTCTCGACCTGCTCACTCCACCTCCTCTTCCTCGTCGACCCTCAGCCATCCCTTGCTACCTGCTGTCTCCGTACCAACAGCAGGAGGAGCAGCTCCAACAGCAGCAGCAGCGTCTATCCTTGTCCATGTGCTCAGAGACCTCCTTGGCTCCCCCTGCACCTCCACCTGTGGGTTCTCCACCACCTTGTTGCCGCGCAGTGGGAGTCATGCACCTTTTGCGCCTGGGTCTCCTGGCTTTCAGTTGCCTCTTCTGGGCAGCTGGCTTGGCCATCTTCACCCTCGGCGTGTGGGCTCAGATTTCTCTAGCAGACTACATGATGCTATCTGCCAATCGGTACCCCAATGCTCCACTCATCCTTCTGTCCACAGGTGCGGCTGTCACTGCCTGGGGCTTCCTGGGTTGTCTAGGAGTGGCTGCAAACCTACCCAGCGTGCTAAGGGCTTACGGGTTCTTCCAACTTGCTGCACTCATAGCCGGTTTAGCAGCTGGACTCTCCGGTCTATTCTAC
Source organism: Sandelia bainsii (assembly GCA_032362345.1). Taxonomy (NCBI): domain Eukaryota; kingdom Metazoa; phylum Chordata; class Actinopteri; order Anabantiformes; family Anabantidae; genus Sandelia; species Sandelia bainsii. The sequence goes on along the minus strand of JAUMHL010000016.1, from coordinate 12,205,160 downwards.
CGTGAAGACATTGCTGGAGGATTTCGCAGCGGCTTGCAGCGGGCAGTGGCAGGCTACACTGAGGATGAAGGCCGTGCGGATGCTCTAGACAGCCTGCAGAGGGCCCTTGAGTGTTGTGGAGCTGAGGGTTGGCGTGACTGGCTTACTTCAGACTGGGCTATCCAACATATGACCTTCCTGCCCGCTGAGAATGGCACCTCAGTGTCCCTGCCGGACAGCTGTTGTGTGAGGCGCAAGGGCTGCAAGAACCGACCTCTTCTGTCTGATGATAGTGACGGAGTGGCTAGTGCAGGCATCCATCCACATGGCTGCTTCCGCAAGGTCTTCAGCTTGGTCAACGACAATGTCTTCCACATTGCTGCTACTGTGTTGGGATTAGCCTTCACCCAGATCGGAGGCATTGCCCTAGCTTGCCTGCTGGCCAACAAACTGGCACCAAGACAACATCGTCGTGTAGTGGCACATTAAAGATCAACTTTAAACCGAAGATTGAACAATTTGTCCAATTAGAACTAGTAATCCCCTCAGAAAGTAATAGAGTTGTGAAGTTGGGGCAATACTTTGACACATCCAACAGTAGAAGGCCCATTTATCAACTGGTATCGACCATCAGTTATTGCACTTGGATGATGTGAAAACTTCAAGAGCCAAGCATGAAGAAATTTTCATCAGATATGTGAAACTAAAGAGCTTTAAAGTCTACTGGGTGCATTATATGGGAGAGATGTGTCTTTGTAGAATTGTGATAATACAGTCAGCAGCTTAAATTGGCTTAAAATCACTGTACGTGTTTGACTCAATTTTGAAACTACAGAATGGATTTTGTTCAGTTGCTTAATTGCAATTGCAAAGTGAACTGAATTTGCTTCATTCTGATTCAAGCTTCTGACTTCTAAATTGCAATGGCAGCTAATGTTTATTGGTACAATTTAGAACCATCTGCCATACTACACTTCTATTATTAAAACTGATGGTCATGACATAAATGTATAACATTGCTAAAAATCAAAAAGAGTCCCTTGTTTCTATGTACAGGATATCATTAAAATAAAATAAAAACATTAGTGTTAAAAATTCTGCAAATACTCAGACTTCACAGCTCTAGTACACTCATTGCACAACTTTAAAAAACACTTCTTTGATTCACTGTTGGGGTATAAAAGGTGCACTTAAATCTTCTATTCACTTGAATACACTCACTTTTCTGCCCTTTTTTTCTGTATAATTTAGGATCAGAAATGTTTAAATTATTGCATGAATTATGTGGAATGAATAAAAACACAATTATATATTAGTATACTAATATACTATTTAGAGTTGAACTACTCATATTGGATTTTTCTTTACATAGAAAATCTCTTGACTGAATGAACAGGAATGTTCACCAGCAGTTTTCCACTTTAGATTGTTTAGTCTGTGTTCAGCAGATGTTCATGTCTTCATGATTAAGTTTTTCCACCACAAAGACTGCACTGTGCTAGATCAATGCTTTAGAAAAGAGCCTAATACTGTCTGTGCCATTATGTGCCATTTACATCTAACAGGCTGTAATCATGTTTATTGTGTTCTGGTAAGAGATGTGGCGAGATATTCACTGCTTTAAAATAGTTTAAACCATATTTATATTGTGTTACTGGAGTTTGTATGTTCTGAAGCACAAGTGTAATTGAATTTTATCATTAACACTGCACTGAAATGACCAAGATGTTGTGGAGAAAGTATTCAGCATATTGGGAATACATTTAGGTCGATTTCTTGACAAGAGTTAAATGAGTAGATTGGTATCACTCTCTTTGTACTGTGTGCTAAATGTGAAGCTAGTAGCAGTAGCCTATTAGCTTAGCTTAGCATTAAGATTTAGATTAGGGAGTTATGGCTAGTTGATACACTTCACTTATATTTAATTAAGTGTTAAATAAACTGAAAATAGTATGCATTTGTATGCAGACTTAGACAGATTTAGTAACTGTAAAGTAGCTAAAAAGTAGTTGAATCCACATATCTCCAGTTCTTATGCTAGACTAAGCAACAGTCTAATGGCCCTAGCTTTATATTTAGCAAATCTAAAAGTGGTAGTAGTGGAGTTTGCCAAAAGAAATGGGGGTATTAAGTATAATAAGTAACTGTTAATACATATATATTTTTAATGTAAACATAACTCTGTGATATTAACTTATGAATGTAAATGTATCATTATAGGCTATACTGTGTGTTGGTACCACTCTCAAATTTGTATGCTAAATGTGAAGCTAGAACCAGTAGCCTGTTAGCTTAGCTTAGCATAAAAACTCAGATCAGGACGACATAGCTAGCCTGGCTAGGTGACACACTCCATTTATTTAATACAGACAAAAAATGAAATGTTAAACAAACAAGGTATAACAAGAAGATTAGTTAGCTGTAGAGGTGCTGGTAGGTGATTTTCACAGAACCAAGCTAGCTAATTCCCCTTATTTTCCAGTCCCTTTGCTAGGCTAAGCTAGCCATCTCATGCTGTAGCTGTAGCTTAATATTTAGCAAATATAGGAGTGGTAGCAATCTTCTTATCTAAGTCTGAAAGTGTAAACTATTCCTTTGATGAATGTGAAAGTGTATTTGTTTTATATGAACTTATAGCCTATTGTCTATATTGTGATTATTACATGCATATCTCATTTTATCACTGCTGTAATATATGAAACATATCCCACATATAATAATATATCGTCTATCATCTATTGTAATAATTACAAACTGTGCAAACAAGCATGACATGTAACTGTAAACTGTAAAACTCTGCATCATTACAGGATATGATATTGATTATACACTGAGGCAATGTCAAGGATATAAAGACGGTAACAGCATTGATGAACTTTCAGTACAGCAATGGTGAAGGCATAGGTCTATATAAAGTATGTACAATATAGCCTATAATAAACACTGTGTGAATTTCTGAGGTGTAAAGCACTTTTGTAGATTTGATGTGAATTTTATCATCTTAAGGTGAAAATAAGCAAAGAATTTCTTATTTACGCTGACAGGCAGCAGGTGTGAAGCTCCCATATGCTGTTTAAAGACCATTAGAAACACACATAGGTTTTTATTTTATGAGGAGGGCCACGCTGGGAGTGTGACACAATGGTAAATTCACTGAGCAGGGGAGTGGTCGCATCTCACTGAGACATCTAGGTGGGCGAATGTGAATTATGGCTAATTCAATGACATCTCATTTCCACCACCTGAGACAATGGTGATTATATATGCCCTTGAAGGGGGACAACAGATACTGATGCACTGCTGAGGTTGATGAAATACAGCAACCAAAAAAATCAGTGCTGTCCATTGATTATTTTCTGAAGCAGAAAATCCCAAACTCAGTCAACATATATCCTGTGGTCAAATTGTATAGTATGAAGATTTTCATAGCCTACATTTATTATAAAGTTCACCTTAAAACCTACATATGTCAATAGTTAGCACCACCAGAGCTGCCTAGGTTGTGGCCTCTAAACAATGACTACAATTTTCATGACCTAATTTTGCTATTGATTAACCTATTTTGTTCTAACAAGGCTTGCGGATGTTTTCTGTCTGATTACACTGCCCTGTTTAATGTACAGTATTTTGCCGGAGGTTGCCACATCCCCACCAGCAGTTTCACCACACACAAAAAAGATGAGCTCTGACATTCCAGCAACACCTTTTAGACTCAAGAAAACCACAAAAGACTTTTTGCTCATGAATAATACATATGAAAACGGTTTTGGTTTTGGACAGCTCATCACTGTTTATGACTGATAATGTATTGATCACTAGGAGGAACACAATGAGAAATGTAAAGAGAATATAAATTATATAAATCACTGAATCAGGATATTGAATAATGTCCCATTCTTAACAGTTAACTTCTTTTTTGCAGACTGTTCTTCCCAGAAAGTTTATATCAGACCTACATTTAGAGATGCATGTTATGTGAACATACTGTATGTGTTTGTGGTGCACGTTTCGGAATTTGGAGCTGCTAAAATAAATATAGCTTTAGGCTCTCTAAACAAATGGGTGTGTCCCTAAACCCTCTGCAAGCCTCCGGAATCTGATAACAATGCGGATCCCGCTTGGCTCTTTGAGGAATTGACTAATGCGCCCTGTTATGTCCGGATAAATGTCTTATTCTGTCTAAATATTTGCTCTCAACGTTTGTTTGTTTTTCCATTTTGTTCAGATACACGTTGTAACGAGCGGATTACAAGAAAACTATCCAACACAGCCTCTATTGGTCAAGTTAAACTTTAGAAATTTGTTGCTTAAAATAGATGAAAAAATATTTACTGTGAAGGACCTTGAGGGACTCCAGGCTTTATCGCCTCTCTCCGCCTCTTTGCCCTACATCAGACTCGTTTTGGTCCTCTGCAGTTTGCACAGCAGTCTGTGCTCTGCCCCACATTTAGTTTGGCAATTCTCACCACCACCGTCGCTCGTCGCTGCGTAAAAGCCGCTGCGCTCCGCTTGGAAATGTAGCTGTTTTGCGCATAAGGAGGTCTCCAAAATGGACCTAAAATCCGAACTCCTCAAATCTATATGGTACGCTTTTACATCGCTGGACGTGGAGAAGTGCGGGAAGGTGTCCAAATCGCAGTTAAAGGTAAGCAGGGACGAATGTAGGAAGTTTTAAATTCAGGAAACTGAGACGTAGGGGCGCCCAGTGGACAGCACAGGACGGTATTTGCGCGATTGTGTCCTTTAAATTACTGTTCTGGACGAAAACAAACCAGAACCCACTTGTCTCTATAGTTGCCTTTATGTGTTGTAAAATGATATATGATAATATGTTAATGGACTTTGTAATCGCAGGAACAGTTTACACAAACTCCCTACAGGATGTCAGAGAAGCACATATTTAGAAAAAAAAAACTTGCTCACACTGGAGGTGAGGTGTGCGCCCATGTTTCAGCTTTAAGCTCAAAGTCCAACCTTTTCCTGAGGCACAGAAACATTATAGCACCACCGCTGTCAGTGTTTTTAATTTTTTTTAAAAAGGCAAGACAGACAATGCAAGGAAAGATCTTCCTTAGGCATATTCTCCCGCGTCACTGAGTGTTGAGTTCTGTCCAGTTCCTACATGCCTAGAGCACCCATAGGAGAGAAGAATCCGAGGAAACAGCAGCAAGCTGTCCTGACATGCTTAGTCCCAGATGACTGCTTGTCTCTGCTTGTGTGTGTGTGGAGAAACATGAAGTGTACAAAGATGGCGACTATGTGCTGACTTTTGTATACTGAAGTGTCACCATACACATAGTTTATATACTGTATCTGTATACATGTATATGTGTATGTGTTTCTTCTTCAGGTGCTGTCCCACAACCTGTACACAGTGCTGAAGATACCACATGACCCCGTGGCTCTGGAGGAGCACTTCCAGGACGACGATGATGGGCCCGTGTCTAATCATGGCTACATGCCCTATCTCAACAAATACATATTGGCTAAGGTGCTGTGACTGCTCCTGTTTCTTCAGTTTACACATTCTGGTGTAAATATGGCAAATTAGTGGCAGAAAATGTTCACGCAACGTGACCACTGATAAATACAAGATTTATTTTCAGAACTATAAGAACTTACTCAAACCTCATCATTTTAAAGCTACTTTTAATGTTAGATTTTCTATCCTGTACTACTTGGTGTCTGTACTTTATGCTAATTTAGTTGATTTTAAACTTTATTTGTCCAATACAGAGTCTTTGTAGTCATGGTTGGATTACAGAATGGGTCCACTGGGCCTGTGCCTCTGTATGAAGTGTTAATATTTCTTGTGGAAAGACACAAAGCTCAGTTTAAAAAAAAGAGACGGCAGACAGACCAATGACAAATAGAAATAGACCAAAAGAGACATAATATGACTATAAATGCTGTGAGAATCTCATTTGTAGTACTATTGTGTCTCTTTCAGATTTTCATTACTTCATGTAGGGGTTACCAGTGTTACCTGTCTCTGCTCAGGGACCGATTTTCTCTAATCCATCCATGCATTTAAAAAATGGTTTATTACACTCTGTAATTTAGTTAGAAACTGCTATAAGGATATTTTCAACTTTTTACAAATGTACAGTATTTGCATAGAATAACGGTATAAATTATAGGCTTAGTTATGAGTTTGTAAACCATGTCAGTTCCTGAGTATGGAGGGAAAGAGTAATTGAGAGTTAATGTGGTGGTTGACTTGTGGTAAATGGACGTCTTTCTTGTTAGGTTGAAACGTTTCACAATTCATACAAGTAGCTTCTTCAGTCTGAAGAAATTTGGTTAGAAACCGCAAATTTATCCTCCAGGGTGGTTTAAAGACATAATGTAGAATAAGAACAGCCCTACCCTCTCCTCTCTACTGATCTAATGTGCAGTACACTCATACATCACTTATAACACTTTGAGAGTGCAGCTAATATCCATTTTTATCAATCATCGATTGGTGAGTTTTATTGGCTTGTTCTCGCTGGGTTGTTCTCATTTCTCAGAAGCCGAGCTGCTTGTGACGGCAGGAATAATCTTGGGTTGAAGTTAAATTCCAGAGGGTGGAGCAGCTTTCCATGAATCAGAGTTTGTTTTAGTCGAAAGACATAATTGCTTTAATTGAGTGTTTAATTATACCTATTATGAACGTTATGATGTCTCAGTCATTACAAGCCTTCCTGGGTCTTTTCAGGTCAAAGAAGGGATGTTCGACAAGGAGAGGTTCGACGACCTGTGCTGGATGATGACCATGAAGAAGAACTACAAGGCAGCACCAGATCTGCTATCAGAGAGAGACTGTTTCAAGCTCTTCTGTTTATTCAACCTCCTGTCTGAGGACCGCTACCCGCTGGTGATGATTCCAGAGGAGGTAAAAGACAAGCAAGGACAGATTCATGTGTAAAAAAGGACTTTATTTTAGCCATTTTACTATACAGACTAAGAAGACTCAAGGCCATAATAATTTTATTTGATGAAATCTGAGCATAAAATGTAAATATTTAAAAATAAATGTAAGTATTTTGACACTGCACACACAGAAGTACCCCATCATGATTTAAAATATGCAATTATTTTGCAAGTGAAAAATTGTAGTCCTTCTCATTCACTAGAGACATAAAGATACATAGAGGTACCATCAAGGCTTTTGAGGCAGATACGTGACGCCTAATTGCTAGAAAGAAAGAAAAAAAACTCAGCTTTTGTGCCAACAGAGCCTGATCATTTTAAATTTTTTCACAGCAGTGCAGGTCAGTAAGTTAATGAGGCTCTTCCTTGCTGCACTTCCTGCGTAATGCTTTTCGTTTCCTGCTGATGTAGACCAAAATAAACTGCTTGTGAATCATCAGCATAGTAGCCTTCCTCTGTAAAGGTACATTATAGACTGATAAAACATGTCAGCATGCTGTCGGTATTGGTTAAAGATAACAACAACAGTCTAGCTGTAGATAATTTTACTGCTAATGCTTCTTTTTATGACCTTTTATGTAAATGCTTAGGTGGAATATCTCCTTAAGAAGATCTCCACAGCAATGAGTCAGGAGTGGGATGGGAAGCCCTTAGAGGACTTAATAACCCAGGACGCCACCGTGCAGGAAGAGGGTATGTCTGTGTGGACCTTCCTGGAGCACATGAATGCAGGTCGGCTGCTGAGGATGACCAGTGCCGAGGCCTTCAGTCTGGCCTTGGATGACGTTTTTCTGGAGATGTACCACAACGTCCTGAAGAGGGTGAGTGTTTGATGCGTATCTTCTTGCCTGCTTTCTTGTTGTGTTGTGTTGTTTTTCTCTCTTCTTCAACTCTGCATTGATTCTAGGGTTACATGTGGAAAAAGGGGCACGTGCGTAGGAACTGGACTGAGCGTTGGTTTGTTCTGAAGCCCTCCACCCTGGAGTACTTCGTCAGTGAGGACTTGAAAGACAAGAGAGGGGAGGTCCAGCTGGATAGAAGCTGTGTTGTAGAGGTCAGTGGGGAAATGTAACATAAACTCTACATTTTTAAGTCTTTGGTAGGAGGAAAAATTCTGTGGCTGTTCACCCAAATTCCTTTTTAGTCAAAAAAAAAACTGTTTTAATGCCATAGTCTTACCATGAAACTAAACAAATGTGTTTCTGTTCCAGCCTATTTCAGACAGGGAGGGCAAACGCTGTATGTTCTGTGTGAAAACCCACAATAAAACCTATGAGATGAGTGCGTCCGACCAGAGGCAGAAGGTTGAGTGGATTCAAGGTGTGTTGGTTTGTATAAGTAGAAACAAAGCTGCTGTAGATGAGAAACAGAAGTTGCACAATATTCTGTGTTATGATTCACTGTAATTTATTGATGATAAATTGATCAATCTGTGCTTTTGGTGTCATTTTTTTTTAGCTTTCTGCACAAACATCACTTGTGAATCTGTCTGTTTTCAGTCACTTTCTGTACTAAACGTTGTATTTCTGTAGGTGTTACTCCTTGTAAGCAATGAAAGGAAACAAGGTTTGTTGGTTGTGTAAAACTATTCTATTTTAGGACATTTCTTTCAGATTCTGGAAATTTTTGTGGGTGTTTTTTACTATTTTTGGCGTGTCTAAATGATACTAAATGGTTTGATAATGAAAATAATCATTGGCCCAGGCTATAATTGTCATATAAAAATCTTTATTGTCGTGGGGTCAGGTAGAAGATTGCACTCAATATGCAACATGTTAAGCTTTCTGCAGTTAAAAGCAGAAAAAGCATGGATAGGAGGAGCAGTTTTCCCAATTTGTTTTAGTTATGTTGAGTGCTTGAACACAATCTGACCTCTAACATGGCAAATGTCTCATGACACTGAGACATTTTAGTCTTATTTTGTGTAAAAAAACAATGTTAAAATTCACACATCCATTTAAGTTATAAACAACGTTTACCACAGCCACTGCGCTTTCCATTTCTAGGAGAACTTTATAGTATAATCTTGACGTTGCTGATGATTTTAGTGATAATGAAGACTAAGATGGTTTGGTGTTTTAACAGATAGACATACAAAAGAAAATAGACATGCAAGACAAGTGATCTTATCCAAAAAGTTTATTTCACTTTTAGTTCACTTTGGAAACTGTTGACTTTTTCCAACTGGCAACAATCACTGGCAAACCTTCCCAAGTGAATCTTAGGTTAGGCAAAAAAATTCTCCTTTATTCCTGAATCCAAATAAAGAAATTCTCATCACTCTAACTGTCCAGCCACTCTCCATATTCCAAGAAAACTAACTTATAGTACTTGCTTTAAAACTAACACGTGCTCTTAATTTGTTTGTGTTTTACCTTTCCAGCCATTCAAACAGCCCTCCGTCTCCAGAGTGAGGGAAAGTCCTCTTATCATCACGAACTTAAACTGAAGAGACGGGCCCAGCGGGAAAACAGCCAACGGGAACGCAGCCGCAGCGCCCGCAGCAGCTGCAGCAGCCGAAGCAGCCAGTCGGACGATTCGAATATCCAGGAGGTGGAGAAGATGGAGAAAGAAAAAGACAGACAGGATTTAGAGATTGAAAGCATCATTCAGGTGAGAGTGACTGTCATAATGTCATGCTGTGATTTAAACCAGTTAGCAAAAATGACACAATAATAAACATGTTTATGTGGCATTTAATTGTGTTCTTCAGCATGCACGGGAATTGGAAATCAGACGAAGAGAGGCAGAGGAGAGAGAGAGGAGGAAACAGAGGGAGGTGCAGATGGAGCTGGAGAGACAATTGAAAGAGGCTGAGATAGTAAGAAAATGTTGCCAGATGACAACATTTATTTACAGTTCTCCTGAAATGGGATTTAGAGTCTTTTTCATTGACAGCAGCAACACATCAGCATTATAAAATTCAAGATTAACCTTTAAAGCTTTGGAGAAACAGTTACAACATTCCTTGAAAAAGGTGATTCAGGAATAGGTCAGTTCTTTCCGCTGAACTGCTGTTTCTGTGTTTGCCCAGCTGAGAGACAGCATGCAGGCAGATCTGCAGGAGAAGGAAAAGAAGGCTGAGCAGCAGAAGAAGAGGATTCAGGAGTTAGAGCTGACGCAGCGGAAACTGGAGGCTGCTCTCAACATGGAGATTCAGGCTCGGCTGGAGGAGGAGAGGGCCAGACAGGAGCTGGAGAGGTAACAAACTTACACAGCTGGAGTATTAACTAACATCACATTGTTTCAAGGCCACTAGCATGCACATGTCATAGTGATACATTTGTAGGTGGTCAATTTCAATTCCTGCTTCCTGCAGGTTGCTACAGGCTGAAGAGGAGAAGAAGAAGCAGTGCCAGCTCCTGCAGGAGAAACAGAAGGCGATGCAGAGCATCAGCCCTATACAGGACACCTCAGACGGCAGTACAGACGAGGATGCCCCCTCAGCCCTCGACTCGGCCTCACAGGAGCTCCAGCACCTGCAGGCATCTCGCCAGAGGAGCCACCAGCGCTTGGAGGTGAGAAGGAAACTCATGTCGGTGTTTTGATCAGCTCAGTGGAAAACAGGTTTAACTCAGACTCTAGGACACTACGAGGCGCTAATACTTTTATCCTTTCATTCCAGGAGGTTCAGGAGAAGCTGAGGAATGCCAGTCAACATGTACGGCACTGGAATGTGCAGCTGAACCGCCTGATGACACCAATCACACCTGGAGGTGCAGTGTGCTCTTAGAAAAGTTTTTAGATTCACTTCCTGTCAGCAAGAATCTTTCCACTATAACTTGTCTGATTGAGTTTGCACTATCAATTTAAGATGATGATAATGTTATATTGACAGAATTTAAACTAGAAAGCAGAAGGCAAGGACTGCACATTTCATTTGACACATTAGATCCTCTTAACTTGTTATTTCAATAATGGAAAATGTGTTTATTGGGACGTAGCTACAGTAGTTCATAGAGATATATCTTCAAAAACACCACATCTTTACAAATCCATGGATTTGCATCTGCTCCAAAAACTAATAACACATTTTCTGGACTATAGTCTAATTCTAAATTCACCAAAATCCTACCAACAAACAAACAGGACATTAAATATAGGTTCACAATTGTTCAAGTCTGTCTTTAATCAGCAGTCCGGCCTCATACAAGCATTGAAATAATCTGTCCTTTTTTTCATATATGAAGAGAACCTTTCATGAAGCCTTTTGAACGGACGTCACGTGGGACAAAATCCACAGTCCTGTGCAAATATAGTAAACTTTGTACGAGTTTACAATCTACAGGAAGTAAAACCTACTTCAGTGTCCATGTGGGCACCTGACTGTCGTTTTAAGACGACTTTAGAAACATCTCGTGCTTGGGGGACATAGCTACATCAGTTTGTTAGCCTGTCATCAACTGTGCAGATTCATTAACAAACATAATTTTGTTTTTGTAGAGCGTCTGGACTATCGCCTATCATCAAAACAAATGTGCCCCAAAAAGGAAGTAGCGCTGGCGAGTAACGAGTTCATCTCTAAATTCAAGAATCGAATAGATCAGAACAACCAGAAACCAGATGACTGCGATGTGCTGGAGGAGCAGATGGAGGCCGCCGACCTGTCAGACGGATCCGACGACTCACAGGGAAAACCCAACGGACAAATGTGATCACTGTGTGGATGGTTAAGGAAACGAGAGAGGAGAGTGAAAGGAGAGAAGTTAATCACAATAAAGCATTGTAATATATTTATATTTTCAGATGCACAATAAATGACAAGTACAGTGTGATGCAGGGTTCATTAAAAATACATTTGACTACGATCCAATGAGATTTACAGTTTTGTACAATAAAGTGTATTGGTGAATATTAAACTTCGTGTTGTGGTATTTGTAATTTCTTATTTGAATTACTGTCATTACAAAAGCTTCTATTATTAAATGTATGTTTGGGGCCAAGTTTATTTTATCGTTGATGAGTTGTTCTCTTATAATCTGATAATGGACTCCACAGGAAGTTTAAGTCTACAGGAAGTTAATGTTTTTTTTTATTTTAGGAAGTTAATGTCTACACATAAAATGTTTAAAAAGTGCAAATATCTACGGTTATCACACACAGCTGAGGTCTTTAACCTTTTAGGTCGTCTGTATGGCCTCAGTCATGCAGAAATGTATGTTTGCTACACAAAACAAAACCGATGATAAGGTTTGATAACACAAAAAATTCAGAAGTGGAGCCCGACCAATAAGTTAGCAACTACATCGCCTGATTGTTGTGTGCGTGTGTAGTTACAAGGTGGTTGACGTTATCAGGAACAGTGTCACTGTGACATTTTCCGTGGCGTGAGCACTGGCAAGCTTATTTTTCAGCTACTGGTCACAACTCTCATATATTGAAACTGAAGGAATCAGTATAAAAATACTTGCTCATGCATACATTTATGGAAAATAATCCAGAGCTAAATAAACAAATAACACAATTATTGAAAAACACTAATAAAGTAATAGGTATTTAAAAATAGAATAGCTTTAAAACAACATTTATTTATATTTTTCTATGGAATTAAAAATTCACAAGTTATAAACAAGGGTTCCTGTATAAAATGTGCCATAAGTGTGAAAATATCAGTAAACTGCATCAGCCTTTGTGCATGTGTTACTATAATGCAAATTATTTGTGTTTATTATTTTTTCTTGTCTTATGTGGTTATGTTTTTACTTGCTCTTTATTTGTAAGTTTTCTCAGACAGTACACATTGATAAGCAGTGGTGGAGAGTAAGTAAGTAGTCAAGCGCTGTATTAAAGTACAGTTTTGAGGTACTTGTATTTTACTCAAGTTTAAATAGAACTTCGTACCTCTACTCCATTTTATTGTCTGTTGTAATCCACAACAGAAAGTTACTTTTCAGTACATAAATTAGTTAAAACAATAAACATCAGTGAGGCTGCAGCACTAAACTGCTGCTTATACATATTTACACCTGTGGAATAATAAACTGAAAATGTATAATTCAGTAATATAACACTGACAGATGCCATTCTGCTGTATACTGTATATCTTTTGATACTTCTAAGTACAATTTGTTGCTAGTACTTTGGTAGTTTTACTTAAATAAGACTTTGAATGCAGGTCTTTTACAGGTATCTTTTACAGTATTTCATCAATACTTAAGACAGGTAAATACGAATACTTGTTCCACCACTGCAGATAAGATAATCAGATGTGGAAAGTAACTAAGTACATTTACTCAAGTGCTGTACTTACAGTGAATACAGTTGTGAGCTGCTATGCTTGTGTATTTCCATTATATGTTACTTTTACTTTTACTCCATTGTGGTTTAGAGTAGAATACTGTACTGTTCTTACTCCACTACATTTATTTGACATCTTTAGTCAAATAACCTACATCTGCAAAGTAACTAGCTTAATGTAGACACTTAATACAAAATATAATCAACTAATGAATGATGATGGATTATTATGGATTCACCTCCTGACAGTAGATAAAGTGGTTAAAATCAGCTCCACCTTTGTAACATTTACACATTAATGCAATAATTTGAATTCAAATAATATAACATGTACTTGTACCTTATTTTTGATACTTTTAGTATATTCTGATGATGATACTTTTGTTTTTTAAGTAAAGTTTCAAATGCAGGACTTTCACTTGTGAGTTTGGATTTGTGCAGAAACGTTTTAAAAGTTCTGGCACTTTACTTGAGTACTACGTTTGTGTACTTCTGCCACCTCTGAAGTGTTGAATTGAATGAGGTTTTAAAGCGTTGACACGGTCTCACCTGTTGGGGGCGCTGCAGAACGTAGAAGCCCAACGTGACCCGGAAGTAAAATAAAATAAACTTGACCTGCTTCAAACAATATGGCGGCTCCATGTTGAACGTGGAGGATAGTTGAGTTTATTGATTAGAGGTGTTTTTTTGTTAATTAGTCGCAGTTTATGCAGACAGGTGATGGGTTTGTTCTAACCTGTGAAGGCGTCTTTAGGTGAGGAGTAAATCATGTTGGTATCGCTGGTTGTCAGCATGTCAGCAGCCTCCAGAGGGAAGGTCAGGTCTCTGGTCTCTCTGAGCAGGACACTGTCCACCAAGCAGCCGAGCTCCTCGGAGAGAGCTCACCTCCCTCCGCCTGAGAGCCCCTCTCCTCTCCCGGACACAGAGTCCGACAGGGTGGAGCTGCGGAGCCAAAGACACAGGAAAGACCCCAGCGGCTGCTCCGTGTTTCTGTTCCCAGGTCAGGGCAGCCAGTTTGTGGGCATGGGTAGAGGACTGTTAAAGTACCCCAACGTTAAAGAAATGTTCACAGTCGCCCAGAAGATCCTCGGGTACGATCTGCTGTCTCTGTGCCTGGAGGGACCCGAGCAGGAGCTGATGAAGACGGTCCACTGTCAGCCGGCGGTGTTTGTCACCTCCCTGGCTGCGGTGGAGAGACTCCACCACGAAAACCCAAAGGTATTTATTCATATTACAAGATGCTTATATATTTAGCAAGAAAAAAAGTTTTTGCATTTAATTTCAGTTTGTCAAATGTGAGGATTTGTTCGTTTTTTATTGTATCTATATAGATGTATTGGAAATATAAATAAATATATATTACATTTGTTATGATTGATTATTAGAAAGAAAATAATTAAGTCCATTTTAACATTTTTGCTTTGGCTAATAATAATTTGTAATTCATTCGTTAACAATTAATGTCACTGATGTTGTACCTTTATATTATTGTGATACTGTGTGGTAAAAGGACCTTTACTTAAGTAAAAGTAGCAATACCACATTATGAAATTACTCCACTGCCAGTAAAAGTCTTGAATTCAACATTTACTTAACTAAAGTTACAGAAGTATCTTCAGCAAAATGTAGTCAAGTAATTCAAATTATTAGATTCAAAACGTGATGGTCAAAACAGCTCCAAATGTTATCAGCTGCAGCATTAATGCATCAATATTTATAATACAGTAATATCATATTCATGGGTGTTAAATGAGCCAATCTGTACAAAGAGTACTTTTATTTTTGGTACTATCACTAAAACATTGAACTTTTACTTAAGTAACTTTTACTTAAGTTCTGAATACAGGACTTTTGCTTGCAACACAGTATAACTACTCTGTTACAAATACTCTTTTACTTACTTACTTTTTCTAAAGTAAAAGCTAAAAACTATGAATATAATGTCCCAGGAGTCCAAGTTTTTAAATGTTAAATATTTTTTTCAATCAAACAGCCCCAAACCCAATATCATTTAAATTACAGTAATAGAAAACAGTGAAAATGAAAAAATCCTCACATTTATCTTGTTTTTATTCACTTTTAATTCACTTTACACATTTGTCTGCAGGCCGTTGAGACATGTGTTGCTGCTGCAGGTTTCAGTGTTGGAGAATTTGCTGCTCTGGTCTTTTCTGGTTCCATGAACTTTGCAGAAGGTAACTTTGCAGACATGTTTTTTATTTTTGTCATATGCAGGACAAAGCTGTAGCTCAGTTAAAAATACAGGCCACCAGTGTTAGCTGACATACTGGACCACACTTACCACCGCTGTGTCTTCTAGCTCTGTATGCGGTGAAGGTGCGTGCGGAGGCCATGCAGAAAGCGTCCGAAATGGTTCCCAGTGGGATGCTGTCGGTCATCGGTCGACCTCAGTCTCAGTATAAATATGCCTGTCTGCAGGCTAAAGAGTACTGCAAGAGTCTGGGGATTGAGGAGCCGGTGTGCTCTGTGGCAAACTATCTGTTCCCTGACGGCAGGGTCATTGCAGGTCACCAACAGGTATGAAAACATCCATTCAAAATACAACTCAAAAGTAATTTCTATTAGTCCCCGATATCAGAGCTGCTCTGGGCTCTTGTAACGTCTCTTTCATCAGAGCTGTTTGCGTTCCCAGGCTCTGGATTTCCTCCAGCAGAACTCGAGACGTCTCCAGTTCACGAGGACCAAACCTCTTCCAGTCAGTGGAGCTTTTCACACTGAGCTGATGAGGACGGCTACAGAACCCCTCAGAGAGGTCCTCAGACAGGTGGAGGTCTGTCAGCTGTGCACCCACCATGACATATTTGGAGTTTTCTCTAAAATATAGTCTCAAACGTTTTCTAACCACAGAGAGGGAGAGGGATTTTGATTAGATCCACCATCCACCTTAACCACATGGCATGCTTACGTGTGCACGATACTATTTAAACATCGTATCATGAGTATCTGAAGAATATACTCATATCTTTTCATGACAGATGGTATTTCTGCATCTAGAAGTGCACCTAGAAATCTGCCTACCAACTTGTTTACTTACTGTGCAGTGAAACAGTGGTTCTGCTGCACAAAAGTTACATTTTATTTTATATTTTATTTTTATCTATAATTTATATTTATCTGTTTTCTAATGTTTGCTATTTCTTGTATAATACTGTGCATCCTCTGGTCTGTAAATATTCTAAAAATGAAACAGTCTGAGAAGGAACAACTGCTCTTTGACCACAAATTAGCATTAAACAAACTAGAGCTGCAGCAATTAATCAATTTAAATATGCCATTAGATGATTAACAAGGACAAATCAGCAACTTCTGTATATATAGATAAAACAGTTGATTTATTACTCGAATAAAATAATCTGCATATTAAATGATCAATAAAATAATCATTAGTTGTAGCCCTAAAGCAAAACTATAAGCAGCCTACAGTTTTTAGAAGTTACACACCTCCACTTATCTGAAACAAAGATTTCTCTCCCATTCAGGTGCGGCGTCCTGAGATCAACGTGTACTCCAACGTGGATGGAAAACGCTACATGAACGAGAGCCACGTGCGCAGACAGCTCATGAAGCAGCTGGTGTCGCCTGTGAAGTGGGAGCAAACTCTGCACGAGATCTACGAGAGGATGCAGGGAGAGAAGTTCCCACGCACCTATGAAGTCGGACCCGGAAAGCAGCTCGGTGCTACACTTCAGAGATGTAACAGGAAGGCCTTCACAACATACACACACGTAGACGTCACAGCTTATGAAGACTGATAATGCGGAGACGTCGACTCAGTGATGAGTCTTAGACGACATGACCTACAAGCTCCTGTGGTTGCCTCTTAATGGTCTTGTTTGTGTAATACTGTACAATTAAATAAATGCTTTTTTAAATAATGAGATAATAATCTTTTTTTTAATTAGAAGTTTATTTTTATCACGTGAAAAAGCATTTTCAAATCTGCAATAGAAAGTCCAGCTCCCTTCATTTCATATTAAGCCACACTATATATGATCTGTAAAAATGTTGGCCTCTTAAACCAGTAAGAAACTAATCTGGATACAAAAGACTGCAGGCCAGCAACAGTCCAGTCATGAAAAACATGCTTTCTGGCATTAATACAACTGTGGAACATGTTTCTGCTACAATATGCTGGCCCACTGTTTGGGCAACACTTTCAAAATGATTTTTAAAAACAATTTCCACATGCCCTCCTAAATTTTACAGTATTTTTTTTCTTCTGTTCCAGGTCAAGTCTTGCTCGTTAAAATAGTATAAAAAGAAAAGATGAAGTAAGCAGCAGAAACAAATCAGTTAGCAATAATTGTCACTCATTTGCAAACGTTTTTTATCAAATATACACTACCAGTCAAAAGTTTGGACACACATAGGAATTACCATGTTTTTCATGAAAAGATACATGTCTTCAGTGTTATCATCATTGCACGTGGTTTTCTAATGATCAGTTATCCTTTTAAATTAATAAACAAACATAACATGCTATTGGAAGACAGTACTAATGTTTGCAGAATTTAGGCCTCTGTATGTTTATGTAAATATTC
>JAUMHL010000016.1:12167675-12181533 GCA_032362345.1 Sandelia bainsii | reverse complement strand
TTCTGATCAATTTGATGTTATGAAATCTGCTTTTCTTTCACAAACATGCTCATTTCTATGTGTGTCCAAACTTTTGATTGGTAGTGTATATACACACTATATAAAGGTACAGTATGTCCCCCTGAAAAGTACATTAAATGGGAAATACTCATGTAAAGTACAAGTACAAGCTCTGAATATGTCAATTAATTAGTAGTAATCAGAGCACCACACTAATTTCCTGGCTCCAGCTTCTTTAGATCACCATAATGCAAGTTCATGTGCCTCCTCATGTAGGATGAGTATCCAGACCATCAGGAATGTGTTCAGCGTGGACACCGGCTACCGCCTGTCAGATGACCAGATGGTGAACCACTTCCCCAACCACTACGAACTGACAAGGAAGGACCTGATGATCAAGAACATCAAACGCTACCGCAAGGAGTTGGAGAAGGAAAGCAGCCCGCTGGCAGAGAAGGATGATAACGGAAAATACATCTATCTTGGTATCTATTACAGCACTGTGTGTGTAGAAATACACACATATATACACCCTTACAAAACATATTGAGGCATTCTGTTTTCTGAAAGCTGGTCATATTTTACCTTCTTTTTTTTTTAATGCTTTGTGCAGATTTTGTTCCTGTGACGTTCATGCTCCCGGCAGACTACAATCTGTTTGTGGAGGAGTTTCGTAAGAATCCATCTAGCACCTGGATCATGAAGCCCTGCGGAAAAGCCCAGGGAAAGGGCATCTTTCTCATCAACAAACTGTCCCAGATCAAAAAGTGGTCGAGAGACAGCCGCACCTCCTCGTGAGTTACAGAGCATATCATCACAGCTACAGCTAGGAAAAACTTCTAATGAGGTTGCTCTTTATGTAGTATGTTTGTATTTACTGATTATTCTGTTAAAACATCAGTTTGGACAGAGGTTTTCGTTTGATGACGCTTTGCTGTGCCTTTTACCACCAGGTTTGTAGCAGCATCTAGTGGTAAGGAAGCATACGTCATCTCCCTGTACATCGACAATCCTCTGCTGATAGGAGGGAAGAAGTTTGACCTGCGTCTTTATGTCTTGGTGACCACCTATCGGCCTCTGAAATGCTACATGTAAGTCATGGTTTTACCATTGTTAAATAAAAAAATTTAAAAATACTGTCAGCACAAAATGGGAGACAGCAAGTTAGACATACAATTTGATTGAAATTGAACTATTTGTCACAATTTATTCACTCAGGAAATATTTTGGTAACTAATTAATAGTATTAATGTGTTACATTATTATGTAAATCTTATATACAGCCAGTATAACTGTGACTTCTGTTTTATAATCTTACATATTTTCTTGATCTCTCTCTGCTTGACTCTCAGGTACAAGCTGGGCTTCTGCAGGTTCTGCACAGTCAAGTACACTCCCAGTACAAGTGAACTGGACAACATGTTTGTTCACCTCACCAATGTGGCCATCCAAAAACACGGGGTAAGTCTGTATCATATGTGGAATGGCTAGTAGGACTACACAGAGTGAACAGAATATTTCATGTGATAAAAAAGCACAGCCATTATTATGAGAATGAGAATGTCAGTAAGCAAGTTAGAGGTTATATTGAAAACTATTGGGGTATTCCACCATTTCAGTATTTCTCTGCCATGAAACTGGGCATAGATCAGGGTCTTTTGACTTTTAGTTATTAGTATGAGTTATACTCCCAAAACAATGTATCCTACATTTCCCATAATGCATACATAGTTATAAGTACGATTATTCTCGTTAGACTTTAGAAAGCTCCATCAGAGCTACTGAAGACAGAATGAGTAGTAACCTTTATGGTGAGAATATTGGAGTTTATGTGTAAAATAGGTAGAGTGACCCTTTAAATTAAAGCAAGTTATATTTTCTTTTGGCTACTGTTACTGCATTGTTTTACTCATAAAGTTATATAACTTCTACTGACTACATACTCGCTGATAAAGATACTTATTGATGAATTTGAGGTAATAACTACAAAATATTCAGAACATACAACATGCAACAAAAATCCCAGTTAGAATGTGTAACTTTAACACAGGACGACTACAACCACGTCCATGGAGGCAAGTGGACGGTCAGTAACCTCCGTTTGTACCTAGAGAGCACCAGAGGGAAAGAGGTGACCGGCCGACTGTTTGATCAGATCCACTGGATCGTGGTGCAGTCCCTGAAAGCTGTGGCTGTAAGTGCACATGATTATCTTTTTTCTCCAAAATGTCCAAAATATCTGACAGTTACTCTTACATGTTGATTTACATCACAGAAACACTTTAATATGTTGTCCAAATTAAACTAATTTAACTAAATTGATGCCTAAATTATGGGACTTCTGCACACTAAATATGTTGTGTATCTTAAATGTTACAGGATAAGGTTACATACGGTTTTGTCCTGTGAGAACCATCTATGTGTCTCCTAAATGTCATAAACCAGCCTTGTTTCAGATACGTGACCTCTGCTGACTGATCTTTTTACAACTCTAGTGCTTCAGTCACATACAGAACAAAAACATTTAAACCACACGTGTTGAAACGTCCAGTGGTTGTGTTTTATTCTGTTCCATTACTCTGATCTGCTATCTTTACTGATAGCAGATAACACTTTTAAGCACACAGCTGCAAAGCCACCTCCATGCGGTAACGTTGTTTCTCCCACAATAGTGCACTCAACTTAATGCACACTTCTCTTTTCTACTAAGTGATCCACTTCCCCTCTAAGGCCTTGACGCACGCGCTACCAACAGTTGTGTTTGTTGGTATATTACTTCGATTATTTGCTAACATCCTTCCCTGCTGAATCACTCTTTGATGTATAAAAAAGTTCCTCACATATCACAACAAAGATTGGGTCATTACTCTGTCTAATTAGATCTCTCTCTCTGATTACTCCCAGCCTGTGATGAACAACGACAAGCACTGTTTTGAATGTTACGGGTATGACATCATTATTGATGACAAGCTCAAGCCATGGCTTATTGAGGTGAGTAATTAACTTATGACAAATATACAGTATACTATACTTAACCTACATACATACAGCGGCTAGAAAAGGTATTGTATACAGAATACAGCTGTTCTGTGAAGGCCTCAGAGATTTGTTAGAGAACATTAGTGAACAAAAAGAATCACGAAGACCAAGGAACACACCAGTCAGGTCAGGGATAAAGTTGTGGAGAAGTTTAAAGCAGGGTTAGGTTATAAAAAATATTCCAAGCTTTCAACATCTCACAGAGCACTCCATCAATCCATCATCTGAAAATGGAAAGAGTATGGCACAACTGCAAACCTACCAAGACATGGCCGTCCACCTAAACTGACAGGCCGGGCAAGGAGAGCATTAATCAGAGAAGCAGCCAAGAGGCTTATGGTAACTCTGGAGTAGCTGCAGAGATCCACAGTTCAGGTGTGAGAATCTGTCCACAGGACAACTATTAATCGTGGACTCCACAAATCTTTACTCCCTTTTTGGAAGAGTGGCAAGAAAAATGCCATTGTTAAAAGAAAGCCATAAGCCATAATATGTCTTGTTTGTAGTTTACCACAAGCCATGTAGGGGACACGACAAATATGTGGAAGAAGGTGCTGTGGTTTGCTGGTACCAAAATTGAACTTCTCTTTATTAAAATGTGTGCTGAGAGTGTGTCTTTAAATCATTCAGTGCATTATTCTAGCTGAAACTACAGGGGCAACTGAGTATGTATCAGTACAGGGTATTGTTTGTATATATATAGTGACTGGCATTTCTGGCTGGTTTTTACCTTAAAATACAATTCTTTTAACATTCTGCTTATTATGTACTATCTCTTACTGCACTCATTTTAACAGCTGTATAATGATTGAGACGCTGGGTTTTCAGGCTACGTCTGAACTATTTCTGTTCACAGACACCAGAGTGATCTATTTAGGTCGACACCACCTTGATTTTAGGACATAAACGCCCTACAGTGACAGACCAAACAAATGTCAGGAACACTTTTATTCATTATTACTTCATCTTCCTCTGTTTTAGTTAGACCTGTACAGTAGCTATACTAGTAAGTATGCAAGTACCCAACCTGGGCATCCATGCAAGTGTTCCAGTGGGTACCAAATGTTCTTCTGCATATGGGCACAGCTGTTGTAGTCCATTAGCAGCTATATATGCTGCCTGATAAAAGCTTCTATATGGGGATAGGTGGAAATTAAACAATGTTCTCATGCCTGTTTGGCTCTCACAGTACATTACTAGGCTTTGAAAACCTACATCTGCATCTTCAGAGGTAAATACCATTTTATGCATGTGTGCTCTTCAGGTTAATGCTTCTCCCTCGTTGACCTCCAGCACAGCCAATGACCGCATCTTGAAGTACAACCTCATCAATGACACCCTCAACATTGTCACGCCCAACGGGGACATCCCAGACTGCCGCTGGAATCGCAGTCCACCCCGAGAGGCCCTGGGCAACTATCAAGTCCTGTGAGTGACCCCGACATTCAGACATTCAGACACACTCAGCAACCTCGACCAAACGGTGTCACAACAGTGTCACATAGGAGCTAAAAATATTTCTCCCTACATTTCCTTGAAAGCTTGAGGTGTTGTCTGTCTGTACAGTTTAAACTGTACCTTCATTAGCTCAGTTGGTAGAGTGGAGGATGGTAGTGGATATAATGGACACCCTTAGGGCACTGGTTCAAATCTAGAGACTTTTCTCTATCTTATCTGCCTTTGACTAGTTTATAGAGCTTAGATTGCTGGTTCAAGTTTGGCTCGAACAAGCTGGTTTTAAATGAATGGAGAAAGAAAAAGAGGTTTGGAAAGTACTAAGACAGCTGCTAATGATGGAAAACATGGTGGTTATGTTTGGCAGAGTTGCGTGAGAAGAGCTCTGTTGTGGCAGTGGCAAAGATTTTTAGATCACTGTGAAAATCCAGTTTGGAAAAGCTGCATCTGTTAAAACAACATCTGCTTAGCACAAGGGGTATCAACCTTTCTGTTTGCTGTCTTCTAAGCAACCGCTGTTTACTTGACAAACAGTTCTTAGTGAATAATCTGACCCAGGTCAAAAGTTAGTTTTCTCATAAAATATTTGTAGAGGAAATATTTTATACAAACGTTTTAGCTTGTTGGTCCAAAACTCTCTCCTTCGAGCCAGATTTGAACCAGCGACCTAAGGATGTCTGTTACTTCCACTACAGTCCTCCGCTCTACCAACTGAGCTATCAAAGGGTTAATGCTGTGTTCTAGGCCAGTCACCATGGGGCGTACTTACACAATTTACTCAGGTCAACTGACGATGGGGCCCCAGTAGAGCTTTTGCACTTTGTTTGTATTGTGCATCAATGTAAAAGCAACTACAGGGAGGAAATGAGCATGTCACTCCTCTTTTTCCCCCACAACTTCGTCTCCTTCCTCTACCCAACACCAAGATCCCGTCCATCATTATACTGTTGAGATATCATGTTTGTTTGTTTTTTTCGCTCTCAGACTCTCATCAAGGTCAAATAGATTGTAGTATGAACTACAGCTGACAGTGGTACAAACGGTCACATTAATGCTAAACAAGCTGTTCGAAGCAGAGGGGCAACAGGGGTTTCCTAACGTTGTTTTCTTTATTACATTACTCCTCTCTTATTTCTTCTGTGCGTCACCAGTTACGACGAGGAGCAGGCGCAGAGCGAGAATGCCGAACGTGATCTGCGGAGCCGCTCAGGTCAGTCGGTGGGATCGAAGGGCACCAAGGGGAGCGCAGGTGTTCGCCCCACTGCTGCCACCTGGAAGTGAGGTGATATTGCTGATCCCTCAATGACTTCCTGTACAACATCACAGGGGCCGCCAGTGGGGCACATGGAATAAAAAGAACCGCTCAAACTTTTTTTTAGTCGAACTATCTAATGGAGGACTGCTCTCTCCCTCCACCTGTCACTGACTGATGCACAAGTGACAACAACTCTACTGCTGGAGGAGAGATAGTAGTAGGTCATGCTGGAGTCTGTGGCTATTTGTATGAATGAACTAAAATTGGTGGACTTAAAGGTGAAGACAGTTCAGATCTAGTTTGTTTCAAAAGCCCAATATCATCTGCAGTGTCTCAACAGCAGCAACAGCAGGTCCCACTCCAGTCCAAGCTCCCCATGGACAAGAAGAAAAACTACACCAAAAAACTAATGACAGAAAGAAAAAGGTACATTAAACTTCGAGAGATTCCTCTCTTTAACTTGACCATCACAGGTGCTAAAAAGAAGAGGCTCGTGTGAGATAGACTGTATGGAAATGAAGAGGTATGGTATATATGTTCATTAACAGTATGTTTATGCAGTGGGGGGAGGTTCTTTAAGATTGATTGTATTCAGTCTTGAACCCTATTGCACTTTATTACCTTATTTTTCTTGCCTGTTGATTTGGACCACTGATATCTCCTGCACATCTAAAATCCCTAAATAGTAATAGGTGTTGAGAATGTATGCATTTGTTATCAATTGTTTGTTTCTTGCAACTATTGAAATATTAATGCTGAAAAATGAATAATATTGATGCTGAAACGCTGATTCAAGATTCAAGATTCTTTATTTGTCACATGCATAGTTATACAAGTACAACACGCAGTGAAATGTACCCTGAACCGCTTCTTTTTTATGACTGTGCAAAAGTTATGAACTAAGTTCAAATTTAAATTTGATGATGAGTAAATGTACTTTTTAATACATCGATGTAGGGCTGAACAGTATTGGGAAAACATTGCAAATATATATATGTATATTTGTGTTTTTTATTTGCTCATGCAGCTTTTAACTAGCAATATTTAGGGTTATTTTAGAGAAACAAGTTTTTGTCAGTATGTCTGACAAAAACAAGGCTAAAGTTTGTGATAATTATCATAATAAACATTTAATTTACTCTAAAACAATGGACTTCTTTTGTCTGTGGGTGACAGGAAGGTGTTGATGGGGTTTCAGAAAAAAAATTTTTGTAATTCAACCAAGTTGTTAATGAAACAATATCGCTCAGCCCTACGCATTAAGTGTTTTTCTTACATTAAATGCTGCTTTTATATGCTGAATGTTTGTTGCTACTTCCTTTGAAATAACATAGAGAACTCCATTTGTTTTTTATTTAATTTGATAATGTTTAACCTATTTAAAGAATGGAATTAGGCTTTTGTGTTTCTTGTCACTGCACTGTGGTAAGGGGGCCCTTTGATAAATCTAATCTGTCTGGAGTGTAGATTAATCAGAGGTCAATCCTTCAAAAGGCAAATGACCTTTATTCCTGTGTTTTTGCTGTTACCACGGCAGTGAAGCAAATCTCTGCATGGCACCGTTCCTTGACTTTGTTTGACACTCCCTCACCACCATCACCTCACTTCCTTGGACCTGCAGCAGGTTAAATCGTGTGGAACAGTAGCTTATCAAAGTGTTTAAGACATAAACATGTTAGTCTTGGATCGCTAACCAAATTGCTGGGCAGCAAGATGTACACATCCTCCTTTGCTAGAGAGCAAATTTACTTAGTAATGAAATAAACAAATGAGGTATATCAAGCAGATACCAAATAAAGACCTGTGTTGATGTAAGTCTAGACTGCCACTGCTGGTTCTGTTATTTGTGGTTACAATCTGTGGGTCTTGTGTTGTGCACATTATGTAAACATCTCTGTTTTTAGCTTTGCAGTAATAATTTAATAATTTGTCTGTGTCACAAATTTATAATTTCTCTTTAAGTTTAAGTCTTCCTTTCAATACAATATGCATATTGGTGCTGCCTTGACAATAAATAATGTTTATTTTAAAATAAGGATAAGCTGGAAAATATATTTTTGTGTGATTTAGTTGAATTGGGCCTTTAAATAAAGCAGCAATAGTTTTTTTACAGTGTTTTTGAAAGTTAAAAGCTAAGGTTTTAACTGGAAAAACATTTTGCTCATCCTCTCAATGTGTAAGTGATAAAGCAAGTATAACATTTTAAATATACAACACAGTACATTTGAAAGTAGTATTAAATATTTCTTCAGATTACAGAACTGGTCAATAGTTTCTGCATGAGTAACGAAAGTATAGTTTTGCAGAGGAGAGGGCTGATTACTAGAAACACAAGTTTGGTAGGTGCCCTGACCTGAAAATCAGTGGGGATCCTCTGGATAAAGTTACAATAAAAAAAACATTTTAAGAGATGTGACGTTAGACAGGCGCGCCCCTTAAATAGCGCAAGATCAGGAAATCAGGCGATTTCAAAATAAAGGTTTTCAGACATTCAGATTTATTGGCAAAGTATGTTTGCGCAAGTAAGGACTTTGACTGCGGTTTCTAGTGGCTCTCAACGTACTTACACACAGTAAGTACTTTTAAAACTTGTTTTACACTTGATGGTGGATCAATGGTTGTGGTAAATTGTCTTTACTACCACATTATTCCAGGATTTTTCTCATTTTATGTCCTTGCAGAAGTATAAGATATATACAGATCCTATATTTATATCTATATTATAAGAAAGAAATACAAGCAAAGTTGTGTATTCAAAATTTTACCTGAGTAAAAGTAATATTATCAGCAAAATGCAGGCCTACTTTAAGTTTCAGAAGTAGAATAATAACTGTATTAAATATTATTGTATATTAGACCTACTGACTAATAAATATGTGAGAATGGTTTTAATTTAATAGGTGGTCTATATGGAGCTACTTTTAAATGCTCACAAAAAAGGAGGAGGCATATGCCTACCATCTGTGTGTGAGGGAATTTTATGTTTAATTTATATCTAATTTAATAAGCTTCCTTTCTTTTTGTTTCTGCTTGTTTTTTTGGTAATATAAGTAGTGTCTTGTAAACCCATGTGTGCTGGGTACCTTTAGGTGTATGGCACTTGAATTGCAATAATCATTTATTAATTCATATTGTAGTTCACCTTAATGTGTAAATAAATGAAGTACATTTAGGTACAGACTTAGATACAGATTAACTAAAAAGATGTATCATGCAACATTATTTATAAAGTAGTTCTATGTTTTATATATAAAATCTTGGTCTATAATGTAGGCTTACTGGTGGGCCAAAAAGAAAAATATTTCCCTCTGAAATGTAGTTGGGTAGAAATAAGTAGCAGAAAAATGCTCAGTTTGTACCTTCTTTGCTGCTGGTCTTATTTTGAAAATCGTAACCGGATGTTTGGTGCCGCACTGTGGCTGACTGACGATTGTTTCAGTGAGTCGATCGATGGTGCCGCTGCGGCGCAGAACAACGGCTGAAAAGACCAGTAAACTGGAACCAAGAAGATAAATAATTCTAAAATAATTGTAAACTCTCAAGAGGAATACAACAGTTCTAGGTAAGTTTACACAGAGACTTTTAAATTGTACATTATAACTTTTTAGCTAAAGGCGTAGTGGCTAATTCGCTAACGTTAAAGCTACGAGCTAACTAAAAATTAAAGTTAACGTTAGTTTTCCGTGGTTGGAGTTTTTGTGGTTATAAAGCAGAATACGAACAATTAGTTAAGTAAAAGCTACTGTAATGTCAGTTTGAGATGTGTAATAAGTTATAAAACTGGAGTTTAGCTAGTTCACTGGAACGCTATATGTCACAACACGGTTGCAGTAACTTGGGTGCTTCAGGATATTAAAACTAAAAAAACGTAACCTAAGCTATCACCGTTATGTCGTGGTTTAAAAAATGCCACTCTAATGAATGTCAGACTGTAGGTTATTTTGATACAGGGTACTTGATGCAAGTTATCTTAAGACGTTTTACCTTTAGAGTTCCAGTTTTCGCATGGATAGATTAGTGTTGGCATTGCTGGGAGTGATAAAGGGCGGGGCAGGTTTCGCAAGTAATGATAGCTACCTGGTCAATGTCATACCATCCTGCAAGGTTTTCCCATAATATTACAAAATGTTATCATTGTCTGTGGAGAGAGGTCAGGTCCTGCAGCCAGCGCTGCGTGCTCTGTCCGGCCGGTCAGTGTTTTTAATTTGCGCAGTGCCAGTTAGCTGCAAGATTCAGTCCTGACTCATGTAGTGAACATTTAACATTTATTTAAGTTGTATTTACAGAAAGAAATGTTAGGTGGCTTATTAGACAGTCCAAGGTCCATGTTAAGACAAAGCTCTAACTAACCACGTGAAACTTAGATCCTGGCCCGTCCCATGAGGATGGAAAAGAGCTCATACTCATGATATTGTAATGAATCAGTGATCAGTCATCACAGTCATGCAGCGTGACTATTAAGACATACTAGGTAACATTAAGGATTACCGATGTGGTTTGTGTGTAGAAGTGGGGTTGTCAAGATAAAGCAGTAGTGAAAGTTCTGTTAGTTCCTCTTTTCTGAGGTGGGCAGCTGATTGCTCAGTGACAGAACCAAGCTTAACTTAGAATGGATATTCCAATTTAGGCTGAAGGCACGGCTCTCTATTTAGAGGGATCTTTATTGGAGCACTCATTCCTTCATGTGTGCTCCAAAAAAGGGACAAGAGCTATTGTAATGTAATTCATGTAAGTCGTGTCTCTAATATAGCTTGGTATGAGTCAATATGAAGAACTCCCATCCAAAGATCAGAGATAACAAAGACCTTTTTTACACTGGCACATATCTGACAACCCCAAAAAATTCTTAAATTTGTTTTATCACTATATATTGAGTGTTTGGGGGCGTCATGATAGCTCAGCAGGTAAAACAGTCGTCTTCAAATTTGTGGGTGAGCAGTTTCCCATTCCCACATGTCTGGCAGATGTCCAACAGCAATTTCTCCTAGGGGATCAAGAAAGTATAAATAATAATAATTATTATTATTTATTATTATCACAGCATGATACATGTAGAAGATATCAGTTAGTCTATTGACAGAAATAGATACTTGACTATTGATTGAATGGTACCCACATCTCAAATGTGAATATTTGCTATCTTCTTCAATCTTCAATGACGATAAACTCAATATTTTTAGGTTTTGAACTGTTGATTGCACAAAACAAAGAAAATTAATAAGGCAACTTTAACTTTTTGCACAATGCGCTTGTGGTTTATAGACAAATATAGTTTTTCATGAAAATTAGAGGTGAAAGGATTGGTTGACAGATGGAAAATCTACAGTTATACAAACATTTTATAGACTTACTGATTGATTATTCTAAATGCAATAAAGGAACTTCAGAAAGTTCCATATGCTAATATGAATTTGCTAATGAGTGAATAGCAGACAATTTGCAGTGATGGCATTTTTTCTTTATCTGCAGCTTTAAAAGCATAACATGAGAAGCTGCTCTGCGTGCAGGACAGGAAAACATTGTAGAATTTGCGTGTATCATCAGGATCTCCCCTTCCCTGTCATGTAATACAGAATTTCCCTTTATTATGTTCCTCTCTATGCTGCTGGCAGGTCCAGTGGAAAATGCCTGAAAGTGTGGAACAAACGTCATTGTTTTTCCCTGACCATGGGAGAAGAGACTTATGAGCAGGACTGGTCAGTTATACTGGGGCTACAGTTGACCTGTTATTGATTTTGATGTCTATGGCTTTCAGAGTCTCTTAGCAGTGGTGTGAAGCTCTGTCAAAAGCTGAGCAGTCTGTAATAGAGAGGCTCCACATTCAAAAATAAGTATTTCTGTGAGAACAGCAGTTCCACACAGCTGTGAGCCTACATGAGGAAGGAGGGCAGAGGTGATTGACTGAAAGGGAAAGAAAGTCAAGGTCAGGACTTAAGATTACCATGGAAACTTCTGACCTTCAAGCTCATGGGCAACAATAGAGAAAGAAGCAAAGAAGTTTAGCAATGTCTTGCTGTGAAACTGCAATATTTAGGGGATAGATCTGCTCTGCTTCCCTTCCAATTTTGAGATATTGCAGGAGTTTTGTGCAACAAAAGATGGAAATGGAAACTGACACAAACACAGCTGGTCAGCAGTTTTTATGTGATTAAGACCTTGTCAAAGTGGAATACCATAGCTGATTAATTCTTAGCTTGTTTGTTATGTAATCATACTCTCTTCCCTTAGTTCCCATGACAGTTGTTGCAACTAATAATTATTTTAGTTAAGGATTAATCTCGTGATTTTTCCAATAGTCTAAAACCTGAAATTTATTAATTTTAGCACTGCAGTGATAAATCAGTTAATTTCTTAGTTTTAAATTAATAAATAAATCAGCTCTGTTTTATTAATTGACTCATTGTTTTAAGCTATTTTCAAGCTTCCCACCATATTGCAGCTTCTCGTATATGAAGATTTTTTTGTTTTCTGTTCTCAGGTTACACTTGTAGCCACAAAATCCTTGGGCTTATCCTTTGGCATATTACTTCGACAAAATTATGCACTTTATGGCATCACAAGGGAAGATTTGATCAGCATTTTTCACTCTTTAGAAACTTTATAGACCAAATAATAGCTTGATTAATCTGAAAATGTGTCTGCAGATTAATCCATAATGGAAATTATGGTTAGTTGCAGCCCTCATTCACTTTAGAGACTGGGTTTCTAGCAATAAACAAATTGAATAAGCTCATTCTCTCAGCTCTTAAGGTCAGCAGACACACCTGGCTGATGAAATTGTTGGAAAGAAGTCAACCTGTGTTTAACATCCTGGCAAAGGAAGTCATGCCTTCTCAAGTAGACTGAGCATTTAAGCACATTGACAACAAATTGACATCAGGTGACAAAGACTGGGAGGTCCCAGGAAAGGAAATATGACACAGCATCCCTCAGAAAGTCCACTTACTGCACACATTTCTCAGAATGAGTTGTTTGGCGTGGCAGTGTCCTTGCTGTTGATAAAGAGTTTAGTCTGAAGTGATGGACTCATTTAAATAAATTGAGATGCTATGTCAGAAGGAAACTGTCATGTCACAAATACAATCATCCCCAAGAGTCAAATGTGTTCCAAAGGTTATTTATGAAGTCTACGTGCTGTCTTTCACAAAGTACCACACAGGTTGGTCTGCTGACACTGTGATTATATTTTTCAGTCACTAACATAAACAAACACAACTTTAGCGCAGGCATGCATGTGCCTTTGCTGCTGTGTAGGCACTCATATCTGTGTCTGTGTATCCTGTTGTTTCCTGCTCCTCAGCACCATTCATGACACTGTATTTGTGTGACAACCCCCAAAGCGCTGTGAGAAACACAAACACAGGGTGAATAGAAATTTTGCTGGTGGTTTGTGAGTTAGCATATACTCTTGTACACCGCTGTATTTTGTCCTTCATCTTTCTATTTACATAGCCTTATTTTCTTTGTGTATCTCTAATTTTCCCCACTTTGCACATATTGTAAAGGTCACTGGGATTTTGTATCTGCTGCTTAAAGCATGACTCAGGTCTTGTCATTTCCAGCAGCATAACACAGTAAGCTTGTATGTGCTTTTAATAGAACACACGCTTGCTTTTGGTGTCTCACTCTATGTCACTCCTCCGGCCACTGGTTGAAGGCAGCTGCTGCTTTCTGACAAATTTACAAATCAGCAAACCGCTCATTTTTGTTAACCCTCCTATTTTAGAACAGTCTAATCTAATTTGAATATAAATTTGTGTGTATGCAAAATGGGTTATACAAGTAGTAACAGTGTGGGAATGTGTTTGCCTGGGTTCAGTTTAGGCATGGTAGCATTAAGGAATGCATTTCTTCACTTGTATCTTGAGGCTCTTGTCAGCAACCAAATTCCAGCATGCACAGTATATGTGCTTATCAGCTGCTGGTGGATATCATTGTTGTGTTTAATTAGGTAATCTCTGAGTTTCTAATCCAAGAACCCCAATTCAGCCAAGTTTCAGCCTTGATGAAATCATTTGTTGGCATTTATATTTATATACACTACTCACAAAAAGTTAGGGATATTCGGCTTTCTGGTGAAATTTCAGGATGAACCTAAAATGCACTATA
>JAUMHL010000016.1:12120574-12167575 GCA_032362345.1 Sandelia bainsii | reverse complement strand
GTGTGAACTTTTTACGTTTTCCATAAATTTCACCCGAAAGCCAAATATCCCTAACTTTTTGTGAGTAGTGTATGTATCATACTGTATATTTGTGTTAATATATTTAAATGACAAAAGCACAAATCCAGATTGTAATTTGTCCATCTCACATCTACATATTCTCCTCAGTCCCATGTGTTGTTTTGCTTGTGCATAGCAGCACATAGTTTCGAATTTTCCAGTGTTCTCCTGCACAGTGACTGACTGAGTGGACTTCAGACTTTGGCTTAGTCAACAGCATTGTTTACAGTTCTGGGTCAAGCCATTTTCAATTGTTAAACACAGTCCCTTGTCCTGCAGAACCAATGGTGTGCAGACCTTGGTTCCTGTTTGCTGTAGATTACCTCAGACCTGGAAAATGTTTTTGTGATGAAGGAATTCCCTATGCATTGTTGTGGTTTAATATTTTTGGCCATACAAGGTTGTTTCCATTCATCTGTGTACTGTGTTCAATTTTAATTCTAACCTGTAGAACTATTTGATTAGAAAATTATTTGTAGGTCTAAGGACTTACTTACTTAGGTATAACCTCAGTAGAGTGCTGTATTTAGTGAAATGTATTGTTCAGTGCTGAATATGTCTCAGCCTTTCGTCTTGTGTATCAAAAGAGGAATATGTACATTACTAAAGTTGTCACCGGTGTACACCTACAGTTTTTCATGCACCAGTGGTTGTGTTGTCAGTTGAAGTTTCTCTGTAGGTGGCTGCGTTTGATGTCACAGGACTTGTTGCCATGTTTAGAATAGATATTTGTGGCTTGTTTCCTGTGTCCCTTGTGTGTCCCTGTCTGTGCTGCGGGAGTGAATTAGGAATGTGGACAGCTGGGACAAGAGGGCAACACCAATCTGGATGTGTGATTTTTAAGAGATGAGCTCTCATCCTTTTTATTTCCACACAGTCTAATAACTGATCACCGTCTAGTCACTTGTCTATTTGAGAAATCGCCGGTCCACATAGAACCTTAACATTAATGCTTTTGAGGTCTTGAGCCAACAGAACACTCTGTACTTTTGCTCTGTTTATGAAGAGTACTATGTGGGTATGGCTAAAGTTTCTTCATTCAAGATGATTTCGAATCTGACAGAAGAAAAGTCACGTTTAAGCAGAGCTGGGAAATGTCAGTATAATAGGAATATATTGTAACATCAATAATGCTGCAAGAATATTTTGATACATCCTATTGCTTAATAATATGAGGGCTGTAACTAACAATGTGCCAGTTATTTTAGCACTGAATCATTTAAATGATTTAAATAATAGTGGAAAATGTCCAGCACAGTGTTACTGAAGCCAAAGGTACATCTGCAGATTGCTTGATTTGTCCAACCACTGGTTCATAAACCAAAAATATTCTGTTAACTATTCTTGAAACCTGAAAGAGGAACCAGTGATTTTTTCATTTTTTACTTGAAAAATTACTACAACGTCCTATTATCAAAATAATTAATAAATGTTAACAAAAAAACGTATGAACTCATTAAACTGTTACATGTATGACAATCACGTCCACATTACTAATGCTGCAGATATTTTGTTCCTCATTTGTAGTGTTGTTTAAATATTTAATTTAAAGCATGCGTCATGTAGAAACATCAAGCTAATGATTTAAAAATATTGTTATTATTGTAGTTTATGACGGATACAGGATGTTGTCATTCATCAGCGTGTTTGATAAAAGTAAACTAGATTTTTCTCTAGACATAGTGACACATCTGTTGGTGTTTGCTGCTCTATGTGTGTGTGTGCGTGTGTGTGTGTGTGTGTTCAGCTGTGTGACTGACCTGATTGTAAACTACAAATGCAGTTAAAGGGAGCATTGTTCATTTGCATCCCCAGCTAGCAGTGACCACAATACTTTCTTCTGTCCAAGTCCTGCCCTGGAAGGCGCGGGCCACTGACCATTGACCAACACGCACAGAGCAACAATCCTCATCCTCTCGCTGTCTCACTCAACTGAAAGAGGCCCTGTTCACAGCTGGCACTAAAACGAATCTTGTGCGATCTGATCACAAGTGGATGGCTACAAATTAGTGGTAGGAATTTTGTTAGCTGCTATTGATGTTTGAATGAGTGCAACTACCTGTCAGACCAGTCTGAAGAATAAAATACAGATAATTGTGAAGTCTGCTTTTATTTAACTGCAGTTATCTTTAAAAACAGAAAAAAATGTTTTCAATTTCAACTAGACAACAATATGCAACTTTTAGGAATCAAGCTAAGCGTGACTCAATAATCTTTAGAACAGATTAGCTCTGAATTGTTGCCACCTCTTCAGATTAGGATCATTTATGCAGTATAACTCTACTAAATAAATATTTAAAAAAACATTACATACTGTTGCTTTAGACAACCAGCCTGTTGGAAATTCCCTACTCTAAATATACTGTAGGTGTGAATGCACCCAAAATAACTCCAGGAAGCAGAGACATCTGATATTCAAGCGGGAATTCTTTACTTGAAACACATATGTTATTAGTAAGTAATTAATAAGTAGTTAATAAATCATAGATGTTATAAAAATGTTCATTAAACTGTTCCATTTATTACCATAACATCCATATTACTAATGCTGCAGATACCATGTTACTCATTTAGTTTAAAGCATGCATCATGTAGATATGATCATCACATTAACAATAACAAGCTATTCAATCAAAAATATTGTTCTTATTATAGTTTTTGATGGATATAAGCAGGGTTGCAATCAGCATTCTTACTAGTGATTGTTATTTTCTGAGAAGCAGTTGAATGCAAACTGGAAAGTAAATCTGATTTCGAGTGGCGC
The DNA here is from genome assembly GCA_032362345.1 of Sandelia bainsii. NCBI lineage: Eukaryota > Metazoa > Chordata > Actinopteri > Anabantiformes > Anabantidae > Sandelia > Sandelia bainsii. The sequence goes on along the minus strand of JAUMHL010000016.1, from coordinate 12,164,751 downwards.
ATTGAGAAGCATTTGCATTCTGATGCTAGGTGTCAGCTGCAGTCTGTCTCAGCTGGCCGTACCCGCAGTCTGAATATATTTGGTTACAAGATCTGATCACTGTTGAGAGAGAAGAGGCTCCACATGGCAGAGTGAGAGAGCAAGGAGGAAGAGGATGGAGGAGAGGAATGAGGGGATGAATAAAGAGGCTGTTCGGGGAGCTGTTGAGTTTGAAATGATGGACTTGAGGAGAAACGAGGGGGAGAAGGGGGTAACAGAGGACTGTCTGTCGAACCAGTGTGAAGGAAACGGAAGCTACCCGCTGTGTGCTTCTTGAGTTTCTTTTTCTCTGTCTGAATCACACTCTCTCTCACACACACACACACACATACACATACATATATAGCTGATCTGAGACTGTGTGCTGCCAGCAACCACTGTGGTTTGAGTTTGTTGTGTGTTAAGGGTGGTGAGGTTATAGAAATGGCTTAAAACGCCACCTGCTGCCTTGATTATCAAACCACATCACACAAACACACAAACATCTTCAAAGAAGAATAATGTGATAATTACTTTAACTTGTTCTGATAGTAAATTTGGGTTTTTTGTGTTTCCTCTAGGCCTTACACGCTGAGTGTAACTTAGGGCAGCAGCAATGTCAGGCTCCTACGACGACTCCGTGATTGATGTCTCCAGTGACAGCTTCTGGGAGGTGAGACACATACAGGAATTCCTTTCAACTGCCTGCTCTCTCATTTAGTCTCTTCCACTTTTAGATGATTCAGTTAGATGTTCAGATGATATTTACATCTCAGCAACAACTTATGAAATATATAGAGTGAATTCAGCGATTATAATAACTTAATCTAACAAAATGGTGCAACAATAAATATAACATTGGTCATATACAGCAATTTTTTTTATCAGTTTTCTCTTTTTCTGTTGCTCGCTCTCAGATTGGTAACTACAAGCGAACAGTGAAACGGGTAGATGATGGCAATCGGCTCTGTAACGATCTCATGAATTGTCTTCATGAGCGGGCACGCATTGAAAAAGGTTATGCACAGCAACTTACAGAATGGGGCAAGCGATGGCGACAACTCATAGAAAAAGGTAAGCATATAAAAAACACATGCTTTACATTGAATTTTATATAGCATTCTCAGTAACAAAATTAACAAACAAAAAATTTTATTTAGATTGGGGCATTGCTTTTCTTCCACAAAAATGTACAAAAGCAAAATATTGAAATATTAATGCATTGGCAAAACAAAATTTCCATAATCCCTAATTTTAATTGTCATAATTGTCATTAACTCTTGCCTCAGGTCCTCAGTATGGTTCACTGGAGCGGGCGTGGATTGCTGTGTGCACAGAGGCAGAGAAAGTGAGTGAGCTTCACATGGAGGTGAAAGCAGCACTGATGGGAGAAGACTACGAGAAGCTGAAGAACTGGCAGAGAGACTCCTACCATAAACAAATGATCGGCGGCTTTAAAGAGACTAAAGAGGCTGAGGATGGTTTCCGCAAGGCTCAGAAACCCTGGGCCAAGAAACTCAAAGAGGTGTGGATTTCAGACTTAAATAATATAATGTGTAGTTTAGTAGTGCTGTAACATGTGACAAGTAATTATCATCATCTGTAATTCAAGCTATAAGAACCACATAAGAAGTTACCACAAGCAAGTCACAAGTCATTTTTGAACTCACTGATTACAGCCATGAATATTATTTACCCTTGAGTTCCCATAATTACATATTACTGACTCACCATTGTTTTCTCATCATGACTACCTAGTTACTAAACAACAAGAAAGCACAAGCACAGCTTCTTAGTGCTGATTTAGGTTGAGTAGCTGCTGTCAAACAGTAGCTACAGTGTGCTAAGATGGCAGCCAGTTATCCTGTCTGTCCTGTCAGTAGAAGGGAAGAAAGCAGTGAGACTGGCACCTCTAGGTTCAATATCAGGTCAAAATATTTCCTCTACTGTTTTCATTTTAGCAGCCTGTTTACTTGGCAGTACTCACATTCCTTCTGTGTTTGTGCACGTGTGTAAGAGCACACATGCAAATATTTGTGTGTTCAAATCCTCTGAGGGTTTTGCCACCTTCAGGCTTTTTTGCCATTTCCTGTGTGTGTAATGTCACCAGGGGGTGGCCTTGTCATTGAACGGGTGCAGAACAATACAGTTTTGTAGTCATAGTGATTTATTGATTGATTAGACAGACAGAGACAACTTTTGGAGGGCAGGGAGGAAATGAGGTTAATTAAGTGGTAGCTGACATGGGTGACGTGGGCAGTATATCAATAAGAGGCACATACATGTAAGTACGAGCCCTTGTGTGTTTTAGTGAGTTGACATTAGAAGGACAGCCTGTTGTCCTTGTATTCAAGTGTCCTCTACTTGTGACCACATGATTTGCTCAATAGCGACATGGCAGCTTTGGCCTTGGCCCAAGTTACACCAGGCACTGCCCAAGACGCTCTTCAAATAGAATCAGTTTGGATGGGTTTGCTTCCTCAATTTAAATCTGCTAGGTTTTAAATATAAACTAAAGTGATACAGGAGTGGTTGATTCCTGTCGTAAAAGCCTATCAGTCATCAGTATTCCCATGTTGACACCCTCACATGAGGTTATTGTACATTTGGTGTCATCCAGATTATTCATTCATTCCAACATCCATGTGTCTGGAGCCTCAAATTAGGAAATCTGTCAGAGTAGGAAAATGGTTGTAATGACTGTGGAAATAAAAAATGACATTCAAAGTAATGCTTTTAGGCAAAGGACTGAACATGTGCTGTCAAATATATAAAAAATACTCAAGAAAATCAAACTCAAATGACATTTGCTCTTTAGTAAAACAAATGAAGCACTTATTAGACTTCATCGGTTTTAGTTTCCGCACAAAGAGCTGATTCTGTTTTCCTGTACTTTAGTTTACTGATGATGATGAATGGATTTCATAGGTGGAGACAATGAAAAAATCTTACCATTCTGCCTGCAAAGAAGAGAAACTTGCAGCCAGCAGGGAGACCAACAGCAAACTGGAGAGCAACAACAACCCTGAAGCCCAGAAGAAGCTCCAGGAAAAGGTGGAGAAGTGTCAGCAGGAAGTACAGAAGGTAGGGCTTCCAGTACAGACGTGTGCCGTGGGATAGTCAAATTCTGCTTTTCTTCCATCCCTTATAATGTACAGTATGTGTTTTAGAACAGACCCAGATCAGTTTCTAGGCATATATATGTTTTAATAATAACATACTTTATTACAGTATGATGTAATGTTTTAATTGTGTTTGGTTATTTTATTCTTCATGTTCTTCCAGACAAAAGAACGATATGAGAAATCCCTTGAAGAGCTCGACAAGGTGACCCCTCAGTACATGGAGAACATGGAGCAGGTGTTTGAGCAGTGGCAGCAGTTTGAAGACAAACGCATATGCTTTTTCAAAGACCTGTTAGTGGAGGTTAAGCAGCACCTAGATCTCTCAGCCAATCACAGGTGACACATAGGACAGTGTCCAACAACACGTTGGTCAGAGATTCCATGAACTGCTGAAAATAATGTATTTCTTTTATTTACTGAATTGTCTCCATAGATTCCAGACAATCTACCACACACTGGAAGACACGATCTCTGCTACTGATGCTGATGAGGACTTGAAATGGTTTCGGTTCAATCACGGCCCTGGCATGCCAATGAACTGGCCCCAGTTTGAGGTACTACAGCCCAGATATATAATAACAAAGTACACAATGTGGAGGAAGGCTCTGAAGATGTTCACTGTTTTCATGCCACCGACCCACAGATACACATTAGGTCACAATCTCTGACTTTACTGTATAGCAGGGACTACTAAGGGAGGATTGTTGTTGCTGTCTTTTTAAGATGAAGCCATGCAGTAATAGTCCTTTTATGTTATTTAGTAGAGTACTTGAATTGAAGTCCTTATTTATGTGGAGATACTTAGCATTTACTCTTAAAGACGGTGCTCTCACAGATGCAACTGTCCGAACCATCAGTCAGGAGGACAAAGAGAGAGACAAAGAGCCATATTTGATACTAAAAATGTGAGAGTAAATCTGTCCCTATATGTCAGCATGACAATGAGAGATGTAGTTAATGTCACCATCTTCCCAGCAGGAGGTGAAATAAGAAAAACAGAAGGAAAGCCAAATAAAAGCTGCTTTTTTTGTATGTTGCAACAATTTATAGTGCTGTTGAACACTCTTGCAGGAATAAATGTTCCACTTTGAGTGTTACAGTAAGTTTTTCTACTGTTTGCTTTTTGGAAGTTTTTTATAGAAAGGATTAAATCTTCACTGTGACGAAACACACACAATTTCATCAGCTGACTAAAATACTGAATGTCAGAAACAGCACAGCATGCTCACATCTTCATTACTTCTGCAAGCTATTGGCTGATTTATCTATACAGCTTTAAAGAAGCTGAAGTAATCCCTAAAGTAATTTCCTGGTTTGGGTCATTGCTGTATCCACAAACTAACATTATTCCACTATGTTGTTTTCATTAACTCTGTTCTACACTTGCTTTCCTTTTACTCATGTCTGACAGAATTTGGACTGCTACCATCCTCGATCCTTTAAGAGAAGGTCCATTGTAGTGAGTTCTGCATGGGAGGGCTGTTCTGTCACAGCCACCATGGGGGGAGATCTTTTTTTCCCCCACTATCAACACTCTCACTCATTATTGCTTCCATTCGTGTGTATGTTTGAGGTGGTTGTGTTTTTGTCACGTGGTCAATTAGTCCCAAGGAATATTAGTTAGCTACAGGCTCAATCCCTGCCATAGTAGAAAATGTTTACATAAACATGTGGTTCTCTTCCCACAGCCCAGATATGTCACAGAGCATCAGTGGTCATTATCCAGACTGGAAGACCTTTGATCTCTAAAAGTGTGAGAGGCCTGATTAGCACTTTGCAGAGCTCTGAGCTCATACTTAATGCTACTATTAAACTATTAGCTCCAACACAAAATTCATATCATGCTGCCATGTCATGATAGAGATTTACTTATTTAATTTTCACTATCATTCAAATAAGTTTTTCAAAACGAAACATCCTAAAACTAAACTACTTTTTTTTTTTTAAAATTGATCCACAAACAAAAAGATGGTCTGGACTATATGTAGCTGTGTTGAACCATCTCTCTTTTGCTCCACTCTCCCTTGTTAGCCTCTATTAGATGGGTGTTTCTTTTGTGCTGTGCTGCTTTCTACAGATGATGGATACTGTACGCACTTATATGTCTTGTTGTATCAGGCTGACACTGTACTATATAAACACAAATGCATGTACAGTTTCAAAATCTAGTGTAGATGTTGTAACTTGAGAAGTATTTCACTGGTTGTGCACATGCCTGTGATTTCCTCCCACTACTAGGTGTGAAGGCATGTTCTGAACCAAACCTGGTCACGCAGTTACCATATAATAGTCATATTTGCAGTAACTGATTATAATGTGTGTCTGTTTGTATGTTCCAGGACTGGTCCATAGACCTGAACCGAACACTGAGCAAAAGAGAAAAGAAGAAACCATCAGAGGGCGTCACACTGACAGGCATCAGTCAGACTGGGTCAGACCAGCCTGTTCAGCCTGCCAAGACCAGCAGCAGGTAGATATCTGATCAGTCACTGACTTTTCTGTCTCTAACAAATGCATGCACAATGAAAACAGAGCATCTGTCCCTAATGCCCACACACACTGTTTGCCCCCCTAGTACAAAGTTCCCACATCTCAAATAAACCAGCTCACTGCATGCAGCTTCTTCCTCTAAAGGAATGTTGCGTAAGGGAAGCTCCGGGAGTGACGTCTAGTTGTACTACACGTTTCCGTGGCAACAGTAAACATTTGTCACCGAGTATTGGGAAAGAAGTTGTCCCTAAGAGACCAGAGTCTGCTGGTACATAGCTGAAAGTGTGCCAAAAGTAATGTGGAAACATTACTCACACACACTGAGAGTTTCATAGCATTAAAATTGGTACTTGAGGCTTCAAAGAGGGCTGGATTAGGGTTTTTCAAGCCAAATACCTGCACTTGGATTTAGACATTCCTAATTAACAAAAATATTCAAATTTACGATATGTTTTATAATTTAGGGCAGCTAGACATCATATGGACTTTTTCTATCAAGATAAAACGGTGTATATCCACAAATTTCTTTATTTGTAGATATTTAAGCAAAATGTGAGCATAGAAACCTGGTTGTCCTCCAACAATGACATTAAATGCAGTATTTTTAATCATCGGTTCTGATGATGTAATTGAATTAGACATTTTTAAGTTTTTAATAGCATGATGTCATCTCTCTAAGCTGAGATAAGATAAGAAGTTATTTGTCCCTGCAGAGAGATGTGTGTAGAGTGTTGTGGCAACAACATGAGGACGTAACAGTAGTTATTGGAAACAGCAGAACACAGCTGATTAAGATCACACATCATACACAGAGATGAATTTGTAAAGATCTGAGTCACAGTTACTTGACTGTGTTTGCCTTATCTCGTGTCGGAGCGCTGTGTTTTAACTCTTCACATTCCTTTGCCACTTGGTAATGATGTTGCCATAATTTAATGTGCGAACACCGGCTGTCTGCCCTTACACAAACATCGAAGGTGGTGTGTATGCAGAAATCATGAGAGCACTCGAGGAGTGTGTAGAGGAGTCGACAAAGGGAATGTTAGGCACGGAAACTATTTGACCTATGAACTTGGAAGAGTCGACTGCTATGCTGTTCCCCCAACCACCACATACACTGGACATTGTTGTCCTGTCATAGTGGCTTTAAACTATTGCAGAAGAGAAGATGACGAGATGATGTAGTAAAACATCGCCAGTGAAGGCTTAAATAGTCCCACAAATGTAGAAAGCTTGATTGATATTACGGCGTTTCTATTAGTTTCATGTGATAATTTGGACAATGTTAAACTCCTCATCACAAAACAAAGGTCTGTTTTTATCTGTCACTATTTGTCATCTCCACTGTGAATGCTGGGGTTACACAATTTCATATACAATTGCTCATTCACTATTCTTCCATTGCACTTACTTTTCCAACTTCAGGCAAGTGTAAAAAGGTTTTGGAGTATGTTAAGATGTTTTTGAATTTCCAATGTTTACACTGTTGCTTTTCTTATGTGCAAATGGAAAATGCACATAAAAACAGTTAAAAGGAAACCTGAGTGTGTGCGCTGTGGTTAAAAGAGTAAATGTAAAGCAATTTGGATTTTAGATTTTGATCTTATGTCTCCCTCTGTAGTCACAGAGCTCTGATTTCAGATCAGAAAAACACTTCACAGTGAAGGTTTCATGTGATTGTGGTTTCAATTGTTTATTTTTTATTCAGCATCTGAAGGCCAGCCCTCATTGTTATCCACTTAACTTTTTTTTTACCTCATTTGAAATCTGAAACCTGGATGAACATGGGTTTAACACTCACAGACCCACAGGATAACACGGTACCAAAGATCTTTAAATAGTTGAGGTCAAGATTGTTTGTTGAATGAAAAACCATCCACAGTTACATTGTGCCATACGCCCACTAGATCAGTGTTTGGTTTAATAACTTCTCAGGCTCAACTCAGGGTGCATGGCATGACTATTCAAACAAAGGCGTTGACATTTCTTCGCTTGACATGCTCAAGGACCAACTGATAGCTACTGATGTTCATGGTCCATTAATTCTGTAAACATGAAGTAGAAACCTTGTGTTTCCTCTGATACTGGTCTAGTGCAAATTTTGTTCCTTGACTCAGAAAGTCACAATGGTAGGAAGTAAATTGCCCTTGTGCAACTTCTTCACAAAGATTTCGCACCTACTATATGCAGCCCAGAGCTGATGGTGTTTGATGTTTCAGTCAGGAAGTGTCTGTCAGGTTTTTATAGCTTTGAATTAATTATAGGCCTGTTGGTTTTAGTGGAAACTAAGAAGTTTTATGGTGTATGTTATATCTGTGTTTACCTACCACCAATACCTTTGTCCCCTATCACACATTATCTTCTCAGTTTCTTTGTAATAATAATTCACATTATTACACATAAATACAATAATTACTGGCTTATTGCTGGAAATTCAGTTTTTGTAACTACAGCTCCTTGATTTCAGACTGAGGAGACTCCTGATTTCTGCCTGGTGACTATTAATTTTGCTGAAATAGTATAATGGTCACTGGCAGATTTAAATTAAGTTTATCCCTGCGAGTTGGTTGAAAACTCAGGCTCAGCTGAATTGAATGCTTAATCAATTAAATTAATCTTATGTACTTGGCTTCACACATAATATTGCGCTAAAAGACTGAGACTAGACCTAAAGTCCTAAAAAAGGCGCTGTGTAGAAGACATGGAAATAAAGCACACTAACTGTGGTTACTAAGCAAAGCAAATATTATTTATAAAGCACATTTCATTCCAGAGGACATTCAATATGTTTCACATAAAAATGCATGTTTAAAACACATGTATAGTAAATGTACACCATCACTTTAGCATAATAACAGTCGTGTGGTGAAATCCCCAAACTGACAGACCTGCCCCGCCTTTTTATATTTGTTAAGCTACAACTGGACAATAGCTGTTCACTGGAGGGTTTAGTGAATGTGAAGGAACATTTCAACTTATGTCCACGTTTCATATTACTCTGTTGCTTCATTGTAAATTAATATTATAGTTTCTCAGAATATCAGTTGCAGTAAAAAAGGCTTGTTTCATCCTTCATTCAGTATTTGAGTGTGTGTGTGTGTGTGTGTGTTCATGTCAACAACTCATGTCTCACTGTGTCCCACGCTGTCAGCCTGACTGTACCCACTAATACAGCACCAGTGGGCTCGAATCCGTTTGAAGATGATGAGGATGAGGATGAGGAAGAGGAAAGAGCCGAGGAGCAGCAGACCACAGTCAACCACATCAGTGTGAATAAAGAGGAAATAAAAAAGTTGGTGAACAGGCATAAACTCTCCATCCACCTTTCTTTATCTGTCTTTGGATCGCCGTTCGTGCCTCGTCTCCTGCCGTCACTTTGTCTTAGTTACTTTGCTCCCGTCTTTCCTCTCTCTCCTCCTTCAGGTGACAGGTTGCTGTGTTGCTATGCATGGTCACTGGGATGGCATTGCACACAGAGCCAGTGTGTGTTTGTCCTTCATTCCTAACAGTGCCATGTCTTGCTGAACTTTACATGTTATGCGCATGGGTGCGCATGTCTCTGCTGGGGGGGGGTTCAAAATGTTTCTGTCTTACAGTCAGATCTGAATATTGACACACTTCTACACGTGTATGTCATCAATCAGTCAGTTTTCTTACTGTGAACAGGCAGTCAAACACATTAAACATTTACTGAGAAGCAAATTTATGAATTCAGCCTTTGGGCATCACACTGCATTTTTATTGGTATAAAATAACTCAAATATCCACTTAATGGCAGAAGTAAAGAGCAAGTAAACCAGTGTTAACAGTAGATTTTCACATGTGAACAGATCTGACTGTAAATAATTTGACTTTGTGCTGGTGTGCATTTATTGTTTTTCAACGTTCTGTCAGAGCCGAGTTCTCTGTGGTGTTTGAGTGGCTCCCTCTGTTGGCCATTGAGGTTAAACTCCAATCATGCATTCACAACAATGATTTATCTTGCCTTGTTGCTCTATTGTTCATGTGTCTTTTTGTTGTTTCTGAGCATCATGTATACTTTCACTTGAAGCTCTGGATCTTAAAGTGGCTTTTAAAACCTTTGTCATGCTGCCTGAACCGAACGCTTGCCTTGTAGCTTTGATGCAATACAGAAGCATGTTTTCCACTTATTTAGAACTGAAACTAGGATGATTGCAGGATAAATCAGTGTATTTGCTAATGCGTTCAGGCTTTTTGTGAGCTGTGACTGTACTTGGTGTTGTATATACTTTTCTGTTGTTCCTGCTTATGCCTGGCATGCTGGATTGTCCCGTCAATGTGTGTGGCCCTGACATGTAAATACACTTTCTAAGCAGCTCTTTTGTCTGTCTGTCCAGTGTTAGTAGTATGGAGAAGAGTGCGGACTGGTCAGATGAAGACACGAGTGGTAACAACCCTTTCTCTGCCAACGGTGATGGGAATCCCTTTGAAGATGAGCCGTCTTCTCCAGTCATGTCCGTACCTGTTAAAGCCCTCTATGACTATGAAGGACAGGAGCAGGATGAGCTGAGCTTCAAAGCGGGTACCTAGCAAACATGGAGTGAAAGGAAAAAAACTCAAACTAAATGATTAAAATTAATATTGTTTAATTAATTTCTTCTTGTGTTTTTAGGAGATGAATTTACCAAAATTGGTGAGGAAGATGATCAGGGTTGGTGCAAAGGTCGGCTCAAGGATGGAAAAGTAGGCCTCTATCCTGCTAACTATGTGGAAGACATCCAGTAATGAATTATCGCAGGTTAAATCAAATGTGAAGAAAGAAGAAGAAAGTGGTGAAGAGAAACAACAGTGTAGCTGGAATCAACAAGGTTCTGCCTTATTTTTAACCCTTTTCTCCCTGTTGATGACTGGACTGGAGTGGGAGATGAGAGGTTGCCGATTATAAAAGGACCACTTGAGGTAATGTTATTTTGACAGGAATTTAACCACATTTCCAGAAGATTCCAGGCGAGGAAGATCAGGAAGAAGAATTTGCTGTCAGTTTAAAATATGTTACTTAGGATCACATTTATGCTGTTACAGAAATAATAGCTTTTTAAGTACACATTGAATAAGACTATGAACTGTATGTGTGAATTTGTACTGTATATTGTTTAAATGAAACACTGGGGTGACATGCAGCCTTAATATGCAGGCCACAACCTATTCATTAAAGGAGGTGACCCTTTTAATAACATAACCAGCTCTCTGCTTGTTAGGATCCAGCACATACATGTTTTATAAATGTTTGATCTTTTGGACAAATAGGCCCTTATGTTGAGATTAGTGTGTCATATTTAACTTGATTTTAAATTAGTGCTTATATTATTTTGTCATTCCTTTCAGGGGTTTGTTCTTCCATTCAGTTCATAAACTGTTCTGGTTGTATTATAAGGAATGATTAAGACCAGTAAAACCTTATCTTGACAGTTTAGTCACTTAGCTCACAGTGGTTAGGTTTCCTCTAGTCACTGTAATTGAATGTATATTACTGATTGTATTATCTCACTCAATGACTGTTCACTTTTGGGTTTTTGCAAGAATTGACCCATTAACAACTCGAACAACTGTCCCGGCCTTTTTCATAAATCTCTACTTTCTTCTGATTGTAGATTCTAGTACTATGTGTTGGGTTGGGTTTTTTTATGCAACACTGAAATTTTCACCGACATTTATCTCACTTGAATCTTTGTGTTTTAGTTCTCTCACTTATGTCAAATATAAAGTTAAGGGAGAATATTTTAGTGTTTGTTTTAGCAATAAAACCACAGCCAAGTATGGCATTGCATACATACGTGCATGTAAATAGCCTGGTTTCAACATATTAGAACAAATTAAGCATCAAGGTTGAATGTCAGATGTGTACTTGGAAATTGATGATTGTTAAGTTATGATGCCACAAGTGCTTTTGTTCTACTCTTGTTAGATGCTGTGACTGAGAATCAGTTTGTACATTAATTCAATGTTTAATGGAAAAATATCCTTGTCATCTGTTATTTTGTTATATTTTTAAATATGATTATTTTACCCCTTCACAGAGGGTCATACTCACTGAGTTAATCAACAAATACTATGTGAATAATTGTTAATTTTCTCCTAGCACATATGACATAAATACATATACCTGATTTCATAACCTAAATATATGTAAACATTGTCAAGTATTTTGTTGGATTGCTTTTTTTTTTTCAAGCTTTTCACTTGTGAAAGCTCTAAATTCATTAACTGCCAGTGATGAAATCAGTAAAAAATGCTATTTGATGCCTTGAACTGCAGGACAAGAAGAAGATTATTTTTCTTTTTTCTTTTTAATAAAAGCAAGAAAAGGACATGTTTGACCTTGTTTTCAGAGCATGTTGTTGCCCTAATGCAGCAACAGATGAACTTACACAGTAAGGTTTGTAAATGTCCCACAACAATAATAAATGAATTTGTTGGAACAATGATAATGTCTTTCTCTTGAGCTTTCGGTCATCTAAAATGTCCCTAAATTTGATGAGTTGTGGAGTCATGAATGATCTTGTGCTTGTCACTTAATGGTAATTTTATTGAATGATTTAGTGAAATATAAAGTAAAATACAATTATTGAAGCTATAATATGCAATCTTTGCTCCACCATGATCTGTCAGCTTTCATTGATCACTGATTAGGAAATTACAATAAATAAGCAACTAAACTTATCTGTCAACTAGACATAACTGACCTATGACAGGTTAGAAGGGTGAGCATCACTCAGAAACCTTTAGAACCAAATATCTTTGCACTGCTGTCAGACTGATGAATGAATCTGGGTTAAAGAAGCCTTTGACAGCACCTCTCCACATTAAGACAAAAGCTGTAAAACTTAAATATTTACAGTATTTGTGTGAGAGTCCATTAGTTTAACACAGTACTGTGCTGTTAATAAAATAGAAATAATAAACGAGCAAATAACAGCAAGGACATGCAGATAGTTTCTGGGACAGAGGCTCAAATTAAAATTTAAAAAATGGTCACCACCCATTGCAATTAATAATTATTAATAATTAATAATTTTAAATTATCTCCCTGTAGACACTGTAAACAGGCTGTATTTTCACATTCTCAATTCTGAATATGACAGTACTGATATAGGCCTAATCTACTGGTATTTTATTATTATATAGCATTATATACACAGACCATAATTAAGGTCAATTAAGTTAAACTACATTACCCAGAAGCCTTTGCAACAATAACATAACCACGGGTTAGTTTGAACCAATCAGCACCAGACCACGGTGTTCCCCCAAACTGACGTGTCGTATTTAGTTAAATATTGAGGAACAAACCGTTGCGCCGTTTTTCATGCTACTTCTTTTAACCAACAGGCAGAAGAATGGCAGAGCCCAGTAAACAGGATATTTCTGCCATTTTTAAGAGACTACGCTCGATTACTACGAACAAGGTGAGAGTTTTATAAAGAACAGACGGTTGAGTCTTCAACGAGGAAGTCGGCTGAACTAAATAACTGACACGTCGCAGCTTGAGAAACGACAAAGCTAGCTTTAAGCATAATTTAACATTTATCCGATATGTGTCACGTTGACAGTCGTGTATGCGTATTGAAACGCGTCAGTTGTTTTGTCGGTAACATTTTATAGGAAAATAAACAGTCAGAAAACTTGTCAACGGTAATCACACGTAACGTTAGCAAAGTGGCTGTCAGCCTAGCTAGCTGCATTTTCACAGGTGGCGGCGTTAGCCCTGTTTGTATGAGATGTTTTAAAGTTCGTTTTATTTAAGATTCCTCAACCTTTTGGTCCACTTGGAGACGTGTGGGCGTAGGATGGAGACACCCTTGGTTGTAACTACAAATAAAATGGCATTTCTGCGTTTGTTTCCTTGCGAAATTAAACCTACTTCACCAACAGCTGTTTGAACCTGAAGGCGTCTAGACCCAATTTTACGGCCAACGTGCACTTCAGACCTTTATGGTTACACAAATGACACACTGTTTACTTCCACGTCTCCGTTATTGATTTTAGTCTTATCTTCCTGAATTAGGAGGCTGTTCCAACACCCTCCAGCATCATCTGTTTATGTTTTTGAGCTATTAAAATGAATAAATAATAATATGATATGTTTTTTCATCTATATTCCCCCATAGGTTTGTTTTGACTGTGCAGCCAAAAATCCCAGTTGGGCCAGCATCACATATGGTGTATTCTTATGTATAGACTGCTCTGGGACGCACAGGTCTCTCGGAGTCCACCTCACCTTTATCAGGTAAGTCATATATTTATATATATATATATTTATATATAACACTTTTCTAATAGCTGACGGTGTGCGTCACAATAAAAGCATCAAACTTGCATAAAAGTAACAAACATAACATCAACATGCTTGTGCTGGTTTTCTAATATGAATAGAACAATTCTGAAAAAGAGTCAAATTTAAGGGGGAAATGTTTTTGTGACCCCCACCTTGTTGCGTTAAACAGGTCTACTGAGCTGGACTTTAATTGGTCGTGGTTCCAGCTGAGATGTATGCAAATTGGAGGCAACGCCAGTGCAGTGAGTACCTGAGGGCAAAATATCAACAGACTGTAATCCCAGAATTACCTCACACACAGACACACGATTCAACTTGATCACTCCTGTTTGCTTTTCCGTGTGTGTTTTGACCTTCCCGTGGCAGATTGGGTTTTTCAATCAACATGGGTGCACGACCAGTGCTGCCAATGCCAAGTACAATAGCCGAGCCGCTCAGCTGTACAGAGAGAAAATAAAGACTTTGGCCACACAAGCCACCCGACGGCATGGCACTGAGGTAAAAAAACACCTGCATGTTCCTCCACAGACTGACACATAGCTCGAGCTGAGTCATTAAATACAACAGACTTAGGCTTCCTGAGTAGTACTGATTTGTTTATCTCCCCTGTGTAAAAACTTATCTGGCAGTGCACTGATAACTACAGCAGCTTTACTGCTGTTATTTCCCCTAGCTGTGGCTTGACAGTCAGGCTCCTCTCTCTCCAACATCACCAGATGACAAACAGGTGGATTTCTTCAGTCTGCATTCACAGGTAAAGCAGTGTGCTTTCCTTATCTACTTACCTGTTTGTTGGATATTCACACAATGACTGGATTAGTAATTTCACTATGTGTGTCTGTTTAATGCCCAGGATGTTCCTGAGAATTTGAATATGGCTAAAATGAGTCTCAGCTCCACAGTATCAGAGAAACCTGTAGAAAGAGAGGAAGACAAAAACGGTATCCGCTGTTTGTCCTGAATGTTTTAATATACATGGATGGATTTATCCCACTACAATTTATGTGGTTTCTTACATATATAGTAAACTTTTCAGGTGATCCAGACGAAGGTCCAAGTGTGGAAATGTTGAGTGTTTCTCCAAAAGCAAATCCAGGTTGGTTTACTGTAAATTCTTAGGAACTTTGTTTTTCTTTTAAAGCTATAGGATATATAACTGGGTTGTCCTTCAATTCTTCCAGAGCCATCTTCTCTTCTCAAAAAGAAGCCAGCCCCTGCCAAGAAAACAGTATGCACAAAGAAATATTTTTAAAGTATTCATGATCCATATGAATGTATATGTACCACCACTCTGCATTCAACGTCTCTTTTGTAAAATGTGTCCGCTTGCAGTTGGCCTCTAAGAAAGGTGGTCTTGGCGCTCAGAAGGTCAGCAGCCAGAGTTTCTCAGAGATAGAGAAGAAGGCCCAAGCTGCCGATAAGCTCAGACAGAAAGAAGAGGGTGCGCTGAGTGCCAAGAAGAACATGCAACCTGAGGAATCTATGTGCGTTTCTTTATAATTTTTTCATATATTTTTATCATCTCTGTGGTAATTTTTTGTGATTTTTTGTGTAATCAATTAATCATTTTGTGTTAATCATTAAGATTTACTTCAAAACTCCACCTTGGTAGAAATCTAGTTAATGTATGACCCAGCTGTTACTTTTTTGTGTCACTTCTGTTCATTCGTTTTTAAACTCATCTGCCTTCTTCTTCTCTTCTCAGCGCTCCATCCCTGCGACTGGCCTATAAAGATCTTGAGCAGCAGAGGAAAATAGAGGAGCAGAAGTTGAAGGGATTAGAGGGAAATAAGAAGGAGCAGGCTGAGAGACTGGGCATGGGTTTGGGCATCAGGAGGTACAATGGTGAACAAATAAATACTAGTCATCCCAAAGACAGTTGAGTACGTTCCTTGACGTCATTATTGCTCTGTCTCTGCTCTTGTCTGTAGTGGAGTTTCTCACTCTGTAACATCGGACATGCACATCATCCAGCAGGAGAATCCACTGAGGGCAAAGACCACCAAAGCACGGCGCTTTGATGATGATGACGATGAAGTTTCCTTCAGCTCTAAGTAAAATGAAGACAGGAAATCGTCATGTTCCCCAGCTGTTGATGACAGTTCAATTTAAAATGTTGTTTTTTCGCCTTTTTCTTTAGGGTCTTGTCCCGGTTTGATGATCAAACAGATACCTCTGATAGTTTCTCCTCGAGGTGGGGCGATGGAGATGATGGAGGAGGCTGGATGAAGGAGAGCAAGAAACCAGAGCCTGACTTCTACTTGTCTTCTACTATATCTTCACAGGATGACAGGTAGGATATTGTGTGTTTTGGCATACTGTCACTTTTATCATTTAAAACTAAGAAAATAAAGTTTTTGTTTTACATAAAGCATATTTATCTAATATGATTAGGTGATATAATGTGGGATGAAGAATAACATTTATCCTTTTGTAAAACCTAGAGACGCAGCTAACAATTACAAACAGCAAATGTCTAGATTTTTTTTTTTTTTTTTTTGGGTGAATTGTTTAGTTTATAAAAAATAAAAAACTAGTGGAAACACCCATTACAGTTTCTCAGAGTGATCTCAGTGATACATTTTTTAAATAAATAATACATAAATTTACTTGAGAGCCATGGTGACCAAAAAGAAATACAAAAAAGAGACACAACAACCAAAAAGAGCCAGCCAGCCATACCCAATTGTTTTAGTAGGCTAAAACTGTAAGATATTTATTTAATTTCTGACAAAGGAAAACATCAAAATGTCACATCTGAGAGACTGGAACCAGAAAACATTTGACATTTTTGAAATGTTATTATTTATTATTATTAAAAGAGTTGTCAATTTACCGTCAGTGGATTAATCTACTCATCACTGCAACAGTTTTCATCCAGCTGTCAGTCTTGTTTTATAATTATGGTGGAAAACGTAGAACAGATTGAAAAGATGTGTGTGTGCTGCACATTTGTGTATGTACAGTATGTCAATTTGTATCGTACTTGATAGTTGATTAATACTTTTGTCTGATTAAAATCAAGTATACAGTTATTGTTTAAGTTATTTCTGTTATTATATCAGAACTGTTTTCTTATTATTTATTTATTATCAGGCCCACAACCAGAAGAAAACCAGAACCACTACCAGTCTCAGACTCCAGAGAAGCTTGGAAAAAGTTTGGAGATGACGTCAAAGCCATCTCTTCTGACATGTACTTTGGAAAGCAAGACAACTCTGAAGTACGCAATCACAACAAACAAGTTGTCCTCTCCCAGTTTCTGTGTGAATATATGTTAAGCCACAGTGACAGTTTTCAAAAAACATTTTAAACATCTGAAAGGAACTATGTTATAGTTGTTGATATTAAGCTTTAAGAAGAAGAAATCTGAATTTGCTATTGTATTTTAACTTCAGTATTTATAAATGTACTGCATTTCTGTTCTTCAGTATGAAGCCAAAACAAGACTGGAAAGATTTGCTGGGAGTGCCTCTATAAGCTCAGCTGATCTTTTTGATGATCCAAAGAAACAGAGCGGTAAGAAGCTGCTGCACAATTGATTTAGGAAACTTAACCACAAACCTACCATAAATTACACATCTTAACTTCATTCCACTTGTATATGAAGATCCCAGTCTGCACATTGCCACATAAGGCTGCCTGTTGTGAAGGTTAAAAATTTATACCTAAGAGTAAAAACAACCAAGAACGAAACATATTAGAGGAGTCAAAACATTCAGGAAACATTAATAGTACAGCTGCCAGCGTTGTGTCATTAGAGCAGAGCTGACGTGTGGTATAAATAGAGAAAATAATATGACACAAGTTAGATGCTATAAAAAAAATCATGTGCCAATGACCTAAATGGGAGTCAACTCATTTGGTGAGAGAATATTAGTCTGTACAGTATCTGATGTTACACTGTTAGGTGCAACAGAGGATGCTGCCTTTGACAGACCCTGTAACAGCTGTCAGAGTGAGACCTAGAATTGTTACTTTATTAACTATTAGTATCCTTGGCTAAATATGTTAATGAAAATTTTATCATGCAAACTAAGCATGGATAAATAATGAGAAAATAGGCCCCAGGGCACAGACAGGTAAGAGGCCCCTCAGCCCTCCTGCACAGGAAACGCAAACTGAAAGAGACTCAGAGTGACTGCAAATGAGGCTGTCACATTCTCTGTGGTCATCATGTGTCCTATGTCTCTTTGTGGTATATTTCTGGTCAATTTGTATCTCTTTTTGACTCATTTTTCTTTTTGGTAGCTTTTTTGTCTCTTCGTGCTCTTGGTTTTCTTGTCTGCTTTTGGTCATTTTATTTGGCTCTTTGGGACCATTTTGTGACTTTTTGATTTTTTTTTTGTCTCTTTGTGGTTATTTTGTGTCTACTTTTGATTGTTTTGGTCTCTTTCTTTTACAGTAACTGAGCTCTGTGACTTTCAAACAATAAATATTAACACCCATTTTCTAAAGCGACTGGCCAAGGGGCCCTTTTACCTCTCAGGTTTGTTGGCCTGTTACCAGTATGCCCATTCAGTAATCTGTCCATGAGATTAAGTCATTATACTTAAGTTAAGTGTTTCTCCCCTGCAGAATATGAACCACTCCTGAGAAAATTCTAAATATGAGAAAATTAGTTAATGGCACAAGGTCTATTGAAATTTTGCACATGCCCATTGTTCTCCATCTCTCTCCTTGACTCTTTGTCTTGTGTTCACAGCGAGTTCGTATCGTCTGACCAACATGCTGCCCAGTGCTCCTGACATGGCGCAGCTCAAACTTGGAGTGCGCTCAGTCGCAGGAAAACTCTCTGTCATGGCCAGCGGCGTAGTTAACTCAATTCAGGTCGGTCATAAATAACATATGACATAGAAACTTACAAACCAAGATCATACATACTTACATCTTGCTTGAATACAAATTCTTACAGTGTGTATCGTCCTGATTTTTTGTTGTTTGTTTTAGGATCATTACAGTTCTTGAGCCATGTTGCTTCATATCTTGGATTCAGCATCTGTAGACGTCCTGTGATTACCAGAGATAGATCATGTTCCCAGTGAGTGGTGGTTTCTTACCTGTGGCGAAGGAGAAAGCTCAGCCAGTGCTGTGGGCAAATCTATTCTACGCCACATCAAATTTACCCCAGAATTACCTTGTATAAATCAATATCTAGTTTTCTAATTAGATAAAGTAAATACAACATAAACAAGATGACTGAAGCACAATATTTGTTCCTCCGCAGTCATGAATAATGATTAGGTTGCTTTGAGGTTTTGGGGTTTAAATATTTAGAAATACTGTATGTAGCAGTGTGAACATTCTGGTGTTATGAAGGAGAGATTTGCTTTTTGATTCTGTTAGTTAATGAGGT
The DNA here is from genome assembly GCA_032362345.1 of Sandelia bainsii. Lineage (NCBI taxonomy): Eukaryota > Metazoa > Chordata > Actinopteri > Anabantiformes > Anabantidae > Sandelia > Sandelia bainsii. The sequence goes on along the minus strand of JAUMHL010000016.1, from coordinate 12,145,466 downwards.
CAAAACCCATGTAGCGGAGACAACTCATTGGTTAAGTACTTATGCTCATCACATGCACTCTTTAATGCCATATTGTACTTCTTTTTTAAGTCTTGCACCTTCTCACAGGTTTCAAAGTGTCCTTTCTGTCCCCAAAGTGCACTTATGTTTGCTCTTCCACAGATAGGACCAAAAGCTGATAACAAGGCCTTGGGGAACCACATTATAAATTGATATTGGCCTCTTTAGCACATAAGCATCAATAGCCTGCAAAGAGCTACATTTTTCAATGTTTTTGCAGATGCACCTGTAAGTACAGAATGACATGGAGCTTGACCAACTATTAAATACTAAGCTTAAATGAAGAGTTGGGCATTTGGGAAATGTGCTTCTTCCCTTTCTTGTCGAAGTAGAGAAGAGGGCTTACAAAGGGCATACACTCTTGCGTATGTCTGGATAATATGTAGTGTGAGCCAGCACCTGATTAGCTTAGCTTTGCTTAGCTTAGCATAAAGACTGGAAATGGGGCAAAAATCTGCTTACTAGCACCTGTGAAGCTCACTGATTAACTTGTCACAATGTTTGTTTAATCAGTACAAAAAAGCAAAACTTAAAATGAGAAATTGAGGTTGTGCGGGGGAAACTGTGGCAGACTTTTATTTTTAATGCAAAACTTGTATGTTGTTTTCAGACTTGATGTAAAACAAACAGTAAAACAGGTTAATTAACGAGCTTTAGAGGTGTTGGTGGACAGATTTTATTACTACCTAGCCATAGATAACCTTATGCTAAGCTAAGCTAACTGATTTCTGGTTGGGGCTTCATATTTAACAGGCCATACAGAAGCAGTCCCAGTCTTCTCATCAAAGTCTTGGCAAGAGATTAAATAGTTGCATTTCTCAAAATTACAAAATATTCCTTTAAACATTATAACAAAACGTTAAGCAATCAGCTTGATAGCACTATATTGATCCTGCTTGATGCAGGTCAGTTGCAATATGTGTAAAGTTGTTTTTCTTAATCCAGTTGCTTTGAATTAGACACTTTAAAGACACAAACATGAATATGGTCAAAATTATAATATATTATAATAAAGATTTATTGAATTTATGGTGGTGCCTCTGTTGCTCCCTGGCTTATTATCGAATGGTAGAAGACTCTTGAAAGCGAGGGTTTCCTCGTGGTGGGACTGGTCATTTAAAAATGAATGTAAACAATCCCTTTAAATCCTCCACTGGAGCCAATGTTATTTTTTGTTGCTGGAACATGCAGCCAAGCTCCAAGTGTTATTTTTAATTACGTCACACAACAGAAGTAATGATGAGACGGAACTACCACTAGGGGTTGTGTGATTTTTGGATTTGACATTTAAAAGCAATAGAAAAACAACTTGATATTTGTTAATGGCTTATTGAGAAGCTGCAGCTTGTGCTTTAGCATTTAGGTAAAGTTTGCCATGATGCTAAAAATGCTACTTCACGTATCTAAATTGTGCAAAGTTAAGGGACTAGTGTTTTTATAGCTCATTTGGCAGAGGATAGTTATATTGAGCAATTTCTGTACTGCTGATGCTTCTCATGAGATCGGTTAGTTGAATATGAACACTAAAAGAGGGAGAAGTGAAAGTTATACATCCTTTATTGATCAAATATTGGTTTCTCAATCACTTTATGCCTTACTCCAAAGATATCTGGTTAACTCACCCTCATATTGCAATGTTGTGGAGTCATCTAGTTACCTTATTTGCACATTTGTCAGAAATTGCACATGGCAGCTTTTGCTTGAATGTACTGTATTGTAATTTAACCTTTGCCTCTAAGTTGACAATGCGTCCATGTAAGATTGTTTGTGTCTTCTGTTGTGCTAAATATTGTTAAATGTTACTTGGAATAGCTTGTGTAATTTGCATGTCCTTTATACTTATTACAACCCACAGACACATGCTGAATAAAAGATGGCGTACGGCCACTGGGATGAATCCATTAAATATTAATGGAACTGCATAAAACGCTATGAACTGCTACATACAATGTTGTATAGGGCTTTGAATTATCATTTATATAAAGCTACTAATAATCACATTTTGACCATTTTCAAAATGTAGTTAAGTTTTTTGGAAATATGGAATGCCAAATAAATGGCTTGTGCCTCAACTCTTGTCTCCTAATTTTATCTAAATAGCAATCTTGCATGTGTTTGCATACCCTGTGGAAATGTCTATTTTTTAATTACTCATTTAGTTTATAAATGATGCAAAACTCTAATTGTAATTCTCCAGAATTAAAGTCGATGTCCTCTAACGTCTGTGAAGATTCTCAGTCATCCAGGTGAAGTTGTGTAGAGATGATGTCCTCTAACATGCTGTATTGTTGAGACAGCAGTCCAAAAGCCAGAATATTCACAGGAAAGCTGCAAATGGTCACTGGGGAGACTGGAACATGAGAATGTTTAGGTTTGTTTTTTTTGCTTGATTTATGTCTTTGGTAATCAAAAAGTAATTTTGTGTCAGCTGACTAATGAATGAAACGATAAATTCTTATAGTTCTACCTGCAGACATCATGAATCCTGTGTGGACAAATGCTGGCAGTCGCTTACGTGGCTGGATGACGCGTTTAGGGTGCTTCTTTTCCTGTCGGAATTATAACTTACAGTTGGAGAGCAGATAAATGATCGAATACGTCTGTGAACATAATGAAACCTGCGTATTTACATTTTTTACGTAAAATACTAAACATCCTCTGAACTAGTATTTTTATAACAAGGTTAGTTTTTAAAGTTTGCAAACAAGGCAATGTAGATGTTTGTATTTACGAGCTTTCACGGAGCTCTTGAATGCAGCGTTTTTCCAGGGAACTTGAAGAGTTGTTATAGCGGTAACATTTGCTAAATCAAGCTGATAGTCGTACCTTTTTCGAATTAGCACCAGACATTATGCGCTTATTTGCACAACAAGTGTCTTATTTTAATCTACAACGTAACGAATAGGTGTTAGATATATTTTCTGTTGGGCCTTTTAAATCCCTTCACAGTAAAACACACCAACAGTGAGTACCAGTGTGCTAAAATGCCTACTGAAGTAAAGCAAAGGAAGAAAACTCAGTCGCAAAAACACAGTGATGAAATAACCGAAACGACGTCTGCAAACTGCAAAGATGAAGCTCAAAAAGTGAAGACGGAAACTAGAAACAAACCAGGAGCAAATAAATTGAGCCTGGACATTAAAAGTTTGATGTGTCTATTGTCGCTTGTGGCGTGTGGAGCTCTGAGTTGGTGAGTAAAGAGTTGAATATTAATCCTAAAAGTTGCTTTTTGTGTAGTGCACGCTCTGTTAAAGTGCTGTTTTCTTGGTTTCAGGGTGGTGCTACAACAGAATGAGAGGTTTTCCCAAATTGAAGAGAAGTACAAATCTCTGCAGATGAAGACTTCAAGTCTCTTCGACATGGAGGAAGACGTCTTAAAGGTGTCTAAAAAGGTGCGTTTGATTTATAGTGAAACAGACTTTGAGATGCACTGAAAAAATAATGTTTAAAGGGTAATTTCACCACCACAGCCATGTAAGTCTGAATATATGTGACCATGTTTTGAGATACTGGTTTCCGGGACTTCTGCATCCACCTGAATATAATGATGGGTGAATCCAAGATTCAAAAAAACTATATTAATCATAGAAGTAAATTGAATGGAATGGCTATTAGTAATTTGTGCACCACACATTAAACTACATGCATAGATAGATAGACAACTTTATTAATCCCCAGAGGGGAAACTTGGGTGGTCAACACTGTACAACAATTAAGACAAGAACAGGACAGCTCACAACCACACTAAACAAAAAGAAAAACATGAGTCTTCTACCACACAAGAGGACATAGTGGACTCTAAAAACCAATTAATTTCATGATAAAAGAATAAATAAATCACAGATAAGTACTAAACATAGTTACTCAGACGTACAATATCAACAGGGGTCTCATTCAGAAATTTCACAGCAGTACCAATGTTCTGTGGAGCACCTTGGCATCTTAAATTGGTCACTCATCATACTTTTCAAAACATGAAAGGCATCAAATAGGGGATGACCCTCAAACTGAAGTAAGGCTTTTACTCTCCTTCTGGTCCTTTTCTCAAAAACAGTCTCTAGAGAATCAGGTGTCAACCCTATTACAGAACTAGCCTTTTTTAATTAACTTGTTGATCCTGTTCCTTTCACTGACAGTGATACTATTTATCCTAACTATATATCCCCAACATATGACCCCATAAAACAAAGCACTAGCCACAAAAGTCTGATAAAAGGTATTTAAAAATGTTCTGCTAATCTCAAAAGACTTTAGATTGTACAAAATTCTCTGGCCAGTTTAATTTTCAATCTATGTGAACTCCCAAATATTTGTAAGAGGAAACTATTTCGATCTGCTGATCATTGATAACTACTGGTAGCAGCCTATCTTTCCTTTTTCGGAAATCGATTACCAACAGTCTCAAAGATGTGAGGGTGGAGACATGACCCACAGGGACAAATTTTAACATCCTGGACAAATAAAACCAAAACTATCAAATCTACTGCGTTATGTGAGTGAAATGATCCTTTAAGTTTGCAACAAAAGCTCTTCTCTTTGTGGTTATAAAAAATATACATAGATAGTATTTGCTTAATCACTTTTAATGAGAAAAGAACAAGTACAGTGAGGTAATGACTCATTCCCCATCTGGACCTTAACAACCCCCTCCATCATTGGATCACTAGAAAGATTGGAGATGGTTCTTTCTTGCATCACTTTCTCAGTTCACTTATTTTGTCTCCTGTTTGCATGAGCTTTGTTTGCTGCTGTATGTATTATGTATGAATACTGAGGACCACAGAGCTCCTACAGAAACAGCCCTCCTGTTTTGTGTTGCGGCTGCAGCTCTCCACCTCTGAGGACGACCTGCAGGAGGCACTCTCCACCGTCTCCTTGGCGGCAACACTCCAGCAGGACATCGCCGCCCTCCACGTGGCTGTCATGGCGATGCAGGCTGACGAGAACTCCGCCTCCCGTGACCTGCAGACAGTCAACGCCCACTTCCTCAACGTGACGGAGACGTGGCAGGAGCGTCTGGGCAGCATCTCCTCCGACTTGGCTGCCCTGAAGGCTGAATCACGGGAAGCTCACACTGGAGCCACGGAACGGGTGAATGAGGCTGAGCGGAGGGCCCGGTTGCTGACGGAGAGGTTGGAGGAGCTTGAGGACAGCACAAAGAGAAACGCCCGAGCTCTGGAGCGCACAGAGGAGGACGACGCCAAGCGAGCACAGGATCAGCTGGACTGGAACACCAAACAGATCCATAAGCTGGAAGAGCAGATCAGCAGCCTGATCAAGAGGGAGGCTGAACTCAACTCCGAGCTACAGGAGCACATTCCTCGGTTACAGGAGTGTGAAGAGCACCTGCCGCAGGTGGAGGAGGCAGTCCGCTCCATCCTGAGGCTCGGGGGTGATCTGAGCGGTGCGGAGAAGAGGCTGGAGGAGTTGACATTACAGGTGTATGGGACTGAGGACAGTATGTTGAAAGCCCTCAGTGAAATCCTTGAGATCCGGCAGGAGCTGGACACTCTGCAGGCTCAAAACAGCATCCTGAAGATGAAGAATGAGTTGTCCGTGGTCAAAGAGGCAGTTCGTGAACTCACCATGGTGTTGAGGGAAAATAGGATTGATAACGAAAAGGGCTCTGACACTATAGAAGAAGAAGGGTGGAAGGAAGAAGAGGAGGATGAAGAGTGAGAAAAATATGACCAGGATGAACTGTCTCTACCTTTTCAAGATGACCTCACTGAATGATGCTATTATTATGATTTAGCTACGGTGAACGAGATGCACTGTCCTTTTTTTTTACTCTAGAAGACCATTCAAGTCCAGTATTAATGTTTTATAAAGTTATTGTCACTAAATTGTTTGAAATTCTATTTTAGTTGTTTAGTTAATGCAGCATCACATCCATTATTCTCAAACCAGCCTTTTTCGCTGATACAGTATATAAAACACTGTTAAGTCTTTCTGGATGAAACTACATTAGAGAGCGAATGATGCATGAATTTCAAAAATATTTCATGCAGAAATTGCAAATATTCTCTACTTTCAGTTTCTGAGTTTTGCAGATTTTTCTGATTTTTAATTTTTTGTTAGAAAAACAAGCAGCTTGACGACTTTCTTTTCTCCGTTTTTTTTTGTTTTGTTTGTTTATTGGAATTTTTCTTTACTGATGCTTTTTTTTTAATTATATAGACCAAACAATTAATCAAGAAAATAATCATGGGTTGCAACCCAAAACTACTTGTGTGGAATTAACTTTAGTGTTACTCTAGACTTGATATCGTAATACCTTTTTGTTTATGATGACTGTTCTGTCTGAACTTCGATTAGCTGAAAGCATTGCATTCATTTCATCACTGGGTTTATTTAATATTTAATAAAATCAACTTTTTTAAGTAAAAAAGTCTGATTGTTTTCAAAAATTTGTGTCACTCACTTATTTAATGCTGCCTGTGTTTTTCATGAAGGGAACTAACTTTAAATTATCTCTCTTAATGTATGATTGCTTTAAATAACTTCCTCCTGTTCTTGCTGCACCTAACTTTATGTTCTTTTTCAGTGTGAGGGCGTCAAGCTGATGCTGGAGGATCTCAGAGGTCAGTGGGAGGTTCTGCGGCCTCAGCTGGAGGGTTTGGAGCAGGACGTCCGGCAACTGAAGGAGTGGAATTCTGGGCTGACTGAGAAACGAACTGAGCTGCAGATAAGCCTCAGCACACTGAGAGGCACTGTGGGACAGATTGAAGAACGCACCTCAGCCATCACTAAGGAGTTTACCAACAAAGTATGTCAAAATATAAAACTTTTTACCATTTCTAGTGAGAAAAGAGAGTTGCTCGGCTAAAAGGAGTGTAGTTCTTGAATTATACCAGAGCCACATGTGATTCCAGATGCTGGGAACAAAATTATTGTTCTTTATTTTCTCGATTAATAATTTATCTGTAAAATGTCAGAAAGTGAAACAGAAAAAACGCTTATTTAAAGTTTAAATAAATTAAATTAAATTTATAAAGTTTCAAAATAGTTTTTACTTACAAACATATTTTCTCAACCCCTGTACTTCTTCTGTTACCCCTCTAGGTGGCATCAGTGAGGACTGACGTGCGCAGGATGGACGGCCTGCAGACTGAGCTGGACTCACTGCTCACTCAGGTTGGAGAACTAGAAGACAAGGCCGCTCAGGTGGAGCGCAGCATGGTCAAACGCATAGGGGATGTGTTGGCCAGCAGCATTGACAGAGTCTCAAATCTCCGTGCTGCGTCCGAACGCAACACGAGGGCCATAGATCAGCTGCGCAGAAACATCCCTGAGCTCACTGCAGCTGACAAACAGATCTCTGAGCGCTTGAGGGATCTAGAGAGCGGCAGAGCTCGTCTGATACGAACAGTGACCTTTGCCAGTGACCTCAAACCAAAGGTGGCTGCTATTAAGAGGGACTTTGGGGCGTTGGAGCCCCAGCTGTCAGATCTGACTCTGCGGATAGGACGATTAGCAGAGGATCTCACTAAAAGAGAGCAGGAGATTGCTGAGCTTAGGCAGACATTATCTAACCTCACTGCAGTGGAGGGAGATTTAAGTGTTACAACTAAACAGGTTAGTGAAATAGCTGATATATCTGATATTGGAGAGATGCACATGCCAACATGAAAAACTTAATTTTGGGCTTTAGCTTAGCACTACATCTGTTCAGCTGTTATACTACTGTTTAAAAGCTTTGTTGTAATAAATCTGGGACACTGTTTACCAACCATTTCAGATGTGTGAATGTGAACAATCTGGTGAAACCGTTCAAGTCAAGAAGTTAACTCAGTGCTTTCAGATAATGATTTTTTTCCCAGGGACAATAGATTTTCCTTCCCGCATGTAAAAAATTTGTACAATAAGATAAATTTGATGTGTTCTAGTGAAGTGGACTTGCAGCTGCAGCAGCCGATGTTGCAGCACACCTGGAAGAGCTAAAACTAAGCATCCACAAAGAAAATCACCTGTTATCTGATGAAAAAGTTCAGCAGAAGGTCTTCAATCATTATGCAAAAGAAATGTTTTACATGTCTAATATGTGTTATCACAGTTTATCAATAATGTCGTGCTTTAATAAGTTGAGCTTTATAGAGAGGTTTACTCAGTCCGTTCAGAAATATTTTCCGTGTTGAGATGGATTCCTATTTGGGTTTCAACATGATTTTTGCAGCCATTGGGTGCACCCTGCTGATCAGTAAGCGTACATTATCATCCCCACCCATATTATCAATATATCAAGGGTGATGTAACAGTAAAGGCAGCTCAACTAAAGCAACAAATCATTGTTCACACAAGAAATCATTCCTCACAACTGTGTTGACATGTGTTTTTATTATTGTAAAAAAAAAAAACAGCATGTAGGGAGTAAACAAAGGAGTGCTCAAAAAGGGCTTATTTCGAGGTTCAAAACAACTGCCTTTGCACTGAAAATGTAAAGTCTAACAAAAAAATTAAAACAGAAAATAAAATTACAGTGCAGAATGATGTGGATATGAATTCAAAGATCAGCAGTCCAGCTCTGCCCCACCTCGCTGAGATAAGCCTGTGAGTGTCTGTGTGCTCTCCTGCAGTGCTTAGAGACGAGAGAGAGTCTCATCTTCACCTTCTAGCTTGATTTCTCGTCTTCCAATTCATCCATCACAGTTTCTAAGCTCTCCACCTGCTCTGGCTCCACACTGCTGTCCTCCAGAGCAGAAAGCCTATTCTCCAGCTCCTCCACCTGTTGACCCAGACTGGAGTCCTTCAAAGCTAGCTCAGTCTGGGCACCACCCAGAGCACCTATGTTGGACTGGATCTCCTCCAAACTGCTTTTCAGTGCTTCCAGCTCCTGTTCCAAGCCAGTTTTGGCTTTCTCCACCGCCTGCCCCTGCGCAGCTAGAGTGCTTTCATGAGTGTCATGCTTTGCAAATAGTGATTCCAATTTCGAGGTTATTTCTGACAATGATGCGGACAATGAATCTCCACTCTCCTCGGAGGCCTTAACTCTGGCCTCCAGGTCATCAGACCTTTTCTGGGCCTGAGCAGCTGCCGCTTGCACCTGCTGCTCCACGTTTCGAACAGCATCGGCGGCCTGCTCCACCCCGCTCTCCAGTGTTACAGTTTTGTCCTTCAGAACCTGAACTCCAGCTTCTGCTGCAGACAGTGACTGCTTCAGACTCCCGACAGCATCTTGTACTACCGATCTCATCGTTTCGACTTCTTTAGACAATGAGACTACCTCCTGGTTGCGAGTCTGGAGCTCATCTCTCACAGCACCTATCTGATCCCTGAGTGAATTAGCTGAAGAATCAGCATCCTGTTTGGCTGTTTTGATTTCAGCTACAGCATCAACAATGGCAGAAAGCTCCTCTTTGATGAGGGCAGGATCTTCTATACCACCCAGACGGGCTTTGAGATCAGCCAGCTGGTTCTGCGCCTCGCCCTGAGCTTCGGTGAACTCAGCCACACTGGCTGTGATGGACTGACTCACCTCAGCCAGGCGGTCCTCCACAGTCTGCTCCAGAGAAGAGAAGTCCCTCTCACGAGCCTCCTTCACCTCCTTGATGCCCTCTGAGAGATCCCTGAGTAGATCATTTTGGAGCTTCTGAAGAGCCTCCTCCACCCTCCTCGTCTCCACCTCGCCCTTCTTCATCCGAGTAATAGCCCCCTCCAGCTCCACCCGTGTGATGCCAAGTGATGACTTCAGCCCATCCACAACACTCCTCAGTGACTCCACCTGTACAAGAAGAAAGGAAAACATATCAGTGGACAGTTCCAGCTACTTTTTCATTCATTTTATCACCAGCACAATGTGACTGTAAATGTTTCCTCTACATATATACAGGGCTACACCACGATACAAGGCAAACAGGGGCACACACCATGTCAAGCTACAGTTGCTAACTTAACATAAGCAGCCTTTGTTCTCCAGAACAAGACTGATATACCTCAACTTCCATTTTTACCTTTTCCAGATGTTTTTCTTGTGTACATTTGTGTAATTTTTTTATTTGTTATCTCTAATATTTAGTTTTGAAACAAAGTGTTTCAGAGAGTGCCAATTCATGCACTACATAAAACAAATGGAGGGTGTCCACTTTATCTTGCTAGAGACTTCAGTGTCAGTATTAAGTCATCTTTATCTGCCCTGTGCAACATCACACTCAGCTGTGGTTTACATCTGTTGTTATAAAACTAATTTAGGAAAACTAAAAAGTAGTTTATCTTAATACACATTGTTGTATATACACCCAACCCCCAAATGTACATACAGTACTATTAGTATAATGTACACAAGTACACTAGCCTCTTTAACAACAGTGATATATGCATTTCCCATATAATTTGCCTTTCATACATACTAATACAGATTATTTATTAGCACTTCCCACTGACTCGCATCATTTTCCACCTACCTGTTGAACCACATTCTCCATTTTACTGCTCAGTTCAGCGCTTTGCCTTGCGCTTTGCCTTGCGCTCTCCTCATGCCTGGCGCTTGTGTGCCGGATTTCTTCCACTACTTGCTGTAAATGAAAAGCAGCAAAACCTGCAGCGCCTATTAACGCGATGTAAAACACCGTGGTCACAAAATAACCGAGGCAGCTCCCTGACCGTGGCTCCTGAGGCCCGGAGCCACTCACTCCATTAGTATTGGTACTTTTTTGCGTTTTCTTCACGGCATCATCTTGGCTGGACGCAGCGCTCTTCTCGCTGGAGCTGTTCTTATTTCGGGTTTTCGCAGTCATTGTCAGGGGTAGCTCGCCGAGATTTGTGTGTGTGTTAAGTGATGTGAGTGCTGCTGGTTTTGCAGTCGTGGATGGAGAGTTTTTCCAGTCCAGGCCCACTGACTGGAGCAGCAGCGTATCAGTGAGCGCGTCGTGTCTTTCCACAGGGCTTTTCGTGTTGAGGTATGCGGATGGGGGTTGTCCCATGTTCAACTTCGGGCTCTGTGTTGTTACAGTGAATGACTTCCAACACCAGCAATAAATGATAATAAATGATTCATACTACACTTCGCTGATTATGTTCTGTTTTCATGAGACACCCACTTCACCCAAAGTCAAGAGTGAAGTTTCTGCAGAAGCATCTCTGTGGTGCAGCAGCGATGGTTGCCTCTACATGGCTTAGACAGCTTCACTGAGTGTTTCATTGTTTCACAGAACTTCTGTCAAAACAAGATTTGGATCAATGAAACTTTTTAAGTAACTTGAATTGAGAAAATGTCACTATGGCGAAGGATAAATGATGCGCCACCTTGGGGAAACCCCTTGCAGGCTGTCAAATTGGGATCAAAGTCTGCATTAGGAATATAAAACTGTTTATTATACATCTATTATTGCGGTGACACGTTCATAAATGCTGTTACACCCATAAGACGCTGCAGACTGATGCAAACTTTGTGCAAGACGCTCTTAATGAAGCAGAACAGCGCAGGGAGGGTCTCTTTCCTCCTCCTAGTGTGCTCCTCCTTTCATACGTGGCAGCTGCAGTCTCGACACTGCAGGCTTCAGACATATCCTGTGATTACAGCTCTTTACTGAGAAACACACCAGAGCAACCAGCTAAAGTCACGGCTTTTATGTCCATAAAAAAGCAAAAGGTCCTTTCAATAACTGCATTTCAATGTCTGTTTTAAGTGTAAACAGTAATTTTATTTAACTAACACGTGACTATATCAAATAAAAAACGGAAATATTGCAATAGAACTCTTATTAATTTGACATGATTGGTTGTTTTAATACCCCATGACACTCATGTAAGCCAATATCACCATGTACAGTTTATCTCTAACTTTGACCGTGTGTTTTATTTCTTGGCGATTATTTTTAGACCAAACCCTAAAGTACAGTCTCCCAGACAGACAATTATTACTTTTTTGACATTCTTAAGAAAAAAGACGGAGAAATCAGGCCATTTATGTTGTTCTTGTTAGTAAAGTGGAGAGAAACGGAGAAAGGACCAATTGATGTTCAAACCTCGGTCTAGACACTAGATGTCACTAAAAGAGTGTTTTAGGCTCAGAATAAACACTGAAAGTATACACAATAGCCCTTTTGTCAATTTCACAATGTAGTATACAATGACAAACGATTATTATTTATAAAACAACTATAAGTTAGCTATTCTGTCATCTGTCTAAAATAGGCAAAACGACTAATGGCATACATTGTACTGACAGACATTTTATCTGTAAATACCAGAATATGCAAATGAATTTTGAGTTCAGTGTGTAATTTACATAAAAAGATCTATAACAGTTATATAATAATATTTATTATATACATTATTATAAATAAAAGACGGGTTTCCTTCAATGTGTTGTCCAAAAATAGGTAAATTATAATTTATTTTGGGGGAGCATTTAACTTATAACAAACAAAAACGGAATTAATACTTAAAAACTATACTATACTATAAAACGTATATACTAGCAGTTTAGTAGTATTCTAATGATTTCAGTTTCTATAAATACAGGTAAGTTGCGTATATTTACTCGTATTCACGTCTTCAACTAGAGGAGTTTCCGAGCAGAACCTGAACGCAGCATGACGCTCCTCACGGACGCCGTGACAACAGACGCCGTTCCACCGACGCGCTGTCCAGGTGTTCGGTGTAAGATACTGCAGAGAGCCGAGCCGTTTTGGAGGTTTATCGGTACATCTGCGTGAAATGGCCTAACGTGAGATATTTCGTTTCCGAGCCCGGCTGAAATGTCGTTTTTCTGCTCACAGTCTCCCGGCTGTCAGAGAACGAAGCGGAAACAGGGTTAAAATTAAGACTAACGCCGGGATGAGAATTTGACCTGTGTGTTTATACCGCGTAGTGGAGAAAAGCTAGCGGTTAGGCTAGCCAGACAGCTCAGACACCCGGCGGCGGCGGCTTGGACACTGGATTTGTGCGACCATGGCCGGACTCATAAAGAAGCAGATCCTGAAGCATCTCTCCAGGTCAGTGCTGAGCGGCGGTCAACGAGAAAAGGGCGACAAAGGGATTCAGCTGTCAAACATTAGCTAAGTTAGCTATCACTGAACGTTACGAGCGAAAACCAAGTGATAATGTTTGCTGGACGTGGATGGAAACGTTTCATCTTGTGTATTTATATGTTAGCACCTCTCTCCGGTGTCTGTCAGACTGCCAGTTGCGTTTTCAGTCGATGTCACGGTCACTGACTTGAGACGTGGCTTCTCCGCTAACGTGCTAGCATCGGTATTAGCTAGTGAACGGCTAATCCGTCGGCATTTAACTTGGCTAAAGCAGGTTGAACCACTTGGTTGAATGAGTCAGATGTGTAAAAAAAAATAAAAAATCTCAGTCTTCGCCTGAAGGCAAATTATTTCCCTGCAGTAGCTATTCGGCAACATAAATAATATTACCATCGATATGGTTTGATATTAATTTGCAATAGTGAAAAATTAATTGTGAAGTCAGAGCAGGGTTTGCAGTAGATTGCGCAAGGGCAATTTAGCGGGCTGCGGGTGTGTTTACACGAGTTTAAACCCTGCTTACCTGGTGTTTCAACACTTACCCTTCCTGTTACACATAATACAGAGTCTACATGAACCATGCTTGCACAACACACAATCATTCAGTCAGGGAAAACTACTGTATTAATGCCTTAATTCAACACATTTGTATCACAGTGTAGCATAAATGAACATAATATTGGCTCAAGATGTGTTTATTGGCAGTGCTGCTTGCTGTGTAAGGCTCCGTTTATTTATTTATTTTGAATGGCCTGCTGTTAAGGGCAGCATTCAGCTCTGCCAACTTTACGTGCATTATTTATTCTTTTCCATTATCTCTCAAGGGACTTTTCTTAGACTACTTACTCCAGGCGAGAGGTTCCAACATGCAGCAGTGTTTACCCCCCACAGACCACATTCACACCTTGAACTGTCTTCATATAGTACAGTTGATTGAGTAGTGATTATAATATTAGTGTATTAATCTTCAAGGTAGACAGATCTTACATGGACTATAAGAAATGACGACTGTCAGGTGTGTAATACACGTCACAGATGACTTAGTCATTGAAATTTTCATCAGTATGCAGGTGGACCGGTTTGAGTAAGGGTGCCCATGCTTGCTGGGAAATGCATTTGTGGTGACTGAATTGTGACTAATTTGTCAGTCATTGGTTAGTGAATTAATGGTGTTTGATTTGTCCTTCATAGTCTCACACAATACCACAGCCAAGATTTGCATAGTTTGCAGCTCACAACTCATGGGAGGTATGCCCTTCATTGCCCTGGCACTGGTACATAAGTGTTTCTGCACATGACTGTGCGTGGTCCCAGCATGATTAGCATCAATGCTGATGGAAATCACCAGAGCAGTAGTGATGTCACCTTTCTTTGGGCTTGTCATTTGATCTGTTTTGTCCTGACCTGATTGGTGTGGCTCTGAGGGGAAGCTGACCTGTGTGCCAGTTGTCCAATCCTCTATCGTTTGGTGGAATGATGTCACAGGAAAAGTGCTAGTGTCAGAAGCATTATCATCATATATACTCCACTGTGTGAGTACTGCTACAGTAGACTGTGATAATTATGTATGCTTGACTAGATTTGTCTGCTCAGTTGCTGCATCTCACTGCTTAATCAGCATCTTTCAGCTATCTTGCAAGTATGTACTGCTATCTGGGTTATTCATGCACACTGTAGGTGTGCTTACACAAATACAAGCTATGTTGTCGGTGTCAACATGTCAGCTCAGCCTCAGTCCTTAAGTTTTGCAGAAACACGTGTCTGTCTGATATGTTCTGTGACTAGCCCGTTGGAGTGAAGTGGCACCACGTCTTTACAGTCCGTTAACTCAGAGGTCTGGCTGTTCTCTTCTGCCCAAGACAAGTGCACTGAAGCATGCATGACATATTGAACTAGTTGAGAGGGCCTTTTTGCACAATTTGTACTGTTAAAGGGAAACGTTTGTGTGACTGCATGTGCAATGACGAGATTGTGCATATTGAGTTACATGGCCGAGTTGTTGACGTGTACATGTTCAGTTTTTCCTGTGTAAGAGTGTAATGATTAAGTGTTTCATTGAAGGTCGAACTCGGGTAGCCCCTCGGGGTGAGTTGATTACCAGTCATGTGCTTGTCTGCATTAGATTATTGACAAGACCCTGGCCCAAAGCCAGACAGAGCAAGATCCTGTTGCATACGAAGACCACAATTAGATTTTCTTTGTTTAGTTCTCAAGACAGACATGACAGGCGATGAGCAAGGTGAGTTTAAGGAACATGGAGCTGGCAATATTCTGACACAGGTGTTTATATATTAAATTCCTTTAGTTTATGTGACTGACTGTGTGACAGAGAAAATGTTTATTTTCTTTGCTCACTTCATTCATTCAGTTCTAAATTTCATTTCCTTCTCTCCCTCCTTTTCTTTGCAAGTTTGTGTTATCCCCTCTTTTGAGTTCCTTATCTTAACATGCTTTAATATTTAAATACCTTCAAACATATTTTAAAAACCCTTAATTATTTTAAGTTAATCAGTTATTTTCAGTTGAAATGTTCCTTGTTTGCTTGAATTTGGAAACATTTCTGCTGTTGTTTGTCATATTGCATCTTTTTAGACCTTCCATCCTGCAGTAGTGGGATGATGCTGCACCACAGTGATGAACTCTGCTGTTCCCAGTGATATTGCTCACTGCTGGTGGGAAGGCTATTGTGGCATGAGTCATGACTGAGTGCTTTGCTGTGGGTGTCTCGTTGGTGTGCAGTTGTGAAGTACTTGTCTAGTATGCGTGTGTTTTTTATATGTGAATGTCCGTGAGAGATAAAGTAACATTTTGCCAGTGTCCCTCCAGGTCTTGGCCTTCTCTGCTGCTGTGTAACCTGGGTCATGGGTTGTTTCTCCTTCACACTAACCTTTTTACTGTCTCCACACATAAATATTCCAGGACCCTGGGGCTCTTGCTGGCAATAAAAACTCACTTCACTTTGACAGGTTGACTTCATGTTGTGGAGGTGTTTGTAGGAGTTTGTGTATGTAGGCTAGAAAGTCATTCTTGATGCTAACATTCAGATAACGGTTATTAAATGCAGAAATTGCGATACACATTTTTCTAGAACAATCCAAGTATGAAAAAGCACTAGAAAGTACAAAAAAAGAAAGCTTTGCAGGAAAGTTACATATTTTTTTTAAATTATTTTAAAATAATTTGCTCACAAGCCTTGAAATACCAACTAGTTAGACAAGGCTAACTACAAATTGCTAATGCTAACAACACTTTGTGACTCTTATTTTTACAGTCCTATAGCCATCTAACAATAAAAAGAGAATGATATGGCTTATTGGTTTATTTATTAAAACTTTACTGTTACACAAAACAGGCATTTCTGTCTTTCAAGTATGATTAATGGTTTACATCTGTACTGTACTGTCCCCAGGACAGTATAATTTTCATGAATTCTGCAACACCAGTCGATAATAATATGGTTAACTTATGTGGGCAATTTCTATTTTTAGTTTAGGTTGTTTTAAGGTTTCTATTGATTTACCAGTACACCCACATTTTAGGCAGCAAGCCTCCAAGCACTGTAGTTATGCTGTCCTCTAATAGGAGTGCAATAAAAGAATAAAGAACATACTATCTCTGACAAGCCAATAAAAATATATTATTTTTTAAGTGCACAATGCTGTCATATAAAACATTAGAGAGACTTGTTCTAAAATGAAGTTGGTTAGATTGTAGTTACCACAAGCTACCATAAGCTTCAGTTGCTGTTTCTGTTAGTTTTGTTGTGTGTAACTGAATAATGTACACTAATATCCATTCAGAAATACTGACATTATTGGACTGAAGAGTTGTCAGACTCTGCTCCAGACTCATTACAGTCTACTGCTGCTACTGAAGGGTTTCGAGGCCCATTTAAATGTCACATTCCCCGTTTTTGTTTTTGAGCCAACTCTGCTGCTTGGTCAAATGAGCATTGGCAGGAAAGAATGTGGTAACATCCCAGTTTTTTTTTTTTTTTAAGAAAACTGCACTCCAAAATAAGTGCCCAGAGGATGCTTCCTCTCTTTAATTATTTTTTGTCTTTTCTTTCCGTCTCTGTATTGCCACAGTTTTGGTTGCTAAAACAAGCTAGTTGTTGGTGTGAGTCACTCTGGCCATCGTTCGTCAGGCTCCTCTCTTTCTGGCACTGATGTAATCAGGCTGCGCCACAAGTGCACTGTCAGAGGGCAGGAAAAAGTTGGGAATGTCTTAAGTTTCTATCCACAGACATCAGCATAAAGTGTGAAGGACGGAAGTCTGCCTTTAGTATTGTGGTCAAGGAGAAAGCTGCAAGATCAGCCTACTGTGGCAGACATTTTAAGTGGAGTTTTGCCAAATTATACACATAATGTAACACAGAGCCTATTATTAAAAATCATATTCATCAACACACTGATGTTCTTCTTGTTTATTTTAGTGTGGTTATTAGATATCCAAACCTTTTATATTTTTCCATAACAAAGAAGGAGTGTATGAGCCTCAAGGAATAATGTGTCCATGGATTTTAATATTGAGTGTTGTATTTTGTGTTTGACAGGCAGACGTACCCCTTCTCTAGTGAGTAGCTCATCACTAGAGCTAGTCTGTAATCTCTTTATGGGTCTAGATTTGGTCCAGTGAACACACTCCTGTTGACTCGAATAATAGCTGGAGTCTAGAGAGGAGATATAAAGGGGTGTGAACTTAATACCCTCTGCCTCTTACTGTTATTGTTATTAACAGGTACGATCTGTCTGTGTAACTTGGATTATTTATCGTTAGAAGCCTTGATATTAAACAGCTTACTAACACGATATTACTTGATTGATTACAGTATTGGTTTATTAATGTTATTGGAATAAAGGAAGAGGAAGCAGGAACTGGCCTAGGGGAGACTAAGAAGCTAGAGTGAAGCTATTTGGCTAGCTCGTTGACACTTGATCAGCAGCAGGAATGAATATTTCACTGGTCATAAGGCTGAGCACTCCAGCAACAACAACATCTATCTCACATCCACACTGACTGTTTCTGTCTCTGAGCGTGTGTATGCCCATGTGAGCGCATGTCTGCATAATGTCATTCATGTTTTTGTTTGGGTGAGTGTGTTTTGTGTCCTGTTCCCTGCTCCACTATGCTGAGTCTCATGGTTATCTACTGCTGCTCATGAATAATTTATAGGAATGTTGAGTTAGAGAAGAATCTAACACTGCCTGCAGAAGGTGTTGAGTGGAAAGGTGCAGGTATTTGACAGACTGATATTTAAAATGTGGGAAGCTGAATCACAATCCTTTGCTCATTGAACATCTTTACTTTTACAATGGAGATACTGACTCCAGTTAGTCTTCTCTCACACCATCATGACAAAAATCTTTTGTCTCTGTAACGCTATCCAGTTACTGAGTGGCTCTATAATCATATATCACCTCTTTTTATAGCTGGTAATGCAAATGGAAATTAAGGTACTGCTGTCTGGTCAGTATCTGTAGACACCCTGAGTTTAGAGTCAGTTAGAATCAGTAGCCCATCAAAAGTGTTAAATATCTGGCAGATTCTCTGTCTTGTTTGGATATTATTTGAGACAATATTTCATGATCTAAATAGAAACTTTGCTTATTTAATTAGATGATTTATCTCAGTTCTCATTATGTCAATACAGCATCAAACACTGATAATGTTTGAGATTTTTGTCCTGTGCTGTTAAAAGAAAAACTTCCAGGTGCATCCTTTTTCTAAAGGGATTAAAATGTTGATGATGAAGTCATCTTTCCCCATCTCTCTCTCCCTTTATTTCTTTATGCAACAGTCTCTGCCAAAAAAAGGCAGAAAATCTCCAAGAAGTGTGTAATAAAAATAATTTCTACCATCCTCCAAGTAAGGAACGAAATATAAGCATTGTAGTAAGATACTAAAGATTCAACTTAATGTCTTGACATTATGGCATTGGTAATCAGGTTACTGTCAGCTGTAAAAATGAGCTTTGATCCTGCCCCATTTACAGACACATTGTGTAAATGTGTGACAAATTATCTAAGTTAGTGTGTGTTTGTGAGCTGCATTTTTAACACTAGTATCATTTTAGATAAACAATCTACTCAGATCTAATGCTACCTTAGTTCTTTAGCTATCACATACTGTATACAGTCATTATTTTTGTTTTATAGTTGAAACCAAAGCACTAAACCCACTGGCTGTGTCCTGGAGTTCAGATGTTTATAATATATCCAGTATTCTTCCACTCTGCTAATTATTAAACAATAATCAAACTGGGTGAGAGCAGAAAACACACAGGTCATGGGCATCAGCCTTGTGTGTTCAAGTCTATTTAATTAAACATCAGACACAAACATCCACCTGTGGCACTGATGTTAAAAATATCAGTTTTGGCTTTAATGATAGACAAGTGTTTGTACCTTACTGTGTGAGCGCCCCTGTGGTGAACACGTATATTCTGACTAGTGTGAATCTCACAAACAGTAATTATCCTGAGCAACAACATATAATATAGTGTCAGACCAAAAGGAGGTTTTTTTTTTCATTATTAATACTCCAACACTATAATCTTGATCCTCTCTCCCTCAGGTCATCAGGTTAAGCATTATTTTTGGTAACTATGGAATATTTATTTACATTATACAGGAGCTGGTTTGTCTGACTGCAGCATATCCTGAATTCTAATTCTGTTATTTTTAACTATACTATTAAAAAGAAGCAAGTTTAGTTCCTAAATAAGATTCACTGTGAAATTAACAAGTTTGGCTTGTTAGAAAATAACAAAAGAACCCTTTTATTCCCATTCCATACACCAAAAGCCCAGCAGTCGGGGTTTGTTTGTCCGACCCGTTTCTTTGCCAAAAACCTGTTTCTAAAAATATTCCCAGGCTTCAAGCTGCACTTCTCATCTCTGTCTTGTAGGTTTGCTAAAAACCTGTCGCCAGACAAGATCAACCTGAGCACGCTGAAGGGAGAGGGCCAGCTCACCAACCTGGAGCTGGATGAGGAGGTTCTCCAGAGCCTCCTGGACCTGCCCACCTGGCTGGCCATCAACCGTGTGGAATGCAACAAGGCTGCAATTAGGGTGAGGGATACCATCATATCATCACGTGTTGTTTTTTCAGTTTTAAAGCAAAAACAGTTTGACATTTTAAGAAGTACAAATATGAACTTTCTGCACTTAGATGAGAAGATTGACAGCACTGGTCATGTCTGTACAGTAATTAGAAAACTACAGTCTGCAGCCAGTTAACTCAGCTTAGTATAAAGACAAGAAACAAAGGGAAACAGCTTGTTTCCAGTTAGTTAATTGTTGTGTTAATGAGTTTTAGAGCTAAATCTAAAATGACTAAAGTGCAGAATCAGTACATGGTTTTATGGAGGGTTAAGTCCCGGACCATTCCTTGGCCACGCAGAGTAATTTCCTGGAGTCTCCATGGTTTTCCTTGCTTCTACTCACACCCAAGAAATGGTCTGGAACAAAACCCTCCATAAAATGGCAAATTGTTGTTTTCAGAATTTGTCACAGGTTGAACAACTAATATAATGTTTTAATTAGTGAGCTTTAGAAATTCTATTAAGAGGATTTTCTCACCTTCAGACAGAGCCAGGAAAAACAAGCTAAGCTAACACTGATATTAGAATTGTTATGGTCATCTCATCTATCTATTTAAGACAAAGCGAATAAGAGTATTTCTAAAAAATGTTTATTGCTTGAAGGCACAAACTCAATAAATCATAGTTCCTTATTGCTGTTGTTAAAATCAAAGTACACAGATAAGATTTGTGTTGCTACCATTTTTACATTTCATGCCAAAATGATTATATGGTTTTATTTCAAGACTAAATACAGTAAAATAAATCAAGGAAACTGCATAATTATCTTTTGTATACACAGACAGTTTAACACTTGAATCAATACATACTGTAGGTACAAGCCCACCCACTATCACCTACAGCATGTTGTACTCTTCTGATTTATTTGCATATACATACTTTTATGTGTATAGTATTTGTGCTAATCACACTCCTAACTGGAGCTGTCTGATGGCTCATGGTCAAGTGCCATGTATAAGAGCTGACACACCCTGGAAACATTGAATGGAGCTGCGTAATGTCCTTTGCGGCTAGACTTTCAACCATTCCAAGGTCCACCTTCCTTCTCCAACTCATCACGTTCCCTCTGTTCTTCCCTTGTTAATTTCTTACATCTTAACACAATTTTTTACTCATCTGCTTTTATGTTTTTACCATCCTGTTACTAGTTTGTGATTTTTGCTGTCTTCCTCCTTATTGGTCTGCTGGCTTTAAAGCTGTAGCCTGTGTCATTAACAGTATGTTTAATACTAATGCAGTGTTGCAACTATAATACCCACATGTGTGGAGCATCAGATTTCTCAGTGAACAGTGTAGCTGCTGATTTGATATTCGTGGTTTCATCTCGCTCCAGTCCACTGTGTCAGTGTTTACTGTGAAAACGGGTACAAAGAGAACAGATCTGTATCTCACTTCCTCACCTATAAGGTCCCCATGTCTTCTTTGTGTCTTCCTGTTACGGATGAGCTAATAACAATTCTCTCAGTTACAGTGAATAAAAGTTACTTTATTGATTGACCTGGTTAAAAAAACACTTTACAAAATCAATCATGTAGCAGTAGGTGATGCTGCCCCAGTTGCACACACATTTCCAAATGCATAGACATTTAAATAACAATAATCTGTTTCTGCTGTTATGAATCCATGTGACAAACATGAAATAACTCCCCCTACTGGAACCTGACAGCATTTCTGCCACAGAGGCAAGACGGATGAATTATGCCTGTTTCAATCAGAGGCACAAATCCCAAGCACTTTCTCACTTCTTGATTTATGACATCTGAAAGAACGAGTTTCTCTGTGGAAAAACTGGGAGTGAACATGAGCATTTAATCTCCTTTGCTATATAATTTGACACAGACATTAATCAAGATGCTTCATGTTGAGGATTAATTGAGCTTTGAAGCTGAATAGAACAAACTGCAAGTCAGTCCAGGCTTATTGATTTTTTTTTTTCTTTTTTCTCCTTCATCTCTGAGCTACCTTGCCTCTTGTTTTGACTTGATTTAATTCTCTGTAGTTCTGTTGGGCTTAATTTTATTTGTATGTCCCATTCAGTGGTAATTTTGTTTCTGGAGAACCAAAAGGCCAAATGCTGTAGGTATCAGAGTGCTGTAAGGCTGAAAAGCTGAGCCACTGTTCTGTTTTCATTGACAGATACCATGGACAAAGTTGAAGACTCACCCAATTTCATTGGTAAGTTACACATTTTGGTCAGATAATTAAAACCTTTCCTCCTTCTGTTTGTTGTCATTGACTCTTCAGGATTTCTGTTTACAGATGTAGTAGGACAAGTTAACTCCCTGTATTCCTTCACAGTTCACAAGGTGAACAGCAGGAAACCACTGAAGGTGTTGTAGTAATTGATGTCGTCGTAGAGGACCCGGGATGCATAGAGCTGCACAAACACACTGTCTCCAGCCTCCAGCTGCACCACAGCTGCGTTGGTGGCGCTATCATGGTAGTCATTACCCACTGTATCCCAGGTAGACACCAGCCTCTGGCTGTTCATCATCAGTGACACCACTGAGTTAGGCTGTCCGGCGTTGTTGTTGTACATGGTGTATCTGAAATAGTAGACCCCCCCAACTCTGGCAGTAAAGATGCCAGTGGCAGGGTTGTAGCCACTGCCGATGTTGGAAAGGATTCTTTGATATTTCAGCGGCGTGTCTTGTTGATATGGACCCACTGAGCTCCCCAAAGCAGCAGAGAACGCCATTTTTGATGTAGTTGCAGTTGAGACATCTGTGAGTGTCTTCAGCTGCTCGTCCTGAGCCTTGTTTATCTTCCAGAGCTCCTCTGCCTGGCTTTTGTAGGATTTCATGTCGGCTTCAACGGTGGCCATTTTCTGCATCATGGCGCTAAGGTTTTGCTCAAGTTTGCTTTGTGTCTGTGTCGCAGCTGCCAGCTTTTCCCTCATAGCAGCCACCTCGCTCAGCAGGGCGCAGGTGTCAGGCTGACAGACTGCCACGCTGGTTCCAGTCCCCAGGTAGCTGTAATTCCCAGAACACATGCTACTTGAAACTAATAACAGCAGGAGGAACATAGACTCCATCTCGAACACTGGTCTTCACAAAATGTGTGTGTGATCCACAAGCGTCAGTCCTTTATATGCACTTTGAGCACCTGGTGTTTCACAACTTTTCTGGCACAGTACTGATGATGCTGCTATTTGTCCAACATTTATCTTGGTTATCAGAACCACATTAGACAAGAGCATTGCGGTCAAAGAAAGCACAATAGTACTTTGTTAAATCTGCTATTAGTCACTATACTGTAGAACACAAAGGTATCACACCTCCAAGAATAGAAAAGGTTTGGACATATTATATAACAGGTTGAAAAGGGAGAGTGCATATGACAACACTATATTTTTGTCTAATTTAACAGGCTACCACTTGTGAGTAAGTGAACAATATGTAGGCAGTTTTCACATTTCCACTGTTCATCTATTTTATACTGTCATAGTAACAAAAGAGAAGTAAAATGACAAAAAGATTTATCAAAATAAATATTGGTTTACTACAATAATTTCATGAGGACATTGTTTATCAGTTTGTACTTAAGCTCACAATTTGCTTACTCTTTCAGACCCTGGATAAAGTGGTGATGGAGATGAGTACCTGTGATGAACCCCGTCCCCCCAATGGCCCGTCTCCCATAGCAACAGCATCAGGACAGAGGTGAGATCTGGGCTTGTTTTTATTCATACCTCTAATGAAAACTTTGTCATGTGCCTCCCCCGTTTGCCAGTATTAAAAACATTTCTCTCCCACAAGTTTGATAAAGTTCAAACTCTGATTAACATGTGAACTACTTCGTCTTTAGTTTTTTTATAATTATGATGTATTGATCACAGGTCTAAGCATAAGCAAAAGGAGAAGGTTAATATGATGGAAAAAAAATTCTGGGCCAATTCAGTCACACTTCTTCCCCCCCATGAAAAAAAGAGAAAAACAATCAGAAAACCTGTTCAGTGTCTGAAGATTCTTAGTCACCCAGGTCATGGTTATCTCAAAAGTCCTGTTCCCTGGGTTGTTGCTCCACCTGGCTTTCATGTGTGTTGTTGAAGCCAGGTGGTACAAAAACCCATGGGTGACCATCAAAGTGTTATTGACTAAATGATTCCACAGACCCCGCTACTCGAGCCAGTGAGTCAGACCTAATGAAGCCTTTCAGATGAGAGGTGAAATGTCTTCAAGAACTTAAACAAGTCCAGTTGCCTCTAAATAGCATCTTTGGGGTCTTGGAATAAGCAGTCAACAATGCAGCAGAGATAAAGGTGAAAGTGATGACTGGACTCCCTGTGTCTCCTGGGGAATTTTTCTAGTTGTGTTTTCCAGATAAGCTTGTTTTTCAATGATAGAGGCGCATGTGCACTGATAAGCTTGTTTTTTTACTCATACAGGGACAACATACTCAGATAATAAAGCTTGTAGAGGAACCGGGGCTTTCCAAACGTTGGTGTTTCTCAACAATAAACAAACAAAAAACAACCTAGTATTCCTGTACCTCTCAGCAGCAATTCATTTTTGAATTTCTTGACAAATATAATCATAACTATTAGAGAAATAATTGATCAGATCCTCCCTGCAACTGGTATGGATGGACTCAGATGTACAACAGCGTTAGATTTGTTTGTTTAAGACCTCAGTCTTACTTAGACTGCTTCCTTCCTGTAGATCATGCAGAGTTAATTTTAATAATTAATTCATCTAAACCATCTACATGTCTCTTAGACCCCATCCCGACTAGACTGCTCAAAGATGTTTTACCTT
>JAUMHL010000016.1:12097019-12119722 GCA_032362345.1 Sandelia bainsii | reverse complement strand
GGCTCAAGGTGGGCGGTCATCTGCCTCGACCGGTTGGGGTGAGTGGAAAGAGGAGAGAGAAAAGAACAACAGGCAAAGTGTGTTAGTGCTGTTCCTTTAATCCCAGTGACATGTTCCAGTCTATGTAATAAAATGTTATGATCTATAATGTCAAAAGCAGCACTAAGATCTAACAAGATGAGTATAGAGAGAAGTCCGTTGTCTGAAGCTAAGAGAAGATTATTGGTGACTTTGACCAGTGTCATTTCTGTACTATGATTTACTCTAAATCCTGACTGAAAATCTTCATACAGATTGTTCCTGCGCAGGTGGTCACATAGCTGCTTTACAACTACTTTTTCAAGGATTTTAGAGATAAAGGGCAAATTGGATATTGGTCTATAATTGGCTAAAATCCATGAGTCAAGAGTAGGTTTTTTCAGTAGAGGTTTAACTACAGCTACCTTAAAGGCCTGGGGTACATAACCTGTTAATAGAGATAGATTGATCTGCTCTAATATGGACGTACTGATCAAGGGTATGATATTATACCTTATGTGTACTTATCACTTTATCTTTACCTTACTCTCTCTCTACCTGTGTCTACCTGTCTGTCTCATGTCTAGTGAATATGGCTTTGCTGAAAAGGTGGTGGAAGGGATCTCCCTGTCCATCAACTCCATAGTCATCAGAATCAGTGCCAAGGCCTTCAACGCCTCATTCGAGCTCTCCCAGCTGCAGGTCTACAGCGTCAACACCAGCTGGAGCATCAGTGACCTGCGATTCACTCGTATCCAGGACCCTCAGAGAGGAGAGGTCTGTATATTTTTATATTTAAGTAAGGACTACTAGCTTGTTGTGTTTTCCAAATAGTCAAATTTAATCATGTATCACTAATTTACTGTTGGCTCCAGATCCTGACATTTAAGGAGATCAGCTGGCAGATGATCCGTATCGAGGCTGACGCAATCCAGAGTGCCGAGCACGAGATGCTGAGTGCTCCAATCCGCCTCATCACCAACCAGTCAAAGATACGAGTCACTCTCAAGAGACGGGTCAGACACAAACACATGTCCTTTGAATAGGTTCATGCATTTATTTTCTGAAATTTTATGGACCAGATGTGAAACCAAAACTGCTCTAAGCAACATCCTCTTGTTCACTGAGAACAATAATCTCTCTTTGTTGCCTCACAGGCTGCAGGGCGTGCAGCAACGACTCATCAAACAGCTTTTTTTCAAACAAAAATCACTACTATGTCTGGTTGACTATTTACTATAAAGCAGTTTGAAGTGCACAAAAGGCTTTTGTATCTGAATGTAATAGGTCCCATTTGTTTCTTTAGGCTCTACAGTAACTTCTGCATAAAGCAGTAATTTTTTGACAAAAACTTACTGTATTCCAAAAATTCTGTCAATGCCGTTACAATTGAACTTGCAGGATACAGTGAGTGTGTGTGTTTTTACCTGATAGAGAATGTGTACTTCTATCAGATTGTAGCTATACGGTGTTCAGAACAGTTCCAGTGAAGTGCTCTACTTGTTATAAACAAAGATGTCACACAACAAAAGAATTGTGTCAAATTACATTAATAGCAGCGCTTAGGTTACCTCCATTTGCATAAAACATGTTTATACCAACATCTCTACCTGACACAGATTAAGGATTGCAATGTGGTGGCCTCCAAACTGATTTTGGTCCTGGATGACCTGCTCTGGGTGCTAACAGACTCCCAGCTCAAAGCCATGATACAGTATGCCAAGTCCCTCAGTGAGGCCATGGAGAAGTCCGCTCAGCAGAGGAAGAGCATGGCCACAGACGACCAGGTGCACATATACAGCTTTAATTACTTGCATGCAACTTTATTCACATATAGAGAGGAACATTTATATTTTTCTGACTTCCTTTTCATTCTATATAAATGTTGAGTTCCCTCTTCTTGCTTTCTCCCTCTTTCTTTCCCCATTTTGAACATTACCTCTCCCTTTCCCTGTTCATGCAATAATTCTAGCCTGTGAATGACACGTCATGGTCTGATAGTTTGCTCGTGCCCACTGTTCTGTCTGTCACTCTACTCATGCCAAATGCTATCTGCCCACGCAATCTGTCTCTCACTGTTGCTGTTAGTGTCTTACATCGTCCTATTTTATTGCCATTCAAACACATACATTCATCACCCACTCAAATTCACACCTATCTATGTCCAAGAGAACTTTACTGTACAGTAGGCAGTCTCTTCTATAATTTGGCCTGACATGCCATCTGCTGGAAATACTGAGTACTACATATTGAATCTCACAAGCTGTTAGCTCCCTCTGGACCAACACATAGAAACAAAATAAAAAAACTTACAGCAACAATATTACAAGACCAAATATGGCAACAATTTAAAAACACAAAGACTATCATTGTGAGTATCGACAGTACCAATATCAGCACCAAAAGTAAAAACACTAATCATAGTATCTGCACTTTTTTCTCTGTGCATTTGTGTTCACCAGGTGTCATCAGCACCACCTTCAACCCAGCAGGTGCGTACCCAACAGGCATCCACAGCTGCTGACCAGCATGCAACGATGGCCAAGCTGTTCAGCGCCTACGATGTATGTGAGACATCCCACCACCTCCAGATCACACACCTTGACCTGCACATCTGTGATGACATCCACTCTAAGGACAAAGGTACTAGATTTACATAAATTGTACATTGCAGTGTACATTTATTCCTGTGTACACATGACGTAACACACAGGCACTGTCAGTACACAGAAAAGGACCAGACTTTATGTAACACATTAAATGGCCTGACTTTTCTAAACACACACTCTGTTGAAATTCAAGCTACAATTTTCTTTTTTTCTTGTTTTTATTCAGATTTTTTCTTTATTAAACCAAAACGATTAGTGTTCCAAACTGTTTTGTTTGTTTTTTGTTTTTTAAACAATTTTCCTCAAAAGCATTTTCTTGACAGTTTTCTCTCATTCCTCCCACGTTGCAGCAATCAATAAGAGGATAATAGGTGGAGCCATGCAGCTTTCCTTCAGCTCCATCACTCTGGACTACTACCCTTTCCACAGAGCAGGTACAAATTCTGAAGTTAGGGCAATACCACCTCACATTGAAGTTACAGTATCCTCACTATAATGTCACCACAATCAGGTGCTAACAGCAGCTAAGTTGGTTTATCATGATTTGTACTATGCAGACTTTCAGGAAATTAAGATTATTTCCCCACCATTTGAGTGTGGTCTTGTTTTAGTCTGACTTTAGCCCTGGTTACATCCATTCTTCTCTGCTATCTCTCATCACTCCCATGGCTGTTCAACTATGTGTGCTCGTTGTCCCACTGCTCATCCCCACTAGGTGACAGTTGTGCTCACTGGATGCACTACAGTGAAGCCACCAAAACCAGGGAGGGCTGGGCGCGGAACCTGCTTGATGAGTTCAGATCCAATGTGGAGATGTTGAAGAGTGCGGTTCGAGACCCGCAAGGCTCGGCCCCTGCACACGGTTCCCCACAGCATGGTAAACAAAACACATGGACATACAATTTACTATATGTGATATGGTATGACTAAACTTAATCTGGGTGTGCATTTTTGTTGTACTAGTTCATACACTGCAAAAATTGGCTATCTAACCAAGTCTTACAATCTTAGATCCAGCCAAGAAGTCTTTTTGATCTTGTTTTGAGAGTGATATACTAAAAGCAAGCACAGAATGTGAAATTATCTTACTGCAATATCAGATTATTTCACTTAATTTGAGAAAATTCACACTATAATCAAGTTTAAAAAATCTGTCCGTGCAGTAAGATAATTACACTTGGTAAGATTTAGATATTAATCTTGTTTTGAGAATATATGTGGGGTTTTTTCTTATTTCAGGAAATGAAATTAAGATCAAAAAGACTTCTTGGCTGGATATAAGATTGTAAGACTTGGTTAGATAGCCAATTTTTGCAGTGTACACAGCACTTTTTATGTCATCCCTGTGGGTTTTCTGTCCTCCAGTGTCCCTTAGGGACGATGTGTATGGGCCTCTAGGAAGTCAGGAGGGAACAGAAGGAGAAGTAGGGCTTAGGGAGGCAGATGAAGGTCTCCTACAATGGAACACGCACACACAGCCTCCAGCCCAGTGCTGCTGGTGCCTAGAGCCAGGTATCACGGTGTGTGCGCACAGCTTGGTGCGGTGATACACACCTTTTGAAAGGCACAGCAGTTTACTTTTGGAGAACTGAGTGGTCGCTCTGTTTGTCTCCCTCTATGTTGTTCTTTGTCATTTTTGTCACTCTCTTCTCTTCTGTCTCTCTTTTTTTTCTCCAGGGAAGATAAACACCTCCTCAAGCAGTTCCTTTAGTCCTCCTCCCCCTCAAAGCCCCAAGACCCAGCTCATGTCTAGCTCGTTTGTTCTCAGGATGGCTGACTTCAGCATTTACCAGGTTGCTACAAACACACTGGATTAAATGTTCATATATGAAATCACAGAGACCACATACTTCGTCTCTTCAAACTTTGAATGATAATTTCTGTCTTTTGTGTGTTACAGGTGTCAACAGCAGATCAGCGCCGCTCTAGCCCCAAAACCATGATCTCCTGTAATAAAAAGTCCTTGTACCTCCCTCCAGAGATGCCAGCCATCCATGTCGAGTTCACAGAGTACTATTTTCCTGATGGAAAAGACTACCCCAGTAAGCCTTTGTTGTTTTAACACTAAGCTACATTTATTGTAAATAAAGGAAAGTAGAATCTTATTTTAGAAGCATTAATCGTCATGACTTGTATGTGCAGTTCTGTGAAAAGTTTGTGCTCCCTTCCCCCTTCTATTTTTTGCATATTTGTCAAATTTAAATGATTCAGATCATTAATCACATTTTAATATTACACAAAGATTAAATGCAGTTTTTAAATAACTTCATTTATTAAGGGAAAAAAGCTGCTGTAACTTCCTCCTGTTCACCTTCCTGGCTCTATGTGAAAAAGTAATTGCACAGTCATGAATGAATTGTAATTAATCAAATTGTTTGGAAAGCTGAGTTCAATTTCACTTGTCACACACAGGCGTGATTACTGACGGACTTTTTGAATCAAGAAATCACTTAAATAGAAGCTGTCTGACAAAGTGAAGCACGCTGAAAGATCTCAAAAAGCAACACATTATGCCACGATCTAAAAAAATTCAAGAACAGATGAGCAACGAATTTATCGACATGTATTAATCTGGAAAGGGTTACAAAGCCATTTCTAAGGCTTTGGGACCCCAGCGAACCACAGTTGGAGCCATCGATTTTCTGAATTATGCTCAGTTCTCTGAATGAGGGATCGCCCAATATAATATAATTCCTGCTGTGGATTTCTCTCAAATTGATTCCATTAGGAAGCAAAATACTGACTCTTCTGTCAAGATCAGAATTTCTGCCACTTTGAAAAAAACTAACGGCATTACCAAGAAAATGGAAAACATTTTTTTTCCCTTTTCTTTCTTTCTTTCTAATGTCTTCATTGCTTTTTTCACCATATACCTGAAGAATATGTAACACTATAACCATTTTCAGACATGCACTGGAAGCCTGAACTTCTCTAGACATTACCCGGGGGAGCTGTATGTGAGAATGTGAATGTCTGAGTCAGTCAGCCCGGACATTAAACAAACATTAACCTAAATGCTCTGTAGTACAAAGTCCAAGTAATGTCTGATTGATTCAGATCAGTCAGACATTACAGACAGTGTGAATAGAGCATTTAGTTGTCTGGAGAATTCACAGTGAGTGAGTGGGGGTTTTCCTTCCCGTCGATCCACTCAGCACAACACCAGACAGCATGAGAAATATTTATCATGCTTTATTTTTATGCTTTCTAGTGTTGTACTGTGCTTCTCTCCTTCCTGAAACTAGGGCCATTTCATATAACACATCTCTCTCTTTTATTGTGCTGTAAACAAAACACTGTGATTTCAATGGTGTATTTTGTGTCACTCTGTGCCTCCTGCACGCTGTAGTCAGGGACCATTCCTCACCAAGACCAAATAGGCTTATTTCCACAAGTGAGTGTTTGACATGGACAATCTCCTGTTGTGTGCTGCGTGGGTGAAAGAGTAACTCCGGATAATGTCCAGACACTGTCCGGAGTTTATATGTGAAAACTGCTTATGTCTCTTCCATCTTCCCACCTTACCCCTGCTCCTCCAGTCCCATGTCCCAACCTGTATGCCCAGTTGAACGCCTTGCAGCTGGTTCTGGATCCCCGCAGCCTGGTGTGGATCAACCTCTTCACCCTCGACCTCAGACAGAGTCTGGAGCAGTTCATGGAGATCTACAAGCTCAATGACTCTCAGAAACCGGAGGAGCATGTTGACATCAAGGTTGACGGCCTCATGCTCAAGGTAAAGGGGACTGCAGACACATAATCTTTGTTCAGATTGAAACTTTGGAATGGATATTGATGTAAATGTCTGCCTTTGTTTCTTCCCTAATAGTTGGTGATTCCTACTGATCGGGATGCATCCTTCCCTCCTGACCTGCCCCGTTCCATCTCAGTACAGATTTCAGAGATGGTGGCCACTAATACCCGGCACCCTGCAAACTGCACCCGCTCTGACCTTGAGGCTCTGCTGCAGGTCTTTGAAGAGGAGCCCTTCTTCTCTTCATCTTTCTCCTCATTCCCTCGCTCCTCTTCCTCATTACCCCTCCTCCATCCTGTCTTCCAGCGTCACGCTCATGAACAAGACACCAAGCTTCACGACATCTACCGGGGCCTGGTGGTGCCAACAATGGGCACAGATGCCCTCAAGATGCCGGCCGCCACTGACTTCTGGGTGCTGCACTTTGCCCAGTTCTGGGTGGACTATGAAGGCACCCGTGGAGGCAAAGGGCGGCCGCAGCCCTTTGTGGACTCCTTCCCTCTCACTGTGTGGGCATGTCAGCCAGCAAAGCTCGTCCAGCACCAGGAGAAGTTGAAAAGTGCTGCTGGATCAGGTTTGTCCAGAAGCACTTCTATAGAGACTGTTACACGCCTGCAGAGGAAACGTTTATTAAAGGAGTATTACAGTACTGATGGTGCCCCAACATCATCTCACAGCATTGATGCAGTATTACCACCTAGTAACGGACTCCATAAACCCCTCTCATTGGACAGTCTCTCTTCCTCCTCCTCTTCGTTGTCATCAAGTAAAGATGCCGATGTGCACGTGTTGGTGCATGTGCAGAAGCCTTTAAGTGCTCAGGTATGTTTTCGATGACCCATTTTTCAGAATGCAGACTGAATGAAGAGAAACTTAGACTTTCCATTAGCATTTGTTGTCTAAATTATATCTTCATCCCTCTTTTTATTTATTTTGTTCTTTATGTACAATTTTATATTCACCAGACTGCATCTGTGTGTGTGTCTGTGTGCAGGTGACCCACCGACAATATGTATTCTTGATGCATCTGCAACACAGCATCAAATCCCTGCAGCAGACCCTACAGAAGGACCTGGAGGAGATGGGCTCCATAAGAGAACGCAAAAACCCTTCCCAGTGTCCTGCAGACTACCAGCCATTCACCGTCTGCTTGGGCCTTCTGCTGAAAAGCGCAGAGGTGTCACTTCTCCTGAAGCCTGTCCCCCAGCCCGAAGGATCAGGATCACCACTAGTGTCTGAGCTCTCACCCTCAGAGAGTCGAGGAACTCTGGAGCCTGGGAGCGATGCAGGTGAAGGGGTGGAGAAAGCCGAGAAAGGAAAAGAAGTTTCTAGGTCTGACAGGGCAGCAGCAAAGGGGCCATACACTGTAGATCAACTGTTATGTGGTGAAGGCTCAGAGAGTGGAGCTACTCAAGGTCCTGCCCCCCTCATCCCCACTTCCACTTCAAATCAACATCCCGAATTGAATCACAAAGCCTCCTTGGAGGGGAGGACTTCAGCTAGGAACGCGTGGAGTTCAGATGAAGGGGGCGAGGTTGTGGTGGATAGTTTGGCTGCAGGTGATGAAATGGGAGTTTTACTAGACTCGAAAACCCAGGCGAGTGACCCTCTGTCTGACCGACTCAGCAGCAAAGACAAGGCTGCAGCTACTAAGATGTCTCAGTCAATATCCAGGTATTCAATTTGTCACTCAAAATGGCTGAAAATTATCAAACGGTGTCATTCCTACTGAAATATGTTAAATCAGCAAATATTTAATGTTTTTGCCTAATTAAATCACTGAAAGTATTAAAACTGTTGTTGTTTATTGTGATAT
The DNA here is from genome assembly GCA_032362345.1 of Sandelia bainsii. Classification (NCBI taxonomy): domain Eukaryota; kingdom Metazoa; phylum Chordata; class Actinopteri; order Anabantiformes; family Anabantidae; genus Sandelia; species Sandelia bainsii. Next base: position 12,111,528 of record JAUMHL010000016.1, on the reverse strand, counting down.
GGTGATTAATCAGCTCAGTGCTTCAACTTTATTTGGAATTTTCTTCATTTTTCCTCTATTTACCTTTTACACACTAAAAATTTATTAGGTTTATTTAAAAAACAATCAACAGACTCAATGTGTTGCAGTTCTTCAAAGATCACAAGGAATCTTAAATCACAGTTTTCTGATTATTAAAACTAAATCAGGCAACATTTGTGTGTGCTTTGCCATGCATGATGAATATAATCACTGAGTCTTTCTCTAATTTAAACTGTGTTTCTGAACACAAGAGCTGTGTGTTGGACTCACTCATGGGTGTTCAGTCTTCATGTGTCTGACATTTTGAATGTTGGCTTCCTTCAATCTGCCATGTCATTCTGTGTGCGTCTTCCATCTACAGTGTGTCAGCACCTCTTATTGTTGTCATTTCTTAACTTCACTTCCTTTTCTGCCTCTTGACCTTTGCTTTGCTTTGACCTATGGAAGGTGTGTGTGTGTGTGTGTGTTTTCTCTCTCTATTAAGGAAAGGAAGTTTGTCTGTGGTTTCTGATCTCCTCAGCTCCTCAAACTCCAGCAGATCCACCTCCCTTTATTCCATGTCCAACATGTAAGGCAATTGGATCTGTGACTAGCTGTGTTAATGAGTGTGTGTGTTCTTGTGATCCTTGGATGAATACAAATCAATCCAAATGTGTGTATGTGAATGCCTTGTGGGCATGCATTTGCATGTATGCATGACACACTGGTCTGCCTGTATGTGTTAAGTGAGTTTTGTGCTTGGTGTCTACCTGTTGACTCTAGTGATGGTCGAATGAAACAGTGAGTTTCTTGTTTGTGACAGGTCTTTTTTCAGCCTTGTGTTCTCAGACTTTGGGGAGTCTCTTTGATTTTGTCTGTCCTTTTAGATAATTTCTGGCTCTTCTTTGGATAGCACACTTGGTTCTTATTTGACCTTAAACAGCACCACACAAAGGAATGAAATTATATTTAATTCATGACTTGTCGAGTAAGCTCTGTCAGCTCTCTGAGAGCACAGCGGTCTCTGCTCAGTGTCAACATGAGAACAAAATTCCTATCAGATGTGATGTAGTAAAAGCACCAGACTGATTTTTCTGTCTTTCTTTTTATGTATCTATAGATTTACAGTCGCTCCATGTTTCTTTCAATCTATCAGTCATTTATCAAATATTTAAAATAAATGAAAGTCATAGTTAAAACTGAAACTGATATGGTAATTATTTTTACTTATGGGTTTCCATGTGACTCCATGTTTCTTTGTGTTGCAGTGGTCGTTTGATGCGGGATCGCTCCCAGTCCAGTTTCTCAGTGTCCTATAAAAACATGAAAAAGAGCCCGTCTTTGCAGTCATTGGACAACATTTCCATTGACAGCTATCAAATGGAGGACGGAGACACGTACAGCCTGCTGGAGAGAGGTGGGGCAAACACACCGACATAGTCTTGTACACAAAGACATAATTTTTATTTATTCATTTTCTGTCCTTTATTTTATCCTGACTTCTTCATGTAGTGGATAAAACAAAACCAAATGTCTTTAAAAGAAGCAGAAATTATGACTACTGTACATGTACCTGCAGCTGACTGTTTTAATCAGAAGGTGGCAGCGTTGTGCAACATCAAATGTGTGTGTCTGTGTGACTCTTGTTAATGTTTTTTATGTGCAGATGATGTGTCCATCTCAGGCTTCAAAGATGCGATCAGCGAACAGAGCGCCGCAGAGAGTGCCGCTGAAGCTGCGACTGGTCAGGAGCAGGAGGGAGGCATCTCCCCCGACACTGTCAGCGCCACATCCCAGAGCATCGATGAGCCCACCAAAGATATAGTAAGATTCCCTAATCTTTTCTGATGTTGACAAAGCATTTCTGGGAAGATTTAGAAAAGTTATTCCAGCAGACGTGTAATGTAAACTATACAATTATTCTACTGTGGACATAATGTGATCACAACTTGATAAATTGTTCTGTTTAAGTAAATATTGTGTGTAAACAGCCAGAAATCTATGTGATAAGAAAATTTACATCAGAAACAGTTTGACTGTACATTTATTTAGTTTGTTCCACTCCTGCAGGTATCAGTGCTGGTGTTAAAAGTTCAGTCTGTGAGCGTGGGCGTGGAGCTAGTGGGCGAGAGCACAGCTGTGGCTCTGGAGGTGGGTCAGGTCACACCCAGCCAGCTAGGAAACGTCAGCCTTAGACAGTATCTCAGCAACCGCAGCCTGGGTAAGAACTACATACATGTTTTGTTTATTACAGTGATGGAGCATGAAACATGTAGCTCATTTATTTTCCCTCTGATGCACAGTGCTGTACCAAAAACTTTACTTACACGTCACATTTTTAATGGTTACTAGGACTTATATTGAGTGGTATGTGTAAAATTGTAACATCAAACAACTGTTACCTCACTGATTTGAAATTATTATTATTATTATTATTATTGAAGTAAATAATAATAATAATATAATATTCTGATACTGTAGAAATCTGATCAAAAGCAGCTTCTTAATATGCAAACAGTCTTTTAGAATTTGTTGTAATTATAGATGAAGAAAGGAGAGAAAATGTCTCTTCTAGTTTGTTACAATTCATCCGTAAAGCAATAAACAGCAGAACATCTTTGTCGAAAGTAGTAAAGGTCACGTGAGAGAAGATGTTTAGTCATTAATGTCATGTGTATGGTAGGAAGTGAAATGGTTTTTGGAAAATTTTGCAGAACTTTGGGGAAAAAGACCAAGAATTTTCTCTTCCATGGTCTCTTCTTGTTTACAGTGGTTCTTATATTAAGATTTTCAGATCATATGAAATGATAATGTACAGAAATGCTACACTTTACACAGATGTATTAAACTGCTGATATTTTCACATTGAGGAAATATATTTTAATCATAAATATACAAACTACTGGCATGAAGAACAAGCTGCTCTTGTTTTAAATCGTGAGTTTGTTGATTATATAAAAGAGACCAACTAAAAGAAACTTGTGTAGAAGTAGGCTGTGCCTTGTTTCTCAGGTTCAAAGTAAAGCCTGAGACATTTGTCAAGATTTAAGCAAGTAGGTCAGGGGACGATGTAGGATAAATCTTATCACATAACCAACAGCAGGATAGAAAGGAAGGACGGGTGATAAAGGTCCTGTAACAGGCTAGAAAGCTTAGCTGTTGGGTTTAAATCACCAGGATGGTTCTTTCTAACAATGTATTTTCATTGTTCACATTTTAGTGTAGACAGCTGCAGTGACCGGCAGCAAAAACAATAAGAGCAGAAATCTGGTAGGCGGTGCTGACTGACGGTGATAAAACACACGGAGAAGAATTAGAGCTGCAACTACTAGCTGATTAATTGATTAGGTAATCCACAGAACAGTTTGGCTGTTTGTTGGCCAAAACATTGCGCTTTTTGATACTCTAATAGACATTTTTAATTGTTTTCTGACACAAAAAGATGAATTAATAATAAAAATAATCATTAATTTCAACCCTAGTCCAAATATACTAGAATAGGGTAACCTAAATAATGTCTTGTGAACAGGCATACACATGCATGTCTACACTTTAATCCAGCCTATCACCCACCTCTTTTTTATTGACCCTGCCATAACTCCCCACAGGTATGGTGTGTTCAGTACCAATACCTGCTCAAAACAGCCAAGGTAACTGCTGTGTGTAAATGCACCATCTGTAACTTAACATGCATGTTTGCCTCAGCGTGTGTCCTTACACCTGTGAGTGCGCGTGTATATACAATAAACTATGTATTTGTGTGTGTTTTCTTCCAGTTTGTCTTCTGTCAAATCTCATTTCCAGACTCAGGACTTGTGCTCGACGGCATGCACTGCAGATGCACATAGATGTAGTGTGTTGCAATGCAAGTGGTTGCATGAAGAGTGTGTTCTTGTACTTGGACTAAAAAATGCTTTTTCCTAAAAGTGCTTCTTTGAGGGTTAAGGTTAGAATTACGATTAGGTTGGGCTTAGGGCGAGGGAATGCATTATGTCAATGAGTGTGCTCAGTAAAATAGAAAGAAAAGTGTGTATATGTGTGTCAGTGAGTGAGTAAATTTGACAGTAATGGAGTGAGTGGACCCATTATTTGCAACATTAGGCCCACAAACTTTGTGTGTGTGTGTGTTAGTCAGATTCAAATTATCTGCTGTTATTTGTGCAGACTATTTTAACCCCGCAATCTTCTTATCTTCTCTGCTTAATTTACCCTCCCTCTCTCTCTCTCTGCCTATTTACTCCCCGCCTTCCTCATTTCTCCACTGCAGCAGACTTTGCAGTTTCACTCCAGTGATTCGGGCAATGAGAGAAACACCAGCTTTTCCCCTTGCTACCTCTCCTCCTCCTCCTCCTATCTCACAACCCTCCTGCTCTTCCTTCTTTCTCTTTTTTCTACACCTTTCCTTTGCAGTCTTCCCTCCAGCTCCTCCTCCATCTTCTTACTAATCCTCTGTCATTTAACACCCTCCCTCTCCTCCTTTCCTTCCCTTCATCTCTCCCTCCCAAGGCCATCTTTTCTCTCTCCTCTCTGTCTTATCACAGTCACTCAGTCCTTGGCTGCTGGCTCCTTCCCTCTCTTTCTCTTTCTCTCCTCACCCACTCCCACTTCCCTCTTTTCCTACATTTGCCTCGACCCCAAGCCATCCAGGATTGAGATAGAAAATGTCATGTTCTTTGAGAAAAGCTGACACCGTTGTATGAGTGTGCCGCGTGCTCGTGAACGTTTTTGCTTTGTGGTATTAACTCTCGCTTGACTTTGCTTCAGAGAGCATATTAAAAGGATGTGACGGACTTCACACTATCATAATGAGAGGATTTTCTTTAAGTGGCCATTTTCATGCTTGAGTGTTTCTTTTATTACTGGTTGTGTCTCTTGCCTGTTACAAACTTGTGCCTGCAATTGTGTACTTGCCGAATTACTATTTGTGTATACACTAGTAAAGACTGTGCGACAGGAGGGTTTTAATTACCTTCCCCTTGGATTTAACAACTCTCAACCTCAACTTTCATCACTTCACATTTGTCTTCTTTCTCTCTTTCCTCACTTTTCACCTTTTCTGCCACACTAGCAAACAGGAATCGTTTCACATTTTGTGATACTGAGAGTCAAATTCAGGTCATTCAGGGGTGAAACACATTACACTACCACAGTTTTTAGCACCCGGGAGCTTAGTTTTGTGGACTGTTTGATTCATAAAAGGAAGAAAAAAATCATTCAATTGTGAAGACTTTGTGGGAGTTTCTAACAAACCCTTTAATCCCCAGTCTTCGGAAATAATTAAACATGACTGCAGTAAAGAACCCGAGGGACTGAAGCTCAGTCTCCTTCAGCCCACCTTTTTCTTAATTCCTTCCTACTTTTCTTTTTCCAGCTCACTTTGCTTTTTCTTTGTCTCCCACTGCTTATCTGTAGCTTTCTCTTTTTCTCCATTATTTACACTTGGCCTTAACATGCACCCTTTTTTTTTTTTTTAGAGCAAGGTAAATTACATCAAAGCAAGTTTTGAATTCACCCAGTATATCATGATGGTGGCCTACAGATATATGTTGACATGTGTCTGTGCAGTTAGTCGTACAGTTCAGTGTGAGTGCACACTGAAATAGCAGCACAAGCATCTGTAGCCTCTGTAATGTGATGTAATTCTGAGTGAAACATAAAAATGTGACATAACTTTATTATATCTAACAAAAGGAAAACGAATAGAACTTAAACAAATTAAGAATTAAGAACTCTATTGGGTGTATTTTAACTTCAGGTGTAAGTGTATTGAACCCCAATCATCTCAACATGAATGCTAAGCTAAAGCTAATGGTAACAGCAGTCTCCGTATCTTACTTCACAGCTGGTGGTGAGAACAGGTCTGCATCCGTCAGGGGCCTCCACAGTCCAAGGGTGCGGGCTCGATTGGAGAACGGGCCCTGCGCCGCCGTCCACTCCCCGCTTGCTGAGCACAACGGCTTCCTGCAGCTGCGTCTCCATGGATATGAAGCAAGCTTCCTGATGTCCACGCTGCGTAACCTGGCCCAGTTTCTGGAAGATGACACAGCACCACTGGTGCTGCCCATGGAGATCAGCATCAGGGACACACACATCAACTTAAAGGTGAAACTTTTGTTTTCAGTTAGACGTTGACATGATTTTCTTTCTTACATCACCTTATTACACTGACTTGCCTGAGCAGCCGGTGTTGGTGGTGCTGCTACTTCCCTTCTTTTACCTGCAGGATATTGTTGAACTACTGTATTCCTGCAACATTTCATCAGGATATTTATCATATTTTTTCCATTTGTGTTGCAGTAATAGGCCCCATAACTCACTGCCATACAGCACAGCAGCTCCTATAACCAAGTTAAATATTTTGAACCACGGCCTAATTGGAATTTCGATTTGAACTGAATGTTTTGTGACATAGAAAGACCTTTTTGCCTTCTTTCTGTTTTTTTTATTTATGGGTGAGCAGATTAGCTCTGGAACTGATGTGGAAACCTGGATGTGGATAATCTCTCTCAGTCCCCTCTTCACACACATCAAAGCTTGTACTCACACACTCAATACATACTGTGCATCTTTCAGGATGACGGTCCCCGTGACAATTCCTCTGACTCCGAGCCCTCGCCAATCACCCTTCATGTGGACAGTCTCATCATACACAGAAGAGACGACGGCTCCTTCTCTATAGGAGGTGACACACATACATTCTTATCAGCCAGATATTTCCACCTCCACTTCAGCACTGATTCACAGCAGTTACGTAACCTATTAAAAGCTTTTAAGTCCACGCTCAGTACATCCACACCTCCAAATTCCCTTTTGTTGTCTCTTCCTCCTCAGTGGACAGAGCAGCAGAGGCCAAACCCAGAAAAGAGGGCGTGTTGATGGACAACTCACTGAGCCCGGTCCCCGAGGTTGTGGGCAGCGTCTGCAGTGTATCAAAGGCTATGCAAACCGAAGCCCCACCCACCAGCCCTCCTCCGTCTACCAGGGAAAAGGTGAGATGCTCAACCAAAACAATACTGTGGGAGGACGTGGAAAAAGGAGAATATGACCACACATTGCTAAAAAGATTAAAGTTTAATGCACAAACCTCTGGCCCTGCTTCTCTTTTCTTTTCCTTTTACGAAGAGAAACTGCTGAACAAGAAAGGATTTTATGACTGATTGTACCGGAGGCTGATTTGAAAAGGTGTAGTGCCAAATTTCGTTTTGCCAAGCTATTTCAGCTTCTTGTTTGGCTTTCGTTCATTTACAGTAGGAGTGATATTTATGCAAAAGTATTACATTTCAGCTGAAACGTTGAACAGTTAAATAACACTGTTTAAGACTAACAAGTCTCCGATCTAAATAACAAAACAGGATGTTTTTCATTTCCTTTGGAGAATATGGCCGCACACTTCGGGGAAAAAAAGTGAATGGGCGTTTTCTGACCTGCCGCATTTATAGTTATGGTTTGTTTAAGCAAATGAAAGTAGTTGCTTCAGGCAAAAGGGAAGATTGTGCTCACGAACAGGACAGCATCTTAGTTAAATTATTTATTTATTTATGGAGTGTACATTTTGATTTGGAGGATTTAGCGCCCTTCTATGCATTCCAGGTTTGAGTCTCCTGATTTTAAGACTGTTTTATTTATATGTCTGAAAATAACCTATTTATCCCAAAGGGCTTTACAATCTGTACAATACATGACACACTTTATTCCTAAACTGCTGGTTAGGATAAGGTAAAACACCCTTTTCCTTATGTACATACACTAATGTTTATCATAGACAGAAATTACTCGGTGGAGAAACAAAGACAAAATCAGAAAAACAGATTGAATTGAAGCAGGGTTGTAATTATTTTGCAGATCTACTGTTTGGTTCAGGCCTTAATTTTTGCACCATCATTCTGTTCATGCTTCTTTTTTTTTTGTTTGTTTGTTTTTAGGCTGAAATAAAAAAGAACAAGAAAAGAAGTTCAGGGTTTTAATTAATCACCAACAATTTGGAGCAGTACAGAACGATTGTGTGTGTTTTGTCTATGGCATGACTGTCAACCCTATAATCCCCTGAATAACCAAAATGTTCCCACACTGCTGATTTGAATGTGCCCAGGGGGTCTGCAGTCTCTGGGTTATTATCCATCTTGAGCTAATTAAACAAGCCTAAATTTTACCGCAGGCATGATCACACCATCACGATTGGGAAAACAGTCACGTGACACACGCAGTTGGAAGACAGTAAAACAGGGGGTAATGTGTAATATAATAATGTTGGGATTTGTGAAATGAACAAATGAGAGTGAATAAACAGTCAGTGCTGTAGTTTTTCTAGTCAGAACAGTCTCTTTAAGGCGGCCTCCTCCATCAAAGTCTGAGGAAGCAGAGAAACAGCTGTCATTTAAAAAGAGAACTATGTATCTTATTAATTTGTGATTATATTGAACTTTAAGGCCTCTTGGGGAGGAAATGGCACTACACAAACACTGTCTCACTCACCTTCATGACAACAGAGTTTCATGAACTCCTGCTGCTGAGGAAAGACATAAAATGTGACTGAAAGCTCTAAGTTACAAAAGTAGATATGTAAAACTGAAAACTGTGGAAGAAGTTTTTGTAATTAGACTTTGTAGAAGATGATGATCAATATGACCTTTTTATTTCCAGATGCTGATGGAGGAGAACGACTGTCTGAAGGTGGAGCTGTCCCGAACCAAGATGGCGTTAGCTGAGGCACAGATGGAGAAGGACTCGCTGCTGCACCAGATGAAGAACCTCAAAGTCAGCACCAGCTAGACCCGACTTTCTCTTAACTCCCTGCCAGTCGTTCGGCCCTCGCTGGTCTGCTGTGATAAGCACCGGCACTGATGGGCGGCGATTTAAGGCAACATCAGAAAGCAAAGAAAATGAGGGAGTTCTTACTGCGGTGGCTCCCTTTAAATGCTTATTTGTTAAGTGAGCCAATATGTGACTTTAGACTTCAAAATTCAAAATTCCTTCATAAAGCAATGCCGAGTGTGTGAGAAGACTCAAAATTACACTCTTTTTGTCTGTTTTATGTTCACCACTTCAGACTGTGGAGGCTTAATGCATTTGGAGAGAGTTCAAAAGGGAGAAATGACATTAAGTGGGACACTGTGTGTGTGTGTGTGTGTGTGTGTGTGTGAGAGAGAAAGAAAGAGACGATCTATATCCAGGGTTGTGCCTACAGGAAACCCACAGTGCTCCTGTTGTGTAAATTAAACAAACAGAATAATCTTAAGACGATTAATCAAACTTGTAGGTATGAAGGAACACTGAATGTCATATCTTCATAGGAATGTCTCAAAAAATGACTTATTTTGCACTGGACTGGACTGAAATTAAACTTGTAATTTAGTGCTTTCATATTTGGAGGGACAAGACTAAGTGTATATTGTATAAGAATGTGAACACAAGTATTTTCTACAGAGCTCTGAATGGTTATAATGTGTCTCAGTTGAATGTGTGTTTTGTGTGTGTCTTAGCCAGAACAAGCATTTCATATCAAACAGGATGAATTTATATCCGTCAATTCCACGGCTTTAGCAGCAAAATGTCCCACACTCGTCTGTACCCCCCCCCCCTTATTTTTCTATATGTAAATAGCTACTTAACATGTGCAGCACTTTTAAAATTGAGGCACTGTAAATACTACAAACTGAACTGTGAGAGAAGGAAGAGTTGAGCCGACGAGTAGGGGAAGCAATTTAGAAAAGTAATTTATGTATGCTACCCTCTAAAAAGGAGAAGGAGGAAAATAAAGGCACATTAAAGCTGCCTGACTACATGTATTTGTTAGCGTTTTTATGTAAATTTAAAACCTTTCATGTGTAATTTTTGTCATGGACAAGCATTAACTTTGTCCCATGCTACATGCCTGAGTGATCACTGCAGGAGGAATTTCTTAGTAGATGTTCAAAATGACTAAAATCAGCGACTTTTCAAACAGCACATGCTTCCGCACAGCACAGAAAACCACAGGGCAGTTTGAGGCCTCAAAACACTGCTCTCACACGTAACAGTAATAGATTGGTATATTCATCAGTCTAGTATGTAAGTGTCAGAACAGCCCACTTTATTTCAGTTCCTATCTTTAAAATAGGTTGTTCTGGTTCCTGTGAAAGACAACAAACACAACTAGTTCCCTGTACCAATGTGGTTTTAGGACTTGAACTGTCCGAGGGAAGTTTTTAACACGGTGTGTGAAAACCTTTGTTTGCTGGAGAGACAAATGTTTTTTCATCTTGTTTTTTCTCCATTCGTCACAAATCTCTTCCCCCACCCTCTGAAAATGAGGAGGAAGAAAAACACAAAAAGGAAGATGTATTTTGTCTGTTAAAGCTGCTGAAATACTGATGAAAATAAAAAGGGTATCCAATTTGAAACCTGCAACTTTACAAGTTTTCTGGTGTTTTTGATGCAAACATGTTAACATTCTCCTGAAAAATGCTGGGTGTTGATACCAAATAATTAGTCAGATAGTGATTAGTTGATCAACAGAAAATAATCAGCTACTATTATCATGATTACCAGCCATGGGGGGGCCACAAGCCAGTGTACTCCTAGTGCCGGTCCCAAGCCCGGGTAAATGGGGAGGGTTGCGTCAGGAAGAGCATCCGGTGTAAAATCTTTGCCGAATCAAACATGCGGATCATAAAGAGTGTGATTTCCCAAGTTAACAGCGAGCACCTCCGGTGCAGTTGGCCAACAGGGGGCCGCTGGAAACTGTGCTACTGTTGGCCGAAGACAGAGGAAGAGGAGAGGAGGACGGTATATTAGGAAGCAGCAGGAGAGAAGGAAAGGCAGGAGTGTGGAGGTGAGAGTAGGGACTCTAAATGTAGGAACTATGACTGGTAAAGGAAGAGAGCTGGCTGATTTGATGGAGAGAAGGAAGGTAGATATATTGTGTGTGCAGGAGACCAGGTGGAAGGGAAGCAAGGTCAGGAGCATTGGAGGTGGACTGGAGTTGTTTTACCATGTTGTAGATAGGAAGAGAAATGGCTTAGGGGTAATCCTGAAGGAAGAGTATGTGAAAAGGTTTGTGGAGGAGAAGAGAGTGTCAGACAGGATCATGAGTCTGAAGTTGGAAATCGAAGGGGCGATGTTGAATGTTGTCAGTGCATATGCCCCACAGGTTTTATGTCAGGTAGAAGAGAAAGAGGAGTTCTGGAGTAAGTTAGATAGATGAAGTGGTAGAGTTTTCCTAGGACGTTGAGACTGGTGATAGGAGCAGATTTCAATGGACATGTAGGTGAAGGAGGAGAGGATGAGGAGGTGTTGGGTAGGTACGTTAAATAAGAACACAGTAATTAACAAAATTTCTCTCACTCACTGTACATATATATATGTATATATATATATATATATATATTTACACATAACATCTTGTTTCTGGATGTTTCTCTTCAGTGTTCCTTAATTAATAAGACATAATGTTTAAGTTTGAGCTGTGATAAGTGGAGAAAGAACAGCTTTAAAAGTGCACCCACTTTCTGAGTTCAAATGAGCTGCACTGAACCACTGCAGAAGAGTGTTTGGACTTTGTGCACATAAATGGTCATGACATTTTACGGCTGGAGTAGAGCAGTGAGTCATAGAAAGGCATTAAATGTTTGAGTGTGTGTGTTTGAGAGAGAAAGATTCCAGCTCTGCTGCAGTTAACATGAACACTTGTTTACATACTACAGTTTAATGTTTCTGTGATGATGACTACGTCACAGTGCAGGACCATTTCTGTAAGCAAAGCATGTATACAGTCATTTATATACTGTGTGTGTGTGTGCAGATGAAAAAAGGTGGATATGGGAGAGTATACAAGTACCATGTATTGCTGGACTGTGGTAAATCTGATGAAACTGAGATGCACCAGGATGTGTGTCGGCTCAGCACAAAGTGAATAATCTGCATCTGACAATCAGTGGGGCTGCAACAGCATGTTTATATTTGACATTTAACAGAAATATGAGTTTGTATGGGCATAATACAACAGTATTAAATAAGAAACAGCTTATAAATTTGATTTGATTTCACTGTTTTCTCTTATCTTGGTCAATCCCTGATTTTTCATGAGGCCATATTAGCAAATGTAAGCATGCTAACATGCTGAACTAATATGATGAGCACTGTAAACGTTGAGCTGCTAAACAACCACAATATAGCACTGTCACTGTGATGTCAGCATGATGATGTTAGCATTTATCTGCATTTTTCACTATTATTTATATATTTGTGGACAACTGGCATATATAATCAAGAGATTAGTCAATGGTAGTTACAGCCCTAACTCTCACTCTAACAGTATATCCTTCCAGAAGCAGACGTAGGCTTGAGTATGTACCCACATCTCACACTGAACAGCAACGTAATCGCTAACATGTTGGAGTTGTGGCTTTGGCTTTTAAAAGCTGACAGTAATAATGTGATTGTGAGTGAACAAAGTGGTCATGTTTGCACAAGGCGTGTTCTGTTGCTTCATTTCCACGTCGAAATCTCTCGACCTGACCTGATTTTATATCAACAGGTGACTTAATCCAAATAAACCACAGCTGGAAGCATGAGCAACAGCCAAAGAAGCCTGAACCGCTGCCATGTGAGTTGGAGAACATGTGAGTGCATCGTTATAGATCTGAAACAAAAGGCCTTTTTTACTCACTGTAGGAAAACCACAGGTGTTTCTAATAACATTAATGGTTGTGTTCTGGTCAAGTGTCCCAGTCGGGCGTGACAGTGTGACAGTGAACCAGCCTGCACAACACCTGGACCCTGAGACTGAAACAGCTTAACAGAATCCAGACATCTTTAATCTCATTATCTATACCTGTGATTTACCTAATGTAACACATGAAAGTATGTGAAAAAGACCTGTTGAGCACAGTCCATCCACACACACACACACACACACACACACACACACACACACACACACACACACACACAAACACACACGTCTAATCCTGCAACTAAGTGAGACACCTGCTTGGAGCAGCTTTTTAAACTTGATTGAATAGATTGTGCTGACTGTTTGTGTCAATGTCTGTTTTAGGCCTCTACAAAATAGAACACTGTTATTTCCCTGCTAAAGTGTCAAACATGAAGGAAAATGTGATTTTTGTTTGATTTATTACAAAACCAATCAACAAATTAATTATTACTGACATTAATTGTAGCACTGTATCCATTACATGCATGTTTTTATTTCGCTTTATTCTTATTAAATACTGACTTTTAATATATTGTGGCCGAGTTAGAACAATTTGTTACACAATCTGCAGTAATTTAGATAATTAATTGGTGCACAGAACCACCACATTTTTCACAATTTAGTGACTAATTACTGATTTATTAATGAAGAAAAAAACCTGCAAATTAACACTGAACATAACCATTAAACCACTGGAAGCAGCTACAAGTTTTTTTTGCCAGTTAAGAAGTCAGTGTGGTGATTTTGACAGGGTTTTCTTCTCTGCCTGGCTGAGGTTAAAGCTGACACCTGATGCACCTGAGCAGACTGAGCACAGATCTATAAATCACACCTGCAAGGTCCTGTCATCCTCTACACCAGGAAATCCATGCTCTCACTGTGCACTATTTGTATTCCATATCATTAATGAAAACATGAAAACAAACACTTTTGAGCCAGTTTTTTTTAATTATTTAAACAAAGCCAATTAAGCAGCAGAGTCCGCCAGGCAGGTCCCAGCATGCACTGAGCGGCAGAATGGGGGCGCAGTGGAGAAGAGGGGTGTGTGTGTCTGTTTCCCAGGCTGTCAGTGGACAGATGAGGAGACATTAAAATCCATCTTCTTCGTCCATTCTCCATTCACAGGGGGGGGCTATTTTAGGATCTCACCTGTTTGAACATCTACTCTGCCGCAGCAGGGGCAATTGTGCCTCCCGCGCGTGGAGTGGGAGTGCGCATGTGCGTGTTTGATAGAACAAGTTTGTGGTTTAAAAAAGAGGGAACAACTGGCGCAGCTGGTGAGCATGAGTGAGACTTCTTTTTAAAGATCCTAACAAAGGCATCGCCTCCTGTTGGTGTTGTAGCATCGTCTTCCACGCCCAGACTGTACAACAAGTCTGAGTCAAGTCAAACTGAACAACACAGGAAGTCAGGCGGGAGGGTTTTCAAAATAAAAGAACAGAAGTCTGAAATTCAGCAGTTATGTTTATCAGAAATTAGTTTTATGATGAATGAGATCAGAAGCAAACATGACTGAGTGATCGAAATTTGAATTATGGTATGACATTGTCCCCCAAAATCCAGGTTTATCACATATGGTTTGCTGATTTATTTTAAAAAATTATCACTTTGTGTAATTATTTGCACAAATATAGCACAGCTGCACACAGGAAAAGTGGTCCCTGCTTTATCATCCAGTCTTGTGGTCCTGTTTGAAAGGAACCTTTTGTCAAAATATGTCAAAAATATCTATCTATCTATCTATCTACACTACTCACAAAAAGTTAGGGATATTTGGCTTTCGGGTGAAATTTATGGAAAACGTAAAAAGTTCAC
>JAUMHL010000016.1:12067428-12090141 GCA_032362345.1 Sandelia bainsii | reverse complement strand
TCTCCAACATCGTTGGCGGCCATCATTTCTGCTCAACGTGAATCGACTTTCATCAGAGAACAGCACTGAGGCCCACTTAGTAGTGTATGTAAAGTCTCTCATTTAAACTTTGGAAGCTTGAAACAACGCTGCCAATGGATTTACCCATGTGCCACATTCCTTCCATTTCTTAATACGGATTTGTCTGTTCTTCATGGGGGTATTCAGTGACCCTCCCCTAACTTGTGCTCTTTAACGACTGTTTTGCAGAGTTGGTTGCAGTGTCCTTTTGTCTTCATTGTGTAGCTTTTGACCAGGATTATGATTCACCAGTTAATGGACCTTCCAGATACACGTGTATTTATACTACAATCCTTGAAACACATTCACTGCACTCGGGTGATCTCCATTTAACTACCTGTGTGACTTCTTAAACCAACTGGCTGCACCGGTGAAGATTCTGCTGAGTTGCTTTAAAGGGACTGAATACTTATGCAATCACTGATTTTCGGGGATCTGTTTTCACTTTGACAAAAAAGAGTATTTTTTGTAATCTGTTGTCAAAAAAGTCAAATTAAATCAACCATAATTCAATGTTGTAAAAAAGCAAAAGGTGACAAGAGGGGTGAAGACTTTTTATAGGCTCCCAGGCATGTTGATGACAAGGAATTTGGCCGCCTGGGAAAGGTAATTGAGGACCTAAAGAAATCTCAGATGTTATTTTACCCTAGTCTCATTGTGTTTTGATTTCACAAACTTTAGCTGAAAACATTTTTAAAGAGCAAAATTGTTTTTTCTTACTCTTCTTCTTACTGCAAGAAGAAACCTTTTGTTGTAGTCCACACTAAACTAGGTTCTCTTGAGCAGAGATGAACACAGAAAATGTTTCCAGTAATAGAAAGTGAAGAGAAAGTGTGAAGAAGACATAGATGAGATGCTGATTTTGCACCCAAAAATGGCAAATTTACATGGTGTTTATTATTTATTTTCACCTGAACATTTTAATTCTATTTAAAAACCCAGATTTTTGCAGCCTGCAGCACGGTGGCTCTTTTTTTATAGCAGCAGAATGTGCAGCATATGATCAACTCAGTGAACCTTTACCCATCATTTTTGCTTTAGTTTGGTGAGTTTAACAGTGGCGTCAGGGCACAGAGTTTGTCTGGAACCAGACTGATCAAGAGGGGATAAAGGTGTGAAAGTGTGTGTATGTGTGCATGTGTTTGTGATCAAACACAGAGGCTTCTTACATCTCCATTAGGGTCTGGGCCAAGCTCTGCTGCAGCATCCTGCCAAGAAACTGAGACCTCCATATTTGCCAAGACACACACACATTCTGCTCTCTCTCTCGCTCCCTCTCTGTCTCTCTTTGTTCCTCTCTCAATCTAAATCTTTGTTTTTTGAGTCTCAAATCTCTTTTTCTTTCCCCCTTTGCCTCTCTCCATCTGGTGCCCTGGATTCTCTGTCAATACCTCTCTGGCTTCCTCTCTATCAGTCAGTTCACTCCACAATCTCTCTCCTCCCTCTACTCCTCTCCAGAGACGGACGATCCAACCTCCCTACTGTTGCTCTCCTCCCTCTGCTCCCTGCCGTCCTTTATCTTATCAAAACCTGCCCTCCTCTCTCTCTCGCGCTCATATCTCATGCCACACTACGTCTGTTATAACCATATGAGAGCATCTTTTACCCATCATGCCTCTCGGTGCGACATTGCTGTTGGTTCACGGTGGCAAATGGGGAATTCAGGGAATCTGCTGCTCTTCTGACAACTGCTCTCCCCCTGCAGCCACGACCTGAGATTTATTAGTACTGCCGAGGAAAATAAGAGTCTCAGGAGAAGGAGAAGGGAGTGATGCAGTGACGTGACAAAGCTGTGACCTCCACGTGGTGATTATTAAATGTAAACAATCACACATTAAGACAAAAGAAATCAGGGAAATGACCAGGGCAGCCTTAGGCTTATGCACAAACTCCTGGATGCCGTTTTAGCTTTCACTGTGCAGCTTGCAATGTACAGGATAGTAGCATAGCTCATCTCTGTTAACTTAGTGTCTGTGTGATCATATAGCAGCTCTGCTTAAATGCATTCTGCAAAAATAAACAATAATACCTGTTAGTAACCTACACTGCTTCACAAGTGCATATTATGTTGTAACAAGTATTACAATCACCGTAGGTGTATTGCAAATGTTGTATAATTACAATCCTCACTAACAGTAGAACTGAGCTTCACATGTACAGTAAGTACAATAAATTACCAGTTAGACCTGTTGTGTTATGTTCAGACTGAGACCAAAGCTAATTTTTCTGCTGCAATTACATATCAACTCTATAAAAAGACACAAGTGGATGTGATTAATTGTGAAGTTGCCTCAGACATCAGCACTTTTCCTGGCTGCATTTGATGCCAGTTCAAAAGTGAGATGTGCATTAGTTGTCTGTGGCAAATAACCACACACTGCTGACACAGTACGGCGGTCAAATTCACTTGAATGAAGTGAGGCTTAAATAGCTTAAATAGCATTTCTTCATGTTGTGTCTGAGCGCACATTGAGAGGATACTGATGTCGTGCAAAGATGCTATAGATGCCATAGCATGTCAGTTTGTTGTTTAACACACCCTCAAACAACAACCAGAGGTCTGACAAATGCATTGAGTTTCTCTGACTATGTGTGAATGGCTAAAATAGTACCACAAAGAACATGTTATGGTTGCCAGATATGTCTAGGATCTGGCATTGTGTGCTTGGAGTGGAGCTGAGATTTAGCTTTGTTTAGCAGTTGGGCCAACTTTGAGCCAGCGTCAACCCTTGAAAGTTTTGGTATGTTATTAATAACGAGTCTGGCATGAAAGTGGTGACAAGATGTGCTAGATTTGGGTTGTTTTGGCACAGTATGTTTGGCTCTTCTGGTTAGTTTGTTTGGCTATTTTTCCCACAAAAGATTTTATTTTGCTCATAAAGGAGGATATACAGAAACGTTTGCTGCAGTTTGAAGGCTGCAATAAAGTGGATTTAAGTGACCTTATTATTCATTTTTGACCTCCCAGCCTTCATTTCATGGTTTTGATCCATCCTGATAACCTCTCTCAACACTACAGTCTTGGTAAATCTTCTTATTTATAAAATGCATTTATGCTTTAAATTAGCTTAACTATCTGAAAAAACCGTTAAGTATTCAAAATATATTACACATAAATGCAGGCACTGTATCAGTAAATGTATAAGCATAATAATGTAATAGGTGCCACACTGATTCATACAGTGGTTTTGGAGAAACTTAAATCAATGTTGACCAACACTGTCGCGGTTTGTTACGTCAACACTTAATGAAAGATGTAATTTGTGCTGTGAATGTGCTAAATCCATTACCAGGAGGGTGTTGCTGGGAATTTCTTGTTAATTTCATTCTGTCATGACTTTCCTCCTTGTTAGCTTCAACATAAGTCGATTGTGAACACTTCCTGTTCTGGTCATGTGGTATTTGGTGCTGGAGAGACAAACACGTTGATACTGAGTGGAGGAGACACAGAGGCAACACGCAGCTTGAGGACGGAGGTGAGGTGTGACGTCCAGCCTGTCACACTAATCTACAAGTCTGTGACCCCACGTAACACTGCAAGTGTTGCGGACGCACGTACACATGCAGTACACACGCACATTCCACCCGGCTCCCTGCTCTCTGATAGGTGGCTGTAGTTAATGAAGTGCTGCTTTTGAAGTAGATAAGATGTGGAGAGAAGGGGACTAGAAATGCTAATGTCATTTGGTGGTTGGAGTAAAGGCTTTGCTGCAGCCATTGTGGAGAAGTTAGACTTTTTAAATCCTATTCTGATACGTAAATGTCCTAAAATTAAATGTATGTTTGGCCATTTTCATGCCAAAAGCTTCCTGTTCTACTTTTTTTAACCGAAAGCTGTTAGTTCGTTGTTATATTTGGAAGTGCTTCTTCTATGTTGTGCGTGGCTCTTCACGACTAAACGGCGCCAGCAGCTTCAGAGGTCTAGAAATAAAACACATGAACTGTGAAAATCAACATCGACATTACAAGAAATGCACATTTCAAGTTTTATTAACATTAACAGAAGTGAAAGCTAGTGGTTGCTGTGGCAAAAAAAATGCCACAACTTCTTTGTTTTGTTTTCCAGAGTCCATAAAGTCAAGTAGATGAACTATAATCTCACATCTGTCTCACAGATACTGTATAGTTATACTACATGTCCACATAGTTTTATATAGTTTTGTTCTGGGGCTGTTTTTCATGGTTTCAGTAAAAGAAAAACTAAATCATACAACATTCAATGACATTTTAGAGATGACCCTCTTCTGTGGCCTGGTAGCTCAATGGGACAAGCATCAGACTGTGATGCAGAAGGTGGCAGGATCGTATCCCAGCCCAGACCCCAGCCCATCCCCCATACCAGGTGTGTCCTTGAGCAAGACACTCAGCGCTAGCTCCCCGGGCGCCGCCTGTGGCTGCCCACTGCTCCCCCCAAGGGGGGATGGGTTAAATGCAGAAGTCAAATTTCATTGTAACATGTAAAAATGTAATCAATGACAATAAAGCTGATTATCCTTATCCTTCTGTTTCAACATGACAGCACCTGTTTGCACAAAGCCAGGTTAATAAAGACACAGTTTTCTCTGTTTGGTATGGAAGAGGTTGACTAGCCTGCACAAAGCTCTGACCTCAACCCACCTCAACACCTCTGGGAACGCTGACTGTGAGCCCGGCCTCATCACCATATCAGCGGCTGACACCCTCAATGCTGTTGTGTCTAAAATGACATGGAAAGCCTTCTTAGAAGAGCAGAGGCTGTTAGAGCAGTAGGTTAATGCCCAGCATGTCATGAATACACATCACATTATACATCATATACACAATTTACATGTGAAACGACTGACAGTTATCTCTTCCATACTGCAATGCTCTTTAACACATTCATTGAAGTTCCAGAAAGTCTTTCATCTTTAGTCTGTGTAAATATGTAGATTTCCCAGTCCCATGCAGCAGTCTCTTTGTCTCTGTGACACACACACACAAACACATAGCTTACCACCTCCGGTTAGTGTGTGACTGAACACCTCCCCAGCATGTCACAAAGAGACTACAAATGAATATTAGACACAAATTCAGACTGCGTGTGTGTCATCCCCTGACACATGGCTGCTTATAGGGTCTTAAGTAATTTGTCGCCATGTAACAGTGGCCTTTACCTGTGTGAGTGATGAGACTAAAGACTGAGTTTAGTGTGTGCGTGTGAGTGTGTGTGTAGTGTGAGAGTGTGTAGCACCTAGCCAGGCCGTGATGGTCTCTTTAATTCCCACTGTGATTTATTCCCCACTCATCTTCTCCTCCTCGGCGCTGACAACGAAGAAATGGGTGCAGAGCAACCAGGAAGTGAATTACCTTGAGCTGACAGCCTCCCACGAGATACGCATTTCCCACCAGGCTTTGCTGATGCCAACAGATTGCCTTTTGTCTTTTTCACTCACAATCTCTGTGTCACACTCGTGGAGCAATGCACTCAGTCTGTATTATGTGCTACGGGCCTGTACATGCAGCATCTTGAGAATATATGAATATGGTGTATTCAGAAACGCTCCGTGTCTGCCCACACAGAACTCGCACAACTGATGAACCAGCAGTTAATCAGGTTGTGTTATTTACATTTCTGTCTTTCCCTCTTTATCTTTATTTGTTCAGACTAAATGCATAAAACTGTTGTTTTGGGCTAAATGCCTCTGCAGCAGCAACAGCCATGTCTGGAGGCATTGTGTCTGCACATCCTATTCTTGTGAATGTGATATCTATGGGATGGGGCTTCTTGCACAAATGCTCACTTAGACTCAAGAATGAACTGATTAGATTTTGTTGGTCAAAGATCAAGATCAAAAGGTCTGCACTAAATTTCATTGCATGTCTGTCATTTAAAAGGGGATTCTGTTTTCTCTTCTTTTCTGCTGTTTTGCACATTTGTTTTCTTTTTATGTTTCTTCCTTTTTCTTTGCTCCCTGTCCAAATTGAACGTTAAAGGACAGGGTAGGGTTTTGAATGCTGTACAGAGGAAAGTTGTGAGACTAGTTAAACTTGGTTTACTTGTTGATTATTATTGTTTCATACACAAAAGTAAAGATGTCAGTGTCAGAGGGAATAACAAAAGTTATTACAGTTAATCCTGAGAAAGACATCAATATGTGAAACAAATTTAGTAGTTTCACAATAAAAATACAAATATAAATATCAAGGTACAGTTCAACCTCTATGGGCCCTGTACAAAATTTCTATCCAGTTGTTGAGATATTTATATCTGAACCAAAGTGGTAGACTGACATTGGAGCCATGATGGCAAAAGAAAGTTGGAGAGGGCACATTTTAAGCTTTTAAAGTTGTAAAGGTTGTCTGTTTCCAAGTCTGGGGTTCAAGACAGTTTAGATGAAAACTTATTTCTATAACTCAGATTTAGCTTCATCCATTACAGGTGAGACGAGTTAGAAGTTGGAAAAGTTTATTAGGCATGTTGACCTGCAAATTCAAAAAGTTATATGAGTTTCTGGATGGGAAAAACTTCAAAACTCAGTATCTCTGACTTTAACTACTCTAAATGCAGATGGAGCCTCAACCAGCGCTGCAATTCACCCCTCTCCTCTTATTCATTTCTAACTCCATCTCTGATATGCTCTATCTTCTTGATAATGATCCTCAGTAACTGGACGCTTTCCATAACTCGCTATAACCTCATTCTTCGTTTTCCACTGTTCCTCTGACCAAAGTGAACTATGTGATGAATGAGTCTTTTTAAAAAAAGATATCAAATATTCATCTGCCCCCAAACTCCTGAATGAAAAATTGAGAATATATCATTTACTGAGCGCTCATTTTACTTTCCCCTACTCCCAAATTCAGAATTCACTTATCCATGACAAGCAGCGAGGCTCAGAAAGCAGCCGGGTATGAATTATCCTGCAGATTGTTTTATGCATGATGGTTAAGTGTGAGATTCTTTTGACTGATGAGAAGGCAAATCAGTATCCAAAACGCTTTCTTTGTCATGATTGGACTTTCCTGTGGTGCGCTATTTTGGACCGTTACTAAGATTAAAAAGATGGGGTGAAACAGGAGGAGGACAAGGAGAAATGAGAAAAAAACTTTTACTTTTTATGCCATGTTGTTCTCTTTTTCCCCCCAACTCTTTGGACTTTTAGTTCTAAACTGTAATTGAAATAAAGTTTTCCAAAGAGGGAGTGGTAGTTTCCCTTCCCCTCAAAAAAGACACAGAAAGAACCAAAGAAAGAATAGGATGGTTTGTGCATTATGCAGTTTTAAACACCTGGCAACCCCCGTGGGTGAGGCCTGCAAATTACAACTCTAACCTCCACCTTTTTTTTTCACCCTTTCTCTCACCCACGTCTCACCCAGATTTTTACATTTTTTTGGTATTTCCACCATGTTTCTTATATGGATTTTCAAAATGCACATAGAAAATAGAAATCCATATTTCAAAAACTGTGTTTTTTATGTATTGTGATGAGATTAAAAACAGAAATGGGAATTGTGGTGCACATTTTTCTTTGGAAAAAGAGCTTTCATACTTTTTCACCCTTGCATACCTGACATTACTGCCTTAAACAGATGTGAACGCTGCATTATCAGTTTTTTCTTAGATTTTTCAGATGCAGACCTTCCTAATCTTATGTTGGAAAGTCGTGGGAAGGAAGAGGTTTCACACTGTAGCGTGATACAACAAGCAGTTTGTTTGAACGATACTGAGGCACTAAACCTCAAAACACATGGGACGCAGGTTACGAAACTTGGTCTCGTCTGTTAAAGTTCTGATCTTTGCACATTCAAAATTTACTCGCAGTCCACGATCTGTTTAGAATAAAGCCGCTACATTTCCCGGATGGAATAAATGTTTTTTCCACCGCCTGATAAATTTCACAGTCACAGATTGTTTTAAATATTCTCAGCAGATACTTGTCTCTTTTATTGACCTTCCACCAAAGGCACAAAGCACAAAACCCGCCCTCAGCCAGAATTTCCTTTCCCGTCGTCACCCCCCATGCCTCCTTCTCTGTTTCTGAGTCACTCTTAGTATAACAGGGATACACTGGAGCTGTGCTGAGTAAGCACTCCTGAATTGTGAAGCCCCCCTGCAGAGTCCAGCCCACGCACCAACCCTTTGTGTGTTTGAAGTGTGTATCTGCCTGTCTTTGCTCATGTCCTCAGGTCCTTTCCTTCTTTCTTTCTTCTTCTTGACTTGTTTTCCCATCTTGCTTGTCTACTTGTTTGTATTCCTTTTATTGTTAGTCCATGCCTTCTTCTTCTTCTTTGCCTCTTGGCTGCATTTGTCTGTATCTGTCTGTTCACTGTCTGTCTTTCTGGCTTCCTCACACAGACAAAGTGATTTTTATAGCTTCTCCCCTGTGTCTCCACCCTTACACCCCCCTCATTTTTCTGTCTCTTTTTTGAAGTGGATGAGTAAATGAATCTCTTTGTCTTGCACTGTAGTGTAACCTGCTAATCAGGCCATTCACTGATTACACGCTTCACGCTAATCATGTCTGCGTGTGTGTGACTGTATGCATGTGCAATGCCTTTGTGATTGTGTACGTGTTTGTGTGTGTCACTGTGTCTGGTTTAACAGCAAGGGGCATTTGTTGACACTAAGCCTTCTCCAGCTCATTGTTCAGAGAGACTTCAGGTGCAAAAATGCAAAATGCGACGCATTAAATCTGGAAAATGATGTATTTACGGTGAGGTCCCGCTGCTCTTTTTGTTACCTGCCTGTGTCTAGGAACATGTGTACATGTGTGGGTTCAGAGGGACAGAGAGATGGAGCAGTATAGGAGGAGAAAGAGGTAGCAGGCGAAGTAGGAGGAGGACGAGGAAGGATGCGAGAGGGGTGGGGGGCCTGGAGGGGAAAACCAATTATCGTCCAGATAACAGGCAGGCTATGGATTTTCTACCAGACCTCTTCTGCAGCCCTTTCATTCATTTTCTTTCTATCTTTGTCTATTTCTGTCTCTGTCCCTGTACCAAAGTTAAATTCCAATTCACAGCAGCTTTATTGACACGATAGAAAAACCTTTGCTATGGATTCTATATGTTGTCTTGTTTCTAGTTTAGAGTGTATGTGATTAACTACAGAAGATGGGTGTTGAAATGTGTCAGACAACACAGACTGACATTTTGCCAATATGCCCTCTGCCTCTCTGTGTGTGTGAGTCATTGTGACTGACAGACAGTCACATTATCTAATCTGCATTGTCATGTTGCCCCTCTTCATCAAGAGGTTTTGTGTCCTTGACAATTGAATTACAGTTTATAGCTTCTCAATGAGCGGTTTTAGATTTTAGAGGAAGAGATTGTTCGTCAGCTTTTTCCACATTGTTGTTGGAATTTGTGATAAAATGTCTGGCAAGAATGATATTATTACAAGTATTGTACGAATATTGACTAACACTAAGTAATAAAATGGTCTATTCAGTACCAGTAATCAAATGATGGAGCTTTTCAACTGCAGGATTTTGAAGCTGGAACTGAACTTTACACCCTTCAGGCAGTGCTTTTATTTCCACTGCCCTCAATCTGCTTTGGAGACAAGTTGTGGCAGCTACATTTCAGCACCACTCAGGAGGTAGCACTAAATCAAGTTCCACTGAAAGGACACACACACACATGGGTGAAAACAGCAGCAAACATAAGAGAAAAAGGAAAACTAAAACTTTACCCGACAATCCTACAGGTTCAGATTAGGCCGGGGATAAACTTGCTGTTAACAAGTCTACAACAAATCAGTCCAAAACTACTTATTTGTTTGTTTTTTTACTTAATTACAGTGTGGAGGAATCAGTTGAACCAATGTTTTGACATTAGCTGAACTAGTTTGTGCCTGTTTAGTTTGTGTCCTTCACTATTAAAGAGCCTATACCTTGTTAACTGAGCCTATTTGCGATCAGTAATTATACTTTAGGATTGGCTTAATTGGATGTAATAAAATGTCATGTCATCAACACTGCTGTCATATGACATTTGCTTTAATGTTTGCCATTTACACATGCAACGCCAAGTGGAAGCTGCACAGAGAAACTAAATATGCAGTTACGAAAGAAAAAGTGACAAGTGAGTACTGTACAAATTGATTTTGAAATAAACATGCAGTAGACTGAAGCAGGTTTAATGTACTTCCTACCACAGAAAATGTTTATTACTTAGATCAATAAAATTAAACATTTGGTTCACAGAAATAAATAAAAAAGTTGTCTTTGCATAGTTTTGGTTTATTTGCCTACACTTTGAGATATCCCTTCTTAGTCTGCTGCAGCACATCCAGTGGATAAAAGGCTGTTGTATTAGACTATATTAGTGTAAGCTAGGTGTACTACCTACTGTAGGCTACCACGTTGATGTTTTTTGTAATTTGGGTAAACCTGGTATGAGGTATGTGTTTTTTTGTTTATAAAAATATAGATCAGACTTTTGTGTTTGATAACACCTTCAGTAATGGTTCCACTTTTCAATGTGAACCAGTGTGAAGTAGCTTTACAACAGGATGTACAGTGACACGTCATCCTCACTGCTTGTTAGTAATCTAAAATCAAATCTCTGCTCCTCCATTATTTCCTTTTTTTCTGCATGTGCCCTTTTTCTTGGCTTGTCTCTTCTCATTTCTCTATCGTCCCATCTCTAAAGCTGAGTCACTGTCCTCTCTCTCTCTCTGTCTTTTTCTGTCTCTTTTCCCTGCATGTCCCCTGGGTCAGCTGCTTTTAGATCCTTTATAAACTCTTTAAAAGGCTCTGTCTCAAACACACACTTGACCTCACTGCTACTTGATGGTCCATCCCTGTTTTGGACACACACATCGATCTAAACACTCTACGCAGATTGACTGCAGTGTTTGCACACTTCATTTGGAGCAGCAACTAATGCACCAGTGTTGGTTAAATGTATGAGGCTGAATGTCAGTGATATTTCAGTCTGCTGAGCACACAAAGGTGCAGAGAGATACAGAGAGAAAGATCTGTCTGCACTCTTGTCTGTTTGAAAATGTTATCATACTGCTCTTCATACTTTCAGTCAGCTGTCTGCATCTCGTTCTCCTCTGTAAATAATAAACAAATGAGTCACAAGGCTGTAGAGATTTGAGCACAGTTGAATCTTACAGTAAAAAGTCAGTCTACCTTAGCATTTTAGGTTGCAGACAGGATAATTTACAGTGTGCACAGACCTGAAATATACATCGTTTTTGTTTGTGCATGTACAAATTGTCAAATAAAAAACAAATAAACAAATATAAAGTGTCCGTATAAAAATAGAATAGAACAATACAGTAAATCTTGCTTTCATGTTTCCGGTAAAGAAGCATCCACATTTGTTGTGTTCTCCACTCATATATTCAGTTTTTTTAACTTGTATTTGTTCTTCGTTTGCATGTGTGTTTGTGTGATTTATTGGAATAATCCCAAATATCACTGCAGTGGATTTAAGTAATCCTCGCATTTTGCATATAAGTGTTGATTGGCTAGAAAATTATCAGTCAAGTCCTGCAGGATATTTGAATGTTTAACATGATAAATTCTAGATTAGTTCCAGAAATTCTCACTTTTCAGTGTACTAAATGTACAAATATACTTTGTAGTGCTCTGTTCTGCTGTTGACAGTGAAGTGTTGCTCTGTACTTAAAGTTGTCTTAATGACAGAGGCTGCTGACAGATGTCAATCAAACTGTGTATTTAGAGCACAAGTAGTCAGCAAAAGTGGTGAATATAGTAGTTCATTTTTTGCTGTCAGAGATGTTGCTACACTTGTCCACATTATGTTAAAGCTTATTTCTAACTGTAAACACTGTTTTTTGGGGAAATAACTACAATAGTTGAATATATTGTAATATATGAGTGTGTGTTTGTGTCTTTTTTTTGAGTGCCTGAAGACATGATGTTACTGAGACTGTGTGTTGCTTATGGTCATGTTAGTCACGTTATGTTAGTGTTTTTTCTTTGCTCCTCTGTGTGTGAACCCCAGACAGTCCCCAGTGTCTGACTGGGCTGTAAATAGCCATGGGAAAGCCAGAGAGAAACACACACACACACACACACACACACACATTTTTGGACTTTTCTTTTCAGCATCCACAGATTTGGCTCTTGAGGAAAGCTCCCTTTATTCTCTCTCGTACCAGTTTAGGTCTACCCACTGTTTTCTTCTGTTTTCTATTTTCATTGTGTCTGACGACTTTTTGATGCAAGTCACAAAATCACACAGTGATTTGGTTTCTAACAGTTTAGTGGTTTCTTATGAGGTGTTGTTCTCTGAGAATGTGGGTGTGCGGGTAGCAGATCAGGCTTTTTCACACAAGGCTGCTCTCTTTGTGTGTTTTCCAGAATTGCTTTTCTCGTCTTCTGTGTGTGTTTGTGTTGATTTGGGGGAGATACCATGAAATTTCATTGGTGTGAAATCTTTTTTTTGATTGTGAGAGCTGGTGCATGTGTGTAGTTTTGCAGTGTTTGCCAGAGTCGAGGTTGTGGCGCTTAAGGGTGCGTTTTTTAAAGTGGGCAAACGATGCAGCATGATTTATACATTTCTCTGCATATTTAATATAGTTTTATGACACCAAAAGCAAGGCAACATATACATTAATAATATTTTTTTGCTAAGATTTTCTAAGTGTAAAAATGGAAGATGTTAGCAACAGACGTCTGGCTATGTTTTTCTCTGGACTCTGACTGTGACTTCCTGCTTTGACCAACTAATCATTCTAAATGCTCTTTCTCCATAAAAGGAACAAGGAAATAAAGTGACAGCACAAAGCAAAACAACGTTTTAAAGGGATAGTTTTTTTTTTTGTAAAAGATTATTGTTTCATATTCAAGCAAGTCCAGTTACTACCAAACAGCACTTTTCAGTACTCCAGACTACCCAGGTATTCACTGCGTTATTTCCTGAACAGATAAATGTTATACAGTGTGATTATTTGTGAGCTTTATAGGTTATACATACAGTATCTATTTTTTTTTTTTTTTATTCGTGCTAAGCTAACTGGCTTCAGATTGGCACCCAAACAAGAGTGGCATATTTAAAAAAAAATGCATATTTCACAATATGCTGAACAGTTACTTAAAGTATAGCAGTCTTCTACTCAGTCTAAAGCCATCTAAACCATTGTTTTTTTTTATATCAAGAAGCTAACGTGGTAAACCTGCCCCACTTGTCTGCACTTGTTCCTAAAAAATTAGAGAATCACATGCGGCATCATAAAGTTCAGCAGAATAAGCTCTTTGCATATCACAGAATAACACTTCTTACAGGGAATTTCTTGAAATAAATCAATGTGAAATGGAAACAGTTGAACTTATCTCAGCCCCACTGGGGGTTTAAAAACCTAACATGAAATGAAATGATTTGTGAATATTTTTTGTGCTGCAGAAACTGATATTCATAGACAAGGGTATGGACCAGAGAGGGATGTGTGGTAGCTGATGGAGGGATGGAGAGATGACAGAATGATTGTGGTAATGCCATCTCAGTTGCTCATTCTTTCTCTCATTCTTGATCTAAAATCTGAGCTGCACATTGCAGTTTCCCAGCCTGTTCAGACAGCCATTGCAGACATACTGATAGTGACTGGCATCCTGGCCATTTTCACAAATGAATGGAGCTTTCACAAATGATCTGTCACTCCTTCTCTCTCTCTCTCCCTCCCTCCCTCCTTGCGCTCTTCTCGGTTTGATTGCATGTCTCTGCACCAGATCCCCCCCCCACACACACTTTTTTTAGAAACACACACCAGAAACTACGGACGTCCCAACTGTCATCTGCCACCTCCTCTCAGCAGGAGCAGCCGGCCTAGATCTTGGTGTTCTGCTTCCTTAGCTGGATGAGGGGGTGTCTGACCGTCTGTCACTGCCATGGTAAGGCACTGGCAGAGGCAGGGCCTGGCTCTGGGCACCAGCAGGTTCAAGCATATCCCAGCAGGTCCCAGCGGGCGTCACTCTGACTGCTCTTGACCAGAGACTTACTGCAAAGCTTCTCACATGTCACAGACAGGCCTGTTTGGTACGTGGTTACTTTTGACCACATGTCCTAAGTTTATGTCTCTTAAATCCCATTTACTGATGATGCCACTGCCACAGTTGCATGGAAAACATCAAAGATTTGTGGAAATCGAGCATCTTGTTTAAGCGAGAATTGCATGTGGTCTACCTGACCCTATCCGTGACAGTAGGAATTAGTTTGTTTAGAGTAAAACCTGAGTAAATGTCACTGATTAATTGAATTACAATCCTTCTTTAGTTTTTGTCTAGGTTGAAATAAATTCTACATGTATATGTAATTCAACTATTCACAGATAAATCAGATAAAAGTGAGTACAGGCTTTTTTTGTACTGCGCTTTTGAAACACAGATGAACCTACTCTCTGTACTGTCCCTGAACGCCTGACAACATGGATGAAGAAATATCAGACATCTGGGATATTGTATTGAATTAGAATTGGAGCTGGGTCAGAGTGGAGTTTGATATTTATTATTATCTTTTACTTATGTCTTAAAGGAAAATTTTTGTTTTTAGAGGCTGTGTAGTAGACCAAAGATACTTGTTATTGTAAAGTTATTTCTAAGTCTACTGTAAAGTTGTATTTCTACTACTAAAACCAACACCAAATGTTTGTTTTTCTCAAGATGACTAAGAAAGTTGGTGCTTCTGAAAGTCAGCACTGGTAACTGTTGTGTCATATGGTTACATAATGAATGTGTTTTAATCGGGAAAGTGTCTACTTATGATGTTGTGTGGCTAATTTATAATAAAACCGTTGAATGCAGTTATTTATAGCACAGCATCTGACTGCAGTGGTGGTACAGTCCATTTCAGACAACCTTATATGTCGGAGATGTGATAATTAATTATTATCTGGCAACATATACTGTGAGTAGATATAACTTTGCCAACTGTTTGACATTATGCTGTGGTTGTATGTAGCCATTGTGTGCAGTGCAGCATAGTCTAGTTTACCACACTTCAGATGACATATGCAGCATCCTGTATGAGCTGTAGGAAAACAAGAGTGTCCTCTAAAACCTATCTGAATGGATGATTTGGCATCATTAATAATTTTTATAGACATTCGAATGGCCTACCTGATGCAGTAAGGATCGGTTATGATAATGGCAGATTTTAAATGTCTTCCTCCAGTTCAGTTTTATAGACTCTTATGTAACATCGACTGTGAATTGGCTTTACCCTGCCTCTTTTAAAGGTCACGTGTCACATTGCTTTTATCGTTTCATTGCTTTTGTATTTCTTAAATTAATAAACTCATAAACTCAGCATGTAAATAAAAATGATGTTTTCTTTATCATTACAAACATTTTCTAGTCCTTCAACATACAAGTCTTAAGAATTGATGGCATGTTGTCTGTCTCTACAAGTGTCTGTCTGTCTTTGGAGACCTTTGACCTGTCCTGATCAATGTCCTCCAAGCTTAGCCGAGTATAATAGCTGCTCTGAGGTTAAAACTTCTCTAATGAGCAACTAATGTGTCGATGCTCAGGCTGCGAGGTGACAGCAGCAGGCAGTTTCACTCCTTCCTCCAGGCAATGAGTTAGCATATTTCACTGTGTGTGCACGTGCAATGCCCCGAAGCGGCTTTTGTCTGCAGTTATGTGTTAGTGTGGGAACTTAAAGACATGAAGTGTGGTGGGCAGCACTGATCCCGGTATAGAGAGCATATTAATGAACATGCAAATGGATTTGTTGGCCTGTGTGTCGTCTCTGACGTTGAAAATATCTATACATACTCTGCCCTCCTGAGATGACTTATAGCTCTTTTTATACACCACAGCCTAAATGATTTAATAGTCAGCACTTAGCTGACTGATTGTACTTAACAGACACATTCAACTAATGATGATTTTCAGTACCTGCATTAATTAATAATCTGCAGATTATTTTCTTGATTAATTGATCATTTTGTTCATATTAAAAGTTGGAAAATGCTGAAGAATGTTGATTACAATCTCGCTGAGCTCAAGGTGACAAAGGCCATAAAGTGTGATCAGACTGTTTGATGTAGGGTCTCACAAGCCAAAAGGTTTTTAATATGTCAATTAATAAAATGGACTTATTGTTTCACTTGTCCTAATAGCTAGGAGATGTTTTAACAGTTTTTAATTAGTAAAATAAGGAGATTTAACTGGACTATATGACAATTTTCTTTGGGAATATTTGTGATTATATGAAATTCTGTCCTGCATTTCTAAGGGGTTTTGTTGGCTCGCGGCGCGGATCAACTATAGCTGCGGTTAAACACAGAACTCCAGAGAGACTCTATGTTTGTAGCTT
Source organism: Sandelia bainsii (assembly GCA_032362345.1). Lineage (NCBI taxonomy): Eukaryota > Metazoa > Chordata > Actinopteri > Anabantiformes > Anabantidae > Sandelia > Sandelia bainsii. The sequence continues at coordinate 12,073,824 of JAUMHL010000016.1, read as the reverse complement.
CAGCCATGGTTCATTGGCATTCAAAACAAATAGCCAGTAATTGACTTGGGACTCAAGGGGTGAGTTGGGTCACAATTTAAGGTTGAGGTTGTGGTTGAAAGGAAAATTAGCTTGGAAAACACACAGTCTGACTCAGATAAAAGCTGTTTTAAAGAACCTCTATGATACAGCAAAGCCGAATGCCAACAATCCTTCAGAGTTCTCCCACAATCCAAAGTACTCTCCCTGTTCTCCTGCTACTGTGGCGATGAGCATGTGGGAGTTAAGTCCCACATTTTATTGATTCATTATGGAGGAGTCCTATGAATCATCTAGTTGACTGTGGTGCATCGCCCTTCCTGGCACTGTATTGCATTAAAATGGGTGTATAGGAAGGTGTGTTGATGGTACATGGAGTTTTCCTTCATTTAACCTCCTGCCTTTTTTTGAGCTCTTACTGTACTGCTGAACATGAATAATTGCACTGCTGGATGGCACGATAGCAATTTAACACCATCATTAATTTGAGTGACAAAAAAATTGATTATAACTGTAATTTCCTTATTCACACCAGCGATATTTTACTTTGTGCAACAGTTGAACAGGCAATTCAGGCACTGGAGATAAAATGAATTAGTACTTGACTAATTGCACAAAAGAGCTGCCTGCATGAAAGAGGGATGACTGGGGATACAAAAATCAGAAATGAAAGCAATGTTGTGACAGACACGTTGGTCATAATGCCGGGAAAAGTGCTAAAAGTTCCTTGGTTTTTAATTTTCATCGTCTCATCCTCAGTGGTTGCTGTTAACAGATATTCATTCCTAACATGGGATAACATGGCAGCAGGGCTCATCAAAGTCCAATTTTATGCTGTGAAGCATAAAATATGAAATGCTCGCATCATCTGGAAGCCAGGACGCAGCTTGATGTGTATTGCAGATTGTCTCCTAATGAAAACTAATGCTCAATCAGTATTTAAGACTGAAACAATTGAGATAAAGGTATACTAGGTTGGCATGTGCAATTTTACCAGTTAGTAAATGAGCATAAAATCAATATATATAATAATACCAGTCGCTGGTCCAGGCAGAAGAAATTTAAATCTGCTTCTCTCTCTCTCATTCTCGGCCTGTTGATCTGTGCTGGAATACGCTCCATCTCTCCCGCCTTCTCGCTACCTGTCACTTTGTCATCCGTGGCCCTCACACATCTGCCTGGTTGTGATAATAGCTACCCCTGTCAACAAGAAGCAGGGGTGGGCAGCAGAATACCGAGGGGCCTCCACAGCTCACACGCACACACACACACAGACACACACACACACACACACACAGACACTGCACAAACTGCACAGCCTCAATTAAATTACCAAATATGTTCCTTGGCTTGATGATTGCAGGATCGGTAAATGTTTGCCTGCTCAGAGCCAGCAACTTAGTTAGCATGCAGCTAACTGAAGAAGCAGAGAGAGAACAGAGATTGAGAAAGTGCAACACAAGCCAGTTTGAAATCGTATCATCACAGCCAACCAGCACCCACTAACTTTAGTGTTCTTTAAGTCTTATTCTCCAACACATCTCCAACAGTTTGAGGAATTTGAATTGGAAGACAATTTATTCTGTAAATGTAGATGGTAACACTTATTTACACAAAGTATTTTAGCCATGAAATTGCCATTGTTATTCCGTTGGTCTACCTCTTTGTGGATCATGTCCCACTTGAGGTAAACTAATAACCTTGGTTAGCATTAATTTTCATCAGCATCTTGCTGTTTAGCATCCCTGTGGGTATTGCTGAGTCACATATTCCAGGTCACCTGAGTGCGTGAGAGTGCATGTGAATAAAGGTGTTCTGCGTTTGTGTCTTTGTGTTTGCGTGTTTTTGTGTGTGTGCCGTTCTTTTTAGCTGAAAGGTCTTTGGCATCAGCTGCAACTTCCTGGCCTGTTCTAAACATGGGGAAACTAGACAGGCTGTACTGTCCGCTCTGTATCTCCGAGACAACCAGTGGGGGTGAAATTCAGGGGTCGGAGGGATAGGGCAACACAGGGTGTGTGTGTGAGAGAGAGAGAAAGAGTGTGTGTATGTGTGTGTTGCTGTCCCAAGGATGTTTTGCTGCTGATTCAAAGGCTTGATATAGAACAGAACACCCGTGCTTTCTGTATCTCTTGCTGCGTGTAAGCTCAGGGAGAAGGCGAGTGTTCATGGTTGGACTGTTAATAGATTTAAGTGACTTTAAGTTTAGAATGAAATATCTCAACAACTGTTGGATGAATTGCTGTTACATTTGGTAAAGACATTCATTGACTCCCACAAGATGAATCCTAATAACTTTGGCAACACCCTTATTTTGTTATTGAGTGTTACTAATTGGTCAGTGTGGTCTCAGGATACCCGTAAAAAGTATTTCTCTCTACTTTCTGTCTGTATATGGTTCTTGGCTCTAAGCCGACAATTTGTTCCTGCTGCAGATATACAAAAATATACAAATTTTAAATTTTTTACTTATTACACATTTAGTACTAAAGTGAGTGTTTGTGGCAGCAGGATGGTGTATGTGCATTAAAGGGACGATACTGATACTGTCTGGACTGTTCTAGGACTATACCTGGACTGTAAACATGTTATTATGTCAGTGTAGCATACAGCACAAAGCTGAATCTAAGCTATAGCTGATAGCGAAGCGCTGGAACTGAGTTTGAGACGTCCTAAACTATTTTGATATGGTAACAGTCTAGGCTTTGTTTTGGCATGCTTAGACTAAACTTAACATTTTGTCCATAGTGAATCAGTATTACAGCCTTCCTGCATGTAGTTTTTTGCAGTTTTGATTAGACGATAGTTAGATGATGACACTTTAACCACTGGAAAATGTCTCCTCGAAAGAAAGAAGAAAACTGTTTTTGCAGAAAATTATGAAATGTGAACTTTGTTGTTTGAGAAAAAAAGAATAAAGTAGATCAAAAGAGGTAAAATGACATAACAGAAATCTGGTGAGTGTTTTTCTGTGTGTTAATGAGTTTGAGTATGGATGTACACTTTTTACTGCAGCCAGGTGTTGAATTACATAAGACTGCCTGCTTGGCATGGTAACACAGCAGTTCTCTGTATCCCTGTGGGTCTGTGTGTGTGTGTGTGTGTATGTGAAGCATTCGTGTGTCCACTGGCCATTATGCATCCTGAAGCCGTAAAGCTGAGCCATGCAAACTTTTTTCTCTAACACACACAGACATTTCCTCCGGACTCCTCTGCAGCCACTCATATTCTCTCATGGCAGCACATTCCACATTTCCATCCACTTCTACTTTATACTGTAAGTCAAGAGGAATCCAATTCATGCTGCAGAGGTCTGCCAGGAGAGCCACGTGCAGCAGATGGAAGTATATCAAATGATATTGAGAATGCTCATATACCGCACAGACCTTCCTTCAGCATGCCACACTGATGTAGCTTTGTCTATTTCAGGGCCAAATTAGAGTGAGCTGTTAAAACACTCTGGGGTCAGAACTGCAAGTTTTGGCTCAGCATGTCTCAAACACTGTCAAGTTCACATCATCAGGAATGGATGTAGTGCTTCTGCACATTCTTGGCAATTCTGAAAACAATTACACGCTGACTCAACATTTTATCTAGTTGCCCACCAGTCTAAATGCTCAAATTTTTTGGCTCACTGCCTGTGCTGTTTACTGTAATTGAGATTTAAGATGCTATAAAATCAGCTCATTATGTGCTGATTCGCAGTCTCTCAGACGCACACAAACACTTCAAAAATCGATAATGCAAAAATCCAGATGCAAATAAGATTATTGAAACACAACAAGCATACTGTAGTTTCAGTGTTTATTTGTCTTTACAATTTCTATTACTGGGAGCATAGTGTCAGCTGTCTTTGCTATGTCATCTTGCTGAAGAAAGAAGATTGCTTTATGTTGCATGTAAGAATTTGAGTGAGTGTATCATGTAAACAGGCATGAACCCTAAACCGATAAGGAAAATATTGTTATTATGGTAAATAAACTGTGATTAGGTTATGGATATGGTTAGGGTTAGCCAATTGAAAACACTAAGATAATCAGAGGGTACGGTTAATGAAATATGTTTTGGAAAAAAATCTCTCAAGTTTGATGAGGCTCATGTCTGTCTGTTCAGCATGAAGCTGGACAGACAGCAAGCAAACATGCACAGGTATAACAGTGACATGGACCTCATCTCATCAGACACTCTGCAAGCATATTTTCCAGAATGTCCAACTATTCATTTAAGGTTTGGCAACTAAAACGCTTGGTTAAGGTTAGGAAGCAATTGTGGTTACTGAAAATAAATAGGCAAACGCTAATTGTAGGTCAGTGACAGGATGCAAACCCCATGCTCACTCGTGACACACCCATCCGCCTCTTGACATTTACACCTTTCTGCTTCAATACATAAAGAGCATACGTATTTCAACACTGGCAATCATGAGGTGCAGAGTATGAACTTAACTATGCAATACTAATTTGAATAATCTGTTAAAACCAGCCTGCCCTAAGTAATTGTCATAGATGCTATAATTTTAAAAACAAATTCAGCAGGTTGTGACTGAAGGTTTGTCTGTTCATCTCCTAACTAATGTGAATGTTTTCCCCAAATGGCCAAATCCTAAATATGTAGGTTGGGTCATTTTCCATCATTTCATTTTCTTATTTACACCACTGCTGTGACAGGTCTGATCCATGCTGTTAACCTTATTGTGACCCCAGTGAGTGAATTGAGACTGTAAGCCAAGGTTAGCTACTTTTCAACCTTGGCAGACCTAATATTAAAAACTGTCCAGTGTTAGAGCGAGGACACGAGAGAGCGCTTGCAGAGTGTAGAGTGCAGATGATCCGAAGCCAAGACTGTGATTGATTACGTTTGTTGCTTAGGTGTATTTAGTTTTGGCATCCCAGTCAATCATTAATATGGATCCATGTACTTACGCTATGCAAGAAACTATTCTGAATCCTTGGAGGAGTCACACATCCTCACATGGATCCGTGCTTTTCACCAGTGTTGCCAGTTCACGTTTCAGTCCAGCATTTTTCCCTCCTTTTATGCTCTCGTGCTGCAAATAAAGTAGGTCACACTGTATGTGCTCTGTAAAGTACGCTACCTTACTATCCATGTGTGCATGCATTTTTTATGAGCCTTACTGTGTGTGCGTAGAAAGGTTTGTGAGCTTCTGTGTGATGTCTTCCCTGGAAATTGTTGCTGTTCTTCTGTCGTAAATTAGAAAGGGCAGCAAGAGAAAAGAATGAACGGAGGAGCGTTGGAGAGCCTGCAGGGCGGTACAGTAAGCCCAGAGAGACTATGATGGTGGGAGTTAAATGAGAGGGGAAGTGAGAAGAGCTGGAGGTTGAGATAGAGGAAGGATCATAGAAGAGATGTGGAGGGAAATCCCCCTGCCAAGAGGATACACAGAGAAACACACAGTGAAGTTGGACTGCTTGATGAGGAGAATGGCAGTGACTAATATAAGTGTGGGGTGTGATTCTCACATAACTTTGTGCATTTTAATCAGCTCAGCGCCACCACTGCTGACCAGCTTAATTTCGTGACGAGAATGCCTAAGAATTCACAGCTTTGACTAATTAGGGGGACAGATATATCATGGGCAAGGATTTTAAAACCTCACTTAAATAAATGAGCATAAGATGAAACTTTAATGAGTCCTCTGGGCACACTGGGACATTGTAGAGAGGGAGAATAAAGCAACTTTAATATAGTAGTGAAGATACAGATAGCAAAATCACATATTGTGAGTTGTACATTGTTATAGTTGTATATATGATGTATATGTATATTTAAAGACAACAGACCAGTCCTGCCATTAGCAGGTGTTTTGGAGCTTTTGAGCTTTGTCCTTCATTGGTAGCAAAGCACGCTTCGGTAAGTTGTTTCGAAGTTTTGAGGTCGCATTAGATTCATTATTTCAGAACATCATTATTTAATAGGGATTAATGAGAGTGTAATGATTCTCATACCATTTCAATTCAATTCAATTCAGCTTTATTTCTATAGCACCAATTCACAACATAAGTCATCTCAAGGCACTTTACAGTGTAAGGTTTAAGACCTTACACAGAATATAAATATAAACATTTATTGTATGTTTATCAGAATATTGTAGAAAACCCAACAGTCCCACTTAAGCAAATACTAGGCAACAGTGGAGAGGAAAAACTCCCTTTAACGGAAGAAGCCTCCAGCAGAACCAGGCTCAGGGTGGGCGGCCATCTGCCTCGACCCCCAGCAGACTAAATCTATAGCAGCATAACTAAGAGATGGTTCAGAGTCACCTGAGCCAACTCTAACTATAAGCTGTCTGCCTCCCGAACCTGGATTGGAAGCTGGTTCCACAGGAGAGGAGCTTGATAGCTAAAGGCTCTGCCTCCCAGT
>JAUMHL010000016.1:12047772-12067328 GCA_032362345.1 Sandelia bainsii | reverse complement strand
GCTGGGATAATAAGGTTCTATGAGGTCTCTAAGATATGATGGTGCCTGATCATTTAGTGCTTTATAAGTGAGGAGAAAGATTTTAAACTCTATTCTAGATTTCACAGGGAGCCAATGGAGAGAAGCTAATTTAGGAGATTTCATACCTCTTTTTTTGGGTCTCTGAGGTTGGGGTCTCTCAAACACATGGACATGAGATCATGGACGTTTGTGTTATGGTTTCAGTCTTGGTTTCAGTCTTGGTTTCAGAACCATCACACCCCTATTATATAATTGAATTTTGATCAAGTGTCATGTGTCAGTCCTAACTACCTCTTTTATTCTTTAATGTAGATAAATAAATATGTCAAATAGCTGCAGTATCACCAAAGTAATAGCTGTGTCTGTTGGTTACGTTAGTTATGCAGCAGGTGGGAATACTGGGCAACATCTAATCACTGCATAAGAAGTGTGGCACATCCTGTTTTATTTTACTGGTGTGTAAATCAATATGTTAACATATATGTTACAAGTCAGTAAAGTTTGAACTTAGCTGTAAACGGACCTTGTAGTAACACTATTCTCAACTGTCTAAGGCCAAGAATGAATCAGGTGCAGACAAAAAAATGTTTGGACTTGCAATTATATGAAGTGCACTTTTACATGAAAAAGAATGTTTCCAGATTTAAATGTCCTTGTGCATGTGTAGTTATAGGTATTGAAACAGATTATGGTGTTTACAGTATGAAAAGCACTTCCACAGTTGTGAGCAGGGTCAGAGGGAAAGGGGTGACTCTCTCAAATGGACCTTTGTCTGTTGCCTATTTAAGCTAGAATTAGTCAGTTTATGTAATTTGTGGCATTCCTACAGGGCTAAACAGAACCGCATGACAGGATGGTGTGTCTCAGTGCTGTGCTGTGAAGTGAAACTAATCAGTACTAACCACAAACAACATTCTGCAGGTTGATGATTTATTATGGTTCTTTCGGTCTCAGACTTCCAAAAGGTCGTTGCCAACATTGTTGGGAAACAGAAGAAAACAATGACTCTAACGTTCATGTAATAATCCTATAAGACTCATGATGTGTCTCTTCTACTAGTGAATTTATATCAACCTTATTAAACACTGCATTAATTTTGATCTCCTGTGCTAATGCAGCCTCTAATATTGTCATATATTTAAACCTAGTACACCAGTTTTATTTCACAGACCTATAGAAGTCTGAATAGTGTTGATGTAATTGTATGTTATTTAAAATATTGATTTAAAGTTTCACTAGAAATAATAAAACATCACATTTTTGTATATTTATCTTAAATCAGGTTTCCTTTTATACGATCCATTAACTTATTACCATGTACACAAGGTATACAAAACAACATTATATTCCTTATGTTCACAGTGCATCTGTATATACAGTAATATGCAATTAATAATAATCAGAAAACAGCTCAATTAGTTTTGTATTTATAGACGCAACCCACTGTAGCATATTGTCATGAATGACATTTGGTGTCATAAGTTAATCAGGCTTGAATTTGAGAAGTAACATTTGACATTAGAAACCAGTTCTGCTTTTTTTTATAACCATCCTTTCAATTGTAATGTACAAAAATGTTCTTTTCTTTTCATATTAAACTAAATTGTTTTGCTGTTTCAGATTATTTGTCAGACATTTCAAAGCCCAGATAAACAGTTATTCTATAAATTAAGAAATACTCTCTAATAATATCTTTGAGTAAGACTCTTAACCCCAAGTTGCTCCTGCATGTTCCTTGTTTAAAAGTTGCTTTGGTCGAAAGTGTCTGCCAAATGGCTGAATGTGAAATATAAACTCACCCATAAGTTAAGTCATCAAACCATATTATAATCAGTAATGTTGATACATTTACAAATTTAAAGCCACAAACAGATGGCAGGCAAGTTTACTGTAAATTTTAAAGAATGCAAATATTAGATGGCGGCATGCACTGAAGTCACTGGACTGTAGTTTCCAGTTTCTATATGTTAAGAATTATGCACTATAGAGATCTTACTATAGTACAGTTTGTTATTGAGCCTTTATCATTACAGAAACTGTGAAAATACATCATTTCAGATGAGTATCAGCGTGGGAGTTTCCCACACTGCCCTTCTTCTTTCTACCCTCCTCTAACTCAAGCCAAGTGGGCATTTCCCACGATGTGGTGGATTCTGTGTCTGTGTTTGTGTGAGAGATAAAAAAACAAAAACAAAGATGAGCGAGTGTCATGCATGGAAATTGTCAGAATTTGTGTTTAACTCCTGAAACTGAGTCAAAAGGTTCTTTGGGGTTTTCTTTACATACATGTTTGATTTTCACTTTGAATGTGCTTGTGGCTTCTTCTCAGTCTCCTTAGGAGAGTTTAAAAATCTCTTAACCACAAGAGCACATTAAACACAGTAAGAGACTGCTCTCTTTGAATCAGAGTGCTTCATAAATACCTTTCAGGTCTCATACACCCCTGCTCTTGCCAAGATTTACTGAAGCATGGGGACTGATAATGGTTTAATTCGTGGAGTAATATGATCCTCCTACTGTAGCTTTCTCTCTTTGTCTCCACTCCTTTCTTATATATCTGCTTCTGCATGTACAGACACACACTCTCTCAAAGCATAATGGGTTTTGTGTGTTACTAAAGGTTCAAGACAAACAGTGATTTGGTTTTTATGCACATTGGTGTTGCCGAGTCTTGTTGTGTCCCTGAATGACCCTTTTAGGTCGTTGAATCTGTTGTTTGATGATCAGTGTTTTACAGGATACATTTCCCTACATCTACAGCGGCTTTTACAGCCTCCTTGCTATGTATTTATAGTATGTGTAAAAAGTGCAGGGCTGTTTGCATATATAATAACACAGCGTGCTCACACTGTGTGTGCGCTCTGTTTAACTGTCTCCGCTCTGCCTCGATGTGGCTGGCCATAGATTTATATGTTGGTCTGTAATTGGCCCTTGTCTGTCTGCACCTTTTTTCAGGGGCGTCGTTCTCCCTGTAAGTGAGAGGATTTCATAATGATGGAGAAGACAGGCTGTGTGTTGCGTGTGTGTCTTTGTGTGTTTACGTGTGCGCAAACTGTTGTTGCCTCGTGCATGTTTGTGCGAGACGGAGAAGTGATCATTATGACTGGGCCGTGTCCTTGTTTTTCTCTTTAAGCGGCCCTGCACACTCTAAATTACACCGCGCTCTGTTCCACCATTGTGCCTGAGAGAGCAACTGTGGGATTACAAGTAGCTCTGTGTGAATCAGGGCAGAGCCATTTGCTTCTTCTGTGCTTGCCGTGTCAGTCATTTGCAGGTGTGTTGCAGCTCAGGCAAAATAGAGCTCTGTGAAATAATATGCAGAAAACTGCATATTAAAGTAAATCAGTCAAAAGAATTAATGTCTCCCACAGCACACCTGTGCCTCTTGATTCACTGTATCTCACCTCCTGTGTCGTGAGTTTGGTGCTGAAAAGCTTTGCACCATTCATACTGGTTTGTTACAGAGGTGGAATCCACCTTTTTTAAACAGATGTCACAGTATAGATATTAACAAAATTGTACTTATATTGCACACTGCAGAATTATAGTAATAAAGGACAGGATATAGTCTGGTATACTAAGAGTATGCTGAGATTATAACACAGTATAGTAAGAGTAAATACAAGAAATCACAATCTCTCTAGCACTGTAGGCACCTCATGATGCCACTTTAAATATTTGATATGATTTGTTTAGCTGGCTTGCATGCTACAAACAGCCTCTGAGTTACGTAGGATGAAAGATCAAGTCATGAAAGGCACTGGATGTTCATTCACTTTAGGCATAATTAGAGTAAATGAATTGCCTCTCATGCAGTAGCCTTGTAGATTGAATAAGCGTGTCCCTTAGCATTCTGTGCTCGGAGCTCTGTTACTGGAATTCAAAATGGTTTTGTATTTCTCCTCATTATGAGGACGTGTCAAAAAGCAGTTATTATGTTTGATTTGGTCTCCTTTTTAATAACTGCATCTTCTTCGCAGCGCTTAATTTTGGTCATCTTACTGTAACACAGACAAATTCAGTGAAAAAAGTAGATGTTGATGTGTGTGTTTGAATCCTAGTGTGCGTGTCTGTCTATCCTGAGTAATATAAAACAAGTCTAACGTACACATTTGCAGCTGTAGGTATGACAAGGATGCCGAAAATCCAGGGCAGACACAGGCGAGAAGAGGCGTCAGATTGATGTAGACAAGAGAGGAAACAAGTTTGTTTTGCTGTACTGTGACATCTTTCAAACCTCTGGTGCATCATAAGTGGGATGCCACTCACTGCATGTATGCACACACACACTCATGGACACACACTTGGCAGGCTTATAGACATTCATGGAAGAGCTATTTTGATCTGATAAATAGCATCGGCCAGAGAGTCTTACGTTTTAAAAACCTTCTTGTGGCTGGTAATTGCATGCAGCTGTATGTGAACACAACTTGGCAGTGCATGTATGTGTTTGACTGAGTGCTCTTGTTGGGTGTCTGTGTGTATGTGTGATTGGCAAGTAGGAGAAGAATAGAAAGAAAGATGGGAAGAAAACTTGTGAAAGAGAACATGTAATTTAGTTTAAAGTTGTAGAGCAACAGATGGAGAGAGTGACTGAGATGGAAGCAGAGAGATGCATTAACAATCAGTATCCAGAGGACACAAAGGTATTGATATGGAAATCAGATAAAAGTAATGAGCTGTTGCAATCAGTGAAGTCGCCAGGGTGACGGATGGATAGAAAATGTGTTGTGGGAAAGATTTTGCTTCTTAAAAGTGACACGAACACAAACAGACGAGTCATCATATTTTCAGACACAGGATATGAATCTGTGTAGTGTGTCTGAAGACAAAAACCAACACCATATGTAGCTGTTCTGTATTTATTGTTGCGTTTTGTCAAAGCATTGTTTGAGCATTAGCCACTTCTTGTTCTTCTTCTTCTTCTTCTTATAAGTTCCCAAAGCAAGTACCTGGCTTTGTCCTGCCAACCTGGTCAGAGTGTCATAAGTTGGTGTTACTCACCTGGGCCTTCCTGTTGTCTTTAATTTTAATTCATTCTTTTATTATAACCTCTCTGTGTGACAAATGTACCAATCAGGTTTGATGATCCTGGACAATTTGTCACAAACTGGCTCAGAGAATGTGACAAGGAGGGAGTTCACACAAAGATTAAAATTAACTGTTAAAACACTATTATTGTATTGACCTTCCAGTTTCCCCTCGGGTACCATTCAACTTTAATTTCACCTCATTATTGGTATCAGTGGCAGAGAGTAACCTGTAATTGTAAAATTCAATAGCCCTGTTTTGTGCCTCACTGTGAAAAGAAAACACTAGGACACGCTGCAACAGTGAATGTCAACCTGTCAGAGCTGTTTCTTGTTAAAATGCATAAGGTCTCCCACAACAGAAAGACGACATATACTGCACTGAGCAGCTGCCCAGTTACTTTACGAGTGCAGAGACTCACACACAGAAACACATTTCTTTCCAGTTTATTTGTAAGTTTTTAACACCATCACCTCACTGTTACCAACAGCAGCATGGAGGCTTATTAGGAATAAAAAAATAAATACAAGTTTACAAGGTGGACAAAACTGTCTATTCTCTCCTGAAAATGTACCATGTATTGTTTCAGAAATGTAAATATAATATAAAAGATTTACCTTAAAAGTATTATTATCTCCTCACACTCTGCTCCTCTACGAGGGTGAGAACAAATGCCTGACAAATCTGCTCTGACCCTGGCATGGTTGGTGTGCATGTGAGTGTCGATTCGAGCCGTGTTTACCTGCACGATCCTGCAGCAGCAGATGTGTGATCCTGCGGTCTGAGCAGTTTAAATGGAATGCTGTTGACAGGCCTATTACACTCTCAGAGGGCGCAAAATAGGAGGACTTGTAAGCTACGAGGAGATGCAACTGTCGAGCACATGAGCACACTGCATTTATCAGCCACTCAAAAATGATCCTTTAACATAAAAATTCAAAAACGTGTAAGAAGAAAAAAAAAAAAAACAGAAGCAGGGAAGCAGGTTGGCTGTTTAAGCAATGAACGTGCATGGTAGCTGTTGTTGTTATTGATGTTGTTGATGTGGCTTTTTCCTTCTAGTTTCTTTATAGTTTTCACAGGTGCATTGAAGTGACTTTGAATGTGTTTGAATAAAAAAATTATATTTATGTTTGATGTTTATACTGTATGTTCTTCATATTATTCTTTTAAAAAAGAGAAATAAGGCAATACGGTATAAACGTTTCCCTCTATACTTTGCAGGTAAACACATCGTGCCTTTACAGCAAACAAAGGAAAAAAATGAAATTGTACTTTTGCAACTAATTAAATCTGGATTTGTAGTCTTTTTCATGTTTTTGTAGTTTGTTTCAGTGCTGTGATTGTAAATATTTCTCATCTTCATTAAGTCCAGTTGCAGGTTTCCCCAGCAAGACAGTATAGACTTTTATGTCTCACGTGAGAGCAGTCACTCATTGTTTATTTTCAACTGAGTGAGATAGAGTGAGGGAAACATATCTCTTTTTAGTTTATCCACAGAGCTCTGTGGATAAACTAAAGCCTTCTGTCAGACCATATATAGCCATGGCTCCCTGCTACTACCCTGCACACCCAAACACACCGCCTTCACCGGATAGATGCTTTGTCACACAAGGAGCACAGATGCAGTTTGAAAATGTTTGTGAGTTTAACACGGACACTGAACTGTAATGTAAATGTTTAGTTTGCAACCAAACTGAGCTTTTAATTTGTTTCTATAGTGCACCTCTGAGAGCTGTGCTGAATTTAACACTGTAATTTCAACGCCTTCTCTGCTTTTCAGCATAATGACTTCTCTACCAATATCATTTTAGCATGATTTCCATTGCGCCTGCATGGCTAATTTCCTTGTGGCAGAGTGGATAATGAAGATGGACTCAGCATGGCTGTAACTAACCTGATGAATTGCCAGATGATATTTAGCCTGAAATGCCTCACAAAATCACTTAACGAAATACAGAACACTGCTACAGTGCTTCATGCTAAACGATAAGGCTACACACATCTCGTCCTCTGTTAGCATCCTCGTTCTGACTGAGCAGAACATCCAAGTGTGAGCAGCAAAATCTGTGGTCAGAAGTTCTGAGAGTGTGCAACAGCAGCTCAAAGCAAGGAGAAAAGTGTGAGCAGGAGCACAGGAAATCTGAGTGTGAGTGGGGACGTTTGGAGTCTGAGGAAAAGGTTTTGAGAGAAAGCATAACAAAATCTGAACATGAAATTATCAATTTGAGAGCATTAGTAGCTCTCAAATTGAAAAACTACACTCCTGATTACAGAATTAAATATAATATCATCTCATATAAGTCCAGTATAAAGAGCATTTGCCAAATTGATTTGACCTCAGATGTAAAACTTAATTATGATGAACGGAGCAAACATTTATCACAGTTTACACATACTTGTGCAGGTGTCACATATCTCAGAAACACTGGTGTATCCTGCCCTTCTGGCAGGTGTCAAATAAAGATGTGTTGAAGGTCGCTGGCTCTGCCCGAAGAAATCTGAAGTTAGCTCAGAAGAAAAACTACATTTGCTGTCCAGTGGTGGACTGTGTGCAGACAAATGAGGGCAATTTTAGGATGTTATCTTTGACTTTGGGGAATTATAAAGGACATTTGCACCATTTTCTGCCTGTTATTAGACCAAATAATTGATTTAATAGCTGAGAAAACACTTTGTAGGTGAACTACTCTGTTCTTTAAGTGAGTAAATGTAGGGCTATAAAATGTCAGAAAACTGTGGAAATGAAAATGACCATCGCAATTTCTTAACGGCACTAATCTCATTTGCCTCATTTGGCTCATGTTGATGTCTGCCAACTGTACCTTTTATGAAGCATAGGTCTGAAAATTTTCAGTGTATTGAGTTTACTCCAGTGAAAATAAGGCTTCAGTATATCCAAAGGTCAAGACAGTACAAAGATTTGAAGAACTACACAGAAGTTCTTCTCACTAGATCTACAGTATAGATGCATCGACTTTCTCTGTCCACTCTATAGATCAGTTATCCAATTTAGATAGAGATCCACAACTGACATTTCCCATCCCTAATGGTACAGATGGGCCAAATCGATGCTCACACAGATGGATTTGTGGCTGGCTGTTAAGTTGAGATCTAAGGCTTTCTGTCAGTTACTTACAGTGAGGAGAACTGCCTTAGGAAGACGCACATACATCTCATGCAATGCTGCTAGGTAAATCAATAGCGGCAGCAGTGAAGCAGACCTCGGCTATATCTCCAAGTTTGCTTCTCTCTGTTTGATTAAAGAGAGTCGAGGAAATGTGGTCTGCCTCCATCATTATCTTTCTGCGTGACTCTGTGCCTATTTATCTTGTTGTGTCCACCAGTTTGCCAGATAGTCCATTCTATCACTGAGCATTTGCCATTGATCAATATTGCTTTTAAATGCGTTAAGACATGATGTTATAATTCAAGTTGAGGCTTATTCTGTGTATGAAATAAGTATCAGATATTTGAGGCCAAATTGAGAAATAGTTTGAGAGTTAAAACCTGATCAAGATATTTACTGGCCGAATAAAACATTTTTGTGAAGAACTGTGAACAAGATATGTCTTGAAAATGACTTTTTACAGATGAAAACATTTTCTTTCTTGTAAAAATGATGCAGCAGCATCACTGTTTCTAAACCACAAAAGCAAAAAGGAATTTCAGTTTTAGCTGTTTTTCAGATGAAGGTGATTATATCAACTCATTTTACAATGTTTAAAATGAGTTCTCTGCATACAATATAAAATCACTGCAAACGAACACCTGCCAGTTTGATGTGGATTCTATTTTCAGATGGGCTTGTGAAGGGGAGTTAGCTCAGGACAGAGGAGGGATGTTCTCATCTCTCTTTAAGGAGGTGGACTGAGAGACAAACTGTCAGAATGTTTAAGACTTGGAAATAGATGAACCGTCCTGGTGAAGCTGTTGGTGCTTAAGTAGAAAGTGTATTCAGCTGTTTTCAGATGATGGTATCATCTGGCTGTCTTATTTTTTATTTTGTTTTCTGCTTTTTTGATGGGCTGCATGATAAGAAAATGTTGCAGTAGATGTGTTTTCTCTTTCTTCCTGTGACCCACCCCCTTTCTTCTTCGCCAAGTGACATGTTGGCTCATGACTGAGTTCAAAGGTCAGTGACGCTTGGGTCTCTGTGCAGCGTTTGCCATAGAGGTATGGGAGGTTCACTTTCTGCATCTTCATTATATTATTATGGTTTGATTTTTGCAATGTGCTAAATAAAAGTGAACTGGATAATATACCGTAATTTAATATTATCTAGTTATGTTTATTTGGTATTAAAGCTCAGTGAGTGTAAATGCCAGTCAGTGTATTAGTAAACTAGTGTATGAGTGTGTTCGCTGTTGCCCAGTAAGAGTCAGTGTAGTAATAAATGAGCCTTCTACTCCGAGTGTGTAGGGCGATAACCGGCCCATTTATAACTGCAGTCATTCCAGCCTGATCGTCACACTGACCTGGATCCAGATCCAATAGCAGATCCAAAATTGTCACACTATTGTAGCCGGATGCACATCTTACTCATTCCTCAAGTAACCAAAACAACCCGCTTGACAATACCAAACAGCATGAAAACATATTTTTTATAACACAATACATCAGATAAAAAAAAAGAAAAGAAAAGCATACCATAGCCCGTAAAGCTTTGTCTCTGTCCTGCTCAGTAACATACCCTCAGGAAAACCACGTGATCAATGATCAAAAATCATCAATGGACTCCCTAAACCCCATTGGGGATTTGTGCAGCTATCAATGACTTGTGCCTTGTTTTAATTATTGGTGAGTGCATATGAAACGAGTGGGACCAGCATCACTTTCACTCATTATGTGTGTGTGTGTGTGTGGATGTGTGTGTTGACCCACTGCACCAGCAGCAACGTTCCATGTTCTGTTGTGCATCAGAGGTCAGTTTGACTCGAAGATAAATTACTTCCTGTGATGGGAGTGGTGGTTCTTTGACCTATTGAATGTGTCAGTTGATGTTTGTTCCTCTGGGGAAATTTGTCACTGACAGACTGGCCTCCCTGCATAGTCGTTCATATATGCCATTTATGCAGTGAGTGGTCGCTGCATATTTTTTCTGAGCATTTCATTGTGTTGTGAGTTCAGGAAAACTACAGCTTTCAAATTGATCTTGTTAAACAGTCATTCTCAAACATTTTTAAAACATAGCAAGTCTTCACATGTTTTTTTATAGCATACCTCAATGTCGATAGACCTCCACAAGGCTTCATCAAAACCAGCTCTTGCCACTTTGTAACTCACAAACCTGTGGCATCTCACACTTTTCTCTGAAGAAGAGGTGTGCTGGCTGTCGATGTTTAACAGATTTTGCAGCACCACTGACTTGTTCTGAAGGCATGTCAGCATGTTTCAGCACCTATGTGGGCACTGTTGTGCTCCACATCGTAGCCCTGAGCGGCCAGTGTCTTCTTCAGAGCCACGAAAGAAAGACCTTTACGCTCTTTGGACGCTGTCACGGCTTTCAGGATCAGCTCACTGGTGCCGGGCCCGGACTTCTTTGCGGGCTTGGCAGATTTCTTCTTCGGGGCCTTGGCCGGAGCTGCTGGTGTGGCAGCTGGCGCTGCGGCTGGAGCAACTCCTGCCATTGTAGTCTCGGATTAACTCTGTCACGTAGTCGGAAAAGACTGATGCAGATTTCCCACTACTGACAGGAACTTAAACACACCATGAGACTTTGGGAACATTTGTTCTAAAGATATATGTGTAAAGTCTTCCATAAAGTTAAAAGCTGCTTTCAGATATGCACTGGAACCTGGACGGCCCGGAGATTACCCAGACTTTTTCCTACAAAGCCCCTAGTACAAAGTCCAGGTAATGTCAGAGTGTCATCTCAGTGTCACACTCTGCATAGCCGCCCCATCCCCTCACTGAAATCAAGCAGAGTTTCTCCCCATGTGAGAACACATCTGACTCAGACAATTTCCCTGAAAGCTCAAACTTTACACAATCTCTGGACCTGATTCTCTCAACACTGTCCAGAGTTTATATGTAAAAAAAGGTTTTCATTTGAAGTATTAAGTGTTTTATCATCTTGGTACACCTGACTTTGGTTTGTTCAGACCTCTGAACGTTCTGCTACATGAACTAAAATTAGAAGCTACTTTAGAGAATTAAATGTAGCCTTTCCACTTTGGATGTACAACAAAACCTGTCAATAGCGTGTTTCACTGAGAACTGAAGTTGTACTATGAGGACTGTTATCTGGAATGAGCATTCATTACTGTAAGGGAGACATTCAAAAAAGGAAGCCTTGTTTATTACTTTTTTCTTTCTTTTTTTAGCTGTTTAGGATTTCGGCAGCAATAGACCTCATTTGCAATTTGGATGGAGTCCCATGCGGAGCAGATACTACAGCAAAATTGCTAATGAGTAGTTTTGTAGAGTGGAGCTGCTGTTTTGTTGAATGTGCAAAAACATATGGGCTAATTTGTGTTCAACAAATTGGGAATTTGCCAGAAGCTGTTGAGGACAATAGCTAGGATTAGCTGTTTTTGGGTGTGTTGTAAACTTGAGAAAAAGGATCTTATGTAGATTAGTTTATTCAAATATTCATGTTTTCTGTAAGTATACAACTGCTTCAATAATGGCTGTTTTATGCACACACACTCAAGAGACTTTTTTCCCCATGTGAACCATACCATGATTTACTTGTCACTGTAATTGGTGTAGAAATGGAGCAATAGAGACTGAAAAATCTGTGAGGAAAGTGAGATAGAGAGAGAGGGGAAACACCTCTTTCTCTAGTGCAGGATTACCTGTTGAGGTGTGTGGGTGTGAATGGGATTTTCTTCATGATTCTGTACGAATATGAGGTGAAAATGAGATTGCTGTCATGTTGGAGGTCACACACAATGACCTGTGGAAATCCTCTGACTCTGGCATTTTGATTGTTAGCAGATATTTGCTCATTACAGATATGTGGAAATCCATTATATGTAGTGTTATATTAGTGTATCTCGTTATTTGTTTAACGTAAGTAAGTGACAGCTTTGTTGTGTAAAAGAGGGGCACTCCCCCATTTTAAACATGAATATTACTTTACTTGTCAGGAGGAGTTCTACATAGCCTATGAGATGAGAGCATAATATGGTGGAGTTCCACTGATTCTAGTGACTAAAAGTCACCGCCGCTTCAGTTTTGACCATTTGTTTGATTACATGCATCCATCCATTATGTTTACTATTTATTTAGTTAAGAGTTGTGTGGGTGTTGATGCCGTCACTGAGTGAGAACTTTGTTGTGTTATATTCACTGTTTCTCACCAAAATGCGTTGTGTGCCTCCTTGCAGTCTGAGAAAATGTTGAAGGCTTTTCCCTCTTGCGTTGCCAATTTTTTGAAGCCCCTAGTAAGTCCCCTTCCTTGCCTTTGTTGGCACGCTGCTACATTTCTAGACGCATTACTGACACCAACTGTTAATATGTGGAATTGAAACGTTGCTCTGTAGCGCTGCTCGTTGTCAAAACCTAAACAGATGATCTTCAGAGTGTCAATTTTGGAGTCAATATTGGTCTTAGATATTCTCTGTGGTTCAGGTTCTAGCTCAGACCACACCAGCGTGTGCATACAGGGAAGAGTGTATGTGTGTGTGCATATGTGCCAAAGGCACATTTACAGCTCAAATATCCTTTGAAATAGCTGGTTGTCATACATGAGCATAGTCAGTTGTTTCTGCAGTCTTCTTTGAAGTAGTCTTTGAAGGAGTGGAACAAGTAGTCTCCCTCCACTCTCTTCCACTCTGTGTATTTGCAGCAGGGCATCGAGTACTATACTATAGCCTACATCTACAAATACACATTATATATTTGTATCTTATCTTGTAGTTGTGTAATTTTATAGTTTCAAGAAGCAAAAAAGAAAGAGAGAAAGAAAAGTGGGGAAAATAGTGAGAAATGCAAGGAGGGAGAAGATTGATATTCATTTTTTATTGCAGAAGTGTAATTGGTCTTTTGAGAGTTTCTCACATCTTGCACTATATTTGTCTCAGTTTTTGAGCTGATCTCATCTATGATGACAAACACACACCCAGGTACAGAAGCCTTATCTACTGCTGTGTAAAGAGTATAAAGCATAATATTCATGCCCTAGAGCATCATGGTGGAAGGACTGACTTAGGTATTAAACATCAAAGGCTAGCACCAAAAAAAAGAAAGAAAGAAAAAGTGCATGCAAGTGCGTCATTGTGTTTGTGTTTTTGTCATTGTGTAGGTCATATCAGTCAAAGTGCTCTTGCAACACTGCTTCTAATCAGTAGGTATCTGCTTTTAGCTCAAAACAGGATATGAAGCAAGTCCATTTCCTGTCTGGTATTATCTGCTCTTGATAGTGAACACACCTCTTGTCATATTGGTTCCCTTTTTGATTTCCCGTTAAGTTATTGCTGCTGTTGAACTCTCCATTTTGGTTGAAAAAAGCATTAGATTTTTTATGTCATTAGATGGCTTTAATTTCAACAGGCTGTTGTTGCACTCAGTCAATGTAACTTTCCTTGCTACAAAAAAGAAAAAGAGTTTCTGTCTAAAATGAATCCAGGACTAGAAAGGTTTTCCAAATTCCTTCGTCCCGGTTCCTTTGAAGACAATACTCTGCTTTGATGTATACTGAACTTTGCTGCAGCTTCAATAGTCACGGTGAGAAGCAGCAAATGAAGGCTTTCATTCTGACATGTTGACTGAGAAGTTTGCATCCAAAATGACTTTTTCCTACAACTTGAAAGATATTATAGGTTCACTGAAAAGATTAAAAAAAGACACTTCTGAAGAATTAGGGAGCAATTTCAACATTTTTAAATTACCTAAGGTAATGTTTTGGAAAAAGGGCTAGCACCTTGGCATAAAACTCTCAATTCTCTGTCTGCTTTAGTGAAAACCTAAATCTGAGACATTTTGCTTCCCACAACATCCCCAGTGATGTGGTGTTAAGAAATGATTTATAACCTTTTGCATAAACAAATTCATTATTTTAAGGACCTATTTTACAATGTCTTGTTTTTGTATTATCTGAATTAAATAGATATTCCTTACCATGGCATACATTTTCCTTTTCTGCATAAAGTAAAAGGTTGTTCTTTTTTGGTTTACTATCATTTCATGTCAGTGTACCTGTGCTGTAGTAAAGTGATGTAAAGGCAAGGAGGAACTGTCAGATTGTAACTGAAGAAGGGTTCAAACAGAGGGCAGCGTTGCTCTGCCTGCTGGGAGGGCTTTCATGATGACCTCTTTACCTTTTAGTGGTTTAGTTAAAAAAAACCAAAAAACTTTTTGGGACATCAGCAAGAATAGGGGAGAGTTGGAGACAGAAGAGGAGAGTCAGAAATTTCTCTTAGGTAGCAGTAGTTTTATGCAGACGTACACAGAGAAAAACTGTTTTTCTAACCGGAGCTTTCCTCTGCAGCTCCTGAGGTTAATTAGATTGGACGTCATCTGCATATTTGACTAATCCAGCAAGAGTCTGCATTCTTGTCACAGAACCTCTCCTCCATTATCTAATCTCAAGTTGCCTACTAATTTTATTTAAACAGAGCTGGCAGGCTTTATGCTCTTATTCAGAAGAAAGAAAACAATGAGAATCCAATATGTCAGTCAGCTAAGATTTGGAATTTAGAGGTGAAACGAGGTAGAGGAGAACAGGACAAATTTGATAAGAAAAGGATTCACCAAAGTAAAACTGGTTGGTGTCCAATTTGGGATATTTATTTTTTCTAAAAACTGCAGCCTGTATTTGTGCCGTCTGGCAGTTTAAAGCTGCAGTACAAAGAATACATTCAATTTACTGGTCACAGACTGTCTGACTGTGCAGCCGAAATAACAATGCATGCATGTAAGTCTCTTTAGGATTATCAAAGGACTGATGTGGGAATATCAATAGTAGCAGAGTACGGTAGAAAACCAATCATAAGTAACCATAGGATCCCCACTTTATACCACAATCTCATTGTAAGGCTTTCTTTGATATTTTGTTTATTCTCATTCATGAACATGGTTTTTGAAATGTGGATGTTCATGTAGTTCTGCCAACATTTTATCTTGAAAAGAAAATCCATATTTGAATACAAATTCAGGACTTAAAACTGAGGGCAGAAGAATCCCAGAATGGGAAGAATACATGGATGTACTGCATATCCAGTATTCAGTCTTTTTGGTCTTCACCTGCTAGTTACTAACCTTTTCTGTCCACTGATCGACATTAGACAGGTAGTTTACAGTAGGTTTAGTAAAGTTCTTTTTGATAAATAAAGCTAGCTGTGTTGTTTTATAAGGGGCTGAGAACACTGAGGCTGAGGTACTGTATTAAATATGACATAAAAACCAAACCATGAGCTGCAGGAGGCTAGTAAGCAGCAAAGAGATGCAGAGTTCAGTTATGATTCTCTGTCCATCAATGCTGGCAACACCTGCACATAAAAGAAAATCTGCTCCTGAAAGTAGCCATTCACAAAATGCTTGTTAAGTGTTAACTGTGTCAATCATTTTCGTTGCCACTGCAGACACATACAGTGCACGACGTGAAAAGGTGATGTAAACTAAAAATCTTGTTCAGCTTTGGCCATCACAGTGAGGCTCACACTCGCTGCAAACAAGGTTTACACACAAAGTGCCCACATATATTTGTTTGTGCAGGTTTTTATGAGGGAGCTGGGGTATGACTGCTGTGTTTGTGCATTAATGCATTGCGTTAGAAGGTGTGTGGGAGAGGTAGATTGTATTTGGGGCCGTACAGAGCGCTACTCACATGTCTCTTTGTACAGCAGTTTTTAATGAATTGCTGTGCAGGCTGGTTATTTCAGGGTAGCAGCATCTGCGTGGGTGTGTGTTCAAGGTTGGGTTTGTTCAGTCAAGAGCTATCGGATATAAAATCCAGCTTAAAGGAATGCACGTTTCCATCCAAGCATTTTAATGTGATTAATAAGGTACTGAATTAAAAACACTCACTGCTAATTGAACATTTAGATAAAACTCAAATTAAATATTATAATGGCAGTTTAATGCTTGATATAATGTAGAATTTTATATTGTTTGTTGAAAGAATTAAAGAATTTAAAAAAGCTATGGAAACGGACTGAGCTGGAGTATAAATTAGGAAATATGATAGTTTGGTTTCTTTCTAAGAATTGGATGAGAAAATTAATGGAAATATCATATACAGTACACATGTTCCTATGTTCAGTAACTATAGTATAGAGAAGTAGGAAACACTGACTCGGCGTAAAGATAAAAATGCACCAACTAATACCTCTAAAAACATTAATTGGTAGACGTATTTTTGAACTTTGAACAGATTTTTCCCTCAGGAATTTAAAGTAAAACATATTGTTATAGTGAATGTGTGTGAATCCAGGGAAACCGAATCCATCCACATTTACTTGACAATCCCTCCTGGTCTCTATTAATAATAATAATAATGAATACTTTATTGATCCCCTTGGGGAAATTGTTGTTTGGACAGCTGCTAGACCTGTGTCAGGGACACCTCAACATGTAGCTTGCTGGGACTGAGAATCGAACCGCTAACCCTTGGGTTGGGAGACGACTGCTCTACCCACTGAGCTATCATGCCACCCATACCTGCCTCTCTTACATTTTGGTTTACTGCAGTGTGTTGTGTTGTCTTTCTTTTCCCCCCAGCCTCTGTCAGTCTCCTGTTTTTAACAACCCATCCTACTGGTTGTATAGGTCTGTCTGAAAGGGGTCAGCAGAGCAATACGATCAATACGGACGCACAAATACACAACTCACTCAAAATGTGTAGAGAAACAGCTGACCCAATACAAACAAGCTGGTGCTGTGTCTCTCTGTTTGTGGTCTCCTGACCTCTGACTTCTGCATATTGTACACTATATGTGTGTCTACTGTGTTGTATGTGTGTGTTTCTATGTGATTTGATCTGTTTTGTTGGTATGTTTGTGTGCATTTGTGATATTCATAAAATTTACTTTTGTCTACAAAATAAGCATTTTTGTGGACTTGAGTTGATTTAAGGGCTCATGTATGTTTGTTTTACCGTCATTATTTATTTCAGCATTGAAGTCAGCAAAATAAAATGTTGGGCATTCTTTAATACAGCAGACATGTTCTATTGATTAGTGTGCACTGTGTTTTGTGTGTGTGCATGCATGGCCATCCTTTAAAACACTTTTATTCAGCTTTAGATGTGTATTTGTTCGCACACACCCAGTGCATAATACCCCTGACCTTGATAATTGTGTTCATGTCTGTCAAACACAGTGGATGTCCTGCTGCCTTCTTAATGCTTCTGAAATATATATTTTAAATGAGTAAAAACAATCAAAAGGGATCTTGATAGAAGAAGCATTTTCTTGCTTTCCTCCAATGAATACAGAACATGGAATAAAAGAAAAATCATAAAAGGTTGCAGAAGTTAAGAAGAAGTACTATATTTAAGTCTTTATTTTCGAAGATGCCTTTTATTCCAAAATCAATAAAGAGGAGCGCCTGGGTGAGGGTTGTGACTAGGCAAATATTTTTGGCGATTAAATACATTTCAGTGCAATTTAGGGGGCTGCACTGCATAAAATCAAAAGACATAGAGAGAGAAACACAGTAACACAGTGAAAACTACTGCTGTCTTACCTCTTTGCTGTCTTATCAGCAAAAAAATCAACATTGTCCAGCCCTACTTCATGTGTTTCAGGAGCAGATGTTGTGAGACACACATTTGCATCGCTCTCCGTGTCAGAAACTACTTTATGAGGTTGTGTTTAATAAGAAAAATGTAACACAGTCACTACTCTTGATTTAGCTTTTTATCCCAGAACTGCTTAGTCTGGAATTCAACTAATTAGTACTTCTCTCTGACGCGCGTAGAGGGGTTCCTGTGAAAAAGAGAGGTCACATAATTACAGCTCTAGTAAAACCCTGGACTTTATGTGTGTAATAGAGTGTGTGCATATATGAGAGTGTGTTTCCATATATCTGTTACACCCTCAGCTTGTGCAGTCTTATGAGATTTTCTTTTTTTGTGGTTTTATTCGCATGATCAGCTTTTTCAAGTAGTGTTGACCTCACTTTCAACTAGGACCTAAATAAGAAACTATACTTCTACAACCAGTAGATAAATAAATATCTATTATAAATGACTCACAACTGCAAAATAATTTCAAAACGGTTAAGAGAGAGCCATGAGAGTTAAGAAATAAAATAAATATTTTCTTAAAAATAATCACCCCCCCCCCCTTCACTTATCCAACACTTGGCACCTTCCACTGGGAACATGAAACCTAATTCCTTGGACTAAAACAGAGCAGGTGCAGCAGAGAGGAGAGGTGACAAATGCAAATAAATTAATGAAATAAAGGTGTTAAGATACCCATATTTGTGATGTTTTTTCTGACGAAGCAGTACAAAATATGAGTGACACTATGCTAACAGTGCCCCATAAACACATAAACACCCCAGGCTGTTCATTGTACTAATCAGCACGTTACCAACCAGCAGGTAGTGTGTATCTGACCAAGAGCATTCATTCTGGTGTATTTCTTTTTCCTCTCCAGCATGTGGAAGGGCCTGAATGTCAACTGCACAGACAGCTCAGGATACACACCTTTACATCATGCTTCACTCAATGGACACAGGTAAGACTGCACATACAAATTTAAAGAGTGTTTATGTGTATGTGCTAGTGTTTGATTTAATATGTGAGTGTGTGTGTTGGGCAGTATGATACATGTGTATGATTACTTTCATTAATAAATTATTCATACAAAACTGCTGTTAGTGCAGCACTTTTGTATGAATAATCTGCAACGTCAATTAAAAATGAGATCACTTACATCTATTTATAACTTTAGGATCATTCTCAACAGTCGTTCTCTTCTCTTTTGTGAATGCTTTAATTTAGTCTCCATGTTTTTATACTGTTTAACTCCTGTTTTGTATTTATTTATTTATTTACATTTTCTTGCAATGTTAACTGTAAACGATGCCTTGAATGTGCAGTGTAAAAGGGGCTCATAAATGAGCATGTATGTTCAGCCAACCTACCCTGTATAAATAAATAAATAGCAAAACATTTATGTGAAATTAATAAAATATGTTCACCAATCACAACTTCCTGGAGACAACATCAGCATCTTCAAATGGTTTGTGTTGTTTGTCCAGCACAAGCACAAACAATATACAATGGAGGGAAGAAGCAGTTCGTCACATTTGTGAAGTTGAAGCAGGCAAATTATTGGTATTTTATATTATACATTCATATTATACATTATACATATTATACATTCATACATACGTTCAAACAAGTTGGAGAAATGCTAAAAGTAAATTGTGTAGTCTTGGGGAGAAGTAAAAAAGCATTTTGTGTATTTTGTAGTGATGGCCGTCTGACACTGATGCTCAGGGCCGTTTTAGACGAATAGGCTACATAGCCTAGGGCCCCACCAGCAGGGGGCCTCAGTGAGCTACATGGATTGATAGTTTAGTTTTTTATTTGTTTTAAATTG
>JAUMHL010000016.1:12025436-12044153 GCA_032362345.1 Sandelia bainsii | reverse complement strand
CAGCATGTTTAAATGGAGAGGGCACCAAACCAAAAGTCAAGCTACTGTTAATGATGGTGAGGATGGTAGGGCCAAGCGTGGGAAAAACCTCCTTAAGGAGACGAGGAGGAACAACATCCAACGGCGATCCAGAGGGTTTCATAGAAGAAACGAACTGTTCCAGAGAACCGAGGGTAATAGGCTCAAAGTGATCAAAAATAGCCAAGCAGGGTACTAAGGTAGATGGATCATATGAGGGAGGGGAAATAAGGGCCCTACTATTTTCAACCTTCTCCAAAAAGAAACGGAGGAAATTATTGCAAAGATCAAAAGAGGGCTCCAAAGGTGTGGTAATGGACCCCCCCAGGTTATTGGAGCCGTATTTACTCTGCCTAATAAGCACATTGTCCTTTGTCGCTATTAGCCAAATTGTTGTCCACTGAGAGTTGTTAAAGCCTAATTGTTTGCCATGATAAATGATATCCGTTACCTACGGAATGAAGAGGGTTGTCAGCAAGTGAACACGGGTAATTTTCTTTTTTACTCCGTCAATGATTTGTAGAGCTGAGTGGGCTGCTGTGCAGGCAGCATAGACATAGAGTGGAAGCTGCTGATTGAGACAATACTATACATAAATGCTGACTGAGTCTGTGTGTGTGCACTCTTCTACTTATTTGTTAATAAAGCACATAAGAAATCTCCTGTCCATATGCATTTAGAGTACATAATACAATCTGAAAATCCATGTCTAGTTCTTTTTTTTTTATTCTTAAAGACCTCTAAAGACACATTTTAAGGCATGTAACTGCGCTCTGCTGTGGAAAAAAAAGTTGTCTAAAAATTTTTTTTTTTTTTGCAAAAAAAAGTTCAATACAGCCCTTCTGAGAGCTTGAAAACAGGTCATGTCTGTCTCCCTCTTGGTGCAGCTGCAATCTTAAGTAAAACACAAAATAGAAAGATATATTATAACATTTGTGAAGCTTTTCTGATGTTATGGACAGTTCAGTGTACTCAGGTGTGTGAACAAAAAGCAAAATAAGCTACCAGCATAGTAAAGGCAAGACAAACAAATACAGACTCACATAAATGTAACCTAATTATTATAGGCAACGTTTGCCAATTTTTCATGCAACTTTTTTCTGTGTTTGAGAATAAAAATTCTGCATACAGGCATGTTTGTAGACAAGCTGCTGGGTGACGATGCTTATGATTTTTTTATCCACATTATTTTGTGTGTTTACACAAACTTTGCATTACTGTACATCAAATAATTTCTTACAAGCATTTGCAGAATATTTAGAACCACAGCACTATGTATATTAAGAAAACCTTTCATGTTTCTTTTAGATATGAAATTACAGAAAATAATGGGTTTTAGATAACATAACTAATAATTTACCACCAAGGGTCTGTGCTACAAATATGAACTGTGCTGTGCTTAGTAGGGCTGCAACTAATGATTATTTTGGTAGTCGACTAATCGGTCAATATTTTTTTTGATTAGTCACGATTATTTCATGCCTGACTATTTTGATGCCTGCGACCTGTGATTGCACATCCTGTTCTGATGTTCACGTGACACTAGAAGTCGCTAAATTCATCATCTAATTTGCATAATTGAAAATTATGATACGATACAATACGATGCTGCCCCCAGACGTTCATGTAGTACATTACAGTTACAAAAACCAATGTGGTTCTCTGTGACTGGAGCCTCTATTGAAGGTTCTGTTTTTGACGCGTCGACAATAAAAAATCCGCGTCGACGATTTGCCTCTGTGCTGCAGATGTGTCATATTGTTTTTTGCATGTGCATGCTTGAAATGCTATTTCAAACCTATAAACTATATGAAGGCAAGAGCTTAACGTCAGCAACGTAATCGTTGCAGCCCTAGTGCTTAGTTTAGTTACTTTGCATTAAAAAAAATAAGTTCAGCTGTGTTCTATTCTACAAATGTGCTTATTTAGACTCAGAACAGTAAAACTAACATTACAGTATAAAGTGAGTAACATACAGAGTGACTGATAGAATTACAGCTAAAATGAACTGTGACCCAATTGGCTTTTGGATTTTCAACAGAAAAACATCTTGTTTTCCTGCAGATGATTGAAATCAGGATTTTCAGATTGTAAACCTACATCAGCCCCCTACAGCAGAACAATGTGAAAGCACATACACCACTCAGTATAGTAGAAGTCAGACAATTTAGAACATATATGAACACAGGAAAAACATATTTTTGAGTTTGGGGGTGGGGTCTTTAAAGTTCCCATAAAAACGTCCAGCAAACCCTGGAGATGCAGCTTCTTAATGCAGTTTTTACAGGAGGCTGGCTTGTTAGCTATAAGGGATAATTTTCCACTTTCAATAAAAGTTAACAATCAACAGACCAGTACTGTTGTCAGTATTTGGTGTGGTGTGCAAATAAAACCCCAGCTGAGAGGATGTGTTTTACATGCTGCCAACATCTGCAAAGATTCAAGCTGTGGCTCCTTCACAGTTCGGTCTCCTAAGTAACTGTTTCTGGATCAGTGCATTTCTTAATAGCACTGAATCTGATGCAAAATAATATTGAGAGATTGTTTTTGTTCTACAGTGTTTTTAAGAAGTTTTCGTGCGAATTCTTAGTATGCAATGTTGATGTTCAGACTACTGTGTTTAAGGACTAAATGTAAGGTATAAATTTCCTGTATTGCCTTAATTTGTTTTGTTTTTTTCTTTTCCTGCAAAATGCAGTTTCTTTCAAATCTGTCATCTGTAGATATACTAGTATACAATAACAGAAGACAGTAAAAATTCACATAGGTACTAATGAGTATTTACCCAATAACTGAGATATACAGCGATCATTTATTATTATTGTGAAATATTAGTTCCTTAAAAAAGAAAGTGTTGGCATTAAACTATCTTTGAGAGATGATAATAAAAGTTTTGATTACATTGGTTCTTTTGAACAGTTTATATAATGTGTGGGGATGGTAAATAACAAAACACTGATATTCAGATTTTTTAAGGTTTCCATCTTTGCAATGACAATGGAAGGAGATTTTAATACATTTGCATGTAAACCACACTGTTAAAATCATGAAATTACAGAGACTGTTCTTCTTGTCTCTGTCTGTGTTGTGTCTATATATATCACATTGAGCCTTGTTTATTAAAAAGCAGGAGATAGCTGGTTTTATCTCAGCGTTTTCATGTCCTCTTCTGTATAATAAAGACTGGTGAATATGCTAAGCTACAGAGCTCAAGTTAGCAAGCCTTAGCTGTCTACTGCACTGTTGCACTCCAGCAAGCCTGCTCTTTGACATTCTTAAATCTTAGATTTGCAAAACATTGCTTTAGCACTAGTTTTTGCTGCATATTTGTACAGTGGTTGTTACATGTTATCAATGTAAATATACAGTTGTTTGTAGGTTGTGGACATAAATTTGAGAGTATGATTTATGGAGTATTTGTGTGTTTATTATACCTAAGCTCCATATCTCCCCACTGTCTGTCTAGCCTGCAGTAGAGTACTGGGCTTGCCTGCGTTAGTCTGGGTGATATACTAAGTCTGATACACACTCTCACACATCATCAAGACTTATAGCAGCAAGCCTTTGGCTGCACATTACTCCATTCTCAATGATATTACTTTGACCACGCACACCATTACTCGTGTGAGATGTTCACTGTGTTTTTATATATGTATCTGTGTGTGCAGCCTAGGTTTATTGTGAGACTCCAGAGAGGAGCACTCCTTGTCTTACACTGTTTTTTTAACAGTGACAGAGAAACACCCATCATCTTTGTACAATAGTTGTCAAACAGTGACATCAGTGTGGAAAAGATGCAAGTCAGAGCTGTAATCAGTTTGAAAGGTCCTGAGAGCATAAAGAAAGCAATAAGAGAGCTAACAGAGGTCTGTAGGTGGGCCAGTTTCATAGGGTGGTTTACAAAGGGTTATTTGAGGTTTGTGGATGTTATTAATTGGCGGTAAACCAGTTCCAGCCCACTGTTTACAGACTAATTGGTCCCAGTAGTTCCCATTCACAGTTGTTTTTATTTATTGTGTGTGTGTGTGTGTATATAAGAGAGGTAGGGACTGTCTGACTAGAGGAGATAATTATATTTACTGTGTGTGTATGTTTATGTGTTTGTATGTATGAGAGACAGTGAGACAGTGATTGATGGTAAAAGATTGCTTGTTTACTCAAGGCTTGCACTCTGCTTGCAGGGCAAAATGCATGTTTTGTGGTCTGAGGCGTTGTTTGTTGTGATCTCTCTGTCTCCCACTCGGATTGAATTAAGTGAGGGAAGCATCAAAATGATGCTTCACTTCAGGTGTCTACCTGAGGATGCTTGAGTTTTGAGATTTCCTTTCAAATAACTGTTTGAAATCAGTTTGTAGTTCATGCTATCTTCTACCACAATATGGTCTTTTAGCTACAGCTGGAGAGATTTGCATATTTAGCCTTTATATGGGTGGAGGTGCAGCTGATATTTACCCCTTGACTTGTTTCTTGCAGACAGCTGCTCTCAGCACATTCCTTTGAAGGATCATGGAGTTCCACAGTGTTAAAGTTGCTATTAAACTGAAATAAAATTAGCCTTCCTTTAGTGTGTATAGCAGGCAAATTATTCTAAAGCCCAAAAACAGTAACTTGAAGGTTTGTCAGGAGACATATACATTGAGTAAGTAATGTACGAAGAGGCATTAGGTGCAACTGAAGGAAGTTTGTTGGAATGCATTATATAAGACTGGGAGTACTGGCAGGTCCCACTTACCAATCAGAGTGCTAAGATAACTTCTTATTTTTTCCTTTTGAACACTTAAATGCCACAGTTGTTTCATTTGACCTTCATGGGGCCACATCATTGTATTAGAATGTAATGGTTGTGTTGCTCAGTGGTAGTCAACAGTAACAGTAAATCAGTAGTCGTCCTGGTGGTAATCTTTCAAAACCAGTTAGTGAAAAGAGATGTATTCACAAGGTCTGCTAATGGGGAAAGTATATTTTTAAACGATTGCTGTTTATCAACTGACTTGATTCTGTTGAGCTTTAAGAACACCTCAATGCCATATATTTCTGCATAACATATAATGTTCACCAAAAAAGGGAATACAGTGTTTACCATCGCGTCTGAGTGTGGATGTATCAGAAGCTGTTTAACCATCTGAAAAGTTCTGAAGCTAAGGCATACTTAGACTTAAAAAACACTGCTTTTTAAAATATTCTGTTTTGGTTCTGCTTTAAAGAATTTAGGGATGAATGTTGTTCCAGGATAGTTAAAAGACACATGCATTGCTTTTAGAGATTCCAGTGTGATACACTACCAGATGTGTTGTACAGTGATATTCTGGATAGGTTGGAGCCCAGGCTCGGAGTGTTTAGCGCTAGGATTCCCATACAGGCAGAGTATAGTGAGTGAGTAATGATGAATGAATCTTACCTCAATGTCCTTGCCCAGAGCAAAACCGGATTATAAAAACTATTTTTCTTGTGTTTGGCTGAGGCTGTATGAGGGACTGTTCGTCTTGCAGACTGTTAGTACCACTGACATACAGCAGATGTGGTGTGTTTGTGTATGGAACCAGCACACAACCTCTGGGCTTCTTCTGCATGGGGCCTCTGAACAAGTCAATTTAAGGGTTGTTCTCTATGTATGTGTGGGTGACTGACTAGGTCAAGTATGTCCCCCTGCGCTGCAGATACATCTCAGGAATGTTTTCTTTTCCACTAACAAAAGGAGAAGAGAGTTATACCATTCCTTTCTCTCTCTCTCTCTCTCTCTCTCGTTGCTCCTGTCCTCCCTTTTTTAAATTCTCCTTTGTTGTCACAAAGGAGAAGAAAGGAGATCAGCAACATGCTTTTGAGATAATAAAAGGGATTAGGAGGATGGTGCAAGCTGTGACTACATTGCCTCTGTGCTGCAGATGTGTCATATTGTTGTTTGCATGTGTAGACAGATGCATGCTTGAAATGCTATTTCAAACCTATAAACTATATGAAGGCAAGAGCTTAACGTCAGCAAATTGCTTGTATGCTGTGTGCTTTAATATTGCAGTTTGGCACTTCCTTGTATACATGATGCTTTCACACTTGAAAATAAAAACATATGTGTACTAATGATCAACATGTGAACACGGCTTCTGTGAAAACACATACTGCTATTACTCAGAGAAGCTGCCCTGGGGAAGTCCTTACTCAGACATCGCCTAATGCCTGCTGCTGCCATAACACAGTCACACTGAGCCATAGGATGTTTTCCTATGAGTAATCTGTTAAAAAAAAAATGTTGTGTCGTATGTTTTCCACAGCCTGACGCTCTGTCGGCAGTGGTCGTCCGAATTAAAGTTCAGTAACATAAAACTGAGTCATTTCTCCAAACAAACTATAGAGCTGCAAGCTGTCAGTGTGTTAGAAAATTACAGAGAAATATGTTTGATTTGAAGATTTAACTTTGTGCCATTTTGACAGTAAACTGAGATATGATGCTTAATATATCCCATATTTCTCTTGCCAACCACACGTAGATTCTAAATTTCAACTAGGGATGGTTACTGAAACAGCACATTTTGTCTCACCTTTGTTTGTGATTAAGACATTTTTCTATAATGCATTTTTGCTATACCCAGACCAGAAGAGAGACGTCTCTTGGAGTCTGTGTGTGAGGGGTGGGGACAGCTCTCTCTCTCTCTCTGTGTGACACACATGCATACAGAAGTGTGGTTAAACTTCAGTACAGTAGATACTGACAATGCTCAGTGACAAGTGCAGTACACAAACGATCTGTCAAAACATCAAGCTAAAGTTTATCATATACAGGTGGAGTAATGCAAAGTTTTTAACAGCCTTGCTTGTAGATCATCTCTTGTTGGAGCCTGGAGCCCACACGTGACATGTTAACTAAATTATACGAACATGGGTTAATAATTAAAAGCAACAATTAGCGTGCTGATTGTTAATGGCTGCGGTCGTAAATGCAGTCTGAAATGGTCAGAACATCTGAACTGTCATTCAGAAATTCTCAGTTTCTGTTTTAGAGAGCTCAGATCAAGGTTGGATTTAGTGATTTGGCTGCTGCAGGCAACAGCAGGTAAAGACTGAAGAAGCTACTTGGATGAGTAGTGAAACATTTCGACCTAACACGAGAGAAGTCCAGTTGCCACGTCTAAACTTTCAGACACAGTACAGTAAAATAATGTCAAAGTAAAAGTCTTGCAGTCAGTTTATTCTTTTACTGAAAAGTGAATAGGGAAAGAGGCATTAACATCTGTCAGTACCTGTTTATCGTAAAGAGGGGATATGGGGAAATATTCAACCTGGCTCTATCCAAAGGTAACAAAATCTGCCTAATCTATTTCCAAAAATGTCAAACTTAACTATTCCTTTAATATGCTATATGGAGAGATAAATTTACATACTGTACATAACAGAAGACAAGAGCAAGAAGGCAAAAGTTTTACCTTGTGTGTCTCTCTTTTTTTTATTCTCTGTTTATTTACTCAGATGTCCCCAGGCAGTAGGTTGAGCTGCTGGGATTATGAGATTATGAGACGGTGTAACATAGACGGAGCTCCTGCATATCATTTCATCAGCATTAACATGGTGTATGTTCAAACAAATACCTCTGTGCTTCACCCACTCTGGTTTTGTTTGAGCTGCAGCCTGTCTGATAGGGCTTGCTTATTTGCATGGAGATAGTTGGTTGTTTGGTCCTGTGCAGATAAACAGAGATGGCACTGAAAGTATTTTTACTGTGTGTGGGTGCAGGTAAATGTTTTGTAATATTATGAGATTAGGTAGATGGTGTATGTGTGCTTCAGTTAAGAAAGATTAAAGGAGATGCTGCATGTATAACAAGGATATATCACAAAGAGTGAATGGCTTCCTCCTTAAACAATAATGAAATAATGCAGCTGTGCAGCTAGGGCATAATTTTCATTACTCAGCCTTTTTATATTTGTGACCGTTAACTGTCATCCACACCATATGCTGCTGAAAGAAAACCACTGACCTCCATTTGTATGGGCATGTCAGTAATGTGCTGCACTGCCTGTCGGTGTGGCATTAGTAGATGGTTGTTGCTCAGACTCCAATCAGCAACAATACACAGAGTGCTAGATGATATCGGAAAGATGTCAGAGCGAGTGAAATGGAAATATACAGCCCACTCTGAGAAGATGGAGGGAAGACTTTGTCTCCTTTTTCCCCTCTCTCCAGCTCTTCTGCTCTATCTCCCTCGTTCTGTCACTCTGTGTCTATGTTCAACTCTTTGCCACTCTTCTCTCTGTCAGGCAATTGTGTTTTCCCTATCTTAAGCACTGTGTGTGAGGTGCAGTAGATTGAACTGAGAAAGCTTTATTGTTATATCTGTTTAGGGCTGCAGAGACAGAATAGGACAGAGGCTGCAATTCATTCGTTTCTAATGGCTATTATGTCTTGGTCTTGATTCATCAGTCTGTGTGGATGATTGTGATAGGTTTCTTCATTGCTACTGCAAACTTGTTTTGAGTTGAACCTGGAAATGTAGTAATTATCCTGTTTATTAAAGGCATTTGTAAACCAAATGTAAATTACCAAATGCTCACAGGTTGTTAAGTCAACTTAACAAGCTTTTCTGAAGCTTTTGATCACATTAGATGATTTTTCTCTTTGTTAGTGAATATAGTTAGGCTTAGGGCCAGTTTCACAAAGTTATAGGTGTCTACATTTAAGTTTTTCTCATTTTAAGGGCTTATCTTTAAGATAGACAAAGTTTCCACTTTACCTTGGGACAAAAGTTAAAAAATCAATCTTTCTGCAAAGCTCCACTAAAGTCCACTCCTAGATAGATCAGCATAACAAGTTTTCAAAAACAGTGTTTCCCAGCCTGGACTGAGAATGTACACACAGTCACACATGTCACAAGATAATTCTAAGGAGTTGTGAGAAATTTTAAAAGCACAAAAATATATTTCTGGACAAAAAAAAGATTTCTCATTTTTGAGTTACTGGATGCTTTGCCACCACAATAAAATGATTTAAATGCATGAAAATGACTATGCAAGGCTGTAAATTTGTTGTGGCCTTGCACAGTCTCCAAATGTTTGTGATGCTGTTACAGGTTAATTTAGATCAATGGAGTTTGCAAAAGCAGAAATAAAATGGCTTAAACTTAATATCCATGACCATGTAAAATAATGTGACTGGCTGCAAATCAATCCATTCAAATCATGATGACAATTTAGGTGTTATCACTTCACTATCATAGGCTGCAAGTGTGATAGTATATATATCATATATAATGGTCAAAAATGCCAGTCATGTCATTGTCTGTCACAATGATCTCTCCGCATTTGTGGTGGTTTGAGGCTTGTCAGGAGTATTTTGCACTGTGATGACAGTATATAAAGTAGATTAGGTAAGATGCAAGTTAAATGATCCCTCTAGGAAAATGAGTCACTCCAGTGGAAAATGGTAATACCAGAATATCCACACAGGACCAGAGCAAATGGAGTTTATTAAACATAATGCAACCAGCAATTACACCAGTAAACTGTGATGAATGTGAATTATAGTGTGCATGAGTGTGTGATTATTGTGCTTACAGTACAGTGGACGTGCAATCAGACCTGCCCTGGAAGGTTTCACACTGCCATGAACTGAGGGGTGTGTGGACCGAGAGAAAACAGATGGATGTGATTGGCTGAGGAGGAAGCTAAGCTCAAAGCATGTTGTGGTAGCTGGATCACGTGTGTCTATATGTGTCTTCATATAGGGGCTCTTTTCCACAGTTATGTGCAAGTACAGTGTCTCTTCATCTTTCTGTCACTGGTCAGAGGATTATATGAGCAAGAGGGAGACACAGTTGTGGCTCTGGAGAGAAGGAATTTAAGAAAAGACATGAGATGAGGCCTGAGCCGAATAGGGTGGTCATAGTGTTTTGAAAGTTGTATATATTTAACTACTGATTACAGGAGGAGATTAACTATAGTTTATAAAGCAAACTAGCACTATTTTGCTTAATTTAATTTAGGATGACATTATGTTCACTTCAGCAGAATGTGGCTAGATGGTTTTATTTTGCCCTAAACAAACAGTAGGAAGTGACCTGCTGCCACTGTCCTTATAAAATCAACATAAGCCTCAATGTATATAGAAATGTATATGTATATGCATGCTTCTTTTACATGTATGTACACTGATTTTCCAAAATGGTGCATGATATGGCCTGGGATATACAATATAATATTGTATATCTGTAGTAGTTAGTAGTGGTGCGGATGGACAGTGGCCTAAGGAGGACAAATCACAAACTGGGTGTTGGGCGATGTGCTGGGACAAGGATCTGCTGCTAAGATCTTACTGCCAGATACCACAGGGTACCAGCAGCATTTGATTATTCTCTACTTTTAACCACCCAGAAAAGCCTAATTGAAATTAAGTCTCTTATTCAAACATGTCAAGATATGCGTGGGACTAGTGTGTGAGACTGTTGAAAAAGAATAAAAAATTAAGTAAAAATCTAAACCCATGTACATTTTTGTAAGAAAATTTAGTTTGCTTGCAGGTAACCAGAGACTCAAAAACAAAAAACTGGCCCCATTTACAGTATGCTTGTAATTTCAAGAGTCTCTATTCTGGATCAAATCCAGATGTGGTATAACACGCATCCGTTTACACTCACCTGCATGCACTATATGCATCTCTATTTTCCATATTACAAATCTGATTGCAGCCAATCTCAATTTTGGCTAAATGCCAATCAGGGCAATGCCCACTCCAGCTCCCAAATGGAAATTGTTATCTCCAAATTAGTGTATATTGGATGATTGGCCTGGTGTGCAGGTAGTCTCTTTGCCATGGCAGCCCACCACATCTGTGTCTATCATAGAGGAAAGACTGAATAAAGCAAACTCCCTTTCTTCTTCTCCTCTTCCACTATATTGCAGTCCTACTTCTAAACTGCCACCTTCTTATGCTCTATGCTATCAACTCATGTGGCTCTAACGTCTCCTTA
Source organism: Sandelia bainsii (assembly GCA_032362345.1). NCBI lineage: Eukaryota > Metazoa > Chordata > Actinopteri > Anabantiformes > Anabantidae > Sandelia > Sandelia bainsii. The sequence goes on along the minus strand of JAUMHL010000016.1, from coordinate 12,033,184 downwards.
TCAAACTTTCTTCCATCACCTATATATCTGTGCTTACTTCCTGTCCTGTCCCCCTATCCTCTCAGTTCTGACAATACCAGCCTTTTTCTTTTATTTTTGACAACCTCTACTACATCCACCCCATTCTCCTTCTATCTTCTGCTCTTCATAATTTCTATATCTCCAAAATCCACTTCTTCCCCTTCTCTTATCCCTCTTTTTCTTTACTTCATCCTTACCACTGTTAACCCTTGTTACAATTCATTCTTCCATAGAACCATGAAAGGGAAACGGCACTTCACTGCGCAGCCCAATATGGGCACACTGAGGTGGTTTCAGTACTGCTTCAGGAGCTGACCGATCCCACCATGAGAAACAGCCGACAAGAGACTCCTCTGGACCTGGCAGCGCTGTATGGACGGTTACAGGTCAGTGGCAATGACATATCAGTTTTGGAATTTCTTGCTTTTAATACAATCTTTTTAATGGTGTTACTATTGCTAAAATACACACAATTTGATGCAGTAGTCACAGTATATTCCTGTATCATAAAGTAAATTTTTTAAGATTAGATACATGCTTTGTCACCTGGCCCGTGAGCATGTAACAGTTTGATGGTGAGAGATGCAGGCATTTCTCACCCTTTAAAACTCTGAAAAAATGTAATGAAACAGTCAAAGTTAAATTAAACAATGTGGAACAAAGACTATATTCCTGCGTGGCACTTGGCTCCATTAAAGCTAACGTGTGTGTGCAGGGAGGAAAGATGTTGAGGATTTATATTTGTGTTGCTACAACAGATGCTTACTGGTTGAAGGTACATGTGAACCTCTGCATGTGTCATGTATGCTGGTGAAGCTCCTTGCTGTCAGGTGAAAGGAAGCAGCTGGTAACTCCATCTGCACTTTCCCCAAGACAGCAGTTGGTGTGAGCAGTTACAAGGACCGCAGTCCATAGAAATCTGCTATTCCAAACCAGAAGTCACTGTTGATTATTTTAAATATGGTGGACGTATGATGAAAAGAACACTCAAAACCACAAATAATTACTGTACTAAACAAGTAGTTGAGGACACATTTTTTAAGAACTGCGACTTTATTTTTTTGTCAGATGTGATAAAAGTTGCACACTCTACTGCGCTCTCACACTGAGAGGCAAATGCAACAAATGCCTGCTGCTGATCAAATGCAATCACACATTCTCTCTGCTAAGGTAGTGAGTAATTGCAGTCAAGGCATACAGGTTTGTCTGAGTGGGAATGAATAATTTATAAAGGCAGCACGGTATTTCTCGCTCTCTTTCTTTGCATAATGATGAAGGGAAATCCCTATGGTGGCGTCTACTGCAGCACAGAGATGTAACTAACAGGGCAAAAGTTTAGTATATACACACATATCATACACAAAGATACACTACAGTTGAAAGGAGAAAGGTTTTGATAGAACTGCCTGCTGTTGAGCTGAGTTATTAAAAGCCCCATCTGTGCTCAAACAAAAAGGTAGCTCTTTCACTGTGATTCAAAACAGCACTGTAGTTGATTGACTGGTCGTTTAATACAAAGACTTGTGCTACTTGTGGAGTAATTAAAAAGACCTACAGTGTATTTTGATTTTATTCATTGAGAAAATAACAAAATATAGATTTTTTTATTTTCAGTTGACCTTTTCCTAAGCTTATCAAGCTTTCCATTTTAGCCTGTCACATTTCTGTGTAAAGTGATAACGGTGGCAGTTACCTTTCAGGACTTATAGAATTGAGTATTGCTTTCACACAAAAGTAAGTGAACGCAGCTTTTTCTTTCTAGCATACATAATTGCAGATGTAAAATGGAGGCTTGTTCCTACAACAGTAGCACAATAAGCCATTAATGAGTACAGTATAATCCCATCCGTTCCTCCCACAAGATTTATTTAGGTGGTAGCTGCCTCATCAGCTACCACCTAAATAAAAAGTGAGTTTAATCATGCCTGTTCATAAAAGACAGACAGTCCTCCAAGTTGTCCAAATAATTACAGATCTAGTGCATAGTACAACATAACTGACACAGTAACATGGCCATGGTGATAATGGTGGAAAAACATTTTTTTTTAGCAAACGTTTTTTTTTGCGATATGATTAGAACATTAGCTGGAACGAGAATTAGCAAGTGACTTATGTTAAATGTTCCTTAGACTTTTGCTGTTGAGTTTTTGGATGATGGAAGGCTCAAAAAAGAAACCACTCTATAAGAACTCCAGATAGTTATAGGACAGTCCTAGTTATGATTGCCTAGCCATGATTAAATATTAACATTTTAGAGAAAGAATTTAACAAATGGCTAATTACTTTATGTGCCTCCCGTATATATGGGCAGAAAAATGCTTGTTTTGTCTATTAATGTCATATGAACATCATAACAGTGCAACAGTATTCCTACAGGATGTTTTTGTAGTGATTTCTCTAAATGTGTTTCTTAACCTGTTCTCTCTTGTTCTGAATATCTGACAACAAAACATTAATTATTCCTCTTCTCTGTAGAACGTCAAACTCGTTTAAGGTCATTTTTCTGTTGTTGGCCTAGTTTCCTTTATGTTTGCTGTTTTGTTTTTGACATATGGCTGTATATTGGTGCGCAGGTGGTGCGCATGCTGGTGAGCGCTCACCCCAACCTCATGACCAGCCACAGTCGTCGACACACTCCGCTCCACTTGGCTGCGCGTAATGGCCACCACAGCACAGTCCAGACCGTGCTTGAGGCTGGCATGGATGTCAACTGTGTGGTAAGAAAGAATTCATTTACTTCCTTATTTAGTGTGTCTTCAGCATCTAGGAACATCAGATGTCTGGCACAGATTATTGTAAGCTGTTATGAAACAAAGAATTCAAGTTGCTTTTTTAACTTTGGGCAAACTACCATCGTGTTGAAAATATATCAGTTTACAAGACGAATGACAGTTATTTATGCTAATCCACAGAAGTTGTCGTAAGCTGTTTCTTTTTCAGTGGACATAGAGAAACGTGTGTGTCAGAGAACATGTATATGCGTTTCATGCCTCCCATGGTGTGGTGGTGGAAAGAGATGAATAATTGATCGGGAGAAAAGACACAGAGCACAAGGAAGAAAAGGACTGAGAGTTCTTAAGAGGTCATGGGAGTTCACACACTTGTCTTTCTCTTCACATATACTGCGTAGTCAGTCAAGGAAATGAAAATGAAACACCACTTAGAGTATGTGGAGTTTCATTACTGCACAGTTTGTGTCATGCTGTTTGGACTTCTCGTTTTTGTTCATTTACATTTTGTCTTGTGTATTGTGGATGGTTAAACCACAGCTTTGTCCCGACCCTTTCTGGCCCATTTGTTTTAGTGACGCCTTGTCAAAATGCAGCTACACTTTACAGTTTTCTTCAACAATATTTTCTTTGTCTTGAGACAAATTCTCTGACAAACTAAACTATTTTACTCACTAACTTGTCTTAGTGTGCAGGAAAACAGCCCTTTACTATACTCACCGCTCCCCTTAGAGTATTTAACTCTTTTCTGGTTATATCAACAGATTTACAGTACTACTCACAGTGTTAGATATATTTGTCTGAGACTGTCCGGTTGACATGAGGGTGCACCCAACACAACTGATTAGATAAGGTGTAGTGATCCTAGTACTATTCTCAAACATGTATCTTAAAGTTTGCTCATCTTTTCTACCGTTGTCCCTTTCCTTTGGACTTTGAGCAGAGTTTTATCGTTATTGCCAAATCTGAGAGTCTGATTTACTGAAACTGTTGAGACGAGTGCACATTTCTAGTAATAAAAACTTCCGGGTTTCTTTTCTTCAAATGCAGTAAACAGCCAGACTTCATCAGATATGCTTTTTTATGATGTGCAGGTACAGTACATATTTTGATGTCTTTAAGGTCTTGTTTCATACTGAGATTCTTTGCACCATGTTGCCGTTAAGTCAAGATGAAGGATTGAAACAGCACCAGCTACATGGGTTTTGGGGCTCAGTCAGACTCAAAGCCTCAGGAATCCTTCGAGCGTAAATCAAGAAACAAGACAGTTCAGATACTGAGGAGCTACAGAGGTAGGGAGCATCGATATCAAGGTTTGCCAAACAAATCTGAGAATAAACAAATTCTACAGCCTTTATAAAGAGAACTTCTTATTTTCACAGATTTATGCTGAACGTTTGTTACCGTACAGACTGAGATAAATTTGATTAATCTAATGTAGGTTCACATTTACAGTAAAAGAAAAATGCGACTGGTCTCAATGTTAATTTGCTGCAGTAACATATGGCATAACCGTTGCTACTTTTTTTTCCCTCACTGTGTAAGTACAAGTATACTGTATATACAGTATATGAAGCATGGCTTTATGCTGTGCAGTAAAAAGGCTGAGGAGGAACTGCAAAAAAAGCATATCTGTTGAGGACGGTGCTTTGTGACGTTGTGCCTCTGTCCTCCAGAATACGGTATGTTCAGACCCGTCACAAACATAGTGCAACTGCAGTTTAGAAGACTTGGTGGACAAGTGTGTGTACCCACATATTTCATCTGTGGAAAGACAGAGACAACGTGACCTCTTCAGTATGGCAGTCGATCTGGTACTCTTGCAGTGAAGAGATGCATGACTCAACGGCATTCCGCCCATCTTCCCTGCCTTCTGTCCTTGCACAGAAAGTGTGTGTGTGCTGTGCATGCTCTGATCTGAAGAAGAGGGCTGTGTTTCTCTGCAGGGATTTGGCCTCAGGCTCTATGTGTCAAGTGAAGATGAACACTGCACAATTTTGATTTGCCTTGTTTTCTCTACTGTAACACTGCTGCAAATCTGACTCTCTCTTTATCTTCCCTCTCATTGTGTCTCTCTACCTAGTGTTGATGAGCATGAGAAGCTTTTGATACCTCAAATCTTCTCAGCAATTTAGCCTTCACTTGTTTTTTCGGTCTATTGCTTTATGGCTAAAAATAATTTGTAGGAATGACACAAGCTTTACCTCTTTAAGCAAAGCAAAATAAGGTCGAACGCACATTACGCAATGATTTAATAAACTATTTAGTTACCCTGGGTGGGTTAAACTATCTGGTCAGTTTGATTGAGGCTGACCTGACTCTATGATCTTCAACAGGGTTGAACCAAAAGTGATTTGGATTTCAGGTCTCGGTTACCTTTGGTGATATTTCTGTTAAAATCACATGTTATACATACTACTAACTCAACTGTGATCAAGCTTTTGGAGTCTCCCACTTGACCTTATCTTTAACCTTATCTTTAAGGTTGACTTGACTTGATGGTGGTTAGAGAAGCTAGAGATAGCTGGCAGCATATTAAGTGTACCACTAACTATGGTGAGGATAGGACAGAGGACTGGTCTGCTACACTAACAAGTATAGAAGTAAACATAGGGTGTGATGACCACAAATTAGCCTGTGACGGCAACATCATATGATGCCGTACTTTTCTTCATTGCTATTTCTCCCCTGTTCCGGTGGATTAAGACAAACACTGTCAGTCTTTAACTTGCACTTTTTCCCACTTCCTTCCACTCTCTCTCCCTCTATCTTTCTTTCTGTACCACTTTCTGCAATGCTGCATTGTCAGAACTATACAGTTGAGAGCACAGAGTGGATGGTGTGGGCAACTCACAGATGGCATCCTTGTTACGTGTTGCGCACGCGCGCGCGCGTGTGTGTGTATGGAGAGTGATGGTACAGGTCAGTAATTGGAGTCAAGCCATATACGTCTGTCTGAGTGTGAATGAATAATTTATAAAAGCAGCACATTCACTCCTTCTCCTCTCTCTCTCCTCCTCTGACTGTTTCCGTAATAATGAGGGGAAATCCCTATGGAGGAACCTGCTGCCTGCTGGGAAGGTAGCCAGCAAAGGGCAAAAAGTTAGTATAAACATTCACACACACACACTTCAACAGACTAGACTGCCTTTTCTAAGTGGACTTGGACATTTACATTCTATCCATCATCTGAGCATCAGTAAGCGACTGCTACATTTCTGCCAGCAGGCCTGAAACAGAAAGTCATCTGACATTCAATTCCTGGAAACTCTTAGAGAGTGAGAATCGCCTTCTTCATTTCCTTGTGACATCACTACATAATCACCATGGGAAACAGGACGGGAAGTGGCATAGAGATGACCATGGAGGTTAAGAGGGCAAGTTGTGTGTGTGTGTGTGTGTGTGCGCGTATGTGTGTGAGAGAGGAAAAGTGGGTGGATCACTTCCTCTGCTCCCACCTCCCCTCGCTTACATGTGGGTAAAAGACTGGCTCCACAGGCGAGAAATCCAGTTTGATTCATTTAGTGACGCTGCACATGGAACCACTCATCTGTTTTTTGACTTGGGATTTATATCTGAAAATGTTCCTTTAAGCTAACAGAGCCTTCGACCTTTCAAGGGCATTGCTGCACTGGCATACCTTGTTGTTCCATTAATCTCTTCTCTGTGGTGATGACACTTTTGTTGTAGAGGAAACAGAACGACTAAAGTAAGTTTAGTGTTCCCTGCAATGGGTGTTTATCTGCTATAGTGTCTCGTTGAGTTAAATTTCCTGGCTGCTTATCAGCAGAATTGGCTGTCATCCAAATAATTTGTCTTCATTAAGGCCCGGGACTTTGGTACAGTCCAGGTTTTCATCTGTGCTGTCAGGAATCCAACCGTGAAGGATGCAATGGATTCTGCATATTATGTTTTTTGCTGCATGTGTGAGTGTGCTGCATGTACAGATCAGTGTGGTTCAAGTCTTTAGTGTCCTTGATGGGCGTTTTTGCTTCCAGCAAGCTGTATAGTGTAGTATATTTTATGTTTGTCATTTTGCGTGTTTAGTATCATTTGTCTTTGAATTAAATTCTCCAGTCATAACCTCTGACCTTTAAAAGCACAGGAAATCAGTCACTAGTTTTTTCTGTTAACTATTACATCCTATATAGTGGACCCACAGAGTTTTGTAAAATACTGCACAACCAGTAATTACCAGCTGGGAGCTGTCTACCACTATACAGCAGTATTCATCATACATTAATTTTCTGAAGGTTATAATATTCCATGTAGGATTAAAATGTTTAGGGTGGTGTTGATTCAACATTATAGTCATTCTCAGGCTGCCACTTTTTATTTTAGTAAGGATAATTCATGATATAGGATTTATTGCAGGGCTATTGGATTAGTTTCATTATTAGCTTTAATTATATCTATTATAGTAATAAATTGAAAATGGAGTGTAAAATCCTCTGCATATAATTCCCTACAGTATAATTTGTATGAAGGAATGATACTGAGTCCTTGCAAAGCCTGTTTTTAAAGTTTTGAAGCCTGTAATATTTACATTCATGTTGACTTGCTAGTAGTTTTCTGCACAGACTTTGCATGTGCATTGCTGTTGGTTTGCACATTGCCGCACATAGATCAGTGAAATCATGTCAATGTTGTTCAACTGCGAGAGTAGTAGTGACTGCATTGCGTCACCCAAGTGAGTGCACGTGTGTCCTTGTGTACTTATATGAGAACAGAAACTGTGCTCCATAGTGTATGCCTAGTGGTCAGAAACACAAAGCGCAGGAATAAAGTTAACTAATGGAAGTAACCTTACACTTACCTTACACCAGTGGTTCTCAAACTATGGTACGCAGATTCCCTCTAGTGGTACGCAGGAACACCTGAGAATTTTTTACGAAAATTTAATAATAACATTAAAGACATAATACTACTATAGTTTACAGGTGAACTGTCTCCGGCACACTGGACAATGTCAGACTTTTATACACTTTACATCTCCAT
>JAUMHL010000016.1:12010976-12022972 GCA_032362345.1 Sandelia bainsii | reverse complement strand
TTAAATAAAATTAACTTGACCGTCTTGGGGGGGCGGGTGGTGCCGTTGGGGGGGCGGGGCGCCCCCCTTGTATAATGCTAGGGGAAACATTGCATTTTGAATCACTGAATATTTTAGTGAGATTGCCTTATGCCTTATAAGTGGATAGAGTCTGGACACACTATCCACTGCTATCCTTTGATACCTCTGCTACCCCCCACCCAATTTCCCTCAGCACTTCCTGTTTCCTGCAGGACTTCCTTTGGGTGGCCATAGTCTTTTGGCCTTGATTTTATTGACATCCTGAATTAATATGGGGCTGTGCTGACTTGATTTACTGAACTTTAACCCATCACAACTCAAACTTTGTGCAGAGTGGGGAGGTTAGGGGTGGTGTTGTTGTTTCATTGTCATTCATGTAGAAATATGTAGTATGTCTTGTAGATTCTTTCTTGTTTTATCTTTAGTTTTTTAAGCTATTTATTTAGTAAGCGAAGTCCATTCTTGTCTCATGTAGATCTATTTCCTAAAATCTTTCCTCGTTTCTCATTCTTCATTCAGTTTATTTGTCCTTGATGTACAGTAAATATACAAAAGAGGAGTAAAGTAAAATGTATGAAATGTAAGCAAGATAGAGAAAACTGGCACATTACATCAGGGTTAAATGTGCTTTTTCTCAGTTTTGTTTTTTCTTTTATTCATACCTTGTTTCCCAACAGAATAACTGGAATGTGATTATTTTTTCATGTTGAATCGACTCAGTCAACAACAGTCGTAAATGTTGTAAATTACAAGGGAAGAAAATCCCCTGAAAATTGACTTCCAGAGGACTTAATTTCTAGCACACTATTAAGTTTGTTTGCTGGCTTCTTCGTACTGTGAAACTTCGGGTGTATCTGTCTTGGTCTGTTTTGTGTGTGTCTGTCTGATGTATCCATGCACTTAAGACTGTGTGTAAGCTTGTTTTTGTTTTGGTCATACAGGTGTGTCACTGTCTGGGATTATATTTAGGCACCGTCAAGTGTGAGAGTGAGTGTGTTATGTACTGTCCACCAAAAAGAAAAAAAATAAGATAAAAAGCATGTTAGCTGTTCATGAATTAATAAAGAGTTAATCTCTTGGTGATTGCAACTAATTCATCTTTTGCTGACTGGAGATTTGTAACTGAGAATGGTGTGTCAGCACATCTGGAGCTAACTCGGTGTGTGTACACGTTTGTACTGTATGTGAGTGTGTAGTTAAGTTTGTGGTGTAAATTTGGCTTTGAGGAAGTTTGAGCAAGGTTAGCTAGTGACGGATATTGTGGTCTGACCTTTGTCCTGCTTTTCATTTGTATCAGTTTTTATATTATCTGTGTGCATTTCAGGGATTGACACTAATCTGACAGATAGTCAGGAAAGAACAGCTCTGGAGATCCTACGAGAACATCCTGCACCGAAATCCCAGCAGATCACTGCTCTTATCCAAGGTAAGACATACATGCATGTTGTTTTGCTGTAGTTGTGAGGACACTTATTGAGATAATGCGTTCCCTAGCTCCTTACCCTAACCTTAAGTATAACCAGAAGTACATGCCTAAACTAAACCTACTTCTTTTATCCCTTTGAACGTATGAGTGCCAACATTTGTCCACACAACCACAGAACGACCTGTACTCACACATTGACTTTAGATTTAGATGAATTTGACTCGAGAAATTGGGTCATTGTACTAGTAAAAAATAGAATACTCATGTACAGTATGGTGAAAGTTACAAGGGCACTGTAACCACACACCGGTTGCATGTAGGTGGCATGTTGTTCAATATATGGCCTGTACAAAGATGGCAGACTTCATTTTTAATTCTTTTCACTTAAAGCATATGAAATGTAGATGTTGTGGGAGGATGTGATAAAGTTAAGAAATCTTGTTTTCAAGGAAGTTTATCTTCCACTGGGGACACAATGGAGCTCCTTAATAGCACCTGTTTAGTTGCTACAGTGGGAAATTGCACAGCTACAAAATTCAAGGTGGGTAAATGTCCTTGATATTCCCACAATAGAGCATTGTTTCAAATGCTCTGCCGTTGTCTCACAGGTTGAGCAGATCTTGATTTTCAGTTGAATTTGCAGTTACCGCAGAGGACTCTAACTCCGTTAGAGTGATCATTGGGTTCTTGTTCACCTCCCTGGACAAGGCCCCGATGTGTGCCTTTCTGAACTATTTCCTATTAGTTTAGTTTCATGGATCACCCTTAAATTGGATTTTACCCAAGGTTTCCACTTTTGGAAACCACAATCTATTTTGTACTCAGTCTGTTCAAATGTGGACTGTGTAGGTTTCATTTTGACTAATTGCCAACAGCAGATTAGTGCATTGATGTCACAACAAAGCATTTAAACCTGTTCCAGTCACAACAGGATGTTGGGTTAAGAAGAAATACTTAAAAGGTTTTCAAATCTGAAAGAACATGTTTTTAAGAGTTACAAAATCTTTGCTGTAGAAAAAAGACCTAAAAGCTATTTTCATCAATGATTTATTAAATGATAAACTTTTTTTTGTTTTTACATGACCTTTTTATCTATAAAATGTTAAAAAAGTAAAAATGGTTATTTTAACTTTGATTGTTTTACCTAATCTTCATATAGCAGACAAAAAAAGCAACACATGCCTGGTATTGAAAAGTAATAAAGTGATAATCAAAATAGTTGCTTATTAATTTTGTTTCAGTTGACTAATCTTTTCAGCTTTAGTTTAGCACTGATATATAAAAACATAATACGACTTTCTTCCTTCAGTCTTCTCCGTTTTGCTTTTTAACCTGCCATTAAAGGGCTTGTTTTGCTCTCATGTTTACTGCAGTGTGTTTTGTGTGTTACCAGTGATTGTTAGTGTGAGTTTGCTCCACAGTCCCTAGGGCCCCAAGGATTCTCCACATTGCGCCTTCTAAAGACAGTGTTGTCCCGAGGTGATTATAAGTCTCCGTATGAATGCTGTAATCTGTGGCTTGGAGGCCTTCACGATCTGTCCTTATGTAATCTGTCGGTGTATGTTTGGAACACAGTTATAGATGATTTAAAGAGTGTGAGATAAAGGCAAACAGAAATGGAGGCATAGAGGGATGAGCAGAATATGTGAGAGCCAAAAACTAACAGCAAAATAGTCTTAACAAGCAGGCAGTGGGCCCGTTTACATGCACACTAAAAATCCGATCATTATCCGATTTCTGGAGTTATCAGATTATTAAGTGATCATGTCAACAGCATAATCTGATAAGCTTTATTATGATTATGAGAAATCGGATAAAGCCACCTGGATTTCTCCCCAATACTTCAATGTCTTTGTGCATGTATACCTGTTAATCGGATTTATTTCATTTTTTTACATCTGCACACGTGTAAAAAGAAAAAATATATATAGAAAACGGAAGTGACGTAGTCACATTGTGAGCTGAAGACAAAAGACAACAAACAGGGCAGATGTTTGCTGTATGAAAGGCAACTGTCGTCTTCTCCTCATTGTGTATAAACAAAGGACAGCAGCAGTGTGTAGCATAATTTGTAGCCTATTAGCTCCCACATAAGACCGTAGGCGTTCCCATGCTATATCTCTATGTACGTGCGCATGTACTCTGAAAGAAATCCAATAATGGACTGAAACATGTAAACTAGGGTTTTTCGATTATCACATTTCTGAAGTATATCTGATTACTCCCAGTTAATCGGATTTTTGTGGTCATGTAGGGCCCTATGAAATCCGTTTAGTTTTTTCCCAAATTCCGTTTTATTTTTTCCTAAATTCCAATTTTTTTTTCTTCCATTTTTATTCTTCTGAATTCCGTGTTTTACGTTATAATTAGTGCTGGGCAGCGATTAAAATTTTTAATCAAAATTAATCGCATGATTTGTTACGGGCAAAATGTAATAATGAATTCAAAAGTAGTTTATTATGCACTTTTATTTTAAAAGTACTGCTATATGAACAAAATTTCAATAATATTTAGTCTGCAAACACTTAACAAATAAGATGGTTTCTAACAGCAGTTTTCTCTTTACACAGTAGCAGTTAAATATTTCTTGTAAATCTCAACTTAAACTTTAATGTAGTCAAATCAAATAGAAAACCAGAGCTATTTGCCAGGACATTAACGTTTATCTAGTTTATTATAGAAAAACTAGTTGTTCTCAGAGTTCAGCACCACCTGTGTGTAACCACAGGTCTGTACCTTGTTCTTATATTAAACTAACTAATTTGCCTAATGTTATTTATCTTATGTCATTTCTGTCTCTACGTGGTCGCGTTTACTATTCTCCTCTAATGTCTGTGTCACAGACACACACACGCAACTGTGGTTCTATCATCTCTGCTGTGTGGAAGAGATTTAAAATGAAAATGTCCTTGTAAGAGTTCGATAAGTCGCCTGACAACGCCAATCCAAATCCAGTACTGATCAACATCCCAAGTTTTGCATGACCAAGACTTTGCTGGAGAGTGCAAAATTCATTAGAAACTATTGCTTTGCCCACACACCGATATCAGCGAATTATACGACATTCCGCGTTTTACAACGGATTCCATTTTATTTGTTGAATTCCGCGATTCCGGCATTCCGAAATCATAGGGCCCTAGTCATGTAAATGGGCCCAATTATAGAAAGGGAAACAACTAAGTCCCAGGTATTTTACGTATTGGACTAAGAAAATAATAGGCGTAAAGCTTACATTGAACAAGGTCAACATTCAGCTTCCCATTTCATTTTTAGTGCTCAACAAGTCTGATATACTGTGTGGTAGTCCAAATAATTAATGGGCAACTATCTTCCATTTGTTAAGCCTTTATCAGGTTTTTCTCTTTTATTACCTTTAACATAGGTTTAAGTGTTTAAGTGTTATTGTACTAGTGAGTAATATGAAAGCTATTGTGTACATCTTCAGCTTCCCTTAGGATCTTCCAGCTAATTGTTTTTGTTTTTTTTGTGGTTTTTTGGTTCCACCTGCTTCTAGCAGTTTTCTGCAAACGGGTCTTCCTGACGGAATAAAAGCACTACTCCAGGAATGCTAATGTTCCTCCAGGTGTCGTGGATGTTGTAATAGGTGATTGTTCACAAAACATAGTCACCAAACCTTTTTATTGTCATGTGTCAGTATTTTTGTTTTTAGCTGGTTTTATTTCACCAAGTTTAGTAGTTTGAACAGAGCTAGACTATGAGTTTGCTCTGACTGAGGTTGAGCAGGTCAGCAAGGTGCAGCTGTTAAATGTCTTTTTCACTTGAATGTAGTCCAGCATCTATTGAATTCAGCTGCTCAAATTCTGAGCAGTGCAAATCAAACACTACCCCTTTTTCTGACTTTGTGAATATTCACAATTGTAGATATTTTTATAGACATAAATAGATGACATGTAGATTGTAGTAATGCATGGGATAGTAAATTGTGGCCAGGAATAGCTGCCATCAAAATCCAATCACTGTGGAAACAGAAATTTGGACTTCAGCATAAACAGGAGACTGAATGTGTGAGAGCGAGGAAGAAAGAAAAGGAGGGGTGAGGGGGTAAAAAGGACACAGCTGTAACTTGGTGAAAAGATCAGCTGTATGCCATTTCCTGTTGGAGGCGAGATGGAAAAGGGGGCACACACAGAGAGCAAAAGACCTGTCATTTACTCAATTGTACCAGCTGAGGGGTATTCTAGTTGCCAGAGGCACCTTATTATGAATAGATTATCATTAGATTTACAACACACAACTCATTCTACTGATCAAATTGATTAAGACTTCACTTTTTACTATCCAGCAGCAACTGATTATATACTACAATGCTCTACAATGCAAGCAGTATGTATTCTGTTGTTTATGAAGAATCTACTGATATAAGAGTTATGAGGAATAAAAGTAAAAATGAAAATATTTTAATCAATTTTTTATGACTGTGATTACACATTCGCCTACTCAGTATTTGGTTGTATAATTGCATGCAAATGTGGTTGTGTATCATAATTATTTAGACACATGCCAGGATTCATAATAGTAGAAATACACACACATAGACTAACAAAGTATTTCCTGACATTACCGTGGCTCCTCATTAGATCTCTGCAGAGAAGTTCCCACATGATTTCACTATGTCATGTTATGTTATGTTTTCAGCTCCTAACACTTTAAACAGGTTTATTATCCAGCCTTCAACTTACTCCTACACCTGAAACTACTTTCTCTCCTCCTTTTTTTCCTCCTGTCCAATTTCTCTTTCCCCGAATAATTTTTTCTTTTGCTGTTATGAACAGCATAGTGGTCTATTAGCAGAAGCTGTGAATTGAATTTGTGGTGCAGAGAAAAGTGAGAATTGAATGCAGCACAAGCTGTTTACCGTGCTGATGGCCGAGCGATTATATTGATCTAGTAAATGCCTCTAAAATGGTTTTGCTCTTCTCCCCTCCATCATATTCTCCATCAAAATCTTTTTGGGGCCTGTGTCTCTTTCTCTTCTTTCTCCTTGCATTCCCTGATGTATTTCCACTTTCTCCCTCCTTTGTCTTTCATTATCTCTCATCCCACTTTTCCAACCATTTTCTCCATGTCTCTGTAGAGTATAAGATCGACGAGATGGAGAGGAGGAGTGTTGTGGAGGAGCCCGTTCGCAAGTGTCCTGTCCCTGTCCCTGCACCTCGAACCTCTGTTCCCTCACCCTCTGCCTCCCCTTCCCTCAAACACAAGAGTGAGTACACACATGTGCATTTGCACACTCGCACAATAATCTAACAACCACAGCACAGCTAAATGATTTCACACTGATGTTGATTAAAGAAACATTTCCCTGTTTTCTGACCAGAATGATTTCAATCAAAAAATAGAAAAATATTAGAAAATAAGTTTCTTTCAACAAAGGGGCAGAAACCAGCAGCAGTGATGTGAAATGGGGGAGGTAGTAGCTCTGTTGGTAGAGCAGTTGTCTAAGAATCCCAGGGTCAGTGGTTCGATTTCCAGTTCTTCCTGGCTACCGGTGTCCTTGGATAAGACACTGAAACCTCGTAGAAGAGCTGACATGTACTGTCTGGTAGCTGTCCAACAACAATTTCCCCAAGGGGATCAATAAAGTAATCCATTATTAATTTAATATTAAATACTGTTTATAACAACCCATACTAGAAAGCATAAGGAGAATACATTTTAAAATATACCTCAACATCTCTGAATAAATCAGCGTAAAAATCACACATATAAGACCTATATAAGAACAAAGAGCAAGTATAATGGAGGTCAACTCGGTATCGAAAGGAAAAATATATCTTTCAACCAAAATATATTTCAAGTTGATGTTTTATGCATTCATTTTTTTAGTACAAATATGCTCCTAAATATGATTTGAATATGAATTTATCATTTACTTTGTTGCATTATGGACAAACAATGCAATATAAATTCAGCCATGGGCAGCAGCTCTGTCAGTGGAGAAAAATTGTCACTGACTTTCTCAACAGCCACGCATTTTCCCTGTCCAGTGCTGCCTCCTGTGTTAAAAATATGACATTGCAACAAGCTGGACTCCTGCTGATCTGTTCTCCTCTCTCTGTCAGCAGATACCATAATTACCTTAATTACCTCAGAGACTCTTGGAGGGAAGTGAGAGAAAGTGATTAGTACAGTTTGCTCCTCAGAATGTTCCTTGGTGTGACTTTGAATGCATCAGCAGTGCAGAGAGGAGACAGAGGAGGTGTTTTTCAACCAATGGTTCTTTCTCAGCTTTTGCTAAAGCTCGATTCCTACTGTTAAATCAGGCAAACAGGATAGTGGAATCTCATATGTTCTGCCCTCTTTTGAGCTGTACTGGCTGTTCTGGAGGATTACAAATCCAAGAAAAAAAACTACATGCAGCCATTTTTCAGAGATGGTATATGGTTTTGTTTATTCTAGACGTTTTTTTTTTACAATGTCTGTAACAGCAGTAATAGGGATGTGCCTCATAGTGATACTATGAGGAACTTTACATAGACTTCTTACCTGTGTTTCACCTTCTGGATCTTCTCAGATGATGCTGTGACAAGTGAGCTGTCCAAACTGCTCCATGCTATAAAAAAGTGCCAGGACAGAGACTACTCCTTTGAGGAGCTCTGCCATACCATCTCTTCCCACTCAATGGACAGCTTTGGCAGCGGACGGCAATCTGACGAGGAGCGCCCGGATCGGCCCAACGGCACCCTCACTCGAGTCAGCAAGGTAAAGTGCTTAGTTATGACAGAGGATTGCGTTAGAAGGGGTTTGGAGTTTGGGCTGTTAGACAAATTATTAATGGGTTATATCTCTTGCCCTGGGTCTGATGCTGTCTATGGATGGAGGTGTTTTTGGCCCTGATCAGAGTAATATTTTGTATCCGCCAATACCAAATCCAATCTGACACTTAAATTTACATAGCACTAAATAATAGGCTTCAAATATTGCTGTTTTGGTTTTACCTTTGTCTCAGTCAGTCATGATGAGTTGCTGTTTTTGTTGGATGTTAAGCTGCTTTTTAAGCTGGTCAGACTCAACCTCAATATCAAAAGTTTATGTAGGATTACTGTAGTGTGATTGGCTCAGGACATCTCTTATACTGTATGTTCTTTTATATACCAATGTTTTTGTGGAGGATAATGAAACCAGCAAAGACCATGGGATTGTGGTAAACCATGGAAGCTCAGTGCTTAATAAATATTCTAATTGTTTCAGCTGTCCAAAAAACTATGCAGTGATATGCACTCCTGCATTGTATTCTTAAACCTTTACAAGGTTGCTTTGTCAGCACAAACACATGAATCGTGTTTTACTGTGACATTTACTTGTCTAATATAGGTGCAGTATACAAGAGTGAGGAATGGGCCTTGCTTATACAAATGCTTGTACTGTGTCTGTTTTTACAGCAGAGGGCAGCATCAGATCAAGTGATGCCACCAAGCTGACTTGTTACTGAAACACAACAGGTTCTGTTTGGTGTTTGCCTGAACTGCAATTACTGTGCAAACAGCCATTCACAGCGTGTAGATGCAGTATATATTGCATTCTACTTTTTTCTTATTTGTTGTTTTATGCAGAAACATTGTTCAGAGTATGTACTTCACATGGTCACACACTGGTTTTGTACGCTACTCTTTCAATCATACAGAGAAGACGCTGTTGGTCGATTGGTCAGAAGTTCAGTTTTATGGGAAGATGTGTCAGCTCATCACCTTTTCCATTTCTCTTATAAGATCAGTATTAAAGCAAGTAGAGGTATATTTACGTACAGTGCAGCAGGCTTCAGACCTCCAGAGACTTACACACATGCGTGTAGAACACACACACCTGCACAGGCTATAATTATCTCAATCCATCTTCCTCGTCTCCCTGTTTCTTTCTTTATGTCTCTCACTGAGTATCAATTTGTATTCTATCGCTGACATTCGCAGTGTGCATCTGTGTTTATATGCTGGATGTGATGCAGTGTGTCACATGTGTCTATTACACATGAATAAAACATGCAGAAACCAGCTCACACACATTCTGTCCTCACATTATGTTGCTACCATTACAAATAACCCAAGCAATAATGGAAATTAATGTTTTGTCCGTGTGTCCTCTATTCAAATTAATGTGATAATATGATGCATCTGATTAAATTCATAAATGATTTAATGTAATTAAAAATTTAGTCCACAAAATGTTGAGACATAGTGGAAAATGCATGTTACAATTTCTAAGTGCACAAAGCGTTATCTTCAATTTGGTTTCGTTTGACCCACGCTCCAAAACCCAAGGACATTTAATTTACAGTGGTAAATACTATAAATAAGGAAAGTGGCATATTTCCATGTTTGAGAGGATGGAAAGAGTGCTGTGTAGTTTTCCTTGAACTTGAGTGCTTGCAGGCTGGAAGTGTTTTCTGATGCAGTGTTGAGACTGAAAAACTGAATTTGAAAACTGGTTTGGCCTAAACAGACACACACAGTGACAAGAGTAACGTACTGATGATTTGCAGGTATCATATGCCAGGTTCACTACAGTAGTTTAGCTTCTCATACTAATTAGCAGTAAACGCATAGTACAGCTTGACGTCAATGTCATGAAAGAAATAACAGGCAAATTTACATAGCAGTCAATCTAATTATGTTAAATTTTAAATAAATAATGTTAAAGTCTATCAGAAAAAAACCCTCATAAGTATAACCAGCTGCTCATTTGCATGTCATCAATGTTTTCCCTCTCTTTCTGTAACTATGAGATGAGAGAACCATTTCACTGTGACTAACGTTTGTCTTGAGGCTTCAGGAAAACTTTTGAAAATGTAGGGACAGAAATCTGAGTGTAAATTAGTTTGAAATGATAAACGTATACTTTATATAAGTATTTTCTATCACAATCGGACACATTTTATACAGATTTCAATGCTGTCAGATCAGGGCACAGGATTAATCAGATTTTATTTCCTCACTCAAATAAACCTAGTTTGTTAACAAGCCCTCAGAATTTACTCAAAGACACAAAAAGCTTACGTAACTGGCCAATGACCAAAATATAAACTTTGTTTATTTAAGGCTTTCCAATAGACAAATAATGTAATGCTGATAAATTATTCAGTTCTCAGTAATGAATAATTAATGGTGCTTTTTGTATAAAGCACTGGCTAAGATCACATTTCTCCTGTAATGAAAGGATATCTCTGTGTATTTTCATGCATACAGTGCAGTACGTGTATTTGAAGACTGCAGTGCTTTTACATCAATCAATATCCCAATGTTGCAGAACGTCCTTTGCAATCTGGAGCGATTGGTGACCTTTTGGTTTCAGCCTTATTTTCTGCCTCTATCTCCAGTCTCACTGCTGTGCTTTTGCTCTTCCCATCTGTCTTTCTTTCTTTCTGTATCTTCTTCACTTTTATTTCTCACAATTTTCGTTTTAAGCTTTTTTTAGTGGCGTGTCCTCCGCTCTTTAATATGTTCTTCTATTAATCCTCTCCCTGCTTGTTTTCTTTGTCCTCTTGCTTTTTTTTGAGACTTTGGTTTACAGGGTGATAATTCTTCTGCTGTCTCCAGACCCCCCTCAGCTCTCTGCCTCAGTCTCTTCCTCCTCAACTATTGCTTCTTGTAAAAGCTACACTGCAGTTATATCGCTGTGTCCATGTAATCTATTGTGACCTACGTCCTCAGCTGCATCATATGGTTCACTGAGATATCAGGTGGGCTGTATCTACCCCCTGACACCTCATGCCACAGAGCTCATCCACACACCTGCCTGCTGAGTGCAAAAGAGCCTCAGGAAAGGAGTTTGTTTGTTTGTGCGTGTGCGGTGTGTGTGGCTGCTGTTATTCCATCACCTTTCTCACTAACTCATTGTGGTCCTTAGAGTAGTAATGCAAAGGCATCTCTACTTTAAATGGTGTATCATGTTTCTCAGATTTTTTCCCTACATAAGCCTGAGCACCTCAACAGAAGGGAGGCCAAGGTTGAATACCACAGTAAATTGTGTCAAATAAAATAAAATCTCAGTTCAGTGAAGCCATTGAAACCCTTGGTTTGCACTGGGGAAATGTTTAGTTATCTCATCCACCCTGCAGAATTATAATTTTTTTGCTTTTGGGGACAGCAGGAATAAATGAAATACTGACATAATCTTACCTAGAATTATTTGCACATAGATATAGAGTGTCTTTGCCATTATTTTGGAACAATGGTTGTGTCCTGCTGACAAGTGTCAGTCCATTTTTGGGTTTAGAGCTTATTTGCTGAAAAAACTTTGGAAGTGACACTGAACAGTAAAGCTGCTTGCCATAAATTGAAAGTAAGAAGCTAAAAGACTCCAAGACACTGAAAGTTAACTGCAGTGTCAGGTAACAAATGTAAAGCTATTGATCATAACACCTTTGAAAATAATTTAACTTTTCCTTCTGTTATTGTAAATCTCTTTTTACTTGATAAATGCACATACTTTGCAGCTCATTGTTTCAGTTTTCAGTTATTCAGTTCAATTCAGTTTTATTTATATAGCACCAAATCACAACAAAAGTCATCTCGAGGCACTTTACATTGTAAGG
>JAUMHL010000016.1:11999601-12010876 GCA_032362345.1 Sandelia bainsii | reverse complement strand
GCTAACTATAAGCTTTATGAAAAAGGAAGGTCTTTAGCCTAGTCTTAAAGGTAGAGAGGGTGTCTGCTTTCCGAACCGAAGTTATTTACTTCTTGATAATAAAAACCCATTCTCATGTTGGCGATTTGGGAACTAACTTGTTTTAATCATTGGTACTCGCAGCGGCCAACCCCGCCTCTTGCTCCGGCCTTGGAGGAGGAAGAGGCTGAAAAAAGCTGTGGCCCCACTGGATTCTGGGAAGTCCTGACACCCTGCAACGGCTGCCGCAACCTGGGCTTTTCAAGCATCTCACAGGTACACCCATATGCATATACAGAGCCTGAATTAAGCTATCCTAATTATAAGACTTAAATTACTGAGAACATCTTCAGTGCTAACTTTAATTAAATATTTTTTCAGTGTGAACATAATGAAACTTGTATAACATAATCATTAAATCACTTTGTAATCAACATATGAGTTTGTCACATGGTACAGCACGCACACAGTGCCTCATTACACTGAAATTACAGGCTAGTGATATTTCCATTGTTCTGAGTGAATACTTTCTCTTGTTACCTTGGGAACACAGTGAATGAGTTGTCGCTAGAGAGACTGACTCTCCTAGCAGATCTGTGTCCTGTGTTCAGTATCTGTCTCTTTAATGCACTTAAGCTGATTCTGTCATTCATCTTTCCTCTCATCTGTCCCTCTGAAATTTCCAAGAATCTAATTTCTCCAGTTTTTGAAGCTTTTACCTTTATTAGTAGGACTTACTTTGTGAACTCTAAATGAAGTAACATTCAACTAACATAACCAATACATTGAGAAAAAATGAAAGATTAATAAACCCTGTGGGGGATATGTGAATATTGCAGCAGCAAGTGGCAAAGGAATCTGTACTAAAGTAGAATATAAATGTGAATTTTATTGTCTCTAACAATAGCAGCGTTGATTTTTCTGTGCTGGCGAACTTATGTACAAGCTATATACAGATTTAATATTCATTATCTGATTTGAGTACATAAGCACATCATACTCCTCACAGCATTGTATAGCTGGAGTACAGACACAGCATTTAAGGGCATAAATAGACAACTTAATTACAGTAGGGATATATAAATGCAGGGCTTTCTCCATGTTTGATATAGCCACCATTTCTAATGTGTCTGCTGTGTACACATTATCCAAACATCATTAACCATCATGTTCATATATCATTTTAAAACAAGAACAATATAAAATTTACATCATGTACAAATTAACCTACTGAAAGAAGAGGTATGGGTTATTTTACAGTATTGCAATGAATGTACAGAAATGGCAAAAAAAAAATATACATATTGGCGCTAGTACGGGTTTCAACCTGTTGCCTGGTGGGCCTGAGAATCAAACTGCTCTACCCACTGAGCTATCATGCCGCCGCCATAATTATGAGGTTCCATTAGGTTGTTATTATTAATATGAGACATGTATTTGCAAATATGACCATACAGACTATTCATGCCATGTTGCATTGACATTGACGTGGGTATTTAAGTTTGCATGACAGGCAGTCCTGTCTCAGTTGTTACTTCACACACTGGCAGTGAGTGTTGGTATCTTTTGCATGTTTAACCAAACTCTAGAAAAGCAAATGTAATCCAAACTCTGCTGTATTTCTGTTGCTTGTTTTCTTCTTTCCTTCCTTCCTGCCCCCTTAGCCCTTTGTGCTGCGTATATAAGTGTGGTTAAGTGTGTGCAGATGAGTGTTTAGCAGTGAGATGCATGCTGGCTTAAACAGCGGGACATCTGACATTTACAACACAACAGACCCTCTGTCTTGTATACTGGCAGCCTGCCTGCCTGCCTGGCACATTGCCTGGAGAGGTTCGCACCTGGAAGAGTGTGAGCGCGTGTACTAATGTGTTCATGCTTATAAAATAAAGAGCCTCTGTTCATGTTGGTTGAAATGTTTGAAAATGTCTGTGACCATGTGGGTATATACAGCATATTTGGTGACATCAGTTTTGTGTGTGTCAGTGCAAATGTTTGTCTGAAATTGGCAAAGCATCATCTTGAGTTTGTCTGGGCGGTGTGTGTGTGTGTGTGTGTGTGTGTTTTATAGAAAAAAGAAGGTGACAGTGGGAGAAGAGAGATACATTGAGTTGTTAGTTCATAATGAAGTTAGCAATGTCCTCATTTACCCTGTGTATTGTGAATAAAAAGTTAGAAGCCTATGCCTCCCCTCTGAGGGTGAACCGAGTGAAACCTTTAATGCTGCAGTCTGATTGTTATCCATCTCATCTTTTCCTCTCATCAGCCCCGAAGAGATATTGCAGCCTAATTCTTTTTTAACTTGTTTTCTATAATCCCTCTCTATTTAATATTCATCTGTCCGCTTCATTTATCTTTAACATTATATTTCAGCAAAAGAGTGTTAACCTTTATATTGGTTGTCTGAGCTGCGAATGTCCTGGTTTTCCAGCAGTCACTCAAGACTGTTGATCTTGTCTAACAGGTCATATAGAAAAGCTAAAAGTAAATGCATGTCTCTTGCAAGGCATTAACATCATCAACACTGGCTGAATTCTTTAATATTATTTGTAAAGGCCCTATTTACACTCCACCAAACCCTTTTTATCTGTCAGCTTCTTACTTGTGATGCATAGCTACATGAATCTGCATGAGATTTTCAGAGTTTGTAGCTCTATTTTTCTCAGTAGTTTGATGTAGGTGGACATCTGTTAGCATGATGGGATGTCACATGTTACCGTGCACCAGTCAGAATCTAGCAACATAGTTCTTAAACGGAGGCTCTTGAAACGGAAGATTTGAATCCAGGTTCTTTGGAGCTTAACAAAACTACAGTAAAAAATTTAAATTTGCTTTTACTGAGAAATTTCACTGCCAATTTATTAGGTACAGCTCTTAGTATAATGTAATGCAGTACTACAGCCTCACAAATGTCTCACTCTCAAATGACCATAAAGCTGAGTCAATAATTCAATAACAAATTCAACAAAGAGTGAACCCTGTAACATTTGTACAGGTGGACTGCAGTAGTTTTAGAGGTTTGTGTTTTCAAGTGTGCACATGTCTGAGTAGATGTATGCACAAATTACATGAATATAATTGAATTATCTATATATTGATATAGTTGTGTATATATTTGAGAGTGTGTGGGTGTGGTTAGTGCGCATGCAGGCATACGTGCCTGCATAAGGAAGCTTGTGTTGTGAATTTTCGTCACCAGCCACGGGTTTCCTCCCACTATTGCCATGTGAACACCAGACTGATGCCAAAGTGTATGTGGAGGAGGATTCCTCTGCAGTGTTGACGTTATAACAGAAGTTAATCTCTCACTCGTAGAAACCTTGAAGGCTAAATAGAGACTTTTGAAAAGGGAGAAAGATAATGAACAAATTTAAGAAAAAGATACAGGGAGAGAAGGAGAGATTGGTGAAGTTGCCAGGCAACACAGAAATTCATGAGATGTCAGGCGTGGGATGTCCACCATTGATAAATTTCAGTCACTGTCAGCACAGGTGCGTCACAGTGCTGTGAACTCACATCAGCATTCCCCAACTGTGTCTTTAAGCTTCCTCCCATTACACATCCATCTTTCCTGCTTTTCTTCCTCCATTTTTGTTTGTCCACACTCACTGTGATGTCTCTGTTACTTACGTCTTCATTGCATTGGCACAGTTTAAGATCAGAAACCCATGAGGGCTCTTGAAGCTGTTAAGCAACATCAAAGGCAGGTGTTTCTGAGATAGCAGGGATTATGTCAAGAACTTTACAAGCATGCAAATGAAGAACTGAACTGGCTCTGTATGATGCTTGGTGGGGTATTGGTCTTATGTATTAAATGGCTTTGGGATCAGGTTTCTGTAACAATGTGCTTAATTTGAGTAATTTAATATTGTCAAGGATTGGGCTGTAATTGTAGCACTGATGGATATTGAAAGGAATAGATGTCTTGATCATAAGCTAAAATAAGTGGCTGCTGACTGTAGTTTATTTACCGAGATGAGGATGATTTTGTTTTCTATACCTGGGCAAAAATATAATAAACCTATTTTCCAAAATGTCAAGTGATTCCTCTGACAATGTAAAAAACAAAGTTAAATGTGAAGAATAATGTGCAACAAAATGAAAGTTTCAAGATTCCTGTAAAATGGGCACTTTTTGTAAAACAGTGGATTTTTCACAATACCCACACTTCCAAGTGTGTGTCCTTTTAGTAGTACTGCCAACTAGTGGCCGACCGATTAATTGGACAGAAATAGTTTGAGATTAACCAGACAGATGAAAAAAAATTTAACTTGGTGCACTGTCTGGCGAACACTAGGCACTGCTCATCACCTGGCTAATGCTATGCCTGTGGTGAAGCTGCAGTATGATGGTGGTAACATCATGCTACAGAGGTGCTTCTCTGTGGCAGAGACTTGTCAGACTTAAGGGAAGAATGACTGCAGCTAAATATACAAGGGTCCTTAATGAAAACATCTTTGACAGCATGCAGCTTGCCACTGGGGCAATGGTTTTAGCACGACAGTGACCCAAAGCACATGTCCAAGATAATGTTGGAGTGGCTTCAGGACAAGTCTCTTACTGTCCTTGAATAGCCCAGCCAAAACCCAGACTTAAACCCAATGGAACATCTGTGGAGTGACCTGAAGATGGTAGTTCAGACACTTCCCATCCAATCTGACTAAGCTGGCATAAACCGCTCAAATCCAAGTGTGCACAGCTTGTAGAGACTTGCCCAAAAAGACTTGAAACTGTAATTTGTAATTAGAGGGACTTCTGCAGACTACTGAATTGGGGCTCTGAATACCTGAGATTTCAGTTTCTAATATTTTGTAAACTTGCAATAACTTCTAAAACCATATTTTCATTTTGTCATTATGTTATTCAGTGTACATTAAAGGCCTATTAGTTTACACTAAATATTATAATATATCCAAACCAGCATCTTGCTTCTGAAGACCCAAGATCACTTGAATGAAACAGTGACACAGTTTTGTAAAGCCTTTTAACCTTTTCTCCAGGTAAGTCCGTTGTATGACGTTAAATGCTAGAATAAAGGAAAGCCTAGATAAAGAGCAAATGTCAGTGCCAACATTTATTCATTTTTCTATTCCAGCTCCTCATATGTGAGCATGTGATGCTTTTTGCCATACAGTATGTTAGCAGTGTGTTTACTGTTAAGTAAACCAAATATATTTGTAGTGAAGGTTGGGTAAAACAGGAAGTCCACTCTGGTAAATTATAGTGGGTATTCTTCACAACGTTATAAACAAAGCAAGAAATTCAAAGGCAGATAAATTGATAAACGTTTTAAAAAAATAGCTAGTTACAGTCTTTGCTAGACTTTGCTAGTCTTTTGTCAACCTAATGTTGCACACACGCCTAGTTTTGCTATCAGATCCACACACACGCACATACACGTTAAAGCTGCAAACTAAGCAAGACATTAACACACATCCTCACACAACAGGTGAGAGAGAGATTAGAGCAACATTTGTTTTCTGTGTACTTATGTCTTTTCTATTCTCTAATAAGGACAAACAAGATGAGTGATTTATTTAGTATACAGAAACTCATTGTGCACCTGTAGATGTACTGTTTGTGTGTACATCTGTTACTTGAGTCATGATTTAAATAGAGTTAATATTCCTTATGTGAAACATTGCATTGTGGAGATGATTTGTAGATAGTAAGAGTATCCATTCACTATGAAACTATAGCCAGCAGCTAATTAGCATTAAAAACTGGAAGCAGTGGGTGAAACGGCTAGTCTGACTTTGTCCTATGATTAAGCATGACTAAGAGTCTATGCTGGTGGCTATGGGAGGCTTTTTTTTTGCACAGCAGTGTTTTGAGCTAAATACTAATTGCTCCATGTGACAATGAGAGTATGATTAGTTTTGCAGATATTTGAAATATCTGGTCAGTCAACATTGCCAATCAAACTCACTGATTATCACAATACACAGTGCTGTGAAAACTATTTGCCCCCTTCCTGATTTTTTTTTTCTGCATATTTGTCACTTAAATGATTCAGATTATCAAACAAATTTTAATATTACATTTTGTACTTATTTATTGTAGTATTCTTTAAAGACTGTATGTGGAGATACCAGCAGGGACAAATGAAGACATTTTGAAAGTCACAGCAGTTTCATAAATCATCAGACTTGTAATGCCATGGACTTATTTCTTTCTTCAGGCTGTTGCCATGTGGCAGTTCAGCAGATGCTTAGGAGATGTATCAATCAGACTTTGTGACAGATAATTTTAGGGGTAATGTTCCACTTCATTCTCCTCTTTTTGACCTTTTCAGTTCACCTTGTTATTATTTCTCTCTTCAGTTGAATTGAGCATTTACAAGTGATTAATAGTGTCCTTACATGTGATAATTTAACCACCTAACGGTTTGAACTTGATGATCTTATAAGGAAAGTATGGTCTGAGATTTTGTAGAGAAACTCATCTTAAGTGGGTGGTAGGTATTATTCTTTTACTTAAGGTACTTTAAAAAAAAATTACCTGTACAGAAAGATACATTTATTGTAGATTTACTGATCTTATAACATAGTCCCCATCACAAGTTGTACTATATTTCATTATTCTCCAAACAAATCCCATCGAGACCAAGGGCAGATCAGCTGTCATGCTGTTCTCAGAAAACCCAGGTATTTTGTATGAAAAAGGATTAAACTGTATATTGTAATTTTACTGTGCATTAGAAATTATGTTTTTGTTTCCAAAAATAATCACAAGAACATGATAAGAATGCTTACCCAAGGATTTTGCATTAGAAGCTGCAACTTTTCTCATGGCCTAGACGTAGCTGAGCGGGGAATGTTTCCTGATTGTCTGACAGTGGTATATGCCAGTTCAGCCTTGTAGTTTTTACTGTGTTAATTCAGTTTTAATGTTAGAACATTAAACTGTATAACATACATTTATACAACCTGCAAATTAAATTTCTACTCCAGCACATCCTCCTAAGTCTGGCCTACAGTTCTGTCACACAGTAGCTCTCTGTCAGCAGTCTCTTGCTCTGGCTGGTTGCTGTGTCTGTGGGATTAAGCATGGAGCCAGGGGAAGCCACGCTTTGAGCTTGGCTCAATGTAGCTCAATACAGCAGCCATCATGGCGAATGTGAAAGGTGCTGTTTTCTTAGGAGTGACTGTCGGTGTCCCAGTGGTGGCTCAGCTGGTTGATTTCTGTGGGATTAGCCAGCCATGGAGGGAAATCCAATTTTGCTAGGCCATCCATACTCACTGCTCTGACCAGCCTGCACCTCTGAGCCTGTCTGTTTCTTCTTTTCTCTCTCTCCCTTCTCCCCTTTCATCTTCCTCAGATTGAGACTCTCCCTCTCTCTCAATCAATCTTCTGCTCTCTATTTCTGGTGTGATTTTTTTGCCACTGTTCTCTTCATATTTTTTACTTAAAGAACAAGTTCAACATATTACAGTTTATTCTATTATTTTCGCTTTCTTAACAGCAAGGATAAGCAGCTAGCTCTTTCTGCCCAGTGTAAAATCACATACTGTACCTAACAAAAACTTAGGTTTATAAAGATGATTCACTATTTTACAGAGCTGCTAGCATAGCTGAACACTCTAGTTATCCTTCACTTCACAGAGCCAGGCAAGCCAATTTGCCTTATTTGACTTATTATGAAAACTTATTTTGAGTTTTCATCTCTTCATCTCATTCTCCAAAACAGAGTGCATACTAGCTTGAATTGGGGAGTGGGCTTTCTTCTTCTTCTCTTCATTTAATCCATTCCTTTCCATTTAATCTTTTTTCATCCGTTTCAGGTCAGAATGTCTCTACTGCTGTCCCTTCATGACTGCATCTCTCTCTGTCAATAAAACCCTCAGAGGGTCCATTGTCCTCTCTGGTGTCCACTCCTCCCTTTTCTGCCTAATCAAATAGTCTCCCTGAGGAAATACCAGCAAATTATAGCCTCTATTCATATCTGATGGCCTATGCACTCAGTGTACAGTGAATGAGGCAGTGGATTGGGTTGTAGTTGTTACAGTATACAGTTAAACAGAGGCAGCGAGAGGAAGAAAGAGTCACAGGATTTAGATACAAGTTCCTCGGACGTGACCAAAGCAGCAGCATATTTCCTATTTGGGTTATCAGCTCCACACACACACTGTATGCATACACACACAAAAAGAATGCACATAAGCCTCCACATGATCACACACGTTAACTGCGTCTGCTGCAAGAAGGCAGACACGTACAAACATCCCAGTGCCATATAACACAGATAAGATCACTCGTCTTACATAGAATCCTCTGGTCCCTTTTGCAGGCGCCGTCACACGCTGACGCACTCAAACGTTTAATCTGGCCTCTGCAGTTGGACAGGAGCTGCATAAGACCTGCTAATTAGTGGCCAGAGGAGGCCTCTGTTTGACTGCTGTCTTCCTGTTCAGCTCAGACACAAGTTTCTCTGTGTCCTATCTCTGGCCTGAAAGATAGAGAGAGAAGGAGGAGGGTTGAGGGTGGAAGGAGGGAAATGAAAGAACACCGAGGGTGTTTGTTTGTTAGAGGGACTAGAGCCTTTTCTCCCACTTTTTGAAGCATCCTGACCTAAGGGCCGAGTAGCGAGAGGATACCATCAAAATGTCAGGTAGCTGAACCTGTTGTCACATTGCTGGATTAATTTAATCTCCGCATTCGGATGCTGCAGGGCTTAAGTGCAGACTTTTTTTTTTGCAGTGTTTGTCCTGTTTGAAATTAAGTGTATAGTACTTTTCTTGTATAGTACTTTTAGCTTGAAGCCTACTTTGATGCCACTGAATTAGCTATTTTCCTGTCTTTTTCCACTATGTCTTCTGTGTGAGAAATCAAGCATGTTGCCTCTACTTGACTCACATTTCTGTCTTTCCTATGTTTGTGTGTGTGAGGAAATCCCTGCTCCAAACTGCGTTGCACTCCCACTTCCTCTGCTTCCCTTCCCTCAGTACGAACTTATTTTCCTCTTCCCACTCTGTCTCATGCTCATCTTCTCGAGATTCACTGACATAAACTCCAAAGTAAGTGTTGAATTGGATCCTGGCGTTCTTTGATCTATCTGTGTTTTCTTCTCCCTGTGATTTTCTCTCGGTGCCTGTCTTTATACTGGGCAATAGTTTTTGTTACCAGCTTTCAGCTTTAGTTTTGTGCTTTCTCTTTCCATTTGTGCCTAAGCTGTCTAGGTAGAAAGGGGCAGGGAATAATAGCTAGCGAAGATGATAGAAGACTGATAAATTAATATAGTACACATATTGGGTGATTCCTTGTCTTGCTGTCATTTTAAAAATTATTTCAGGCACAGGTCTTAATCATCTCCTGATCGCTTTTCTTTTTTTCCACCTGCAAACAAGTCTCTTTCCTGAGCTCATTCTGTCACTATGTCTATTAATAGCGTCAGATTACCTGCGGTATTTTGAAAGTTTTGAAATTTATTGTTAATTCATA
Organism: Sandelia bainsii; assembly: GCA_032362345.1. Lineage (NCBI taxonomy): Eukaryota > Metazoa > Chordata > Actinopteri > Anabantiformes > Anabantidae > Sandelia > Sandelia bainsii. Next base: position 12,001,420 of record JAUMHL010000016.1, on the reverse strand, counting down.
ATGACATCTTGGTAATTAATGTGAACAAATGGGCTTATTGTCAAGATGATCCATAGCTTGACTCTCACAGTTTGTCCATCTAGTATCTAAGCCGCTTGTCCTGGTAAGGATAGCAGAAGGGCTGGAATCGATCCCAGCTGTCGAGAGACGTGATACACCCTGGACAGGTTAGCCAGTCTATCACAGGGCTGACACTGATAGACAACCATTCACACTCACATTCACACCTACAGGCAATACTCAATACTGGGATGAAATCCATGCTGGCACGGGGTGAACGTGCAAACAGAAAAGTCACAGCTGGCTGGTTCGAGCCCATGACCTTTTAGCTACTCTTCCATGTAATGTTTTATTATCAAATCAGGCCTGCATTTCCAATTAAGCTTATCACTTCCTCTTGCAAAGACAATGGTTTTGCTATGTTTTCTTTGGAACCTACTTTCACTTCCAGTAACTGCCTTAATGTGGAATGTTTTATCTCCATTTGTTCTGAAAAACTGCACCCGCTTCCAGCTATGTTGCTGGCTAGTTAACGATAAAAACTGATTAAAGTAGCATTTTGGATTTTTAAAGTTTTCTATTATTTTTTTTATTATTTATTGTTGTTTATTAATGTGCAGTGTCTCTGTAAACACATGTATAATATATTTCTCCCCTATCATCAACCTTACTTTGAAAGAATGGCTGCTTTAGTAGTAGCAATTTCAGCACACTATCAAATAAAGGCTAAAATGCCAAAAGCATAATCCTAGAAAAAGTTAGACATGTAAGTCTCCATTACATCTCACTAGGGGCATGATGTTTGTTTTTTTCCTTATCTTATTACAGAGATTGGATGTGTTGTTTACATCATTGATTCCCAACCTGCGGGTCCCGACCCCCACTAGGGGTCGCCAAAGCTTCACAGTGGGTCGCGAGGACTTTACGATTTTAATGGGGGCAAAATATATATTTTTTAACTTATTTATTTAAAGTGTCTTGGCATTTGTGTGTGCAGGACAAAAAACTAAAATTGTAGAAGTTTGTATTATTTCTTTATAACAATAAACATCACGATATGCAATGACAAGCACGCAATTTTTAGCTTTCTACTGCCTGATGTTTCATTGCATGATCCACAGACAAGCGCTGGCCAGCAAACACATATGCGAGGAAGCAGATGAAACCTGAAAGCTCGTCCAGTCAACAAACGAATAATTGCACAGGTGTGAGGACGAGACCCACCACACACTCCTCCTCCATACTGAGGTGCGCTTCTCGCCCCGGGGTTGCAGCCCTGTCTCCTAAAAATTACTTTCGTATACAACTAAACTGCAATCCCGATTATGTTTTCTGTTAACGGAATGATCATATGTTCACAGTTAACGTTTTTTTTTCTGCCAAAATATCTGATCTGCATCCGGTTTTCTGTCGGCGAAAATATCCGACGTTACATTTGAACATCCAGACATGTGAGTGTAGCGATATTAAAGTGTTTTATTGTTGGGATAGGACAAACGAGTTTGTAATTAAGTGTCATACCTGGCAGAGATATTACATATACATGGAGCAGTTTCAGGAGGAGATGAAATCCCGGTTTTTAGACGTAAATTAACACGTCGCAAAAGACGCATGGGCAATGGACCAATTTCTCGCAAAAAAGGAGGATGTAGAATATTTTACATTGAATATCTTATATACCACGTCGCTCCAAGACTTGAGATTCATCCTGCCTTTCGCAAAAACATACTTATCAGAGACTTCTTTCAGTGCCCTGGTCACCATCAAAACAAAGGCAAGCAACAAGCTTGACGTGCACAATGACTTTCGTTTGGCTGTC
>JAUMHL010000016.1:11930020-11999501 GCA_032362345.1 Sandelia bainsii | reverse complement strand
GCATTGAATATGAAAGATCAAAACAATTAAAAAGTACTAGGCCTGTTTTATTTTTCCTTAGTAATATTTTTTGTCCGTGAGGAGAGAAAGTGGGGGTCGTCAACATATTTAGTGGTAAAATAGGGGTCCCTTGGGAAAAAGGTTGGGAACCACTGGTTTACATGATTGCAGAAATCTGACTACAACCCTCTTTATTTAAGCACATGTAAATGCATGATGTGTGATACCATGTAGTGATTTGTACAGACTCTTTTGATCACGATTATGCTTAAATCTCAAATCTCTTGATTTGAATATGATTCATTGCACCTAAAAAATTGAGCTGCTAGGTGAGTTTATAATTTGAAGTAGAATTTTTACATCCCTGAAATGAGCGCTGAACTAGCAGCAGCTCTTTATGGCGCTGTTAGAGCATTCTGTGTTTTCGTCAGATCTGTGAGCGAAATCTGCAACCAACCAGGCTGCCACGTCAAGTCTGTGTCAGTCAAGGCTGGGCCACCTGCAGAGTGAAGGCATAAAAGACAGACTGGATCTCCATTAGCTGGTAATGGCAGTCTAATTGAGGGCTGGTGGAGAGAGAAAAGGGATTGGGGGGAAAGGAGAAGGGTGAGGGGTTGGTGGTTTGTAGGCTTTTTAATAAAGTGCAGTGTGAAATGAGTCTCAGATTGAGTGGTGAGGGTGTGAGTGAGAGAAATCACTAAGGGACTGATTACTCTATCTGTTAGACTGATTAATTGGTTTTGAACTTGCTCATTGTGTCATTGATGGCCTGTTGCAGTCTGGGTAATGTAGTAGCAGATGATGAAAGGATGAGTAATAGCTGTTCAATGAGGAGAAAAGGTTGGGAATGGGCAAAGGGAGGAAGGAGTGTCAGAGGGTTGAGAACAACTGCAGCCGCACCTCAGCTTGGTGACAAGTTTACCGTTGATCCCATTAGTAAGGCTACAACTGTGGCAGGTTTCCAAGTGACACTTCAGAAATGATGATATTATGTTCGGGTTATGGGAAAAGGCGGACATACAGCGATTGTGGTGCTAGAAAGAAATGTTTTGTCTCTTTGGCTGAAATGACGCTCGCCCCTGTAACCTTTTCCCCTGCTTCACATCACTCAGTCTTGTTTTTCATTCTTTCTGGGTACACATCTGCCTCAGAGATAAGGGGACCTTTTGGTCCTCAGCTTTCTCTCTGAGCCCTCTGGGCCTCAACCTTTTCACCAATGCAACAAAGTGCAATCTGAAATTCCTCAAATACCCAGAGGGAATGCGGGTATGGTATATAAAGAAAGAAACATTCCTTACATTCAATCTGATTTAATCGCCTCCAAATAGAGAAGCTGGTCGTTAAGATAAAAAAAAAAATCACTGATGTATTTCATTTAGGATAGACAGACACTCATTCTGAAACACACAGTGGACTGCACAAACAAAAAGTGTAACAGCACTAATTAATTTTTACAATATAATAATGTATTATCAATAATAAAATGGAATTTATAACCTGCTTTTAGTGAGAACTGGAGCTTGATGGAGCAGTGGTGAGGCTCAAGTCTAATTTATTCTTTTAATTATTATACATTTCATTTAGAAAGCAATTAAGAGACAACAGAAACAAAATGCAGTTTACATATATGACTATACAGCATCTGGACATAGCAGTCAAGCCTTAGACTGAGGACTTCTTGGTGAATTTGCTGTCTGAGTCTTCAGAGCTTGTAGAGAGCAGATCTGCAGGATCAAAATGTGGCAGCTATATGAAATGCATAGGATAGTTGGATCATACTAAGGTTTTTTTGTCTTGTTTTCAAAAGATAATGCTTTATTGTTAATGCTTTGTCTCAGTTTTCTTTTTTCACATTCAAAGAAGTGATGGATATTTTGGGATTGAAACTATTTCAAACACCTTATTTCCAGTTACCTGCCTAGAAATAAAATGGACACAGTTTTAATAGATTTATCAGGTCTTTTAACTCTGTTGTGTAGATAAGAGAATTTTGTCCCCCCTTTTGTCAGCAGTTGTTTTGCTTTTTTAAAATGTATTCACACCATGTGATGAGGCCCTGAAGCTGTTGCACCATCAGAAGATATTAACAGCCACTTCTTTCATCAGTTAGGGAGTTAATGAATTGAAATTAATCCTTTGTATCTCATATTTTCAAGTTCTACATTATAAAACATATTTATCATACAACACCCTTAAAATTGGAATGAGCTTTCACAAATTGCACCAATTTATTTTTCATTAAAGGAACTTGGACACTTGACAGCTAACAAATCAATATAAGATTCCCTGTGACTTATCCCTTATCTTTGCTAGTCTCCATAATGTTATAGCAGATGAATGCTGGAAATTTCACCGATCTTCTTTTCTTTTAAAAGAAGCTCCAGCAAAACCATGTTCATCACAGTAATCACAGAGAACAGAACCCTGAAGGCACTGTTAAGAAACTACTACAAATTCTTTAGGATTGGAAAGAAGAAAGAAAAGTTCAGGCCTTTTCAACCCCTTATTTTCAGTGTGTGCTTTGAACATTGGAATGAATCTGATGTTAGTGTAATCCAACTGTGTTAATGCGGCCGGACTGTGAGATTATTACTTAATATATCATATATGGTTCTTCTTGAAGGTATACTAGGCGAGTATTTGTGTTTAGCTCAGTGGATACTTCCTGTTGGTGTCACTCAAATTAAATGTGCACATTAATGCTTGGGAAACCACTTTGGTCATCAACTTGTGCATGCTGTGTTACTGAACAATGTGGGATTTTTAACAAAATGCCCTCACCTTTTTCTTCCAGGACTCAAAGCGTTCAGCAGAGATTGTTGCGTCTCCATCTCTGGATGTTTTTCTGCCTGAAGATGAGGACAACCCATACGAATCTGTGACCACCGCCGTCACACGCAAACCCTGCTCACTTGATATCAACCACCGGCTTAACGCCTATCCAGGCAATGGTAGGAAAAAATATCAACTTGTTTTCATTTTGTTATCAGAGTGCCACCTGACATTCATGATTTAATCCTTAAAATGCAGATGATGTCTGTGTAAAGATGATTCTTTGCTTTGGAAGTAATTTATAGTACTGTGGAGTGGTGTAAGCTAATTTTGGAGAACAAATAGATTCACAAGAAGCAGTGAAAATAATCCCACTCAGACGACTGGTAGTAGATGGTGGCTATAGTCAACCAGGTGTGCCAAACAGGTGTGGGTAAATGTGAGAGCAATATATTTTGGAATACATGCACTGTTGACATTATGTCTGTGGCACTGTCTGGGAGGTATTTATTTCTTCAGGTAAAGGTGGCTTTAATTTAACATGTGTTGGGATGACTGTTGGCCTGCTGGTTGAGATATATAACATATACTGACTGTTATACCTTTCTGTGTCTTCTTGTCTGTTGCTTGTATTCTCAGCAGTGTTAGGTATTACCTCCTAGTTCAAAATCCTGTGAATAGGGGTTTATAACTAAACTACTGAACACTCTATTCTTGATTCAGTTTATCTTTCCACTGCCATCCACACTGTCTTCAAATCTTTTTTTCAGTTTAGGATTCAGTATGAGGTAATCTTTTAGCCTTGCACCGTTGTTGATTCTGTTTGCTCATCAGTTGTTTGGTCTGCGGCATTATACTTCAGCACCCACGACAACCAGCCCCCACAATGTGTTCTTCCCTTTCACTTGGCTCCCATAGCGATGTTACACACTGCAGGTTGTCACGGCAACTGCATCACCAGCTGGTGAGTCACCTGTATGTTTCCATGGGAACTGCTTTGGTAGTGACACCCTGCTCCTTTCCCACCAATATCTCCCTCCCAGGAGCAAAGAGAGGCTTCTTGTAGAGGCGCACGTGTTCACACGTCTCTTTCCATGTTTTTCCTACTGCATCTCATATGTGATTGCTGCATGAGTGTCAAGTGTGTGTATGTATGAGAGAGAGAGAGAGAGAAAGAACCAGGAGGTTACCTGCTCTATGTCAAATTGTCTTTTGATAGAAAATTGCTCCGCTGACGCAAGTGAGCAGTGTGGGTGTTGTGTTTGTTATCAGCTCTCTAAACGCTGTTACCTGGCCAAATGAGAGAGAGAGAGAGATGCTGGGAGACAATGGAAATGAGAGTGAGAGAGCCCCATAGTGACACAGCAAAACAGGCAAGACAAAACAAAACGTCAAACAAAAAGTCAGACCACAGATGAGGGTAGTTAGATGTACATGCATTTCTGTCATTGGAAGAAATGACGAGAAATGCATTTTACCTTACAGGCAGTAAGGTTGCAGATAGACGAGGCAGATTATGCATTTATTCGTCAAAACTGAAGGGTTGTCTGAGGCTAAGCCATCTACATGAATGTGAATCTGTGATGCAGCAGGAGGGAAAATCCTGGAATCCTGCTTTGAGTCCAGTCACGTGTCAGGGTAATTGGACATGGGTGTGAGTCAGTTTCCCTTTATCTGCCTCTGAGAGGAAGGATATGATGATGAAGAAACATGAGAAAAGAGGGACTGAGATGAGAAGGAGGAGAAAAGAGGAAAAGGGAAGAGCAGAAAGAGTCTTGGTGCATTACACTATAAAAAGATCTCTAGAAAAACTTTCTCTTAAAACTTTCGCGATAGGTCACTGGTCTGTTATGGTGTTTGGTATTTAAATCTTTCTTGGGGCAAATATTATAATATTCAAGCTGGTTAATATAATTTAAGGAGCCCAGGAGGGGACATGGGAGAAAAAATAATTAATGGGTGAAGAAGAAAAAAAAGATATACTTTTGCGAGATCTCGTTTTTCATTGTAAAAGTACTTCCGGGTCAGTTGGCTTTTTTCTAATGCAAATAATTTTTTTGTAGCAAGTTTCATAATCAGACACCATTTTCTGGCTGCTGTAGGTCGAGATGAAGCTCAAATGAGTCTTGATGTAAATATATAAATAAAACAGACACTATGCTTTTGGCAAAGTGCATATAAAGAAGAAATAGATCAAAAGACGTTTGAACTGATTATTAGTGACAACATGATATGTTTTAGCCATAGTAAGACCTTCGTGAGAAGGTAGTGGAAGTGTAGAATAACAGTGTAATATGTAAAATCAAAAGGAGATTTATTATTGAAAAAATGAAAGTATGAATTACCTTTTTGGCATTTGTTTCAACGTACCAGACTGCAGGAACTGGCTGATTAAACTGCAGGTGTTCAATATCATCTTAATGGAGTCTAAGAATAAGAATTTGCCTCTTGGTTAAAGGGAAAAAACCTTTGAAAACCTGAATGTGAAAGTAAAGGACATGGGTTTTTTTTGCAGTATAAGCCCTGTTTGATATCCACTTGTCCTGGGCTGCTGGCTTTCTGTCTGCAGCTGTGGGCTGCTGCAGTCTCTCAGTTGTGGAGACTGAGACACTACAGTGCTCTCCGAAGCCCCAAACAATCAGGGTGGATTTATCAGAGTTCATCTGTCACTCAACCCAGCCACTACACAAGTGCTACAGAAAGACTTGAGACCTGTTGTCAGTGAAACTGCCACACTGAACTGTTTTTTCATTGCTCTGTTCTTGAATGTTTCCCTCCCTTACATTTCTTTTTATTTAACATTTCCTTTTGTCTCCTCCTGTTGTTCTGACATTCTCCACAACCTGTTAGGCACACCATCCCACATGCTGTTCATGACCACATGGGAATGTAAGCTATGATATCCCATTGTATCAAATGTCCTCTGACATGACAACTGTCATTTTTGACAGTGAACAAATGGAATTCCCTACTTTCTAATGTAAAATATACTGAGCACAGACTTATGCACATAATCCTACTAAGCAGTCATTTTGTACATTAACTCAGTATTATGCTTATTGCAGGGGATAGAATTTCATTTGTTTCAAATGTTCATTGCACCACTTGGCTGTTGATTGAGATGAAAAACATTCACTGTGTTTCCATGTCAACTGTTAAGAACCAGAGTAAACATAGTGGTTTTGGCTTGAGAAAGCAGATTATTATTATTATTTTTTTAATTAGCTGTTTTGATTGATGTCAATTCAAACGTATTCACTGCTCAGAGCCTGGACATTACACTTTTAATCTGGGGGAGTTTCTGGTTGTACCCCTATTGGGTTTATTTGTAGTTCTATTTTGATAGATCCGTTTGCAACAAGACAAAAGTATTGCAGGTGAGATCCTGCAGATAGGAAGGCGGGCAACAGAATGGTGAGGAGGGACCTGCAGGCAAAGACTCACAGCCTCCAGTCACGTATGGAGCAGAGACAAAACGCAGAGCAGTTAGAGCAGAAGTTCTTCTTTTCTGCTATCGACTGACTCCCCCCCGAGATAGATTGTCTTCTGCTGGTAAACAAGCCACTGCTTACATGTGCATCATGTACATATTGTACCCCATACCTCAGTGAACTTTCTGTTCACTAAATAGGTCAACACTCACAGATGGAGATCTTGAATTTCCAATTTCTGGAAGCAGAACAGCAACCATTACCGTTGTTACATTTTCACTATTTACTGAATGAAATATTATCCAAACTCTTTAATTATAGAGTGATGGCATTTTTGCCATCAAGATTAAAAAAACAAACTTTTACAGAGTGAATGCCTTTGTGTCTGCTCATAATACTTAAATACATTTTCAAAAAGTCTTACATTAAAATAAAGAGCTCTGATAGGGACTGTTTTATCTTATACATTTTACTTAATGTCTGAACTTGCATGCAGTGTAATTAGGGTTATTATAAAATACTAAATGCTTTATCATAGTGTTATTTTTTATTTGCTGCCACCTGGACTGTGTTATATAATTTTGTCAGAGCAACTACAGCATTGTTTCATCTATGAATGATTTGAAATCAGCCAGTCATAGGTACGTACACCACAGTGCTACTGCCTCTAAGGTTTATAAATGAAGGCCTCTGTCTTTTAGTTTGTTACTCTCCCTCCCATATTAACTTCTACCCTCAGTTTTCTCTAGTGGATAAAGCTATGATGTTGCTGCGTTCCACCCCATTTATTCCACTTTGCTGGGCGCTGGAGGCTTCGAGCGGCTAATGGCAGCAAGTAGTAACTCTAGGGCTTTTGCCATTAAAAAGGGTTGAGGCCCATTGACTTGTTGAAAGAGAGACGATAGTGTGTCTGTCTCTTTGACAGAGGAAATGAATGTTCAGAACACATACACTTAAACAGTTTTACCTTTGTTATGTATTCCTTTCAGTTTTGGGTCTTAAATTTCAATTCAAGGTTAGTGTGTGAGTGCCAGTTAAAGTTTATTTTACTTTCATAGCTCTTAGTCATAGGAATTTCTGTTGTAAGGCTGAAGAATAAATAAATATGTATTTTTTGACATTTTTCTGTATTTTTCTTTTTGTCAGTACTGTGAGCAGACCAAAACCAACAAAATCTGTTTCAGTACTCTTTGACATTCCTATTGTCTGTGGCCCTCAGCCAAAACTCATTTGTGCCTCTTGAAGATGTTAATCTTTAAAAAATAGTCAGGAGCATGTACTTTGATTTGAAACTGCCTCTGTATTCTTCCAACATCAGTAAGTAGTGCATTTATTGGGTCTATTTTCAGCAGTGCATTTAGACAGATAAAGTTCTTCATTGAGTTATTTGATGTCAATGTGAAATTGCAGAAAATTAATGCACATTTGGTGCTCCACTTAATATTTACACCAGCAGGGTGGTGTATCTGCGATTGATACAAAATAAACAACAGGTACAAAATGGAGAATTCAAAAGAAGAATGTCTAAAATTAAATTAAATATCTGTAAAGATTATCTTCTAACATTAACTCTGGCAGGTACATAAAACTAAGAAGCACTTAAAAAGTGAGAAATGTTCTCACTGAACATAATTTTCAAACTTTCAAACTATGAGACATTTTTTCACAGTTGCTCTGTATTTTATCAAATTTGAGACAATATATTAAGAGCTCAGCTGTAATTTGCCACTGACCGAAGAGAACTCATTAAGGGAGCTATGTTCACACACACAAATCCAGTATACATATGAAATGCTACTTGTCAGAATGGCATGGAGGCAGAACTGACATCCTGAAGAACATGTCTGAAATTGACAGTTTTTGTCTTGTTAGGCGAGTAGGAAGAGGATTGCTGATTTGAATGCTTGCTCCCACCAAGCATTCACTTAGACACACTCCTCCAGCGCTCACTGCTTCATGCCTGCAGTAACAAGTTGAACAGCTGGCTTGGATGTACACAGAGAAACCTGTTAAAACATTTGAGTTTAATACTGAGCCACAGGTTATTTCTCTATTTCTATCTCACATACATATAAACATGAACATACATTGTGAGTGTAAGCAGTTAGGTATAATCCCCTACAGTTATTACATCTAGACACTCATACATGTGTTGTGTTTATGCACCTAAACATGCAAACTCTCACACAAACACATATTCCGTTTGGCAGAGAGGACTGAAAGTGTTTCCCAGGAGTGAACCTAAGGCAAATCTGAAGGAAGCACACACACAAACATCTCACTGCCATCATCAAAGCCCGAATGTTGACAGGTTTATTTACTCAATAGAACTAAACCTCAACCTCTATCTATATATATCCCCTTGTTGCATCTTTCCTTTCTTTTTTCTTCCTCTCATTTTTCCAGTTTTTATTTAATCTATTTACACCCACACGTAATTATTGATTGAGCTCCAGGCAGCTCCTTTATGGTGTGCATCTATTTGTGTGTGTGTGTGTGCGTGCGCAGCTGTGTATGCTTGCACAGCCCTAAATAAAATCTAGTAAGCACCACTCTGTGTTGTCACACGCAAGGAAGCACACACACACATTAATAAATGTTAGAGGATGATGTAAAGCTGTGGTACTTTCTCTGAAGGAATAACATACATGTGACTGTGCGTCTCCACCTTTGCAGACACACTGTTGAAATTGAAAATAAATGCACAGGTGAATGTGGCATTAAATTCTGAAGCAGGTATAGACGCTTTCAGTTTTACAGTAGCTTCATGATGGAGCAGTAATAATGGAAATAAAGGCGCTGGAGCTCATAAAGAATCTAAGGGGAAAAAAATAAATGCAAGACAGATTTATTTCAAGTGTTTTTTGGGGGGGCTTTAGTTATTAAATGATGTTTCTAGATTGTTGTCTTTAAATATTCATCAAGCATATATCTTTGCAAACCTTGGTCTTTTTACTCTCTCTGTCTCTCTTCATCTAATGTTGGCATATTGAGACTCCTTATTTTTTGCAAAGAGGATGTGCCCCCCCTGCTGCTATTTATCTGCTTGAATTTAAATCGAAGACAAACTTCAAACATTGCTGGAATTTAAGTAGGTAACAACTAAAACAATAACGACAATAAAATTGACATGATACACATAAAAAAAATTTGTACAAAAGATGCTGACCAGAGTTTCAGTCTTGGTTTTTTGTGAAGTCATTGATTCAGTCAAGTCAGAACCGTGTATGAGTAGCTCTTTTTTTCCACCTCATAATTCAGACTAAATGATCCAACAGCAACAAATAAGCTGATCAAATAAGATGAACAAATAAGATGATCAAAAAAGTCATTAAAAGAGTTTCAGTGTCAGCTAAACATGGTGAGAGTGGATGATTACTGCTACCTGAAATTGGATGGTCAAATGACTTTAACCATGTCAAACCTGTTATCAGGAGGAAACTGATGTCATGTCCTTTATATTTTTGGGGGGATTTTGATCACATGGAGCAGGTTTACAGTTAACAATTAGACATTTGTTAATGTTCCAGTAATGTAAACCAAGCATTCTTTCTAGTATGATGAAAATAACCTTGATCTTCTATAAATAATTCTACACTTCTACTCGCTGTGATTTATTTTGTTTTGTGAGAACACATACATGATGATTCCAATTACTACTTAGTATTCTAAACATCCTGGGAAATACACTATAATATGAAATTGTTTATAGCCCATTAAATTAAAGGAAACTATCATTATAATCCAAAACACCATCAGCATCACATTTCTTCCTGTGTCACTTTGTTCTTTGTAAACACAATGAATATTTGTGGGAGTTGTGAAAAATCACACCATCAACTACATTCAAAGTTAAAACAAGAAGAAGCGCAGGTTTTATCTCCAGGTTTTCATGACTACTATTACTGATAGTGATGACATCCTGTGTGTCTGTGTTAAAAGTCCTGGCTGGGTCTCGCACCATAATTGGATGAGATTTTAGAGTCTGATATGATCCATGTAGGCAGGTGGCAGCTGACAGAAAGCTCCTGGTGTGTCTGTGTGTATGCCAGCAGCTCTGATAACAGTACTTTGGGAAAGGTGTGTTGGTCTGTGTTGTGTGTCTGCTTCAGTTGATTAAGAAAGATTCTTTCTCCCTGTGAAATTTAATTCGGGCTATTTCAGCACTTCCTCCACCTTTCTTCCTTTCATGTGTTTTTTCCTGTCTGTTAACTGATCATACACTGGGGAAATTGGCTTCGACACCTGCATCTCCACTCAGCCACACACACACACACACACACACGTGTCTGAAAAAGTGAGATGGACTGCAGTGGGCAACCATCATATTTATCTCCTTTCTATGTTGCTGAGTCTTGTCAATTTTCACCCTCCTCGCCTGTGTCTCATGCCAACACATGTCTGTGATTGCTTTTGCACCATTAAGGTGGAAATAATTGTGCATGCAACACATTAGTAGTTTAGCTGAACCATATTTTTCATTAGTCACTTTCTTCAAAACTGCAGTAAGGAGTCATTGTGAGCTTATACAGAACAAAACGAGCTATAATAGATAAAACTAAATAGGTAGCACACATAGCACTGTTATAATAGCAGCATGCACATTTCAATAAACAGTTTGAATAGAAATAAACGAATGGGCTCATACAGAGCAAAAAAAGTTCTTTCCAATATAATAAACCATAATTAGATTGTAAGCTCACTAAGTCTTAAGATTACCCTCTATACTCTTAACATTGTGTGCAAGGAAGATTAGTGTGTCCACAAACTCTAGTAAAAGCGAACTTCTTGTCCTGTTCACAATGTAGCAGCCTTTGAAGAACGTGCCCTCCAACAGGGTTAAAGTGGCCGGATTATACACAGGCAGTGTTTAGGGTACAGACGCTGTTTTACTTTCACCATAAAAGCGGACCAGGGTGGACTTTTCCATTTCCATTCATGCTGGTTGTGCCACCAGCTCACCTTTTGTTTCATCGTGATTTGAAGCGTTCCTGTTCCTCAGTGAGTGAGGGGGTGTCTGGCTCCCAAGCTGAGTTATAGCCCTATGTATTTCCACATTTACTAGTTAAATTATTACCAGTATCTCTACCTGAGAGTCATACCTGTCTCTCATTCTCCCTCTCTCTCTCTCACTCTCTACAAGGTCACTTGTCCCATTTAACTGTGAGTAGGGGGGAGTCCAATAACCATGGCAACTGCTCAACTGGCCCCACTCCAGACTGCTCGCCTCCCTCCCCCGACACGGCCCTGAAGAACATTGAGAGAGTCATCCGCCCACAGGTGAGTGCACACACACACACACACACACACCCACATATACAGGCACTAATTAATGTGTTGCAGAGGTACCTGACGCATTATTGAACATCACAGTATCCACCCACAAGTGGCTTAAACACCTGCACTCCCACACACACAATGGTAAACATCTTTGTCTGCTTTTCTCCATGTGATTGTTTCTCTCCATTCGATTTCATCTGCACTCGTCTCTGTTTCTGTTGCTCTGTCAGTCACTCTCATAATAAATTGGAGTTGAGAGTATCTGAGTTTTCAGCTATGTGAGTGTATCTTAATATCATATCTTTGTTAGAGAAACCCAGATGAGCCCATATGCTGGATTTGACAGTGTGCTGCAGTGAAAGAAGCTGTAATAGTGACAGCGGATGTAAACACCTTTTAACACATCCACCCCCCCCCACCCCCACCCCCCCACCCCCCCGTGATCAATGTCTGCTGTGTAAAATGGTTTGTTTTCCATTCTTAGGGTCGTAAATCGATTCAGATTTGGTTCTCAGTTCAGTCTTTATTATTGATTGTCTAAACCTGCCACCAGTTTTGCCCACAGACGTGGATTTGTTTAAACTATAAATTGTGTTGTTGTATTAAGATTTGTATTAAGACTGCCTTGTGTACAGTTCTCCTGTTTCTTCCAATTGCAAACCTTTACAACTGCATAATTTGGGCTTTGCTTGCTTTAAAGATTGGGTTGTTGGTTTATGTTACCACCTTCAAAAACACAACAGCAGCCAGACCAACATGTTTCCAAGGTGAATGACGAAGCAAGTAGAATAAAATAACATATACTGCACAATAGTGTCATGCAGCTTTTCCTGCTTTACACAACATTCTGCTGTAAAACAACAGAGTAGATAAAATTTTACGTCATGAAAATCTTCAAATCAACATTCAGAAATTCAAATTCAACAACAATTTAGCTTCATTAGCGTTTTGAGATTAACGCGTCGTCTCACTTCTGTAACTGGAAAGATGGTATCAGACACACAGTGTGAATGTTTCACACCTTGATAATTGAAGGCAGTTGTTTACTCAGTTAATGGATGGTGCGTGACACAGAACTAAAAAATATCTTAACTGCGTGTTATTAGTTTTCTGAAATGTAAGCTGGAAAAATGAGACGATTACATAGGAAATCAATGTGATTAAAAAATGTCTTTCATTCACATTTTTTCTTATTCAAGATACAGTAAAAAGACTTAATGAGAGAATAAATGGCTTCTGATGATGGACATCTTCTTTAAGTTCTTACTTGCCTGTCAGAATGTCCTTTCCTACCTTAATGCCTTCTTTTTTCTCCTTGATTCCTGACGTTGTCACCTCTCCCTTCACCCCCTGCCCCTCATCAGGGGCCTATCTTTGGCATGTTAACTAATGTGTGTAGAGGGATCACATGCGGTGCCCAGCGGGTCTTCACTCGGCTTGAAGCGCACATAATCAAGGAGCACCAGAGTTTAATTTTATAGCGCCTAATTAATTCTCTAGAATTCATTTAATTTCATTTTAGTGTCCCGCTGACTATTTCATTAGTACACACTGTATGCTGAACATTTGTACAAACATGCACAACTGCAACTTGTAATGTATACATGACTACGTTCACATTAGAAACTGAAGTGGCTCAAATCTGATTCTTTTGCCTCCAACACCTTTTTTGTTTTTCATAGAAATCTGAACAAACCAAATTTATTTTGTCATATTGGATTTGGCCATTTCCGAGGGTGCATTGCCATGAAACAAGGAAACACGTGGAGTCTGTCTCACCCCTCTTATGCATTTCTCACTTAAATCTGTCTTTAAAACAAATTATTCAGTTGACGCTGACGCTGACTTAAAAAAAACAAACATCAAAGGCGTGAAGATATCACAGCAGCTATGTTGACTGAAATCCATCGACTTAGTGTGTGGGTCATTTTTATTTCTTTATCCGTTGCTTCTTGTCCAAATTGTCATCAGGACATGTTAGATCTCCACTAGCTCTTAATCACACTCATGGGCAGATGGGATGTGAAATGTAGAAAGGATGGCAGAATAATCAATTCGATGTAGAAATAGGGGAAAACAAGAAGTAACACAGGGTAACACACGCGTGCACACACACACACACATACACACACAGATCATAATGGGGTTATCAGTTTCTTACCCAGTGGCTCCATGTCCTACTTTGCTCTGTGTGCGTGTATGTACGCAAATCTTAACAGCAAATTTTAATAATCAGTGCTTTCAAGAAATTCCCATTTTTAGTGACCACAATTCGTGTTTAATGTTACAAAGACTAAGGCTGGTATCTCAGAAAAATCACATGGTCCCAGTATGAAGAAAAAATTAAACCGACACGCACATCTACATACAGTATACAGTTTATAGGCTGAAAATAAATTAGGAAAACAAACAATCATACATTAAATTGTCTGTTTTAATACCTGGTTTCAAATCCTTTTCAGTCAATGACAGCTTGAAGTCTACAATCCATAGAGGTCACTAGATGATGGGCTAAATAAAATTTTAGTTTTGTCATTACCTTGATTTATATTTATTTTGTTTATTAAGTTTATATTTTCATGCACAATAACATGTTTTTGTTTATCTTGTGTTGTACACAATGGTAAAGAAGAAATGTCATTTGTGGATTTTGTCTTCAGGCACAGATTCACAACTTGGAAAGTAGGGGGAAAAGGAGACGAACAGCTGTAAGTGTTGTTAAATAACTTTCTTTATTAAGAAAATATTTTCAAGGTTTTACCTTTCTGAAAATTTGATGTTTAGCTGTAAGACTGAAGTGTAATGAGGTTACTTGAGAGGTACAAACCTGGAGCTACTGTTGGTACAGTGTAGGTGGCCCACAGAGGTTTGTCCACCCAAAATGTTGATAATGGCTCATCTTTTTACAAGTGAGGAGGTGGGAAAGCTGCTGTTCCAGTGTAGTAAATTCTAACTAATACCTCTGTACTACTTCTGATACACCTTTTCCAAGTTTTCTCACCTTTACCTGTAGCAACACACCCACAGAACAACCTCTATACCATGCACACCCCAAAGAAGTTTTAAAACAAGGAATTAAAGGAAGAAATCTCAGAACCTGTAACCTGGATTTTACATGTTTTATGGACAGAATAGACACAGATATCAGTAGTAGTATAAAGAAACAGAATAACATAATAAGATAGACAGATGCTTGATGTAAAGTACAGTATGCACTGCATATATTCAAATATATCAAGAACACATTTTTCTGTTTTTGTATGAAGACATACAAGACTGCTCACTAAGAGTACATACGTGTCCTGACCACATATGCACAGTGAGACACAAATTTAAGAGTGGAGAACAGATAAGGCAGTCCAACCAGTTTCTGGTACTTTACAGAGGTGTGAAGATAAGATATTCTTCCTATATAGAGGTTGATAGGATGCAGTAACACAGAGCACTTCATGGTAAATGCACTGAATACAACACAGCTGTCACATACTATAGAGTAATGTAGCAGCCTGTAAAAGCTTTAAGAAAAAGGCTAGCAGAGATTTTGCCTTGACAAAAATCTGGGATCAAAATGGAGGGAAAACTAAAAAACTAAATTAGTTATATTCTCAACTACCCAATTTACCGTGGTAAAAAAACTCTGGAGCAAGGTACTTAAAAATGGTTATCCACAATAATTTATAATTTATATGTATTTTTGATGTTCTGTAAGTGTACAGTAATTTTAAGATGACAACCAACAAAGACTGTTAGGCTCCAACACCCCAAAGATACTTTCTTTGAAGATTTGTAGGGATTCAGCAGTAAAAAAAAAAGTGTCCTCGTTTACTGTAAATGGAGTTGGAGTTTTCAGACATTACTGCAGATGGAAATGGTGGAACAACCATAAGTCATGCAAAGATTGTTCCAGCATTTTTATTTTTTTATAATTCCAAGTCTCATGGAATTAGTACTGTCAATCCCACAGTGGATCAACACGTTGTTCTGAAACTTATTGGTTAACTGAAGTTAAAATGCAATTTTGGGATTTTAGGATGTTTACTAACATATTAGTAACATAAACTTTGCAAGAAGAAGTACAGTATATACTGTAAATAGTGCTAAAAGTCAAATAAGTTGGCAGAAAAAAATGGCATTTTTGGTGAGCAGAATAAAACCATCATGAGATATTAACTTGGGCTCTGCGAACTTGTGATGGCCATTATGTTTTATTTTTGTTTAGTTTTTAACGATTTTAGGCACTTTTTTAGACTAATTTAACAATTAAGAAACATAATGATTACTTTGGCAATTACAGCTCAGTCTGTTCACATGCATCAATTACTTAGCTGCTGTGGTTGAATTTGTGCTGAATGGACACACATTGAGCCATTTGTTGATTACGTTCTGACAGTGTTGCTCAAGTTAGCTAATCTTACGACAAATGACTGACTGTCTGGAGCAAAAAGACAGAAAAACAAAAAGGGAAAAATCACTCCACCTCAACATTTCAAATATATTGGGACAACTAAGAGATATGTGTGTGTGGTTCCTAAAAACATGTTTCCAGAGCCAGCTGGATGACTGTGGCCCCACAGGAGGTACTTGGGTCATACAACTAATTGGACTTACTCAAGCTAAAGCTACAAGCTCTCCAGTGGGAGTTATTTCCTGACATTTCCTATATGCATTAAATTGATTTTGATGATTTCAGAGGACAGCAAGCATCTACTTGCTTTTGCACTGCATTTTAATTTGTGTGCCACTACAGGCTAGATAGGAAATTTGTTTCTATATTTCTCTATTTGAAAGAAAACACAGGGAGAATTACTCCCAGTTAAGGACCAGAAAACTGGTGGAAGGAATAAATAAAATCCCAGTCATAGCAGATAATGAGAAGGAGGAAAATTGGACTGGTGGAAACATTATTTTTGTATATGGGAAGGACACAACAAAACAAGCAACTCAAACCTCAATATACATGCTACATACATTGAATTTTGCACATTGAACCCAGATCAGTGTTTGAGGAATGGCTTTGATGATTACTTGACCCACTACCAATGAAAACTCTGGAACCAGAAGTTCATGATCAGATATCTAATGTGTGACTTTTATATACGTATATATATTTCCATATATATTTCAACTTGATTTTAGAACATATGCTTTTCTTACAAAAAAGGAAATTTCTAAGACCCCAAGCTTTTGTATGACTTGGCTTTTATACATTTATAGGTTGTGACTATTGAGCCTTAGCAGACCACAGTGAGAAGAGGAACAGGCTTGGTGTTGTATTTGTGTGTTGTATTTGTTGTATATGTTTTACAAGCAGTATTGTGTAATGTAGTTTTAGTAAAAAACAAACAAACAGCTGGATAAATGAAATATGGAAAGAATTACACTGAAAGAGACAAAGACTTTGCAGTATCTGTTGGAAATAGGTTAGGACTGTTTTTAAAAAGCATTAAAGGGCACTTCATGTATTGCAAGTGCTTCTACTACCACAACAAACACTTTGCATTATACAAATATTTCCTTATGCTGTTTTGCATTTCTAACACTTAACAATAACTAGGAGATAAAAGTGAACCAGTATTTCAGCGTTTCTTTCCGAGAACAACAGCTTTCTCGAATAAAGTGGAGGTATAAAAGCAGGCCAGCTGTACTTCAGTGATGAAGAAATGAGGGTGTACACCATGGCTTTTAGAGGGGCCACTATATATGTTAATGTCCCTGAGATCAGAGCGTACCAGTCTCTTGAGTGAAACTTTCAAAAAGTGTTTCTTGAAGAGAATAGTAAAAAAGAAGCCTGAAATACGCAAGAAAAAGATGGAAGAGAAGAGAGGCAAAGCTGAAATGTATCAGAAGAAAGAGGGAATGCAGAGTAGAGCTGAATAATAGTTTTAGGAGCTACAGTTAAGAATTTGTTTTGGTACTGGGGAAATGTTTGTTGTTTGTTTTTTTATTCTCTTGTTCTTTTTCGCCTCTGCGAAGAGATGCGTTGTCTGTTTTGCTCCTCTGAGCTTTTTGCTTTCTGAGTTTGTGTGGTTACAACTTCTGTGGATGTGTGAAGCAACTGAAATGTAAGAAAGAAGGATGAGAATAGAAAAGAAAGAAAAACACAAGAATCAAGAGTTGTGCATTGCTCCGCATTAAGCATCATTAGGCTGCTGGTAACAGAAGAGAAGATGTTCTAGAAACTAAAAAAAAAAAACGTTGGGAGCATTATGATAATTACATTTCAATCCCCTACTCATGACAACTATTGAATTATTTACCCAATAAACAGACTTAATGGAAATGTTACGTTTTTGCAGCGTTTTGGAATAAATAACCCCCCACTCTTCGGTATAATTAACATGCATTATGTGTTTTCACATAATGTGTTTTCACAGTAAATTCTGCTTCTAGTGAAGTTCCATTCATTAACAGTGGATACACTTGTTCCCCAAGTGTCTGATATGATAATCATGATAATTTTATGGAAATTGATTATTACATTAAAAAAATGCACTAAATTCCTCAGTTTCACACAGAAATATCAAATTTTCAATACGTAGAGGCAAACTCAAACTGCAGAGCACATCACACCTCATCTTAGGTGAGGAATTACGTGTTTTAGCTAATGGGTGTATCATTTATTAGCACCCAGATGCATTAGTGGAGTGTTAAACTGCATGTTTTTCCCCAGGGATGCTGTTCCAGGCAGGGAAAATGGTTTTTGCACTCATTTAGTCAGGCATGAAGGATTTGTGTGTGTGTTTGTCACTGTGTGCGTGTGTCTATGCTCATTAATCCCGTTCCAATCGGCCATGACATGTTCATTAGCCTGCTGCCCGTTTGCATTGTTAACGCTAAACCTCAGCCAGAGCTGCAGTATGTATATAAGTTGTGTGTGTCTGCATGTGTGAGCTCTTAATAAGCACAAATCCAGAGAGAGGATGCCTTTGGTTGTTAAAATGAAGCAGAAGCCAAATACACAGAGATAAGTGTGCGAATAATATGTTTAAATGAACTGCTGAAGTTTCCACTAAAGCCAATAAACATTAGATGAACCACAAAAGCCGACACACAGACACACGTAGATTCTCAACCTCCAACTTTGAAATACCACAGTCACATCAGAGCAGAGCCATCATTCTGGTTTTATTGTTTCATCTCATTTATTTTGTGTCCTTTTTTTCTTGTTTATTAAGCCTGCAGCAAATTGAACAGATTTGGTTTTATGCAGGCACATGGCATGAAGTGGTTTAGTATTAGTGCATTTGATTGTTGCTGTCTTGCTTTGTTTCTCTTATTTTGTCATAGATCAGCACTTGTGATTACAAGAACTCAATGACGCCTAAGGGGTTAGTTTGTTTACTTATTTGACTAAAGTTAGATTTTTAGAAAAAAATTATTAAAATAAAACTGAATTTGCATTTTTGACAGCCAGCTTATGCAGTGCACTTCCTTTATACCCAGTCAGGGTGGTTCCCAGTTGGTTTCATATATCAGTCTTTATTCCTTGTTGTCTTTCTGTGCTGCTGTGATCTTGTCTGGTTGATGTATTGGTCCTTTAAACATCCCTGGTCTCAGCGGGATGCTGCTGCTGTGGTGTTATTCCCCACTGACCAGCTCTCTGCTAGGAAAAAAAAGTCACTCTTACTGCTGTGGCTGTGCCGCATTATGGTCTGCTGAGACTGCTGCTGGCATACTAGTACAGTATCTGAGCCTCTTCTGTGCAATAGCTATCCATGTTATGTAGCCCCAAATGAAGTACTCACTCTTTAATTGGTTGATACCAAACTGTCAGTGAAAAGATGTTACTGGACCTTAGTTCATCCACAGGGGAAGAAACGCAGTCGGTGAAAATCAGATTTTAAAAAATCAATCATTAAAAAAATCAATAATTGAGATATTAAATAACTAGTTTGACATTTTGGAAAATACCATGATTTTCAGAGAATTAGATATTGATACCATACCTATTTCAATACAGTAACTGTAGCTTTTGGAAATGGAGGGAAATTTATCAGCTCATTCTGTCCAAAGCTAATAAATTCTGCCTGCCAGCAGCTCTAGAGGTCATTGATAGTCTCTTAAAAACATAAACTGCTTTGTTCAATATATACAACACATGAGAGTGGTATCAATGTTCTCGTCAAACTCTTGGCAAAAGTGAAAAGTTTGAATCTGAATTCCTTCAGATTTGGCACAAATATTGACTTAGACTCAGTGATGAACTTATTAGATTTTGGTGGCCACGGGTCAAAGGTCAAGGTCACAGTAGCCTAATGTTCATTCTGTTTTGCAGCCTATTCTTCGGAATGTGATATGTGAAGAATGCTTTGAAGAAAATTCTTTAAATTTGGTACAAATGTCCAATTGGACTAAGTGGTGAACTGATTAGATTTCGTAGGCCAAAGGACACACTCACACTGGTGTCACGTTGATCTAGTTCTTGTGGCCAATTCTTGTGAATGTGATATATGAAGAACATTAAAGGAATTTCTTCAAATTTCGTACAACTCTCAAGTTGGAGTCAGTGATGAGCTGTTTAGTTTTTGGTAGCCAACAGTCAAGGTCGTAGTGACCTCACCTTCATCCAGTCCTTGTGAACTGATATGTCAGAGATGCATTGAGGGAATTACTTCAAATTTGCCACAACTGTCCACTTGGACTCCGTAATGAACCATTTAGATTTTGTAGGCCAAAGTTGTTGTAAATGTGATGTGTCTGGAACGCCTAGAGGGAATTTCTTCAAATCTTGCACAAATTGTCACTTGGGGTCAAGGATGAAATGATTAGATTTTGGTGCTCAAAGGTAAAGGTCACTGTGACCTCATGCATGTCCCATTCTCGCCAGTGCTATATCTCAAACGCCTTGAAGGAATTTCATTACATTTGGGACAAACATTTGCTTGGACTTATACATTAACTGGACAGACCTGTGCAAACCACAATGTCACTGGTTAGCGGACGTATACAACCGCAATTCACACATTGAATTCATTTGTAATTTTATGTTTCTTTTTTAACACTTCTGTCTTTCCTATAATGCTTTCTTTTCCTTCCATCTTTTATTTTTTTCATCACCCCTGCTATTTCCTGCCCTCATTCCATCCCAACGTCTGCTTTCCATCTGGCTTCGTTTTCCACTAATTCTTTCTTATTAACTATGTCCTTCTGTTTTTTATTACATTGTTGTACCTGACTCCTTTGATTCTTGTATTCACATAAATTATCCTTTAATTCCACCCACACCTCCACTTGTTTTGCTTTTGTTTTCATCTCACTTCAGTTCAGTCGATCTGAAGATGCTTCAAAGCCCATTTTGGGTGCACCATGCATAGAAAAAAGTGTTCTCCTCCTTTGCTCTCATTTCCCTTCATATCCTTTCCCTCTCTTTCTGTTTCAGCGTTCAGTGTTTGTGCCTTGAGTCACACACAGCACAGTAAAGGTCTTATGAAGGTTGTTCTGTCATGTGTCGGTCTCTCAGTATTTCAGGATGTTATTTTCCCTTTATGGTTCACTGTATTGATTCACTTTGCCTACATCCTCTGACTTGTGCACACATGCATGCGCGCGCACACACACACACACAGAGACACACCAACAGGGATTTGACTGCCTGAGCTGTTTGTGAAGCATAGCAGCAGGTTGTTGAGAGCTGCAAATGCCTCATTATGTAAGATGTGTTTACCAGATGCCAGTCTACACTTTCACTTGTCCTCACATTCTCTCTCTCTCCCTCTCTTACTCTCACAGCAAGCAATTGTTTTGGCTCGTGCTATCACCTCTCCTTGTTTACCTCTGTCCCTCAATTTTTTTCATCTTTGCATCATTGTTACACATTACATGCATCATGCTAACATCTGTATTTTTGTCTCATGTTCAGGTATCAGAATTAGTGAGTCTGAAATTTTGAGCAACGTCCAGAGGTGCAGCCACACACAAATGTTTTTGTCTTTGGTGTTTTTGTGTCTTTTTATGTCTTTTTCTGACTAAATCTGCTGGTGATCCATAAAATGTGGCTGTATGAACAAGTTTTAATCCCGACATTGGTTTCGATACAATTAAATGCACACACTAAGAGTGATCAACAGAAAATACTGGACAGACCTAAAATATAAATATATAATTAAACATGAAAAAAGAAAATCATGCATCAGCCTATACAAACATTTTGGGTGCATTTAAAAACTGGATTTGTGAGACAACATACTGTACCAGGTATTTTCTTTCTGTTCTCTATTTAAAACAACAAAAACGTAAACTTTTAACATATTAAATTAAATGTAGTTAATCACAAAAGGAAAAACAAAGAACAAAAAAAACTTAACATAAACATAGTCAATTAGGTAATAGAGAATATAGTAATGTAGTTTATATATTAGCTCTGCAAAAAACTACTGTCTTTTGCTTCCTCCTATCCTGTATCCAGCCCAAGCAACGCACTTCTCTATCCTCATCCCTGGATGTCCAGAGGCCCGTCAACCACAGCTGTGAGCCCAGCGAGGTGAGCTCATCCCTGGGCTATGCCAGCTTCAGCACCAGCCCTCCCCTTAGCCCCAACCAGGAAGACTCTGCAGGTTCAAACGACGACTGTCAGCTCACTGGTAAGGCTCATAAAATAGACAGCAGGGTGCGAGCTCAGTCAGTGTTAAAGACTCTCAGCCACAAGTGAGAGTGAGTGTTGAATGTGCTGGAATAAAATACCCTGATCTCTGACTTTTCTGTGGATGAAAATCAGAAACACAAATATCTTCTTGAGAAATATTACAAAATGAAAACTCTTGCTCACAGGCCTCTCTGCTTTGTCTGCTCATATAACTGAAAATAAGTTGGAATTTTGATGATATGATTCATATTATCACTGTCAACAGGATGGTATTTGAAGACATGCTCTATATCTCTGGAATACGGCCTCGCACGTCAAACATACAAGCTGTCAGAAACTTCTCAAAGTTAAAGTGGGCTAATAAACACTATAAGTGCTGACTTACCTTAACAGAAACACTGTGAGAAGATTTGAGAAACTCTCTAGCTCAGCAACATTAAGCTTCAAACAATTCCAAATGTAGTATTTTTGTCAGATCTGTTTATCTGATGATATATTTTCAGTTATGGCATCAATAATGCATAAAGCACACATTTATTCTAGAAGTCAATATACAGAATGTCTGGCTTTATGATGCATTAAGTTCTTTACATTTGAGTCACTGGTATTACACCACTCAGTCTGTCTTTTTCTGTTACTTGTTTTGATACCTCCTCTTTAATTCTGTCTTTGTTGCTGTAGTGTTGGTGGTGTTTAAACTTTTCAGTCAGAGAATCGAATGAAACTTGCACTGGGTCCCATTAAATTGGAACAATATTTCTGGTCATGTCATACTGGAGACCGGAGCCAAGAGGCAAACATCAGAGGTTAACAGCAGATCTTAGGAGGAATGGCTGTACTCTGTCGGTCAAGGGAATGAGTGGAGAGCACACAAAGAACTGCAACATTTCTGTCTAGGAGGAAATTTAGATATTTTTACAATTTGTATCTCATATCTGAACATACTTATGTAATACCTTTTTATTTTAGCTGTAGCTTTTTGTGAGAGGGAGTCTTTTATGAACGATGGAAAGAGTACCTTTACCTTTTTAAATTGTATCTCTGTTACTTTTTTCTTCTCTTATTAAAAACTGAAAATACGTTCAAAAGAATGAATAAATGGATGATCTGTTGGGAAGTAGGTTGAACCTTCTGGCAGGTGTTAACTCTTATGAGTTGACTGTAGTAAATTTAATTTGTTAAGCCGTATCTGTCTGCATTTTACTGAGTGTTTTTTCTATTTAGGTGTCAAATTGTTGTGTCAACACGTTACAGCATTACAATGCCTTAAGTGAATGTTTAGACAAGTTTTTAGTTTGCGATTTTAGTGTAATACATAAAATTATGAAAAAGTATGAAACCCAGCTCTCGAGGAATCAAGGGAAGTTGAATCAAGCACTAAGAATTATTCTAAACAAGGTTTCAAACCTTTATATGCATAGAGACTTATTTAACTTCTTAATGAACACAATTTAGTCACAAGCAGTCACAAACAATTCAAATTGTGGTACTTTCTGTAGGAGTTGCTGTTAGATACGAGTTAGAAAGCGTGGCTAACGTTATAAGCTGCAACACTGCTGTGTGTGAAAGATGGAGTGCAGTAAACAGTCAAAAGTTTGGCTTCACTGAAGAAAAGCTAATTAGCTGAAAGTCTAGTTGCACATCAAATCTACGGTGTGACAGGTATGACCAAAGGGAAAACTGAAGACTCTCACAGAGGTAAGGGCATTTGTGGTGGAAGGGCTACATCATCTCTGTTGTTGAATCTCATTTAGGTAACGTTAAGGAAGGTAGAAAAAAAATCATATGATGGTGGTATTTTTTGTAATGTTCCACGGGGGCGTTACTTGTGCAAACTGCTGCATTGAATGTTCAGTTAAATTAAAAGAATTAATACATAAATGTTGTTATCTAGACATTTTAGCTTTTTTTTTTACCATTTTGGAATTAAAACAAGGAATCACTTAAACTGAATTGGAACCTGTAATTAATAAAATTCAACAACACCCGACCCCAGTCACAATAGCGCTTCAGGATATTCACCTGTTTGCCCATTGATACCTGTCTGATAAATTTAAAACCGTGGTTCTCGTGTGGAGCAGTTTATACTTCAGCAGAGAAGATTGGTGCAACAAAGCTAGTAAACTATGATAACATTTTGGAGTCTCAAATACGTTGTCTTAAAGGTCAGCATCTTTGTGATCACAGTTTGTGACGCAGCCTGTCAGAGTTCACAAACTTGAATTTACTACACTCATTTACTCTGCCCACACAACCAAATTCACAAGTTGCAGTCATTCTGTTGAAATGGTTTAATTTCACTGATAACTGTTAAATGTTGGAGTGGGCCTGACCTTGAAAAAGACATTGTTTTGGAAAGTGATTCATTTTAAATACCAAATGCAGTTGCCATTAGGATTTTGCCTTGAATTGGGACATTACTATGTTTTTTTTTTGGTTTTTAAGGTAAAAGCTATTCGCAACTTATATATTAATCCCATGTTTGTTTGACTGGAAGCTAAGATGAAAATGAGAAATTTCAGGGGAAATCTCTACTACTGTAGATTTCTTAAAAACTAAGCTCTAAGACATCAGAAGATGATGCTCTGTTAGTCTTATGGGGAGTGCCTTTTCCTGTCAGACTAGATGAAACATTTAATGACACTCGCCTGCTGAGTTTAAAAATGTCTCTTCCAAAGGCAAAATGCCATGTAATAAATGACATATATTCTCATAAGGATCTCATAATTAATAGATTTTCACATATCAGGGCTTTTGTTTATATTCGTATGTAAGAAAAAGATAGCAGTACTAACTAATACAAACATTTTTAATGTGATTACATTATGTCATGAGCCAAATAAATACTTTCTGCTCTTTTTGATTCCCCTATATGGAAATACCTTTCCTTATGATTTAGTCATGAACTGTCTACATTATGGCCTAGTAAATAAAGTTATATTTTTTTAACACTACAAGGAGAAAAAATAAAGTGAAAGTGTCACGTTGTCCCCGTTGTACCACACTCTACAAACCGTTGGTTTACTGCTGAATTTACTCCCGGCCTTTGTTTCTATTGTGTCATTTCCTAGTCACTCACTTCTCACTGTGTGTTACCATAGTGATATTATTTCTGTTGTCATGGCAAAGTGGCAGCCTTGGTGATAGTTAGATGGTGATGTGCTTGTGTCTACTTCCTTCTCTCACCTGGGTTTCCGTCCAACTGTCCCTAGCACCCGCTGCTATCAAACACAGACAGAAGAGGCAAAGCAGGGGGAGCCGACCAGGCGGGAGGGTGTGTGTGTGTGTGTGTGTGTGTGTGTGTGTGTTCATCCAACAGCAGTTCAGAGGCCCACCTAGACTTTGATCTTTGTGGTACCTCAAACTAAAAACACTGATTAGCAACCCACAGGTGCACGCTCCCATATATGCACAGTAATAAAACTGATTGAGACATCTTCATCTATTTTTCTCACTGAAGCCTAGCTGTGATATTTATGTAACAAGAGTGTGTTATTTCCTTCTTGAGGCTACATAATGAGTCTTTGGCCAGACACTGATGTCTTCTGAAGACAAAGACCAAGGAGCAATAACTGATCAGTGTAGAAAAACACTTGTTTTTACTTTGAACACATTAGTCTAATTTCTATTTATCTATACTGGGAATAGATAATTAGTAGAATTCAAACCCTGGGTGAATACTTAATAATCCACTTAGAGGAATTTCATGCTTTAATATTGATTTTCATGTTATTGATGTTGGTATTCATGACTGACTTATTTTGAGCTTCAAACCCTTGTTGTTCCTGCAGTGCACTGATGATTATGCAGCGAGTTTCTCATTAATGAAAATATAGTTAAATGCCTCTTTTTGTCGAGCTGCGACCCGTGCCTGTCTTTTTCTGTCTGTCTCTGCATCCCTCTCCTCCAACACCAGAAATAGATTGGCTCCCATTTATTTTTCTATTTAATTTTTCTCTATTTTTTACTCCTCACTCTTCTGCTTTTCTGCTCATCCCTCCTGCTTTCTCTACTTATTAGCTTTATAAGGTCTATTGTGGGGTTGCCATAGTAACAAGTGACTTACAGAGAGAGAGAGATGGAGAATGAGAGAAAGAGGGAGTATATATATGTATGTGGGTACAGAAGTGAAAGAGTCACAGAATTCAAAGGATGCCAGTGAAAAAGAGAGTGGGTGAGACAGGGAATGGAGGGGGGAATTGAGAGAATGAAATGTGAGATTTCAGGGGGTTGAATTGAGAAATGAGGACAAGGAAGTGAAGGGGACACTTTCTTTTTTTTTCTTCTTGTTTTTGCTTGCTCACCATAAAAGGTCTTTACTTCCTTCCTTCCTTTCCACATCTGTTTCTCCTCTTCTTACTTCGCAGAAGAGCCTTTAAAATTTTGCGCTGTTCTTTGACACCAACCTAACATTTATACAATATATTTCTGGGCCTGCAGCAAGGTATGCAGGTGTCAGCCACCTGCGTGGGCAGTTAAAAAGGAGGACTATTTATAACCTGATCCATCACTGGTACTATTGTTGATGCTACTGAACTACGTTTGTGTAATGTTGGACATTGCTTGAGAATACATTCCCTTAGTGCCCTCAGTCCAGAGTGACAAGTGCAATGCAGTGTTATGCAAAAGCAGTGCAACTGTCGATCCAGTTATTCTCCATGAATTATGCAGTGGCCCATGCGACTAGTCAGTAACAGGCACAAATTTGCAGGTCTGTGTTTATTCGTTTGGCTGTTTAGTTGTTGAAACACTTCACAGCTTCTTTTTCTCCCCATAATGTAAATACAAGCACAGTTTTTACTTATAAAATATTATAGATTACATAATTAGTACAACGTCCATCTTATTTTTATTTATCTGTTAGCTATGGCAATGCATTGTTATAACAGTTAAAACTACAATCGGTATTTTTATTTTAACAATGGGTGATAATTGTTTTTGTTTTTATGACTTTCAACTCAACTAATTTTTTGTTCACTTATCAGCATCTGTGCACTGCCTTCTCAGCACTAATCAGGAGACTGTAGCTAGTGATCATCAGTAAAACATTAGTACCGGCCAAACAATCAAATATTTCCCTCAGGAGTTAAAACAGAGCTAAAATTATAAAATTCATCAGCTAGCCAGTAACACAACTTTAAAATAATACTAATGCTGCTTCGTGTCTGCTGGATGTGTAAATTAATCATTGTTTGCTGACACATTCAAGTCTGACCCAGAAAGTCTCAGTATTGTTTAGTGGAAACTATATGCAGTGTAGAGCATTTAGCCACAACTGAAGTCTTGAATTGCAAATGCTATAAATACACATAAGCTACGTCAAAAGCAGGAAACAGTCTGATACTAATGTGAATACGGCAGGCAAATTACCCAGGAATTATACTACTTTGGTTTATTAGTTTTTGTTAAACTCCACTTCAGGTTTCTTGCCATGATGAGCACCGTTCTTGGTGGAGTCTGTGTTTCTTAAAGAATTAACCTACACACCTCCCAGTTTACAGACTTGCTTCTATTTATAAAATGATATTCTCCAGAGTTCTCGCAACCAGTTATGAAAAACAGCAGCTGCTAAACTTCATGCTTTCTTCATAACACAAATGGTCACAGAGGGGCTGAGTAATCAATGAGCTCTAACAGTTAATGAGCCATAAATGGCTAAATGATCTACTGCTCTGTGTGCGGCACTGGCTCTGTTTACTTGAAAGAGTTAAGGCCATTAGACCACTGTAGCTTAATTCATTCCTTTGTTTTCAGATGTCACACACTATACTTGTACCTTGACATCAACTCACAACCACAGGCACACTTTTATGCACAAAATGCAAAATGGGTCTGTTAGCCTGCTGTGCCTAATAATTAAGTCATACTCAAAGTCAGCAGTGCCTTTGTTTGCAGTATTAATTTGATACTCATGCACACCAACAGAAATGCATATACCCACATGTGTACACACACCCACACAGCCTCTAATGGTTTTTCTTGATTTTTCTAGCCAGTTGACACCTCAGGTCTGTCACATTTAAAGTCATTTCCTTTTTATGTGTATTATATATGGCAAGCCAGCATAACATGACGCTTACTATATTGAATTATAATTGTAGCTTAACAGAAATGAACATTCACATATGATGCAGATTTTCCTTTTCCCCCCCCTCAATTTTGCATTGACGCAAAAAGCACTCTCCACTCATATAAAATTACATGAATTTTCCCTGCTGTTTCTAACTAAGTTGAATGTGCTGAATATGTGCCCTCTGTCATGTAGCAGAAGGCAGATGTGATGAAATTACAGCTCTCCTCTAATTTTTCACTCTACGGCTAAAAGGTAGAGGGGAGTCAATCAAGGATAAAACCTGTTATGTCAGATTTGATAGGTGGGAGGAGGAGAAAGCTAGAAAATGTTTAGTCATTTTGTTATGTATGCAGTTTTGTTTCTGTGTGGTGTTATACTGTACATGCACGCTTACATTCCACACCTATACAGCCTAATGCAATCTGATGCAAAGCAGTGCAATATACCGTATCTTTGGTAACTTAATAATATTCCGTCTTTGTTGACAGAGAAGTGCTGATTCAATTCGAGGTACATTTTTGAAGGCATAGTCAGCAGTGGTGTATATTCGCAGTTGTTTTTTATAATCTGCCCTCGTTGTGTATGTAAAGAATTACCACAGAGCTAGGTCAACAACTTCCTGAAACGAAGTTTGCGTTTACAGTCTTTTGCCTTTGGACTTTGCCGGTCTTTATGTTGAAGATTCGTCCTCAAATTGTATCACCATCAGAGCTGTTGCTCTAATTGACAGCACAGTTTTATTAATGAGAGAGGTGGTTTTGATCACACTGTTGTGCCGAGTTCACCTCAGGCAATTGCGCTAACGAGAGGTTGTGTGTTTTATGGAGAGCACAGTTACATTTAGTCACACTGGCAGCGCAGGGTGGCAGTTCAGTTGGCTGTCCACTTTGATCAAGAAATACATGAAAAGCTCATGGACGATCACTCCCAACCAATGAATCCTAATGACTTTGGTGCTTCCCTATTTCTTTTTCTTTTTCTATAAGCCACATCGAATTTTACATTTTTTTTATCAATACCTTGCCACCTCTGAATGGAATGACATTTAATCCAGGCATTAATGTGGCCTCAGGATTAATTTTTAACTTTGGATATCCTATGACTTTTCATTTAGTGCCATCATCAGTTCTTTTTTTTTTCTCCAAAGTTTCACCAAATACCTGCTAACCTAGTGAACTTCTCACCAACATTGTCATTGAGATCTGTTACCTTGCAGGCTACAGCCTTATAGTCTCTGGTTTATGCTTTTACAGAATGTGCTTGCATCATTTGTATTATTCTTTCGTGCACCTATCCATTCGTTTAAGCAAAAAGGAACTTGTATGCACATCAAAATCAACAAACTGCATGAAAGTATTTGGGACTCTTGCCTTATTTTCAAGGCAAGATTGCCATAAGCTTAACTCCTCTTGCTGTTTCTACCTACCTCTTCTCTTGCTCTAGTTCACCATCTTTTTATCTTTGTTTAAATTTCCGTCCTCCTGCTCCTTTGTGGTTTAGTTTTGTATAAAAGAACCTGAGGTAATGGTGAGTCATGTTTGGAAGCTCTAAACACAAAAGAGGCTCATACAGACACCCAGACTCAGTTCAAAATAACAAAACAGAGAGTAACAGAATTCAGTCAGATGAAAAGAGAGACTCATCCTGCTCTCGATGGCAGGGAAGAGAATATACAGCAGGACCTGATCAGACAGAATAAAGGGCAGCTTTATAGAGCAGACATGTCTGCAGGGGAAGTATTATCGTGTAACCTATGTAACTATTAGTATAAAACTAATTTAATATACACTATCCATAATGGAGAAAAGAGCGCTGATGGCATTTTGTTTTGACTACATGGAAAAACGGTGGCTAATAGTATTCTACAGTAGCTAACAGGTAACAGTTTCTATATATTAGAAAACAGAAATTAGATAAATGAATTCATTTGTATTTAGATGTACTATGGCTTTAGATTTAACAACATTTCATGTCACAAAATATTTAATGTCCCATGTGTATTACATAAACATGTAGTATGTTTCTTCATTGTGAATGTAAGGGGGCCCAGCTGTGCTTGAAAATAAGCTAAGAGCAGTTTCATTTATAGTTACCCTTTTTTTTGTTCTTATGTAACTAGAATTGACAAAAAAAGCTAAAGAGGATTTGTGGAAAACATGACATTAGTTATGTAATTTTGCAGCTTTATATATTAGATATATAGATGTTGATGTTATACTTACTGATAGTTGTTAGGTTTGTGTTAAGGTTTATGGCAATACTTGCTAATCAGTTATATTGATAAAACTCATAAACAAGTTCACATTACTCTAATCAATACTGCTGCTATAATTATGGACAGGTACAGGTTCTGACTACTGTACATTGTTATTAGAACGTTGTGATTACTGGAGAATTTCAATTTGGTCAAAATATCAACCTTTAATGATTGTTTTACTATCCACTGATTTTAGTGCCCTAAATAATGTCACATAATTATTGCTCTTTATGGTGTAATACTGTTAGGAGATGTATTACCCTGTTTGCATCTTAATATTTATTGGTATTTATGTTGTAGTTTTACACTCTTAATCCTTAGTTTCCAATATAGTTTGCCCAAACTCGATGAGGTGATCTGTGCTTCAGTTTGTCAAATATCTAACAGTTTTACTTAATGCTCACTTAATAAGTTATTGTGAGCTGAGTGTGACACATTTATCATGACTTCTCCTCATGTATGTATGTATGCATGTATCACATGTATGCTTAGAGAAGGAATAGACTATCAACCAATGTAAACTGACCCTACTTATTCTTGTATGTACATCCCTACAGACTTTTAGTGGTATAGTGTATAAATTCTACATGAACTTTTATTCACACTTAGCAAATGAAAACTGAAAAATGTAATCAATGTATATATATTTAAATAGAAATAAAATAATACAGAATTGGCTGAAATCGATTAAGTCAAGTTTGTGCGTAGCAGTAAAAGTGAACGTATGGACACTGTGAAAAACACATGCACAGAACCATGTACACACAGTTAATCAGTGGTGGTCTTGTAATATTTTTCTCTCTCACTCACGCATGTACACTCATACAAATGAAATTTCAATGACACTAGTGAGAGACTCTCAGTCATCACTCCTTATTTCAACAGATTTGCAAAATGGGTTGAGCGAGTTGCCTTGGCAATGTACTCTGTGTACATGAATCTGGAATGAAAGTGGGAATTCAATATCTGCAGACTGGTCCCTCTGTTCCTAAAGGCTTGGTTTAGATATGTACGTACAGGCTATCAGACATGAAATAATGCTCTCAGCAGGGAGTCCTTCCTTTCTTTCTGCCTCCCACTGGGTGAGTTAAGATTGACCTGCACCTGTTACATTGTGTTTTCACAGAAGAAAATGCACGAACAGCATGTTAGCATAACAGCAACAGCAGCTCTCATGCTCCATCTGTGTTCAGGCACAGTACTGAATCGTAAGTCATCTGTGTTTTGGAAGAGCCCAACACACAATGACTGTGGTTACGCACACAAAACAAGAGAACAGACTCAGAATAGCACAGAAGTGCACTTTGGGTCGCAATAGTGTCACAGTCCTGATGCAGACTTTTGGCTTGCACAGTGAGTCACACATTGGGGAAAAGAGAGATCAAGATCAGAAAATTCTTCCTCATCAGTTTATTGTTGGAATATGATGAACAGAAATTTAAACCCAGCATTAAAATAACTTAGGGAAGTGTAAAGGACACACAGCAGATTCAGGGATTATATCTATTTCTCTCTGTGATCACCTTCTAGGTCTTGGTCACTAAACTCCATCTTCTGAGGCACACTGTGCGATGTGTTGAAGTAACATGAAATTAATAATTGAAAGTTGAAAGCTCCAGAAAATGAGTGAGAGTAATTGCTAATCTTTGTGAACATGCTAACACTAAGCAAAGACTGACTGTATGTACACTATCCATTCTGCCTAATTTGCCACATGTAAAATCAGAGCAGGTTCTGGTGGACTGTCTGTCTGCGAGAGGTAACCAGTGCTCCTAAAAATAAATGTAAGGACAGAGCCCGGTAACGCTACTCATCTTAAGAGTGAATTTAAAGACAATCATTATTATTTATATTTAAATATCACTTTATAATGACCTAATTATTTTTGGGTTGCATTTATGCGTTGATAATACAATGATATGTGTGGCACATGATAACATTTTTTTTATCTATCACAGACCCCTGAATCAAATTGAACCGAAATTGTGTGGTATACTTTTACGTATCAGCAAATATTGGATTGCTGTCTTAGAGAATAGATTGTATCATGATGAAACTTGTGATATACACCCCTAATACTGTATCATATTGATGGGCGTTTGTTAGCATAGCCTAGCACTAACGTAGCATTAGTTTAGCACCTGGGGCTCAGGGATCTGTAATGATTTATCCAGGCCTGTGGTGCTGGGGATATAGGGCTCAGTCTTTAATCTCGGGGATGACTGACATCTCAGATATTACTCTGTAGTTTTTAATAACAGTCAGTGCGGTGCCACCAGAGATGGTGAACAGCGATGAACAGAGTGCTATCACATCTTTAGATCATTTCCCTGCTTGTCCTGCTAACACACAAACACATACAGAGACCGTTATCCCATTGTATGAGATTGTGTATTTATAGTGATTATGTGTCTGTCTGCAAATACTGTACATGATCACGGTTTATTTTAATTATCACAAAAATGAGGAAGGATGCAGAGAGACATCTTGTCACATATTTCTTGACGTTTGTTATTTATTAGTGTTTGTGGGTATCAATAAAGTAAAGTAAAGTAAATTTTTTGACCTTCAGTCCCTGTGAAGATCAATGATGAATGAGATTTTGTTAGGTTTTTAGTAGAAACCCAAGTTCTAATGATTGACTGTTTTAATACAATAAATCAAGCCTCACTCTCATTTCTCAAATTTCTTTTCCATCACATTTTGACATATAACCTCCAGCTCGAATGCCCACTTTATTTTTTTCCCTCTTTTCCCCCTCTGTCATTCAGTCCATCTTTCTGTCATTGCATTATTTCTCTTTCAACTTTCATGAGGTCTCATTCGCTTCTCTCTCAGCCTGTCATTCACTGTTACATTCTCCCTGCACACCCCCTCTCTTAACCTCAGGCTCGCTGTCATTTGTCAACCCTTCGTCTGCTTTTCGGTTTTGCTGTGTTGGTGCAGTTTGCCTCTTCATAATTCATTTGCCCTTCCACTTGAAATCTCTTTTCCATTTAGTCAGGTAGTCCCCCTTACCCTCTTTGTCTCTGCTTTTTTTTGTCTCCATGGCTCTGTTGCTTTCTCCCTATTTCACTGTATTTCAGCATTCACCTCTTCAACTTCTTTTCCCAGACAAGTTTCTTCTGTTTTTTTTCATGATTCTTTTTCATTTATTTAGTTTATTTTCATCATGAGCACAAAAAACTGTGGCATTACACTAGTGCAACAAACGTATTAATGAGATCTGTTTAGATAGTGTATGTGGAATTTCATTTAGAATTAAAATGCCTTTTTCACCACACTTAAAATAAAATCTAGTAGTAAAATAATTTTTTGAAGGACACTTTCTTTGTGTCCCAAATCAATATAACAAACAGTACTAGCTCTGAGCCATATTTAAATAGGCAACAAAATTGAGTATAATCAAAAACCCTGTTTGTTTACCACTGTGTTACATTACTTTCGTTTTTAATTACGCTTTTTAATCATTTGGGAACTGAGGATATTAAGTGTTGCAGTTTTGCAAGAGGAGGATCTGCCCATTCTTGGATATAAAACTTCAGCTGCTCAAAAGTCTGTCGCCGCCATTGTCTGATTCTCGTCTTCATGATGCACCATACATTTTCAGTAGGAGACAGATCCTCCTCACTTGTCATATCATCTAGAACGGAGTTGCTTGAATATTTATAAACTTTTCATTTTTTGTTGCCTCTGTCCCAACGTTTTTTTTGAGTGTTGAAGGCAACAAACTCTAAATTTAATTATATTTACAAAATACAATAAGTAGCTTAGTGAAAACACTGAAAATCTTTTCTTTGTAGTTCTGTCATTTAAATAAAGGTTAAAGCAAATTGACAGCACAGATTTTCGTTTTGATTGCACTTTAAAAAAAAATCAATCTGCCATGAGATTTATTGCAAAAAAAAAAAGCAATCAATCAGTTTTCCTCTAGCTGGCTCATTATCTGGATATAATGTGTATATTGTTTCCTGGCTGGGCTCTGCCACCGTGACTTCCCAGGAGTGATGACTTTCATGTATTTTCTTTTTCTATAAATAGTTATAGTGTTAAGGTACCTTGAATAAAAGCTCAATTTCAGATGTGTTTCTCTCCCACCCACTCTCTTCTGCTCTCTGTCTCGCACTGATAGGTGGGTGGTGGATGTATGTAGACAGCTGAAGGTTTTGCCTCTCACAGTTTATCAACTTGAAGAAGTGATGACTTCACACATTATTCAGTATCAGTATTACTAATTGACCGACACATCAGTCAGTCCATTAGTAATACAAATTGCTAAGTCTTTATTGGGTGGCATTTAGTGCAAATGATGATAAAGAGATTAATTGATCCTTAACTGTTAGAGTAAAATTTATGCCTGTGACTAATATTGTGAAATAAGTCTTGTTGCACAAACACATACATACATAACCATGGTTGTTTGCCTTGAGGTGAATACAAGTTATTCACATACCAGTCAGTTTCTAATGAACTGCTGCATGCTGCAACCTGTATTTGCGTAGATTGTAAAAAAAATAAAAAAATACAGGTGTGTTCAATGATGCAGAAAAAAATTTGCCATCAGATCATTTCAGCAGAAGCAGGGTGAAGTGTTGCTATAAATGTGTGCAGCACATACAGTTTAATTATTATTCAGTTTGAGCTGATATTCACTCGGATGCCCAGGTAAGAAACATAAATACACAAACACACACAGAGGACAGTCAGTGAGGCAAAGCTGCAGAGTGATCTTTAAGCTCAGGAATTGTTAAGTAATATATATATATATAATATAATATAAAGACTATTGATTCTTTCAGGGGAAGAAACTGAGATGAGCCAAATTATGTTTCTGCTGTGTTATCCATCATATTATTTGGTTACCACGAGTGGTTGGTACGCCAGTAGTCTCATTAAACTCATAAGGTCCTGTGTCGTCACCTGAAATACATTCAGAAAACTTCTTGACAACAAAACATCTTGAATGTAACTTTTCTTCTGCCCTTTCCTCAGACCTTTACATTTCCACTTGCAGATATCTCCTCTCTGCCTCCGTAAGGATTCCTTTTTTTGTCTAGACAAATACACACACCTGCTGATTTGATTGCTGTGTTTGTCAGCCGTACACTTTTCCCTTGCTCTTCCGAAGGCCGAAGGCACTTAGTTGCCCGAAACTGGGAGAGATGTTGGTGCTGGGGCTCTCTGTTGCCATAGCAACCAGCAGGCTCACCTGTTGCCAACAACTCTCATCTTCAAAAAGAGGAGAAGCATAAAGGGAGGTAAAAGATTTCAGAAGAAACGCGTGTCATGGTTGAGAGAGCAAAAGGAGAGAGCAGCTCAAAGAAGATGGTGTAAATGAAAAATATTATGTAACTTAAAGCCTTTTTATTTTTATTTTATATTATATTATATCTACCAACCAGTCTAATATTGCTTTATCTAAAAAGGCTCCTTTGTGATTGATCTGACTAAAAATGAATGAAAATATGTATTGGCCTACTGTAACATCATGTACTACACTCGCCATAGTAGGGTTTAGCAGCTGGGTGTTAAAATGTAATAAATCACAACAATTGACTCTCTGATATGTTGTCAATAGTTACTCGTTTAAATATTGACTATGGTCAAATGTAACAATCAGAAGACAGAAAAAAGAAAAAATTAATGGCTGAGAACAAATGTCAACACTGCATTTATACTGATCTTTTAGAAAGTTAGAATGTCTTGTTTATCCTGTAAAATGTTCCATGTACCTCTGAAAGATGAGTCATGTTTTCATCCCTCACTACCTGAGGACTGTTAATGGGTGTGTTTTGTATTTTAAAGCACTGCAGACAACACACTTACAGTGCACTAAAATGCAACATTTACATATCAAATGATATTCGTGGACTTAATATTCTTCTAATCACTGTAAATAGTTCCACTTAGCCACTCTTCTGGGGCTCTCATAAGCAGGTAAGGGACTACTTTAGACTTATGCTGTCTGGCTTTACTGTGCATCCTTAACTTGCATTATGTAATTGTGGCATGTTGAAATGTGGCTGGATGTGGTTAGCACAGTCAGAAAGCACTAGCTAAAACTGGTTGACAACAGAGACTGTGGGGTGGGGAGGTGGCAGACAGCAGGACTATGCGGTCAAATGACAACGTTATATATTCAGTGTGTATGTGAGATGGTGAGGGTACATGCAATTATCCAGCTGACAGTTTTGATTACAAGACTGTGGAGTTTGCATTTATGTGTGTAATGAGTTCATTCAAGCACTTTTGTGATTATTAGACTGTTGAAAAAGCATGAGTATGTGATAGTTGTCACTGGTGAGATTACTCAGCTACACAATCAAAGAACATGACAAGAAAGAGATCTGGGCGCACAACACACACACACTTTTCTTGTCAAGTATTTACAGTATCTAAAATGACAAGACAGAACATGACGTTATAGTTTCATCAACAGATAACTGAAAATCAAAATCATATTAGAGCAACACAGTACACTTTAAATTATTGCTAATCATTATTTGTGTTTTAGAAATTTATTATTGTATTTTTTAAAACTGTTACAGCCATCAATTTGTTACAATTTATTCCCATATAAAATCTAAAAGTCGAAATCTAAAGGTGTAGAGATTATATTTGTTGTTCAACAAAGATAATAATAAAATGTATATGAATTATAGTTAAACCTGCAGTACTTGATTTTTGGCCCACATGGGGGCAGCATAACAAGAAGTAAATACAGAGCTAACATATTATAATCTCAAGTTGATATGTTGTTAAGCAGCTAAATGCTCCACTACTGTCATTTATTTTTTGCTAAATAAAGCTAAAATTGAAAAGTAAGTGAAGTTTACCAAGTATAGTGACGTGGATGATTGCTTCCATGTCACTGCTCCCCTTTTTCTCATGCTTACTTACACTAACACCTATACTGATTATTTTAGCTTCGTAAATTGTGCCTTTAACTTTTGTCACACTGACACTGACAGTATAAATAAATAACAGCAGAACTGCTCCTCAAGGAGCTAAGCTACAACCTGAATCTCACAAAAACATGATCTCCTTTTCTCTCTGAGTTTGAGAGTGTCACTGCTCTGGTGAAGTAAAAGATATAACCAAGGCAGAAAAATAATAAAAATGCACCTGTTATTTTGCATCTTGTATTATGTGGAGTTCATACATTATGCATGTTAAACACACAAAACAGTTTGACCTCCTTCGTTTGCAGATGTGAACTTAACCAAACCAAATTTTAGCAGGTGTCTAGTCAAGCAGACACACATGCACACGCAGAGATGCATCTACAGTTCTACACACACTTACATGGAAAATCAAAAGAAGCTTTCAGAAGCATCTTTCACCCTACTACACACAGACAAAAGATGGGCCTTTGAACTCATCCCCTCAAAAAAGCCTAGCCAATGATGTAAAAACATCTGCCCCAGTGAGTTGCATACATACACAAGTTCACTCATACCAACTCACACTTTTTCACCAAACACTGGAGGAGCAGAGGTCTAAAATCTAAGTCAGGTTTTTTTTGTTTCTCCTTGGAAAAACAAATAACTTTTCTACAGGGAAACAGATATATTAACCTTGTTTTTATCTTGCCATTTGCAGCTTTAGTTGTTTTGCAGTATTTATTTTAGCCTCAGTGCTTTATCCTCTCTCTGTTCTGTTTTGTATTTAGACACAATTTTCCGTGCTTTTGCAGTGAGTGTGTATTTCTGATTGCTCTCTTGTTTTTAGGAAGAGTAAATTCATGGATGTATATTATTGTTTAATGCAAATCTGTATGGTTTAATCCTAATCAGGCAATGTTTTTGTGTGTGTGCTCCTTCCTTGCAGACGATGGCCCTTACCAGCAAGATCCTCCACTCTGCTCTTCCTCCACATCAAACGCTCTGTTAGAGGAGCGCAGGAAGAGCCACATCCCAGAGGAGTTTGCAGGCCTCCTTCATGGTTCTTCCCCAGCTTGTGAAACTCCTCGTACACCTTACCATCTTTATAGTCCAAAACCTCATAAATACACCTCTACAGACAGCCAGAGCAGCTTGTTACAAACCCCTGAGTTCAGCATTGTGATTGGCGGAGGACCCACTCAGGTCTTAGCTAGGACAGGGAGCGAGTTGTTGGCTCAAAGGACCTGCAGCGATCCTCAAAAGCCACAGGTTGTGTATCGGACTATCTTCCACACCAAGGTCAACCAGGATCAGGTTCGACCTAGGAACTGCGAGCAGGTGGATCCAGCCCGTGGGTGGTCTACGCTGGGCCACCCACCTTCCTACTCCTCTGGTCAAAACGGGGAAGTTCCTGAGTTACGAGGGATCCAGACAGGAGGTGTGTCCAAGGACAGTATATCTGGGACTGGATACGAAGAGAGGGCTTGCACACTGGGGAGGATGAGGTCTATGCCCCGCAGTGTGTTGGACCTGCAGTTGTCCAAGTCTGATTCCAACCTGGTATCCGTGTCTCCCATACAGGTAAGTTTGCATACAGTCTTTTTCCTGATATTGTTTCAGTCTTCTGAGACATGTATGTAAGAGGCCGAGCTTCTATTAAAAGTTCCTCTTATTATGAAAGCACAGAGATCTCACTTATTAAAGCAAATGTATTTTTTGTGAATAATCAGTTGCATAAATTATGTAATCATGTAGGTAGTTTGCATCTTGCTGTATCATGCAATGTAACTTCAAAAACAGCACAGAACCCAGTCAACCCAGTTGTGATAATTTACTAATGTGGGTCGAAGTGCTCCCTGCTATGCAGCATATTTTATGAGGCAACTTCTTCAATTCATAGTAAATAAATCATTAAGCCAAACATGGTCTGTTTGATGAAAAAAGCTTAATTACAGATTAAACATGGGTGAGCAAAGAAAGGACAGTTTTTAAAGCTTAGTTGTCTGTATTTTTAAGGGTAAAATGTTTTGAAATGTTTGCAAATTATTTTCACCTTTAGCCTCCTCCTTTGCAGGAGGAGCACAGTTGGGGGTCTGGATCCCGGGGACAGGGGCCAGGAAGTCCAAGCCCAGGAGAGGGTGCCAGTCCAGGGGGAAGACTGGAGAGAACGCCTTCCTTCACCGCGGAGTGGGAAGAGGTAAGATTTTTGACATGCACTGCTTTTTACCAGATGTTTACAGTCAAGTGGTCAGTGGTCAATCAGTACAATGTACTGTCAGATATACACTCTACATGTGTTTTTGAAGTAAAAGTGATTGAAACCAGCATGTTCTTGAAAGTAAACTATCTCTGCGGTGGACTCGAAATCTCAGCATGCCGAGCAGTGAGCTGCTTTAGTTTTCCATCGCTTTGAAAGCCACTCAGCTATGGTGCCCTGGTGTTAATTTAACATGCTCCCACGTAGATTTCCCTCTGTAACCAGCACTGAAGCTGCAGGAATGACAAGATATCAGAGAGAAAGCAGTTTCTGCTATAGAGAATTGAGAGTGGAGGTCAAGGGAGCTGTGTGTTTTGGTCTTGCTGTGTTTGTGCCTGGGGCTTCTTCAGTATTAAAGGGTCTCTAACAGAGATGTGATCCATTCACTGGACACCACTGTTGGATCTTTCTCCTTTATAAACAGTCTGGGTCACAGACATATTAGCTTCTGCTCTCTGTGCATCAGTCACACCACAGACGTGCTGTAAACTGATGTGTAAATGATAAATCTCATATTATGCATTCCACAGAAAAATGAATGCAATAAAAAGGGAGGCTTAATTAGTCATTCTATTTTTAAAATAAAGCTAATGCATGTAAATGAAGATACACTGGTGCATGTCTGACCACATTTGCATGTACATGTTCATTAGTTCCTCAACACAGCTCATAACTTGCTGCTGGTGATGAATTACCAGATGGAATTTCCCATAATTCTAAGCAATTAAGGTGACCTTTCCTGTTTAATTGCATGCTATGGGAGGATGAGATATGATGACTTCAGGGGAAAATGTGGAGCAATACATGGGGGTTTCTGAGGGGGAAAAATAACAAAGTTGCTGTATTTGCAGGACATGCTCAGAGTTGCACTAGTAGCGACAAATCCGAAATCACTGAAGAAATCCAGTTATTACTAAAAGAGAATGTTAGAATTTTGTGCCTTACCTTGAAAACTGTTGTGAAGTTGTTAGTGGTTATTTCAGTTGTAAATACTTTAGTCATAGGAAGGACTTTAAGCTTTTAAACTCTGTTTTAGTCTCATTCAGCTCTTTACCTGCTAAAGATCTGAAAGGTTTTCGTCTGCTGTTTGGTTTTGGGCAGGTACTGTACTGTGCAATTATCAGAACTGAAAAGAACTGCTTGTTCTGGCAGTAATTTGATTGATTGCTAATAATATTTTGTAGCTTTAAATGATTTTAACTGTCTTTCCTTTATCAATATAAAGTGACTGTTTGTATAATCTCTGGATTCCATATACTGTGTATATGTACTTTGTATAATGGTACAGTATACAAAGATTATTATTTATCCAGCTCCAAAGATAAGGCCACCTTCATGGTCCATCACCATGTTAACAATGTTGGGATTGGTCAGATCTGGACCTTCAAACACTGGTCTCGGACCAGTTAGACCAAGGCCAGATTTCTCTGACCCATAGTGAGCTGGCAGCCCTGACAGGTGGATGGATGTGCAGGGTGCACAGTTCAGTGGTTAGCAGCAGGACCAGGGTCAGGGATGACCAGTCAACAGCCAACAGCCAGACAGCCAGCTCCCCTCAGTCCACTCTCCCTCTTCCTTCATCTCTGTTCCAACCCTTCTTTAATTTTCCTGCTAACATATCTTCTGCTTCTTGCTTCATGCTTTTTCAATTCACAGTTGGGGAATGACTGACATTCAGCTCGCTGGCTGGCGTAATGATCATGTTATGTGACACTTGAATCCAGAAATAGGGGTTAGCCTTATTACTGGGAAATGAATTTCCCTTGCACACACTGTACATCTGTCTAACTCTGGTTGTTCCTCTCTCTTTCTCTCTCTCATTTGTTCAGATCGACAAGATTATGAGCTCTATTGGGGCAGGAATAGGCAGTGGATTGGACATCAAGGAAGACACCTCGGGTAACACACACATAATAATGTATGCATGACTACATTTGGCTTAAAGGGGAACTCCAGTTTATTATTCGTGCTGTCTCGGACATTATTACTATTGGCTTTAATAACATTGCCATCACCAAAATAACTGCTGAGATCTGGGACCACAGTGACACTGCAACAGCAAAGTCTGATTGGGGAAATAAACAAGCTGTAAACAAGCCAACAGTGTAGTCACATTATAAACTGTTTTATTTGGAGCTTAAACCAAAAGTGAATGCACCTCAGTGCATCAGTGTAATTAACCTTTTCCAGGTAAATGATACCAGAGCATTTCTGATTACATCAACACTAGCTATATTAGCATTAGCAGCCTCTCATCGCTGTGTTTGGTGCGTTCATGGACAGTACAGAGTGTAGGTCATCTGCGTTTCAGAAACAGTCAAAAGGCTGCACCTCATATACAATAGGACCTCCTCACCCCCCCTTTTTGTGGTAGCTTTTCTGACATTATTCATTGGTACATTAACCAATTGATTAATCGATTTAATCAAAAAACTATACATTCAATTGGAAAACTAATTATTAATCCACTAATCAAATAAATAATCTATAGATAAATAAATAAAAATAAAACAAAAAACAAAAAAGAATATAATAATGGTAGTTGCAGTCTTAGTTTATTGTCCAGTGTGACAAGCAAAGATGATTTATGTATATAATAAAAACACTTTAGTATTGTCCCTATAAATTAGATCAGTTATCACAGTAAAACTCTAGATGGTAGACATTTAGTGATTATCGATAGGTAGTGATTTTCCAGGTAAGGTAGTTTAACTATTTGTTTGCTAAAATGGATGTTTGTGTGTGAGAGACATCTTCCGTGACTCCTGCATGAAGTAAATTTTGTCTTTCTTAAGTGCATCAAGCACTAATTTTTATCATTTTTTTAAACCTGTGTACATGAAGTCCTCTGCTATTCATTCCCCTCTCTCTATGGTAGCTCCCCCATCCCCCTCCGCCCCGCTTCCTCTCTCTTTTAATATGTGAAATGCAAAGCTTCTGCTAACCATGGTTACCACACAGATAAATCTGTGTGATAGCCAAACGAGCTATAGCCCCTCCACCAACAAACGCACAACCACAGCACACACCCGCACACATACAAACACACACATATAGATATGGCTGCATACATACAATGATCCTGAGCATGGTGTGTGAGTGGGAGGGAGCTTGGCTTCTTGCAGACAAAGCAGCTGGAGCTGATGTGCTGGCTATTATCAGCAGAGCAAGCCAGATATATGCGGAGCGGCAGAGAGAGCAGGGTGACGATCAGCACCCTGTGAGAAGATAGAGACAGGAGGTAGACAGAGGAAAGTGAGTGAGAGAGCGAGGTAGAGAGAGAGAGTGAGGGAACAAGGGAGCAAAGCA
Source organism: Sandelia bainsii (assembly GCA_032362345.1). Lineage (NCBI taxonomy): Eukaryota > Metazoa > Chordata > Actinopteri > Anabantiformes > Anabantidae > Sandelia > Sandelia bainsii. The sequence goes on along the minus strand of JAUMHL010000016.1, from coordinate 11,956,656 downwards.
GAGCTCAGAGAAAGGAGAGAGGAGGCTGCAGAAGCATACAGATGAGAGTGGGAGTACTTGATAAAGAGAAATCTACAGCAGAGGCAGCTCTCGCTCTTTCTCTCTCTTTCTTACACACGCGCGCACACTCACATTCACGCACAAGCTCAGGGGAGCAGCCAAGCGAGCGCAACAGCTGAAAAAGAAAAGAGGCTGATGTGCTGTGTGCGACAAACACACAGTCGCTTTTGCTTGCGGATCTATACCTCCAGTTTTATCCAACACCCATCTCTGGCAGGATTTTACCCTCAGGACAGAGGCTCTTTTCTGGATACAACTTCCACCTTCACCCATTCTTATCCCCCCTCTGGCTGGGTTCAGAGAAAGCATCATCTGGGTGCCTCAACCTACTCTTTACCTGCTTGCACCTTTGCATGCAGACCCCCTCTACCCTGACCATGCCTCTAGCCTAGCCCCCTTCCTCTTTTTCTTCCTCCTTCTTTCTTCACCTTTTCCCCCTTTACCTGCTTTCCCTTCATTCTCCTCTTCCTGCTGCCTTGCCAAAAGACTCCTCAAAAGCATGGCGGGCTCCTTCGACAGCCACTTTGCCCGCCATAACATGATGTGGCAGTGCCAGCTGTCTCAGCCGGACTGCCGCTGCTACCGCGTGGACGGCTACTCCCTACTGAAGCGTTTGCCCCTCCACCCCCTCATAGGTCCCCGCTGTCCGCTACAGTCCGTGGGCCAGTGGCTCGACTCCATTGGCCTGGTCCAGTACGAGAACCACCTGCTGGCCAATGGATTTGACAACGTCCAGTTCATGGTGAGTGTTTTCAGAAGTGTTTTGGGGAAAAGGAGGCAGGGGGAGATCTTGATGCTGGGTGTTTAGGATGGATTATGATATGTTTCTCTTCCTTGTTTTTTTCATCTCTTTGTGGTTTTAAATGTAGACTCATCTCTCTGTTTGTCCCACCTCCGTCTAAGCTCTCCCTGCTCCCCTGCTGTATGTGTAGCTTATCATCTCTAATCATTTTCTTTGCAGTGATTAGCGTGACTATTTGTTTCTCATTCACTCTGATCTCCTTCATTTACTGTTATTCCGCCTTTGTGTCATCTTCTCTCTTCTCTTCTCCTTCTTTCTGTCTCTCTCATTCTTCCTTTCCCATCATTGCTGCCTCTCCCCACTCATGCCATGTGAAGTCCTCCTACGCACCGAAATCCTACGCCACATCTCTACCACAGCAAAAAATCCAGTTCCTGCCTCAATCTGCTCATGTTTTTTGCATACTCTTACATATGCATGTGCATAAAAATATTAGAGCTACAACCACCTGTAGTCTGTGGATCAGGATGCAAACTGATCCTGTTTTTCCAGTGGTTCCTTCATCTCCAGTGACGTAGGAAGAGAAACTCACATTCAGAAACTCATTTGATGTTGGTGTTGGTGTGTGTGCTCGTGTGTTAGTATGACAGACCTCCACAAGAATAAAGGGTAAGCGAACTGTGAAGTAGGTAATGGGGAGAAAAGGGGAAAGCAGGAGAGAAGCAATGAAGCCAAATTGAGAGCAACTGCAGCAAAGGCAGAAAGATGTGAGGCAAAACAGAGGGATGCTGACTGTACTGGTTTATCTGGAGTTGCAGATTGTCGCTAGTGGGGAAAAACCTTACCTTGTATCAACAAAATGACAACTTTTCAGGGCAGAAAAAGAATGCCTGTTGAGACTCTTGGTCACTCAGGTCATGACCAGTCAGTTTTAAAGCTAGAAGTTAGAACTGAAGAACCCTTTATAATGAAACAATCTTATGGCACTTTTGGCAAAAATGACACTGTTTTTGGGTTTAGCTTAAGGATTTTAGGAGTACGACTAGTATCATAGTATTTTTAGACAATGGTGTATAATATTACAAATTTTACATTATCACAATGAGGAAATGAGAGGAAAAAAATGCATTTAATCTTTATTCCTGACATGAAGTCAACTAACAACGTGTGTAGATCTTTGTATATTTATATATGTGTGGAAGTATGTATATGTGCTGGTCCTTCTCAGTGTGACCTGCACCCGTTCTTTTGGTTACCTTGGCAACAAGAGTGTTTCTCCCACACGTGGTCTGTGTGTATCTTTATCTCTGTTTTTGGTTGCAAATACCCTTTAAACATTTCACATGTACTGGTTTTAGGGGCTGATTTATGTCTTTGGTGTGGGCATTAGAAGATATTCTTGTTCATCCCTCAGTATCTCCTTGTCTACATTTAAATATCTCAAATTATCATTTTTCTATATTAACCAGTGCTATGTTGCTGCTAACACACCAGTATGAAGAGCATTCATTATGCTCTTTTAATTATCCCTGCCTCCTTCCTTCTTGTCCTGTCCTTCTTCCCCATTATTTCCTTTTCATTATCTTATATATTAGAATTATGTGAAGCTTTATTTGGTCAGAGCATATACAATGAATACATTTTAAGAATATTAGTAGTGCCACATATCACGGCTAGTTACTGCTAAAAATAAAGGTAATGCTGCAGGAAGTAAATGGCAAATGTCATATTTTGTAGCCTTACTAGTCAATATACAGTAAAAGTAGTCAATATAAAATAACACACAAAAAAAAATGGAAGGCATGCTAATAGTCGTTTAGTGAACCATGTATCTAAAGAAAAAAGTAAAAGACAGACACCCACCACGGGAGGAGGTCATTATTGAAAACATGGCAGGATTGGGTACTTTTTTTCTAATAATTCTAAGTTATATATAATCACATTGTAAAAATGCCTTTATTTATAATGAACGTGGATGGTACTTCTGTTGTCTGGTCCCAGGAGTGGTTCAGGATGCACACCATGTTACATGGCGATGTTTTGTGATGTGTACAGAAGCGCTAGCATAGTGTTTATTAGTTTTAAAAGACCAGTTTAAAATGTAAAAATTGTTAGTTCTTATACAAATGTGTTACTTTTTTTTGTTAATTTACTAGATTAGTATTCGTTTTTTCAGGAATGATGATATGAAGGAAGGGACCAAATTGGTTGAAACTATCTTTTGCCTCTTTGCAATTTAATTTAACTTTTATTTAATTTAAACTCACATTTTCTTCTTCCATATGTAGGCTGTCATCCAAAACAACTGTTTTATCATTTAGTGTGTATTTATAGTAGTTTGTTTCACACACCAGTTCTCTTATAGTTGTAAGCAAGTGAATAAGTAGAGATGCACTACGAGTCAATGCAGCAGCTGTGAGTGTGTCCAGACAACTGGCAAAGTCACATATAGACTGTTCACATAAGCAATGTTTTGTGTAGTGTTTTCTGAGCTCAAAATGTATTTTCCCTGTTTGTAATGTCCCCAGGTGAACCCTCGATTCATCTACCCTCCTCCCTCTGATACTGGCGCACACTCACACACCATCATATCAGTGTGCCAATGTATTTTACTCTCATTTGCACCTAGTTTATAGTCACTAACAGTATTTGGCAGTAGTTCTGAGAGACTTGGGGATTCTCTTCTCTCTTGGCCTCATCGCTCTAAAACTGTTTCTCAATAGCTCAGTCCCCTCCTCTGAAATGTCGTTAGAAACAATTAATATTGAAAAGAGCTGAGATGACACAGCCTTGCAAACATCATGGTGACTTCAAAGTTCCTTTTGTGAGTGGGTCTCTCTCTGTTTAAAGTTTTCTGGTGTCCCACTTGCTGAGTGGAGTTTTAACCTTTGACAGTTATTGTTTTCTAACCATAGGAAAACTCATCTACCACAAACTGATTTAATGCAGTTGAGGTACAGGCTACAGGGATTATGTTGGTATTTGCAGTGCTCCTTCTTTTCTTAGCTATAGATCTTTCAAGGGGAAATTTGGGTCAAATTCATTTCAGCACCATTCTCCATGGGAATTCATTTTTAAATGGCAGAATCAAGTCAGTGCATTTGAAAATAACCCATTCAAGAGCCAAGTTCATCTGTAGAATTAATTGGTTTACAAATGAATTTGACCTGGAGTCTTATCTGTAGCAGCATGTAAGAGTGAAAAGGCTCTATAGTGTGTAGGAATTTATGCAGACGTACGCGTAAACATGGATCACTCCTGTCCATCATTACCATTTACCACTAACAGGGGTCATTACAGTGGGTGTGTCTGATCATCTTATCCAGCCAGTAGAGGACAAGTACTGCTAGACTGATGGACAAATACTAAAGGGGTGGAGTGGTTGTTAGGGAGGCAGCTTTTAATATGAAGGACACTGTATGGAGATAAAAATAGAATACGACAGTGGAGCTTTACAAAGCATTTGTGTGTGTTCATTGCATATACTTAAAGACCAACAGAAATTAGTCTAAATCCAGATTAAGTTTATAGCTAATGCATAGAAACTGTGCTTTGTCTCTCTGGTTCAATGAAAAACAAACTACCTGAGAAATGGACCTGCTTATGTCACTTTGCTGACTGGGCAGTTCACTAGCTAGGCTATTGCACAGGTTTGATCGCTGAAACTATTAACCCACATTAACCAATGACCACATGAGGGCAGCGAAACAAGGTGCAAACACAACATTTACATCTTCTTTGAAACGTTGATATGTTGAATCAAGAAGTTACACAAAATGCAAACGGTGCAACATTTTCAACTTTTTTGGAGTGGAACTTTTGGCAAATCTGGCTAATTTAAACCCAATATTCACTCTTCTTTTATTTCTGTTTTTTTCTGCTGACACCTGAAGGAAATGTGTGGCGTTAATGGCTGCTAGATGCTCCACTACAGTCACCACAAAGTCGTTCATTTTGTTTGTTTGTTGTTTGGTGCTGAGCAGCTAGTGTACAGTGGGTTTATCTGAGATAACTTCCCTGTTAGGTCTGGGTACAGTGATGATGAAAACAGTGAGACAGAACCACACTGGTCAAGTTGCAGGCTGTAAAACCAAAACAAAGAACTGAAAGATGCTAAAATGCCTGAAAAAGCTGAGTCAAGTGATTCTAAAATTGTCAATTTTATTCATCACTTTGATAGACCTTTCCAAGTCATACACTTCATTATTTTATCTATAGTTAACACAATTTAAGTGCTAATTGATATCATTAAGGTATGACTAATTGTCATTTGTTGTACTAAATATAAGGCTGTTTTCATTACCAATAACATTCAAATTTATCTGATCAGAGAAGGACAGCTATGCAATATCTCAAGTTAATACATGCTCAGAAGCTCTAAAAAGTGGCATCTTTATGAGAATGGTGTGTAGCAAAGAACCCACTCACCTTGCACTTGTCATTCATCACTGCCATAAAACATACACCCTCTCTAAACATCACACACCAGCATAGAAACTCTCATATGTAACCAGAATATGGAAGTGAAGGAAGAGGTGGCTGATAGTGGAAATGAAAAGACTAAGCATGATTTGTTGTAGTTCACTTGAGAGATAAGCTACCGAAAGTCATGAACATCACATTAACTGATGCTGAATGGATTGTGGATGAACTGAGGCATATAAATACTGTGTGAAAGATGAAAGAATTTCATGTGAAAGTAATTTTTATCCTGCTGCCTTTTTATTTGGTTTCATTCATCACAGCAAATGTGTAGTATGTAATAAGAACAGCTGCAAGACTAGTGGAATTGATTTGGTTTGTACTAAGGATGCAAGAAAAACATTTTAAAAATAAGCTATCAGTATTTATATTGCATCTGAAGAGAAATTTAAAGCAAATGGTGTTCACATATGCAGAAAGATAAATCTAACACCAAGGTTGTGAAGACCCAAAATGAGTTTGAATTGCAAACTACAAGTGCGGGGGAGGACACTACTATTTAGAGATGGTCTGAATAGTTGGAGAAGAAAAAAAATAATGGTAAAAGACGGCAGCTTCATTCATAGCTTAGAAGTTGCCAAAGAAATAAGAAAAGACAAGGGATGAACATAGGCCTGAAGGGAACAGAATAGAAAAAGGGAGAAATACAGTATGCTGAGCATTAATTGTAGTACTTGTCAAAGCCTTTTGTCATTGACAGTGGCCTTCATGCGGTGGCCAACATGGCTGTATTACATATTTTGCTCCATCTGTAGTCTTACCTCAACCCCCTGCCGTCGTTCATGAATTTTAATTTGTGCGTTTGTGACCCACTGTGGTGCTGTTATTAAGCAGTGTGGTCCAAGTAGCACAAGCTAACCACAGGCCATGGCAGCTTTATCAACACAGAGGATGCTTAACACCTTCCACCACCAGCAAAATGGACTGTTAGTGTTTGTGAAAGTGCTCCATACAAAGTATTTAGTAATTTATTACGTGTACTTCTGGTCTATAAAATAAGCTATATAAACACTAGGAGCAAAACCTGAGGCAGGGAAACCCAGTCTTTTGGTATCACCAGTATTTGGTTCATACTGTGTATTCAAACCAGCTCCAGTTGCATTGATGTATCCATGTTATATTAATCCCCTGATCCATTGTGTGCTCTTGGAAATGGCAGATTTGGGGCAAACATAATGTTAAGACAGAAAGGGAAACAAGACAAAGTAGGTTTGGAGAGAAAAGGAAGAAATATTAAGGAACTCTATCTCTCGCTATCAGGAACCCAACAGGGAGCAATTAGTCATGCCTTTGAATCCCCCCACAATCTACTCTGCTCCAACTCTCTGAGTCATTACTCTGCTGTGAAGCCATAGCATGATTACTTCAACACTGGCTCTGCTCTTTGCTCTATTAATCAGCCTGGGAGCTGATCTATGAACTCAAAGAGGCTCCAGCATACAGGTTGGTGATGGGAATGTGGAAAGAACATGTTTATCCACAGTGTGAGAAGCATGAGCTTCTGGTTCCTGGGGTTTCAGGGACAGAGTAGTGGAACCCTAAGGACAAACCTTTAATAATAAGCCTGAAGCAACATCACTCATCGCTTTTTTTCATGTGCTGACATTTTTAACTCTGGGTCATTAAAAAAATAACAGAGTTAAAAAATAATCCAGCATATTGATTAGTAGACAGTGCATTAGTTTCAACAGTATGTGCACATGGATGAACAAACAGAGCAGAGTAAGAAAATCAAAGATAAACTGGACAATGGCTAACACAATGTGACTTGTTTTTCAGTCCATTAGGTGCATTATACAGGATATTCTACTGTTACTTTTTTACTGTTTTTGTGACATCAGCTATTAATCTGGGATAGTCTGTCTCCAAACATAATTTTGCACCTCTAACATGCCAACTAAACAACAACACCTCAAAAACAAACATTCATGCTGTCCATTCACTTATACCAGAGGATTCAAGATCTCTGGTTATGTACTATCCTATAATCGTAATTTCTTAACTGCCTGCATATTTCCTGAATAACCTGACGTAACATATAACCTTCTACTTTTCTTACATGTTAGCTTGACATTTTAGTTGAGTTCAGTTCAGTGTTACACGTGCATTATACCTAGATACGGTACATTTCGCTTACAAACATAATTGTAAACCATCAACACAAAAAGATCAGATGTGAACATAGCCTTTGTAGACTGATTCAAATCCCTCAGTGTATACTAATTAATTGTGTGATGAAGATGCAGACACCTCTCTACACAGCAGTTTTTTAACACTTTCTTAAGGCATAAATAAAAAATTCACCATACAGAACATTTCTCATAAGTTCTCTTCAGGCAGATACAATTAGCAGATGCAGGACTTTAACTTAAATTGTACTACTCTACCAAGTAACACAAATTCAGTATGCTGCAGCATGCACCTCTCAGAAAATATTGCAAAAAGGAAATAAATCTATCCAGAAGTAAAATGTCACAGCCTGAGAGCAAAATGTCCTTTTCGAGAGCACAACAAGTCCCTAGAATCGACTTCTGGACAGAGGTGAAATTGAGGCAGGGGAAAGCAGATATCTGGTGTCTACCTGCTTTCTTTTTTCTCGTCTCATGGATGTTTTTCACTATTATTAGTTTGACAGGAAGGGAGATATAGAGGGACTGAGTGGTTGAATGTGAGTGTTGATTGACATAAAACAAGACCATTTCCCAACTCACCTGTGTATGAGCACATTATTGCCTGATGTATAAATGTATATGTAATTGGTTGCCTTTTAACCATTGTCACTGGTATTGTTTCACATCCATCTATTTTAGATGTTCGTTATGTGCTCTACACTAACCCTGAAGACAAAGGTCTCAAGCTGAAACAATGTTGGAGTAGTAGTTTTTACCTTTTAGCGTTGCTTTTCCTTCTCCATGCACCTTGGCAGTGGGTGAAGTTTTGCTAAAAATTCTTACACTGCCTCCAAGCTGGCCACACTCACTATGCTGTTTCTTTACCCATCATTTTAGTTGATTACGTGGCTTTACTTTTCACGTTTGGCACAATCTGTATTTCTGGTACTACATTATTGTCTGAGTTGGCCTTTGTCTATGCTGCAGCTGTCTACCTGCACATCTATTCTCCCTGCATTCTCTACCTTTCCTCTAATTATCTGTCTGCATGAAGACTTCTTTCGGTTTCTCTTGGGCAGGGACTGATAGGTCTCTTAAGGTTTCCCACTGGATTAATTAAAAGTGAAAGTCTATATGATACCCATCAAGGCTGCTGGGTGTCTCTTATGGGTCTTAAAGAGCATCAAATGTGCTGTGAACCACTCTCTGTAGGTTTGCAGCTTATATTTAATTACTTTTCTATCATTGTGTTCTCTGATATTTTTACTTGCAGATTTATGTTTTCATTGCTTTATTGTTTGATACAATGAACTAGAGGTGTTATACTAAGCCTCGTGCTATGCTAAGGCCTGTTTGGTAGTTGGTGTAGATGACAGGTTTCACAGGTTCACACCAGTACAAATGTAGTAGTGAGTAAGTTGTTGCACCAAATATTCCAAGCAATCCTCAGGAGGCATACACATATACATAAATGTTTTGGCTATGCTGGGTAGCACTCAGCAAAAATAGATGAGAAAATACCTGTCCTGTGCTCTCAAATATTTAATTAAAGATTCCAGTTCTTAGTACCCCAACCAAACCAGACAGCAGTGTGTGGTTATTTGCTTTTTAATGAATATTAAATATTTTGACTAATGAATTACCTGCCATGGCAGCCACATTGAAGTGGTAAACAAATAGTAGTTGGGGATCCCTGGATAGTCGCACAGACTGAATTGGCTAAATAAGATACAATAAAAGCCAGAAGTGCTTTATTGCTTTCATACAAACCAAACAGTAACAATAATGTCATGATAAATTCAAGTGACATGTTTATTTAAAACAAGGTTTTACATATTTCAACCTCTTTATGTCTACTCACATATTCTTTACATCATACCTTATCAGTTGAAGAAAATATCAAAATATCCATAAAATAGGTGTTACAGTATGTATATTGTCTTTAAATATTGTAGGATTTGTAAGATATTTGTAATATGGCCTTTGTCTACTTATTTAGCTTCTTTATTGAACTGATATTTGTATTTGTGCTTAATAATTTCTTAATTGGCTTGACACTGAAACATAAGGATGCTCAGTCTAGGTGATCTTGGTCACTGACTTAGTTGTGTTCCTCTGGTGGGATAACTGGAGGTAGCTCTTGTGTATATAATTAGAATGATGTAATGTTCTCAGCTGATGCCTGATGAAGGTTGAATGGACACAAACAATGTAAATCAATAACTACTACAGCTTGAGCAAGACAATTGTTTTTTTCTATTGACACATCTGTCGCACCATCATGTGTACAGAGCATTTGTCTGACAGTTGAAGAAAAAAAAAACATGCTTTGTTTTAGTAATTGAAATGGCTGTTGTTTTGTTACTCTGCAGGGCAGCAATGTGGTGGAGGACCAGGACCTGCTGGAGATTGGGATCCTCAACTCTGCCCACAGACAACGTCTCCTGCAGGCCATACGGCTACTGCCCAGGGTTAGTAATGCAGCTAATCAAACAGCCCAGCAAGAACAGTTTAAACTCATAGTAGACATTTAATAAATAAGAACTTTCAGAATCATGCACATTTCATAAATCCATGGTCTATTTCAGGAGAGAAATATAAAACTGTTGGTCTAAATTTCCATGTTGAAATAGAGAAGTTTATTTTTATCTATACTTGTAACTTCAGTTTGTTCAGTTTAATATAAAATTCAGAAACTCATGTTTCTGTGTGATATAATTCTCTCTGTGGGTGGTTGGGTTTTTATCTGCATGTTCTGCAGAATGCTTGAACATTACAAACAGTTGGGACCTTCAGAGAAGGATGCACTTATCTACATCACTACAGAGCACAGCCGAACACCATGCAAGCCATGAAATTAAACAACTCAACAAACCTGCTAACTCCATACAGTACTGTAATGTAACTGTACACTTCAAACACAAATTTATTACTTATCCCATAGACACAAACTGTGATAGGTGCAGATAAAGCAGAGCAGCTTCTACTTACACAGGTGCATCAATACAAACAACTTATAAAGGGTCAGAATAATCGGTATTGGAATAATATAAAGAATAGACTTAGAAAGTTTGTGCAGGCTGCCATTGTGTATTAGTATAGTCATGCTAACATACAGCTTGTGTGTGTGTGTGTGTGAGTGAGAGAGACTCAAAGTAAGATCAAAGGTAGTGACTGTATAAAGTGAGCGGGAAAAACAGAGTCTGCAAAAGAGAGCACAGACAAAGAAGGGAGACCCAGGATAAGCAGGTTTCACACAGATACCCAGAAAACTTTGATCTCCAGTCAGCACTTTTCTCCTCTCATCCCCACTAAACTTTTCAAAACACTGTAAAAAATGAACCCTTTAACTTTTGGCTGAAGTCACATATACAGACATATGTAGACAAATGCGCTCTTAAGGTGGATATAACTTAAGGTGGAGGTTGTGTGATGCTTGTTTGAAGAGTCATACCCTCACTGAAGATGTTTTGGCTGCTAAATTAAAAGTGAATGATTTATGAATTATCTGCTACAGTCAAAAAGCATTTAACTTTAAGCAGTAACCCCCTGCTGTTCGTGTCTTGTTCTAACCTAACTTAAAACTTAGATTTGTGTTGATTAGTTTACACTGCAAAAATAAGAAAAGCACATGATCTTAATGCAGACTGTTATCAAGTCGTTCTTCAGCTTAGTATCTATAACCTCTGCAACTTTTTTCTGCTGAACTGTGAAAATCCTTCTAACATAGAATACATCTTTATAATCGCCAAGTAGAAATGAGTAGAAAAATAAAGGCAGAACATGAATAAAGTGCAGTGCAGCAGTCAAAGATGATGTAAACAGAATTTAAACAGCTGTCCTGTTATCTAAGTAATATGTAGACTGTATTGTAGTTAATGTTTTTACAAAGTATGATATTCGATAGCAGCTGTTCTGTGCTATAAAGCTCCAGGTCAAAGGGTGCCATAAAAAATAAAAAATAGCCAAGTACATTCAGTGTTTGCTCACATTATCATTATATTTATGAGAACATGGAGAAAGAACAAATTAATCAGAAAACCTCCAAAGCAGTCAGTTATGCTCAGCAGTTCAGGATATCTTTCAAACTCCTGCAATCAAATCTTGTAATACAGGATCGAGAAGATTAATTTTCTCCCTACTCACTTTTCTCTGTCATTTCTGTACCGAAGGTGAGGCCTGTCGGTTATGATGGCAACAACCCCACATCGGTGGCAGAGTGGCTGGAATCGCTTGAGCTTGGTGACTACACCAAGTCGTTCCTCATCAATGGTTACACCTCTATGGAGCTTGTCAAGAAGATCTGGGAGATCGAGCTCATCAATGTGAGTCCCAGATATTTTTATACCCAAGTCTTCCCATTTGCACTGGTGAAAAATATCTATTATATAGGACAAGGCTGGCAAAATTGAGTATTTTTCTGTTTGTTAACACTTCTCTTGAAAATACTAAAACCAACAATTGGTTTATAAACAACTGATAAATAAATGTATCCTAATATCAGTTATTGCCTGTGTAACCAAATACTGACATATCTTATTTCTCTGTACCATAGAACTATTATCCTTTGAGTTATGTTATGTAACAGCTATAGAAATTAGCTTGAGGGGGATTACTGAGCCTTTTCAAAGAATGAAAGATTGAAGATGCAGCCTGTTTTATTTTGTCTTTACATTTGTAGGCAAAATTTGGGAGTGTAGAGACATAGGAAAGCATTGACACTTAATATATTGTTAGTAGTGATATTTTATTGTTGCTGACAATAAGACAAATATAGAATAATGAACAATTCAGATATCTGCAAACAGTTCAGACTTTGTTCAATTATATGAAACTGTACATCTTTTAGAAATCGAGTAATCAGTCTTGGGTCAATCTATAGTGTTATCTCCTATTTTAATGAACTGTGTGACAGGTTACCTTTAGTTAAAGGAAAACAAATTTTTAGCTCAAGAGATGGCTTCTGATGGGCATCTTCTTTGGATATGCCAATGTTGTCATATATTACAGTCAGGTTTAGGTGTTCGCAAAGCTGGATGCTTGTTGGCTTCTGTCCTTATCTTTCACTTCCATGACAGAGTGAATTTGTATCTCCTACTCCGTATATCGCTCTCGTACAATATTCGTAGCTTATACCAAAAACAAGGCTGCAGTTGATGTGAAGGTTCCCACTGTGGGAAGCATGCTGAGGCCACACTGTGCAGAATGCCCATCAGGCATTTCTTCTCATTACTGCGCGATGCTTGCTGAGATTACAAACAGGAAGGAGGTGCTCTTCACCTTGTACTCTGCTGAAATTTGCAGTAATAAAGGGCAAGTAGACAGTTAGCTGCCGCTTTCCTTTGATTGAATCTCTCTTTCTGTAAATATCAGTAGTGATGGATGATAACCAGGTCTGACATTGGCACTCCTATATTGTCACAAGTAGTGCAGGTTTATGATTCAATTTTTACCAACATAAAATCTTCACAAGTGATGAAGACTTCTGCAGTCTGATTGCATCGATGTGATGTGCTTCTTTGATGCTCAAAGTGTAACAAAATCATGCTCGATTGCAGAGGGGGCCCGTCTGGCTGATTTCAATGAGAGAAAGAGAGAAGGGGTGTTTTTCCTTCCCAGTGGAGGATAAAGTGATAAAGTGATGAGTGATCAACTGGAGGAGGTGGAGAGGGAGTTATATAAGCATGTGGGATGCAAGATGTTTCACAGCGCTGGGGATACCGCCCACATGCTGCACACTATGTGTGTGTGTGTATGGGTATGTGTTTCTGAATGCATATGTGTGATAGAGAAAGTGTTAATACATGCTTATGTTTATGTACGTTTTTAAATGTTTGACATCTAAAGCACAAGCCAAGCTATAAATTTCATTTCCTTTTTTGGACTATACAAGAGCACTAAGTCTATATTATCTATTATATTGTACTGTATTTTATCTACCTATGTGCCTATATGAAGGACGTATATATTATATATATATATAAATATGTTATTTACCCTTTTCAGTACTCCATGCAGACGTTCATATGCATGTATATAAAATACTGTAAAACATGCTAATTAATGAACTCACCTGCTGTGTGGTAAAGATACAACTGTAATGCTGATTAAAGCCACTAGAGGCTGCACAAATACAGTATATAGACGCAAAATATGGCAACATCTGCTGTAATTATGGAACAGTTTTCCATGGTTCCTTAGTCCCAATTAAGGGAAATGTCAGTGCTACAGCATTCGGTCATATTGTAGACATGTGGTAAACATGACTATGTTTGTGCACAAAACCAGGTTCATTAAAAAATGGTTTTCAGACTTTTGTTTATTTTACAGAGCATACTTTTTTTAAATTTCTAGAACAACACACAGGTATTTAAATGTCCTTGTCCTTTAGCTCATCAGGACAGGACTTAGCAGTTCACCTACATCTGAAAGACAAAAGCCACTTGTTTGATGACCAAGACGTCAAGATCTTAGACCGTGAGGTCGACTGGTTCAAACGAGGTGTGAGAGAAGCAGTTTACTGCAAGATTGAACGACCCTCGTTAAACAGAGGAGGTGGCCTTACAATGCAGTTCTTTCAACTGTACCCAGGCGGTTTCACAGTTGTTCACACCCTGGCTCAGGTGGTCACAGTGACATACATGAAAGCCAGAGGGAACAACGACCCACAGGTGACCATCAAGTACTAACGACTTGAGGACTCCACAGGGTTTATAAACCTGCTTCTCCTACCAGTCAGTCAGACTTGAGAAAACCCTCTGGAATGGAGTACCTCTCGTCAAGGAACTAAAACAAGTCCAGTTGCCACTGAATAACCTTTTTAGGGATAACCATGACCTGGATGACTGAGAATCTTCACAGACATTAAGTTTACAGAAGGTTTTCTAGAGAGATGTCTTTCTCACGTTCATATACAACAAATAAGTTACAATATGTCTTTCACAGCAAATAATTCATTGCTTCAGGTTGCTGATGTATGGTTGCTCACTGTCATACTGCATTACTTGAAGAGATCAGAGACATTATTAATGTCATTAGTAACACCTCTACTTTTTCTACTATGACAAGTTAAAATGTCTGCTGTGAAAAGCCGTGTTAGTTGCAAAACCTGTGAGTGAGTGTCTTATTTTCAGTGCCCTGCACATCAGCTTATCATGTAAATATTTAAATTATGTGTACAGGAAAGCATACAGTACTAAAAAAAACAATGAATGAATGAATATTTGCGTGGCACAGTGGTGCAGAAGTAACCACAGTCACCTCAAACAACAAGACAGTACAGGGTTCTTTTTTATGGAGTTTGTATGTTGTCTTAGTGCCTGCATGAGTTTGCTCGTACAGTCCAAAAACAAGCAATTTGGTTAAGTTTTGACTGAGATTTTGCTGTGTGAATGTTAGTGTGGATGGTTGTCTGTCTCTGTGTGCTAGTTTGTGATAGACTGGCTACCTGTCCAGGATGTACTCTCACACAGTATAAGCTGGGACCAGCTGCAGCACCCTATTACAGATCTCAAAGTTAAGATGCTATAGTTAATAGCTAATGAGTGAATGTTAGATTAAAATACAAGATTGTTTTAGTACAACTAATTTCCTAAAGAAATATCTAAAATAATCTGAGTAAACTTTGACTCTGTTGGTATATTGAAGGAACTTGACCATACTTCTCAGTAACTTTCAGGATAAGAACACATTTACAGGACAATACAAATGCAGACATAAAGCTAAATAACACTAAAAGGGGAATCAGTGTAAGTAACCTGCAAAATGAAACATACAGTATATCTACTGTAGGTGGTGCATGGAATACCTACAACTTACTTTGTGTACAGAGGGGTTTATGTGCATAAGTAAAGAGTACATTTACTGTACATTTTGTGTAGACGTGTATGTTAATGATGCTACTCTTTAATATATTTTAAAGATAGATAATTAGAAAATGTGTAAAATATGTACATTAAAATAATTTAGTATTAAACACTTTGAATAATTAACCAAACACAAATAAATGTCTTGGAGGTTTTCCTCTAATTTTCCTGTTCGTTTAACCAAATTGGTTCTTTGGGATACTTCTTAAAACACAGTGAGGCTTATAAGATAAAGTGTTAACTCTGCACAGAGCCCTGACCGCAACCTGAACAAACTAACTTTGGGATGAACAGGTGTCCATTTCAAGACTATTTGATCAATTGTGTGTGAGTAAATGTGAAAGAGAGAGCGTGTGTCTCTGCTGCGCAAGCTGTCGTCAAATGACAACGCACCACTGCAGCACTACACTGTTCCTGAAGTAGTCTCTGGGGTGATGGAGAGTTCACTGAGGCAGACATATATTGCAGAGGGAGAATAAAATAGTGATGCAGAGAAAGGACGTATAGGTGTAAGAGAAACGAGGGGATGGGGAAAGAGAGAGAGAGAAAATTGAGTCTTTGAAAATTGACTTTGGCCACTGCTTTCAAGTAATCACCAGATAATCGCTATAGAGCAGATGTTGTCGTGACCAGGAGTATTAAGCATTGTTGGAGGATTTTAAAATAGAAGGATACAAGTGTGTGTCCTTTTGATTGGGCACATACAGTAAGTGCAGTCCTGCTGTTGTGGGATGAGAGGAGCATTCTCAGAAGACCTTTTAATCCTGCCTGTCCACACACACACACACAAACACACACAGTATATGGCAGACAGAGCAGGTGCATCTCTTCTTCACCGTCTCTTCAGTGTGTGTCTGAGAGAGAGTAGTAGTTGTTTTTTGTCATACGAGTAGTCATTGGCGTCACACCTGGTCCAGGTTAACTGAAGAGTAATAACACAAAAACCTCAGTTTATTACAACTTGGGTCTTATTTTTGTAGTTTTTAATACCATTTTGATTGGTTATCACATCTAATATCTCTGAACAAGTTCAGTTAGATACAGGCTAAATAATTCTTATTTGGGCAAAATTTCATCCACAGAGGAAAACAATCATTTTAAAACAATAATAATGTGTCATGTGTGTTAAAATCATTGGCCTAACCTGGTGGTTTTGTTTAAACCTTTTTGATTTTTCTTTTGCCCTATCTGACTTCTTTTAAGGATTCCAGTATATCTCAGGAGGTAACATGTTGGAGATATTATTATTTTAATGATAGAAGTGATGGACATAACTATTAAAATACGATAAAAATTGTGTTCTGTGTCATTGTGTTTTAGAGCAAAAGGAACTGAACTAGTCTTGCATCAACGGGGAGTGTATACGTCCATTTATTGTAGATTGTGCATATACAAATATTCATGGTACAGTTATACAGTGATACTTTAGTAAAAAATAAAAGCAAGAGCTGAAATGAAAACTCATTAAATCGAACTTTCTTCCTTTAAATTGTTAATAATAATTAATTATTTATAAGAATACATTATTAAAAATGGTTGAGTAAGTGCACACTGCTTACAATTGGAGTTTTTTCATACTGCATTAATATTTGACTGATCTGATTCTACTGATTGTACTGAGTAGTATGTACTTACAGTGCTGACGTTTGTAACGAGTTTAACGTATTAGTAGAATGACAGCAAGTACAAGTGACTTTTTATCACCAGTTAATCTTTATGTAATTTATTAAGTAAAAATATGAAACATTTGGGTGTTACAGCATCTTAAATAAGTGTTTTGCTGGATTCACATTCGATGATGGTAAATGGACTGTTGTGTGAGAGGACATCAGCTTTTGCAAGTCTTTGTCTCTAAGGAGCTGCCATTTAAGCTGCTTTGAGCCTTTAATTTCCCCCTGAACCCAAACTAATTTAGAGGGCTATGTCAGGTACTTGAGAAAGTAATAATGGGAAGACATTACGACTCTGTCAACCCGCTTTTAATATCACAAGTCTCTTGGTAAAATCTGTCAGCTGTCTCAAGAATAATTTACTGTTATAATCTTCATTATTTAGAGCCTTGGGCCTTAACCTGGGCTGTGAGAAAGGCTTGTTTTGGGAACATTTTAGCTGGATCTGGACTAAGATGATGACTTTGAAAAGCTTCATTGAGCAACTTGAACACACCATCAATACTGATTAATACTGGGCTGACTGGTCAGTTTATAGCTGGAGGAAGTATCATAATCTGTTAAAACCAGGACTCTAAAAATATATAAAAATGAACATAAATCAGACGTGTGTTTTCTTTTGTTGTCAGTTGTCTTGTCACAGTGTCTATTTAGCCTGCTGAAGAATGAACACTGATATAAATATTAATTTCCCTGCAGTGCAGAGAGATGCAGACACATCTTGTATTGATCCACATGGTGGTGCTGCTGCCTCTCAGTTCAGTCAGACCACCTTGAGGCAAGGAAAGTACAAAACAGCTGCATCAAGGCAGCAAATTGCTCTCATTTTAAGTTAGTCCTCAGGGAGCCCAGAGCGAAGCAATTAGAAATGGATTTCGTTTTGGAAAGCCACATTTACGATGGCGGAGTGCAGATAGTTTTGGGTCCTCAAGGAACGATTTCTCTAATGTTTTCTAGAGGAGTGGACTTTGATATCAGAGTAGGGTGGTCTCCTATGTGTGTCTGGCTGTGTATGTATATTTTCTATGTGTATGTAGTGTGTTCTTGGTGAAAAGGTGGTTCTGTAGATGTATGTACATGTAAGTTACTGTACCTGTTACTCTGAACTCTCTGTATAGTTCTTAAATCATCAGTATAAAAATCCTGAATTGACATAAAACAGTCCTACTCATTAAAATTGCCTAATAACACTGGTTCTTCCTAATTTTTCTGTCTTGACCTATAAAACAAAGCAATGGCTACTCACAACCTGTCAGTGGTTGTGTTTGTCTGAGCTGTGAGCGGTTAAAACAGATTTGCCTCCAAGATTTTCTTTAATTTCAAAACAGTTTTTAGAAGCCTCATTGCCACGTTGTCTAGAATTTTTTATTGAATCCATGCCATGCTACTTACATTACTATGAAAGTAACATGGCTTTTCAAGGTGTAGCAAATCTTATACTAAAAATACTGTTAAGTAGTAAAAACTATATTTATACAGATTATATAATATGTTACTACTACTATGTAACTATATTAGCTAAATCTATAGTTGCTAAATAAATATAATGAAGTAAAAAGTGTAATTTTACCTCTGAAATGTAGGGACGTAGAAGTATAAACTAGAAGGAATCACAATTCTTAAGTGAAGTACATGATCCTAAAAGTGTACACCTGAAAGTGCAGTACTTGACTAAATGTAATCAGTTACTTTATTCTATTTTTCATGTTGTGAATAATGTCACAACCCTTCAGGTTGATCAATTGATCATGTGACCTCTTGGATGGTTTCTGACCCCCAACTACCACTTACCTAAAGCATCCTTAGATATTAAAGGGATAGTTATGTAGAGAAAGTAATACAGAGTCTCTTCCTTTTGACCAATCTCCATTATTTTATGGTGCTTCATCATATTGTCCACAGTATGTACAGTAGTAAAAGCTTTCGTTCCATCATCTGTGTCTTTTGCATGTAACTGCATGTTTGCATGTGTTAACTCTGTGTAGGTGTGTGTAGGTCACCTGCAGGGCCTGACATGTCCTTGCATTCCTCTTTATTATTACAGCACGTCATTTCAGCAACTACACCGACACAAATGGCAATGTCTTCTAAATACCTCAAAATGACTAACTCGTGTATGTTTGTAAATATGTGTGTAACTGTACAAACGGTCCAAAATAAATTGAGGACAGTCATGAGAGTTCAGCTGTTCTACCGTTTGTACTTGGTTGCCATGACGGCTACTAGTTACCATAGAGACTAGAGATATGAGGGCTTGATATAAATGAATTAAAATGTGTATGTGTGTGTCTTTTTCTGACACTATTTCAAATACTCTGAATGTGTGTGTGCGCGCGCGTATGATGTTCCTGTGCTTATCACCTTCTTTGTCACCTCTCCAAGTGGACAGATTGTCTCACATCCCAATACCAGATGGTTCCTGCCTTCGTTAGACACTACAAGACTAAACCCCATATATCATACAATAGTTCCTACACACACACACATACATTCATGTACACTTCCATTACTTTACCTGGTGACATATTCATGAGATTTCACACCAAAAAGCAGCTTCATGTGTGTTAACGTAAGGTTGTCATACACTTGTTTCATGCTGTAGGCTTTCATATGTGTCCAGCATGCTCAATTGGGTGAGGATACAGCACCTTCACATACAGTATGTGAGAAAAGGGAGTGAGTAGTAGCTGGTGTTAATTTTCATGTGGGTGGATTTGCCTCAGGACTGCAGTGTACTTTACCGTCCTCGCCGCTATTGCTCTCCTGCAGCCTTATTTGGCATTTGCACTTCCTGTTGTAGCGCTCACTGTGCTGGAGATAGTGTGGGAGGTGTCAGGAGAGAATGTGTGTGACCTCCGAGCACACCCTGAACCTGCAGCTTGGTAGTACTGCTGTGCAGCAGTAGCTGCTAGTCTGCTGCTTCACAATCAACATCTTCACTTGTTAACAAGTGAGAAGTAATAATACCTGCTTAGGTGTTTAATATTAACTTTACATTTGAAATCTCTGAAAGGAATGATTTGACTTTGGATTGGGAAAGGTCAGTAAAAGCATTTTCATTATGCTTTTAAGCTCTGTTGGCTTTAAGCAGCAGGCTCTCTCAGGTCCATTTACTGTTTCAATCACATCATTTTCAGGGTTAAAGGATAAACTTTGAAGCTCAAATTTTGCGCCAACATGGATGAAAAGCACTTGGAGAAAATGAAATTTTGAATATTTACAATTTCATGAGAATTGGGCAAAGTCCAACACGTGATATGATCAAAAGCTCTAGAAAAACGTAATAAATGGACCTTGTCATACATGTAGTTCTCTAACGCTCTAAAATAGTAACAATTACATACATAAAAACATATTAAGGGCATGGATTCAAGTTTCCATAAATCTGTTGTCACCTAATTCTTCAAACACAGATACATGGTCAGTGACTTTAATAAACTACAAAGTTTTGAATTTTAATGTACAAATACAAGCACATTTGCAAATCCTGTTACATTACCCATTAAAGCTGTATTCACATGTTTAACATCTATAGTATTTTAAAGTGTTAAAGTATATCTTTGGTTTATTCCCCTGGATCATAACTGGACTCTTGTAAAGACAGAAATGGTAAGCATGACGTCAAGCTTTGTGGGTTGGATTTCATTTATGTGACACTTGCAGTCACATGATATGCTCTCATGCATAAACACATGCACATGTGTAATATCAAGCATCTAACATATGCACACACCACCCCTGGTGTTGTCCTAGTTGTGTCCTACAATCAGAGCTAAGCAAGGAGGATACTGTTAAATATAAGTTCTATATAAGTTATTACTGTATATTTTGCATGTTTTTATATACATAAACCTGTTAATTAATGATGTTGCTAGGATCATATAAATGGGTATATAATTCCTGCCAAATGTTTAAACTTGTATGTAGCTTAACAGAAATATGTGATACTTTTAAGACTTAAATCGTACATTTGCAAGGTGGAGGTTACATTCATTATGTACAAATGCATGTTAGATGAGTTTTAGTGGGTTAGAAAGGCGTCAAATAAGTGTAGGGTTACTTGTCCCCATCCAGCTCCAATCTCTCTTTTTCCTTGTCTGTTAATCTGTCCACTTCTGGTAAAGACTGGCAAAAACATTCCAGTTATTTTAAGTTATTTTTATTTTTTATTTTTGGTCATATTATAATGATAATATTCCTATTGCTGAACTCTCTCAACTCATTCAGTATACAAATATACACATTTACACTCCTTGTGAGCCAGCACGAGCTTGTCTCTGTAGGAGCCCAGCATCACCATAGTGACAAGATGGAGAGGAGGAGGGGGGAATGTAAACTGGGTAGAGAGAGAGAGAGAGAGAGTGCAGGGGAGAGAGAATGTGTAGAGAGAGCGCTCAGGCAGAGACATGTAGGAGATGTAGTCTGGCTGCCGCAAGCTGAAGAAAGAGGAGGAGTTGGTGAGCGCTGGAAATCTGCAGAGAGAGTGTGAGGGTGAGAGAAAGAAACAAAGCTGGTGGTGAGGAGGCGAGGAGTAAAACTAGAAAAGCGTGGATAAAGAGAAGAGGCAGAAGGAAAAAGAGCAACAACAACGAGGAGCGGTAGAAGAATGTGAGAAAAGAAGGAACAAGACGAGACAGACGAGAACAAACTATAGACGACTTCTCAACCTTACATTTGGTATCAGTCCTTTCTTGAGGAGAGGTAAGCTTACTGGGAGATGGAATGGGGAAAGAACAATGATGAAGACGAGGGATAGCTGTAAAACAAAAGAAACATATAAGCGAAAGAGATGTTGTTGAGCATTGATCCTTTTGTTCTTCGCATGGTCTAGATGCTGCACAAGGCTGAAGTGATTACAGCATACGAAATGCTTCCATGGCGCTCAATCAACATTGCTGACTAGGCTAATTTACTGGATGTGTGATTGTGTGTGAAGGAGTTTGACATAAATGTTTTTGTGCATCTAGTGTGTAGGAGTCTGTACTGGAGCCACTTGAGAGAATGAGCTTGTGTTCATTTGTAAAACTGACAGGTTTTTGTTCTTCCATATTTATTTTATCAGAACAACAGGTGATGTCTGTTTTCTTTCTCTTTCTACTGAATTTATGTGCATGAATCTGTGTGTAAAGGTTAATTAAATGACCCATCTCTGTTGTAGAATAGTCAGGCATATACTCAATCTCTGTAGACCAAGTTGTCATATTGATAGATGTCACAAGACTTTCTGCACAGCAATTAAATACTGTATCAGGATTCAGCTTCATGCTAATTCTTGTCTATAATTCCAGACTGAATCATGTAAAGCAGAAAAAAGCTACTATTAGCTTTTAACTTAAAAGTAAATACTATTACTACTAGTTAAATCTACTAAATTGTTGCTGCCCTAATTTAGGTCCCATCTTCATTTGCATGCATGCATACTCTTAGAAGAAGATGGCGAGAGAAGTGAAATCTGGGACAAGGGAGACACAATATTGTAGCTCTAGAGAGGAATGTTGGTAGGCTTTAAGTTAGTTTTTAAAAGTCAGGCATAAAAACTCAACATAATCATACATAATCAAATGGTAATGATAGAAACTAAAGACTTATTAGGACAAGGGAGGTTAATCTGCTTTAATACAGTACCCTGACTGTTCTAAGCTTGTAAAGTATCACTTTTCTAGACTGGCAGCTAAATATCAAGCAACTAAGATGATGATATTCACTAGCCTGTATGAACCAGTTTTCCAGTAGTGATGACAGGAAACAGAATGCAAGTGAGGACCTTTAGGGAGAGGACACAGAGAGAAAGAATGAGACAAGTCCCGACAGGACAATCACGGAGAGAAGTATTTTTCCCTGCTGAGGAACAGACCAGACAGACAGAAAGATTGAGTTGGAAATCCTGCCAGATGCTGTTTACCTCAAGCGCTGGTTGATCAATCATAATTCTGTTCATTGAATCGTCACCACAGCGAGTCATTGCAGTGGATTCCTCTTCAGTGAGTGGGATTAGTCAGAAGACAATCTGGAGAAACCACAGCATGATGGATGATCCTGTGAGACATTTTGTGGGCAGAGGCTTTAACGTAAATCCATGTATACATGCAGCAGATCAGTAATCAGATTTCTCCTCCACCACAAACTTATTTTGGAAGCATAGATTTTTAACTGTACATATACGCACTTGTAAAAAGCTTAGAAAACTTTAAAGTCTATAGTTAAAGGTATTATAAACTACATGGATCAAAGATTTATGGCTGTGCAGGAGCAAAGCCAGCATTTTTACCTACCTATTGGTGGATTTAACTTTTTCAGAAGCGACTTCCTTCAAAACTAGCCTGCGCGTGTCTTTAGTGGTGCAGAGCGTAGCGTAGTGCTGCTTCTGGTGCGCTTATGAAACGCGCCTCAGCACTTGTGGCGGAAATAAAACCATAGGGTAGAGTGGCGGCGATCAGCTCTCATTCTGCACCACTGCTGGCACCAGTGGAAAATAGTTGTTAGGAATCAGCTTACTCGAGGGAGCAAAAATTTCGCTGAGTTACTTAAGTGCATGTAAACACACTCAAGGTGTCGACATCTGGGACTGGACTGGTCCTGGATAACATTTAATTAATAATAATAATAATTTCATTAAGTATTTGGTTTTCAATTTTGGTATTCAGATTTTCTTTTCGTTTTTCTTTTTCTTTTTAAATACATGTGAGATATCTGTAATAATTTAAATAGATCTCAGCTTGGGAGCCTGACATCTCTCTCACTCACCACAGTGAACGTGGGAACACAAGACAAAAGCCAAAAATCCCTTTAGAAACTGGTGTACCACGGAGCATTTTTTTCAAAAGCTGCTAAACAAGATGTGAAGTTTGCTCTTGGCAGAGAATGTGGACACACTAATCTTCCTTGCATACAACAGGAACAGTGCAGACGGTGACTTGAGTAATTATTTGTAGATCTATACTATACTATAGATCTAAACTATGTGACTAGTGACTTACAAAATCTGGTAATACTACTAAAAAAACACATATTTCTCTGATAAAGAAAAAGCTGATAAAAATACAGTGTGTAACCTACTTTTTTTATATTAGAAACATTCTCCAGAAGTTATCCTAATGTGGAGCGTTGCTGTTAAAGTGTTGCTGTGTCTCAGAGTCATTGAACACTGCAGAGATATCAGCTTCTAAATGTTTTTGTGCAAAGCTCGTCCTTCTAACCAGTTATGAAATTTCTATTATTTCTGCTTGAATAGTAAATTTTGGAGCATTCTCATTTGTTGTAATTTCAACAAACAAACTATGACTACCTAAAGTGCTGGACAGAGCAAGGCAGACTGTGGTGGAGTACAGCACAGCAGGGAAAGGGGAAGGTGGATGGAGCAGAGTGGATTGATTTTGAGGCTTGTTCTAGCTTAAGTTGCACTCGGTATCTTTACGTTTAATGTATTTCCCCCTCTAAAATTCCAATTTTGGAATTGTCTGGTTTACACAGAATGTGCTTTTGGTTGTACAGGGCTACAGACTTTCCATGCAGTGAATTTAGTCATTAAAGTCTGTTGTAGTTAGAACATTTGTTTCACTTTTGGCTTTGTAGCCTGATTTTGTAAGTCACTAGTCACAATTAGCAAGTATTTAGGAAGGACTTAGCACACAAACTTGTTCATAGATTTAAGAATACTCGGGGCATCCAAATCTAGATACCTTTGTCCAAAGTGTAAACATTAGCATAACACACTGTAGCTAATTCACCTCATACATCACAAGCTGCTATGGCAGGATTTCTTATTGAATTGGATGTTGGGAACAAGCACCCTGCTTCATCCAGAAGAAAACTGGGACGAACATTCAACTGTCTCTCACCACAGAGAATCATGGTGGATTACTCAGCAAGGTCCCATCAAAAGCTTTTCCTCAGCAGAGAGTTCACATATGAACATATGGCTGCTGCAGGTGCAGGTATTAGCCTGATCTTGTAACTGTAGTCTTTTTGCCCAAATAGTTCCTGCACTGTATGTTGCACGCCTCAGTGACTCTGACAACAAGCAGCTGCGTGCTTGCCCTGCCTCACAAAGGTGCAGACCAACAACATAAACATCATTGGACTATGTTCTCTTTGTTGCTATGGCAACTTTAACTGTGTCTTGTCGTGTGGACATGCACATCATAGAAGCTGCACGGGTCACACACAGGTCTTATTACTCTATATATAGTACACATGGTCAACAAAAGACCTTGTTTTTACTATGAACTTATTATAATCATCAAGACCTGAGATCAGACAACTGCAATTAATAATCTTATGTGCTTCTATAAAAGCCAGATGTGTAAAAGTTTAATGTTTACTACTGTTTGTGTGTAATGAAATTGAAATCTTTCTCCGCATTTTTACCTTTTTGACAACTGCATTTGAAAAGTATCCTACACCATTTCTACACTTCAATTCATGCTCCTCTGTTTGTAGTAAAATGTGTGTGTGTGTGCAGAAGACAAGGTTTGAGAGATCTTGTTTCAACCTTGATCCTGCAGCATTAAGCATTGTTTGCTCACGCACACATGCAAACATACACACCCAGTCTGTGTTTCCAGTCATGGTTACAGTTCTCTTGCTATTAGTGGAGATATACTGTATCTGTCTGCGTGTAGGCGGGCTTATTAATGACCTGCTCTCATTGGCTGCCTGTTTTGTTTTTTGGCGCAATGAAATTAGCCATTCTACTGGTCCCTGTTGGACATAATTTTTAACGCATCATCCTTAGCTGCAACTCCCCTCTGCTCTTCGGTTGCTAGGCAGCCAGTGGTCTTTGGTTTCCCTCTAGTGCCCCCACCCCCTAATCTGGTGTGTGCGTGTATATATATATATATATTATGAGTGTGTAGAAGAAGCTTTGGTTCTAAGCCTGACTCTGCTGTGATAAACCCAGCTGTGCTCAAGATTGTGTGCTTTTTGACAGGTAATAGTTTGTGTTGTGTGTTTTACTGTGTGTGAGTGTCTGCGTGTAATCTGTCAGGAGTCCAGGCAAATCAATACTAATCATTCCAGCTGAAAAGCTCCACCTCCAAACAACACACACATCAAGTGAGGAATAGAGCAACGAGAGAATGAGGGAGAGGAAGGCGGCTGGCTGTGATTAAGTATTAAGGGTAAGAAAAACATCAATAATGGGGGTGAAAAATGATCTAAACATAGCTATTGTAAATTACTTTGCCTTCACACACAGTGTGTGCTGTGCATGCTGTCCACATTGCACCAGTGCTGTTTGATAACAAACCATATTAATTGTAAGATGTAGGCTAGTTTTTACTTTGGTCCTGGATAGATTTAGCACCACAGGATGGACCTAATCTTAGTGTGAAGTTAACACTCAAATTTATCTACAACCTATTTAAATACGATTGTAGTAATTATGCTCAAATCAACCAGGCTGTGTTCAGGACTTGAGAATCTCAGATCAAGTCCAGATTTTCAAAGCACTACTCCAGACCCACATACAGAACTTTTAGCTAGACACCAACCAAATTCTATACAATTTTCTCAGTATTTTTAATAATAGTTTCAGAGAATTAACTTCCTCTAGTCTTATCTGGTTGCCCACCTCCCAATGGGTAGTCAGCATTTAACCGCTAACATATATATATATATATATATATATTTATATACACTACCAGTCAAAAGTTTGGACACACATAGGAATTACCATGTTTTTCATGAAAAGATACATGTCTTCAGT
>JAUMHL010000016.1:11916041-11929920 GCA_032362345.1 Sandelia bainsii | reverse complement strand
TATATATATATATATATAGATATATATTTTGTCAAGAAACACTCTCATTTTCAATATTTAGTATAGAAAATATCTGAATTAGTGTTTCTGGATCCAACATGTGGAATATGTGTGTAATCAGTAACTGTGAATTCCTCATGTTTGCCCCGAAATCCTAGAAATATTTAAAAGATTATGGGCTCTCGGTCTTCAAAGGCAGTTACATCTCTGTAATTAAGTATTACGGCAACCTAAGAATGGCTGAATTTAATGATTTACATTTATTTCTATGAGAAAGTACAATTTTGAGATATTTAATCTAAAAAGAATCCTAATATAACATTTGAAATATGTTCATAATAACAGAACTTAAATTCTTCTGTGTGGCCTTAAAACCACCTT
The DNA here is from genome assembly GCA_032362345.1 of Sandelia bainsii. NCBI lineage: Eukaryota > Metazoa > Chordata > Actinopteri > Anabantiformes > Anabantidae > Sandelia > Sandelia bainsii. Next base: position 11,929,539 of record JAUMHL010000016.1, on the reverse strand, counting down.
ATTCTCAGAAATATTATAGAGGACATGAACTTGGTGTTCACAATGATGGCTATATTCACGTGCGTACTCAGCCTCTAATATGACACTGAGACATGGGCTATTTCTTAATCAATATTACAATTCAGTTGGCCTGTAGCATATTGTGACCCTGGCTATTGTGACATCTGGAAAAGTCAATTCAAGTTTCTTGAAGGGGTTAAGTGGTGTGAAACCCCAATCTCGCCATTAGCAGTCGATGACAGAGTGACTTGAGACGTCTGTTGATATCACGAAGGTCACAACTTTATAGTCTACAGGGGGATAGGTGACTGGTCATATTGACATGAGCCTAGAGAAGGCAGATGCACACAACAGAAGCCAACAAACAAACATGGACCAATCAAATGCAGTTGCCAAGGCTGAACAGAAGAAGCTCTTAGCGTCAAATCCTCATCTTTTATTAGGCCAAATCACAAACACTCTCACGCTATTTATTCTCTCTGGCAGTCTTTTCTCTTCTAGCCTCTCACTCCCATCATCTCTATATAGCAAGTGGGGAGCAGAGTGAAAAATATGTGTGCAGGAAAGGAGAGATGAGAGGTAATTTGAGGTCTAGGAAATATGAACAGAATGAAAGAGGGGCAAAGAAAAGGCATATGAGGTTGATGAAAGGGATGTTTAGACAAGTCAATGTTGATTAAACAGGAGCAGAGAGACTAATAAAAGAGTTTTCACTCTCTTCCTTCTCCATCATTAAAACTATGTGCTAGCTTGAGCACAGACAGTGGCTGGACTGTTGGTTCACTCACTGGGTTTTATGCTCCAGTGAGCCCCACCAGCTTCCAGCCTCTCCTTCAGGAGGAAAGAGAGAAAGGGCTTTTTGTCTCCTGTGTCCTGAATGAGAGAGGTCGCTGTTAATGCTGACGCTTAGCCTTTTTGTTGCACTGGTTTCTTTGCAAAATGTGTCATTTTGTCACAATTGTCATTATTCTGTGCCCCTCTTATTTTTTAAAAGAGGTCAGCATGTTCTTGTAATTTTCTTTAGACACACATTTTAGCATCTTCAGAGTAAGTCACTCAAATCGGATTTGCGGTGGAAATTGAAATGATCTCAGTGCTACTGGGATGTTTTGCTTTTGTTTCATGACTTTCTGAATATTTAAATGGAAAGAATCAGATTGTCATTAGGATGTTTAATTGTGTAGTGAAATGACAGCAGGCTGGGAGAAAGCACAGCTCCGTTAACCCTATGTGTGATGGCTAATCTGTTAATCATGCCTGTTCAATCTGGGCTAACGGGACTGTTAACAGGATTAGTTCATTGATCTGCACACATATACACACAGAGAAGACACCAACATAGCGGCCCAGCCAGAAACTGCAGGCAAAGAGCACCCCAGATCACTTCTTTGCTATGGCCATATTTAAAAATAACTATAGAACTTAAAAATATTCAGTCAGCCCCAACATTAAAACCATCTGTCTAACATTGGGTAATTCCCCTTCGTGCTGCCAAAACCGCTCTGATCCCTCGAGGCATGGACTTCACAAGAATGAAGGTGTCGTCTGGTATTTGACACAAACACATCAACAACATATACTTCAAATTGTGTAAGTTGTGAGGTGGAGACGTGTTTTTCTAGCACATTCCACAGATGCTTGATTGCACTGAGATCTGGAGAATTTAGAGGCTAAGGCAACGCTTTGAACTTTTTGTCATGTTCCTCAAATCATTTCTGAAATGAATTTTTGCACTGTGGGCACTGCCGTCAGGGTACACCGTCGCCATGAAGAGGTGTACTTGGTCTACAGCAATGTTTAGGAAGGTGGTACATGCCAAAGTAACATCCACATGAAGGATTCAGCAGAACACTGCCCAATAAGCCACCTATGCACTAAGTGACATGTTCCTTCATTACCATGAGCAATGGCCAGTCCTGATCGCTGTTATTGGAGATTGATTTTCTGAACTAGAAAACGACATTATTCACTCAATAATCAATCCGTTCTTAAACATATATTCTTATCAGTTGGAAGCGGTTAGTTTGGGACTGAATGAAAGTTGATTAATGCATTTTTGGTTTTGATGAAAAATACAGAACTGCGTCAGACATCCTACTGTGCAGCAACCGTGCATGCAGCTAAATGTTTTCAATGTCTGTTCAGCAATTTCCCCTCGTTTTCAGTAGTCGATGTGTAAGTGCTGTTGACACCGAACACACACGTGTTGCCCTGTCAAGGTTACATCATCAGAGCTTTCAGAGTTGATTTGTATAGAGCTGAACTTAATTGACTACGTTTAGTGCGACAGCAATAGACGAGAGAAAGGGTGCAAAGGATCACTATACTTCTGCAGGTATATAACGCTACTATTAATATAATTTAAATGCAAATGGGGTGTAGCTGCAGTCACGCATGACAGAGTGTGAGTGTGTTTTAACAATTATGGTTGGGTCATGTTCAACTTGTCATCCATTCAAGGATATCAACCACGTGCATGTGGATTTTTTTTTTTCTTCTTTTCTAGATATGTGTGTGTGTGTGTGTGTGGGTGACTGCTGCAGCTCTGTGTTGCCATGGTGACAGTTGAACTTGAAGCTGAGGTTGAGCCTTCTACTGTAGTTGAAGTAGATGTTGTTGCATAAGGCAGAGTCTACCACACAGATACACACAGTTGTGCACTGTTTAAGGCAGTTACTGTGCCCGCTCTGAAGTGTGTGTGTATTTATATGCGATGAAACAGCAATGTGAGTACTGGTGTCACGCTATTGCTCCTCAGGAGACAGAGTGGAGACTGAATATTTCATAACCTTTTCCACATACTGCACAGAAATTCCTTCAACCAGGTAATTTATAGTATAGAGTTTTGTTCAAGTCATGAAATCTTATTTTTTACTCTTGGAAGAAATAAAAATGCACTGGAAACAAGGATATGTAAAGGTTAAATGAATCGAATAAGTGAGGTAGTGTTGCCTGTTTGCAATCAAGTTTTTCATTTTCAGTAATGTCCTTAAATCAAATGTCTATTTTCTTCTTACCAGTAGAACATCATATTCTCATCTGATGGTACCGACACCTGTTTCTAGAAAAGCACTTGAAACAAATGATTTAGAGAAAGCTGCAGAATAAGATGAAATCACACGATCAGTGAATGCATCAAATTCAATGAGCCAGTGTTCTCTTTAGTAGAGATAAAGGCCTATAGAGGGTGTAGTATCACTGACACTGTTTGCCCATAAAGCACAATGTGTAAGAGAGAATGAGATAGTAGCTGTGACAGCCAGAGAGAAGGAGAATAGGAGAGGAAAGATGAGTGAGTAAAAATTGGTAGAGGGAGCATGTGGCAGCCATAATATGCCAATTAGTTCCACTATCCACAACACTCAGCTCTACTCTCTGTTTCCCTGTGATCTGTCTAATTTTAACAATTAAAAAACATTGTTCTTCTCTGCATAGAAAATGTGGGACGTAGGATGTGGTTTAACCTGTTCTTATCTGCTATTCAAACAGTGCTTTAATATAAATATAACTTTATGAAACCTACATACCAAAGAAAATGAGAGAGATTACAGAGACATTTTTTGGCTTGTTTGATACATTAGCTGTTTACATGTAATTTGCATATTCTTGATTTATAATGCATGGGATTTAGGTTTATTCCCAAAAAGAACCAAAGCACGTGCACCCTCCACCACTGCCCTCCCAGTTTGTATTTTCATGTTTCTCTAGCAGATGTAGGGCAGTAATTGGTGCAGTAGATAATGGAGTGTGTGTGTGTATGTACCTGTGTGTGTCTGTTAGCTGCACTGACTCAAAGCAAGACTGTTGGGAGAGTCATTAAACTCACAGCAAGGCCTCACATTGAGGCTAATTACCACCTTTTGCACTGAAGACACACACAGACACACACATTGTCTCACGCTCGCACATACCTTTATTGGAGGACCTCCAGAGGCAGCCCCATAAAACCAGGCAACAGTTTGTTGTATACTGAAGTATGGGTGCCAGAAGGCGCAAACAACATCCCAGAGAAGGCTGCCATGTTCCAGCTCGTCTCTTTTAGAAAACCCAGTAACTGGCACAGTCAGTGGACGCCTGGTGACCAGAGAAGAATGAGTGCTTTCATAGGAATCCAAGTGTGTATGTGTGCTTTTGTCTCCGTTTGTGCCCGTGTAATGAGTGCCTGGGGAAAACCAAGAGACTATTACAAAATTGCCACAATCTCATATTGGTGAATTTGTACTTTATGACTATCGCTGATAAAAAACAAAAAACTCTCAGCTCAGTAATAATTACCTTGGCAAAGAACCTAAAAATGCGATGGTGCAGCACTTTGTGTGTTGGGATTTTTATTAAACCCAGAGTTGTTTTATAGGAACTGACAGTTGATTTATAAAATGTCCTTTTCACTTTCATGCTGAAAGTTAAAGTAGATGAGAAGATCTATACCATCCACAAGAGCTAGAGCCTAATACAGTTAGCCTTGCATAAAGACTGGTAGCAGGGGAAGCCAGCCTGGATGTGTCTGAGATTGAACTTGTTTCTGTTTGTGTATGGATTTAACAGAAGAGATGTGTGTTGATTACACGTTCTTACATACAGTGTTAGAGCTTAGGCCTAATAATTAAATATTCAAGGCGTGAGGCTGTGCAAGGCTTGCTGTCTTATTTTCTTTTTTAATGTTTTTGATAATGTGTTTTTGTGTCAGGTCTCACAGCAGTCAAGTAACAGTCTCGACTCCCTGTTTTTATAACTTCAGCTTGTAGTGAGGAAGTCTACAACTCTGATTAATTCTTACTTTGCCTGGGGGAATGGTAATTTCTTATTTGACAGAAAGAAAGGAACAGAGCGGTAACTTGCTGCAGCAGTGACAGTTATATTAATCAGTCTGTCCATGCCTGTCCTAGTGGTCTCTGTGAGTCTTAATATAGGAAACATCACACTCTGTGGTATGTGTTTTATGTTAGAGACATGGTGTATACACTTTATGATCTTGTTCATGTAACAAAGCAACTAATGTTTGGGCACAGCCGTCCAAGTCATGTTGGTTATGTAATACTAACATGATGTATGCGTGTGCTTGGGGGCATTTTATATCATCATTCTCTCATTAGTACTTCCCTGGGAGCTGCAGTGCTCTGTGAAAATGTTTTCTGGATAGCAGTATTATCCTGTATTTAAAGATGCTTCTCCTGCTAATCTGTTACCTACATAGTATTTTTTTGTCTCAAAGCCTTTGAACTCTTAAACTATATTAGAGCTGTTTTAAATTATGAAAATGAAAGTGAGCATCATAATTTTTTGCTAGTGTTTGTATTTATAGAGAACACTCAGCCACCATTTTAAGCCACCATACAACTCATTCTAAAAGTTAATAGTCAAAAATCATAAATCATAAAATCATAAATTCCCAAAACCAAATCTGATGTCTTCATATTGCTTGGTTTGTCTGACCAATTACCATATTTACCATGAAATAAAACAGAGAAAAGCTACAAATACTCACATTTCAGAAGGTAAAACAGACGTTATTTGTTATTTTTGCTCCATCCGTTTTCTGTGGATCAACTACTTATTTCAGTGTTGGTGCATATTTGCATGCCCCATACATACTGTACAGACTAAACTGCATGTCATTTAATTTTCACTGCTTAAATCTGTGTGTTCATTCAGGTTCTGAAGATCGGTCTAATCGGACATAGAAAACGGATCTTGGCCTCATTGGGGGACCGGCTACACGAAGACACGCCACAAAAACCTCCGCGGGCCATCTCCCTAAGGGTGAGTCTGAGTGAACAGACAGTATGTTGTATGCATGTGATAATGCTCAATAATTTCTAAACCAGTGTAGATTCAAATTATGAATTCATCAGAGAGAAAAGCACTTGTCCCTCCCAAGATAGTTGTGTATTTCTCTGAAGGAAATGTAGCCTCCCCACTGCTGCTGTTACCACCCAACGGATTACGCAAATCTCTCAGGCAGACACAAAATGGCGTCCCACTGCAGTTTCCTCTATGTCAGCTTGTCCTGGATACTAATCACAGTGAACTGGCTTTCCCTCTCCCTTTGGGGCTACGCTGTAATGTCCCTATAATATTCTCCGGATGTTTGTGCTGCTGTTCAGAGGTTCTGTGACGTGTGTCTACCTGTACCATTCTGCTCATTTCTGTACATCTAAACAGCCAAAACTGTCAATTTTATCTAATCCATCTAAGACTTAAAGTTATGTTATAACCATAAATATAAGTAGGCTAGAAAACTGGAAAATCTTAAATTATTACTTTATACTAAATGTATGATAAAATGTTATATCACATTTGAGAAGCTATAACAATCAAATATTTGGCGTTTTTGTTGCTAAAGGTTTCTCTTTATTTGACAAACCAACTGACCAATCAGCCATTATTTCAGAAATTCAGCAAAAGACTTTAAAGAGTTCTCACTGAACAGCAAGATTACACCATATGGCTTATAGTAGAGGTTGAAATGGTGTGCTTAAGTGGCCTTTCCTTCTTGACAGTATGTGCAGAAGGCTGTGCTTACTCAGTACTACAGTGCAAACAGTGGCAGACAGCTGAGTGCATTGTGGTTGAATGTGGCTCAGGATGACAACTGAGACAGAAAATCATCAGTAAACTAAAAGTTAGTGACCTCCCAGGAGAAATAACACTGGTGTGTGAGACCATCACACCATTAAACATATCAAAGTCCTAATTCCTTTGGGAATTTTAGTCTCTGCTCAGTCTGAAAAACCTCTTAAATGAACATAATTGTCCACTTTTGGGATCTAGTTGATACTTTCAGTTCAAGTGACTTGACCAGACCAGGCAGGGCTTCAGTGTTGTACTTAAGGACGCCGTGATGGACCTGCTGAGATGTCCTGGTTACAGGGCAGCATCTTTGTCCCAGATTTTACAAAGCAATTTAACATTCTAGTACAGAGCAGCATAGTAATGCACAAATAAAATGTCACATTGCACAGTGAATGCAATTGCCCTACTTACTGTGCTTGCAGCAGTGACACAGCACATTATGAAATGATGAATGAGTCTTTTCTTGCTTTCTTCCATTCCTCCAATCTCCCCACCCACCTGTTCTGTCCCAGGAGCCCGGTGGGAACCACACTCCTCCCCAGCTCAGCCCATCAGTTGGCCAGGCAGCGTACACAGCGGGGGTCCCGGGTGGATCTCTGGACGTGCAGCACCTCATCATGCAGGCGGACGCCCGGCGCAGGCAGCGCAGCAATGACAACTACTTTGACGACGTGCCGCGATCCAAGCTGGAACGACAGATGGCCCAAGTCAGCATGGTGAGGAGGGGAGGAGAGGATGGAGGGATGAATGGAGGCAGGAGAGGGAATAGAGAGGGGTAGGACTCAAGGGAAGTATTATGAATGATCATAAAAATATACACAAGTCTGGTGATAATTTATGTTTTCATATTGTCAAAACACCCAGAAAATACCAAAGGCAACAATAAGTTGATCCTACTAGTTTTATCTGTATCCAAAGCCTGATACAGCTTATTCCACTGGGCCATAGAGCACCAAAAACAATTATACACAAATTAGGTTCTACATTACCACAAACATTGCATTGCGTTGTAGTTACATACATATATACATACACTTAATGAGTATTAACGACATTTGCTAAAAACATTTTCTTGAGTAGCATTTCCTAAAAACTACATTGCCCTGCTACTTCAAAAAAAAAAAAAAGGTCAATCAATCAATAGGAATAATTGGACTGAGGAGCTGAGTGACCAAGACATCATAGGAATGTTGGAACACATAGTAGGAGAGGGTGCATTGTTGTGTTTGTTTGTTTTTTTCACTTGCTGATAAGAAAAATATAGAATAATGCCAGACTCATGTTGGTACCAAATTGCCTTCTCTGTTTGCTGTAATTTAACTCTTTAGTTATCTTTCAACATTCTATCCTGTGACTAGGATAGCAGAGTATATTTAAGTCATAAATGAAGAATATCTGTAATTAAATACTAGTTTGCTAAACTGTTGCAAATCCACCATTAATAATCTGTTGCAGACACACTACACACACTCTGACTCCACCAGCCATCTTTGCTGTTTAGAGCTTACACACAGTGGTTTCACAAAGAATCCAGACCACCTAACTTTTTTTTTTTTTTTGTATTAAAATTGATTAAACTTTTTGCCCATCAGTCTACACCCAATAATCACTAATGACAATGCAATTTTTGAATATTTTGCAAATATATTAAAAATCAAAAACTGAAATGATTAGATGCTTAATTCAGTAGAAAATCCTTGGCAGCAATTACAGCTTTGAGTCTGCTTGATAAGTCTCTACAAGCTTTTTCCCACTTGGATTTGGGCAGTTTTTCCTGGCAGATCCTCTCAAGCTCTGTCAGATTTTATGGAAATCCATCTTCAGGTCTCTCCACAGATGCTCTGTGGTGTCTAGGGTTTGTCTGAGCCACTTATGGACATTCAGAGACTTGTCCTGAAGCCACTCCAGTGTTGACCTTAGCTGTACACTTCAGGTTGTTTTGTTGAAAGATGAATCCTCAGACCAGTCCCAGGTTGCATGCACTCTGGAGCAGGTTTTCTCTAAGTGCCATTCTGTATTTGTCTGCATTCATCCTTCGCTCAATTCTGACCAGTCTCTATCACTGCTGCTGAAGAGCACCCCCATTCCCTGATGTTGTAACCACTATGCTTCACCACAGGGGTGGTTTTAGCAGATGATGAGACAGAGTTCTGCCCAGAGAGTTAGAGAATTTAATTCTTCATGGTCTGAGTCCTTTAAATGCAGCTTAGCAAGCCTCAAACCTTCCAATTAGCCACTCTAACATAAAGGTTAGATTGACTAATTGGCTAATTGGAAGCCACTCTAACATAAAGGTTAGATTGATGTAGTATTACTAAGATGGTTGTCCTTCTAGCAGTTTCTCTGCTGAGGACTTCTGAAGCTCTGTTAAAAAGAGCACTGAGTTCTTGGTCACCTCCCTGATGCAGGGAATGCCATAAGAAGTACTTCTTGTCCAGTTTGGCTGACTCTTACTTGCTGGTAACTGTTACCTTTGTAACGATATCTGACAGATGCCTCAAAATCAGTGCTATAAAATGATAAAACAATTCAAACCGCAATTCAGTGGATGTGCAACAGCTATTTTGTCGTGCTTACAAATGCAATCAGACATAATCTGCTGCTTTGGCAAATAGATTTTGACTTCCTTCCAGTAATGTCCCTCTAATACACACAAGGTGCTTGTCATTGTAGAATAGCAGCATTTTAAACTACTTTCTCAAAAGAGGGGATACTTTATATTTCTGTATTAACATGACATATAAACAACTTTTATCTTCGTCTAAATGCAAAATTTGAGATTTCTGATTTACAATCGACAGTCACACACACACACACACACACACACGTGTGCACACATCTGTTGCAGCAGCTGTGCTTCTATTCCGTCTGATTAGGGTCTTTTTGTGTCTTTGTGTGAATCACACAGCTTATCAGCACAGACTAAGACATACATGGGGTTATCCAGCACAATGTCTTGTGTGTGTGTGTCACAGTGTATTTCCTCTTTTTCAGACACAGTGCTGTGAGGTCGCACTGAGTCAGCTTTGCCAGAATAGAAACACAACTATTAGAGAAAAGATGTTTGTGTTTCATTACCCCTCTTCTCTGACTGTTTTATGATTGGTTACGCTCACAAATATTTCTTCCTTTGGCTCTTCCCTCACCATCTGTACTGCACATTTTGGGAACATAAAATGACACTCTAAAATATTTTAGTAAGTAAAGTCCATCAGCAGGTCAAAGTATATGAAGGGAAAGTGGCAATAATATTGTTAAAGCTGCTAAAGGTTTAGTGCAGATTTTGGAGATGCCAGTCTCCAAAGTTCTCACATCCTCAGTCCCTCATCAAGTTTCTAACAGAGATTACAACACACAAGCAATCAATTATGAACAGACACATAAACATGGTGTCTGTGGGACATGATGTGTGCATACCGCCTCATGCAACACATCTGGTTTCATTTACCAAAGAATGAGAAACTATAAAACAGCTTTAATTGTTATACACAGACATTTCAGAAGTATGCACATAGGATTTACTGTAGGCATTTCCTATTTTTAAAAGGTGAAAGCTTGCTGGGTTAAAAGGCGATGATCAGCAGTCTTTGCTAAAGAGCTAAAATATGGGACTATTTAAAAGCCGAGCATAATTCATCCAAGTTTAATTTCCTCTGGGCATGTTCATGTTCAGTCAGGAAAACTGTTACAGTATAAACCTTAACTCAGGCCAACAAGTTATGTCAACATGGGATATGCATCTTGTAATCTAGTCTTGTGTTATGCAGTTTTGTGCCCTGATGTGCGATTGGTTTTCATTTCAGGCGGGCGAGTGGTGCGAGCCAATCACGTTGCGTCCACCAAATGAGGCTACCTCGTCCACTCCGGTGCAGTACTGGCAGCATCACCCAGAGAAACTCATCTTTCAGTCCTGTGACTACGAAGCCTATGTGAGTCATACCACTCCACTTTATTATTTTATCTGTGTGCATTTCCAGTTTAAATATGTGTATAAGTTTATATCATACAATCTGCAGCATCAATCTGCAAATAATTTTGTCGGTGGATTCATTTGACCTCTAAAAAATGTCAATGTGTTTGTAAAGTTTGTTTTGTCCGATATTCCTTAACAGGTCAGTTTACAGCCATAAAAGACAGAGGAAAACGGTGAACAGAAGCCAGAACTAGTGAATTTTATTTAAAGGCATAATTAATTATCAAAATAGTTGCCATAATTTTTTTGTCCAGCTTTATTTAAATGCTATCAGTGCACACTGAAGCTTGTAATACATGAAAGATCAATGCCCCTCAACATCACCTTTGAGTCAATAATGCACTCAGTTATTCGCAGCACTTTGGTAAATTTAGACCATTACCAGTTACATAAAGGATGACATAAACCCGCACTACCACGGATACAGCCTTGCTCCTCTTATTGTCCATGAGCAAGACTGCAGTGATTACTTACTTGGAGTAGGTAAAAAACACTGCAGAAAGCAATTAGAGATATGACTAAGTCTCAGAAGCAATGACAGGAATGTAACTGGGTGTCTCAGATTGGTTCTGAGGCACTGTGGTGAAGGCATAATGAAGACATGAGCTAGATTAAATAAGAGCGAGTGGGAGAAGGAGAGGAAAAAATGTAGTTGGAGAGATTGAAAATACATGCTTGAACAAATAGAACGGGGAGATGAGAAATCAAATGTGGTGCTGCAATCGAATACGAATGAAAACGAGGAGAGAGATGCAGTGAACAAGAGATAAGAATTCCAAGAGTGAGCCTACTCTGTCAAAATCTCCCCTTCTTTATTTTCTCACTTTCTCACATAGCTAGCAACAGCGTGGACCATTATGCTTCTGACAGATGCACAACTACACAGACAGTGTGTTTGGGATAGACAGGGGAACACTCAATGTGTGGGCCACCAAGGGAAAATATGGAGGTGCTCCACGGAGCCATTTATGACAACGTCTCTAACGCTCGCCATCCCAGGACAACAGTCTCCAGAAAGCTCAGAAAGTGAGATAAATGAGCAGGAGCCACAACAGAGGGAGGCAGAGTGCTCAGTGTGAATATTGGCAAGCCGAATAGAGATTGAGAGCGAATAAGAATAAATTAGATGGATGAGACACTGATGAGAGAGAGAGAGAGGAAAGAGAAGAGTATATTGTGTTTGTGTTAATAGAGAGAGCGAGATGGTAATAAGCCAAAAAGGACAGAATAAAGGATGCATCAGCACTGTTCTCATTTTCATCTCAGGCTCTAAATAAACAAAAAAAACCTTCCTCTGCCACTTCCAGCACAACCTCAGATGACATGTTAACTTTATTATGTCAGCTTTACAACCAGAGCTCAAAAATATTATCTGAAGATATTACAAATCCACTTCCCACAAAACCCTGTAATATCATTACCACACTCTACATGAGCAGCAAGTGTTATCTCAACATTACCTCTGCTTGTGTAGATACATATGTAAGTGTTTTCAAACATATCAACTTCATTATGGCAGTGTAGTCACAAGAAGATTTTTTCCACCAAACGGGTTGGTACAACATTTACTACAGACATTTGTGGTCTCCAGAGGATGATGCTTGTTGACTTTGACGATACCCTGACCTTTCTTTGAGCTTTACATTGGTGGTTTGGAATCAAACATCTATTGGTTAGATCAGCCTAAACTAATAACATCAATCTCAGATACTGAACATTGTTACTGTGGCCATGCTGACATGCTGGTTCAAAGCACCACTCAGCCTCAGAGCTACTACTATGGCTGTAGACTTTAGTCTTGTTATTTTACCAACATCTCTGAATTATATTTAGAACTAATAAAAGACTTTTGTGTTTGTGTAATACAAGAACGATTGCCACAGAGGAATGACTGACAAGACAGCATCTGGTCATGTGTGCAACTATAATGCAATCGCTAGCATAACTGCCAGTAACCCAGCCATAACCATGACTTAAGATCATTAGCTTGAGTCAAGTACTAACACGCCTGAACAATCTGATCCAGCAAGGACCAGACTCCCAAACCGAAACATGACTCAGTCACAGTCTGCATTATACAAAAGTCACACAAAGCAATTTGCCCAAAAGGTTGTTTTGTTGAATTGTTTACTGTAGAGTCCCAAAGGTTAGTTGAACGCAGCTGTAAATATCTCTCTTCTAATTCACTAAAAGCCTTGTTAGGTGCCACATAAGGGAATAAGCCCCTTCCATATGCTGGAAGGGCACTGTGAGGTGGTCAATGTCACACCCCTTAAGTGCTCTAATGTCGACATAAATATTGTCCCTGTGAAACAGTCACCATTAGTAGCTTCTTTATTAAATCAGATACGACGTGTGCAGAATGTCTGACGAAAGTTGAAACCAGACAGAAGGATCCTGCCAGACTCTAGTGTTGATGTCCCTCTAGGAGCCTCTCAAGGTTGATGTGATCACTGCTGTGTGCATTTAATGAAACCCCACGTTAGAACAACTGAGTCTTACACAAATTACTTATCAGAAACAGTGGAGTTGATGTTTTATTAGGAAAAGTAGAACAATGTCTTATTTATATTTAGTTTATGTTAATTTAAAGATTGTAAAAAATAATAATATCTCCATCTCCCACTATGTCCTTGACGTCAATGTGGGTGAGCAAGTCCAGGCTGAGATGAGTACTAATCTTTACCTAGCCAGGGTTCATTGTGTAAACTTGACAGGTCTGATAAAGTACTTTGGTCTGAAGTTGTCAAAAAAAGACTAATTTGTCCATGATGCTGAATCCAACAGTCAGCACTTGCTGTTGGTGTATTAGTAGACTGAGTGTACCATGTAATGGTGGTTATCAGGACAGAAGCAGCTGTCACCAGTCAGGACCTGAACAATTCAATTCAATTCAATTCATCTTTATTTGTATAGCGCCAAATCATAACAAAAATCATCTCAAGGCACTTT
>JAUMHL010000016.1:11875742-11906989 GCA_032362345.1 Sandelia bainsii | reverse complement strand
ATTTTTTTGTCTCTCCCACGACGTTATTCCTCTCTCCTACAGCGTCCATTACAATTACATACACATTTTCAATTATGATGACATAATTTAGCGACTTCTAGTGTCACGTGAACATCAGAACAAGATGTGCAACCACAGGTCGCAGGCATAAAAATAGTCAGGCATGAAATAATCGTGACTAATCGGAAAAAAAATTTAACGATGAGTCGACTACCCATTAGTTGCAGCCCGAAAGGGCAGTAAACCTCCCTTGCAAATGGCTTCTATTGCATTGGATGGTTGCTGAACAGCCAAATCACACGGTGTCCTTCCCTGCGGCATCATGTCAAGTTCTTATGTTCAGACCCTTCTGCACAAAATCAAACTATAAAACTTGTTTTGAAAGCAGACATAATTCTGTCACAACTTCATGCGTGGTTGATGAATTTGATCTTGGTGGTGCGCTGGGTGAATTTGTTGCTCAATATGCTGTTATGGTGCTGTGAGATCGAAAGTGTGCTTGTTTGTCCTTAATCCTGTAACCCCCTAACAAGATTATAAGGTCTTGCTGTGGTTGTCAGTGTGTGTGAGAGGGGAGAGGATAGAGAACTGGATTAATATAATAGTTAGTGTCTGTATTGATGGTGTAGCTGTCTGTTGAGAGAAGATAAGACAAACTGTTAGTTTACTGCAGAACTCTAAGATTATTTCTGTTAACTCAAACACAAGCAGGTCTCTAATGCCGTTTGTAAAACACTGACGCTGTAATTTGACACAAATGAATTTAAACAGATTCAGGCTTAGGTCTAAACTGCACCACTCACAGACAAGTCTCCCTTGTGTTCTCCATTCTGCTTCCATGTCTGCACTTCTTCTCCCTCTGACATTTTGAGTTATTTTCCATCACATTATTTTCATTCATTATTCTACCATGTCGGTCTGATTTCACTGACTTTATTAGAATGAAGTTGTGTCAGTAATTTACCCCTGAATTGTACAAAATGTCAATTTTCAAAACCAGGAAACAGCGATTTCACAACATACATTCTAAAAATAAATCCACTAAAATGAATAAATACAGTAAAGAAGTATTTTCAAAGATCTGAATACGTACGTCACTGAAAATGATGTTTTTGTCCTACTTCTCTGCCTCTCGTTTTCCTTCCTTGTAATGTTTTTCCCCATTTCCACTTTCCCTTGTCTCTTTCTGTGTCAGATGGAGCAGCCGTCCATGGACCAGAAGGGCCACGCCAACGTACCGTGGATTGTCGAGCCAGGTCAGGAGGCCAAGAGAGGAGTCAACACCAAGTACGAGACCACTATTTTCTAACATACACCCGCCTTGTCCACTCCTGTGTGTGTGTGCCTTTCAGAGGTGGCCCTGTGCCGGGGCCCTGCCCCGGAGTTGGGCACAAGCGACGCACACTGTCGTCACCTCACCGGCTGAAAAATAAAAAAAACAATACATCCCGCCCCGTTAGCCGAGCCTGTCCAGTGCATGATGATGTTTGGCGCTGCGCTGTCTCTCTCTTCTTTCTCGTCTCTCTTTCGTTTCTGCTCCCCCTTTCTTTGGCCTGGGTCCCATCCTCCTGCCTGCAGGGCTGGCGCATGACCTTTGAACCCAGGGCTGTGGTGCACCTCTGTCTCCACTTGTAGGGGGAATGGTCAGCTCCGTTTTTCCACTTCCTGTTTGTCGGTCAGTCAGCGGTCAACCGGTTGGTTGTTCTGCTTTTTCTTTTCTTCCTGTTGATGGGTGTAACCATTGGCTTTGTCCCTCTCCTTTTTCTCCTGCAACTGCCTCCATCCCTCGCTTTTCTCTACATCTCAGCCCCTTTGTCAAAATGCCGCTGACAACTTGAATGAGATTTGAAACCAGAATACTGCTAAGAGCCGTAACAGTGTTTTAGCTGTCTGTTGAGCCCAGTGTGGGAGCTGACAATGAGGAGGGATGTTGTCTAGCATGACAACTGGAGGAAGTTCAGACTTTTTAAACTTTTTTTTTTTTTTTTTTTTTTAAATCAAAGAGGAGAGGTGATGTAGCACAGTCAATTTTGACTCAAACTGGTTCATCCAGCAGGCTACTAGAATGTATTTCAACTTTTTGATTCTTTATATCAGATTATTTTTGTGAAAATGCTAACTACTTTAAACTTGACCTGTGACACAGGAAGACGTAGGTGATATTTTGCTTTTATAGCACCTTTTTCAGCACGTGTCTATATTTTAAGAATTACTTTAACCACTATTCCCTGGCTGTAAACCTTGTTTTATTTGGGGGAAGAAAATCTCGTCTGTAAAAGGTTTAGCATGTGACTTGTGAGACGCATGGTGGCCATTTTGGATTTGCTGAGCAGGGGGGCCGGTGGAGAGGCGTGGTGTGAGGGCTTTCTCGATAAGTGATGTCATCTCATTTGCAGGGCAATGCCGGATGCTCATGTCTATTACAGTGGAATGCAAAGAATGTAGCCAGCCCTAAACACGGACCTTGTCACACATACAATGCAAAATGGACTACAAAAGGACTACAAACATGGACGCCACTCCAGTGTTTAAGGTTGACTACAAACATTTTAACATTCATCCATCCACATGATGCTTGACACCATAAACATTGAACTTATAGACACTTGCACACACAGGACTGCATCTTGACAGACGCTCTGCTCTGAATGTACACTTATATGAAAACAGCCTCAACTTTCTGCAGGATCTGTTTTATGCGCCGAACTTTACAGGGCAAATTGTTGGTAATAGTAGATGGGCTCACTAAAGGCACTACTGGGCCTGTGTCAGTGTTGGAATGGGTTTGAGGACATCCGGCTGGCTCTTTTGTTTGTTGTTTTTTGTTTTGTTTTTTAATTAAGAAAATACAGAGATATATGCACAAGCGCATAAATGTGATTGGACTAGCTGTAACACACTTAAGATGCAACGGGTGTGTCTCATCATAAAGAATGATGAACCTATGTGAACAAAACTGCATCTGGCGTTAAAAAAAAAAAAAGTATTCTATTAGTATTGCCCGACATTTTAATGTTTAATATGAGAGTATTATTATCATGATTATTCTTGTGCAACTCTTGTCTACTGTTGTCTTAATGTTATATTATTTTTATATGCTGAGATGAAAACTTTGGGCTAAGAATGATGGCCATCCTTTAAAAAAATAAAAAATTGAACCTAGATGGTCATACTTGTATACACAGAGTGAATGTTGCAGGTGGCTAGCTAACTCTTGTCAGGTCAATCCTCCATCATTTCTCATGGGGCTCTACTCTTATCTAGCAGATGTACTATTTTAAACGCAGTATTACTGTATTTGGATGAGACATTATCCAATTATAAAATGTACATAGATATTTTGCCAACTCATTGTTCATACATGTAATGTAAAAGATTAAGGGGTTTGCAGTACATGGCACTGGAAACAAGGTACCAAAATAAAGGTTGGAGATTTAAAAACAGGTTGTCGACTGTAGAGGTTGTATTTTGAGTGAAATGGATTATTTGGAGACATCCCTGCTGACCAACTAATGTACATAGGCTTGGGCTTCCAGTACACTGATTTTGTAATTTTGGCCATTATTTATATCCTTGTAAAGCACATGAAATAAAATATGACTTGTATAACCATTATTTATCCTTGCAATAAAGTTGTCATTTGTTTTCTTTACATCATTGTATTTTACACTACAGTTTGATGAAACTGTTCTGAGCAAGTGTGGAGGGATCTTTTTTCTTTTTTTGTAAACGTCATATTTTCAGTTATGATAAAAATTATACTTGTACAAAATAATCGGACAAATCTGGAAACGCACCAACTGCAGTGCAAACAGAAAACATTCACAACAGAAAGTTCCAATGGTTTAAAAAAGGTTATCCACATTATATAATTAAGGACTTAGTAGCAAGGTACCAGAGATTATAGTGATTATCAATTTATTTATTTTTTACTTTTAAATTTCAGAAAATAGTGAGAAATATCCAATAGAGTTTTTCATTTATGTAACTTACATAAATAATTGGATCTAGTACCTGGCAATGATGGCAGTGACTTCAGAACTTGCCCTCCTGCTCTCTTCTAGACACAGCACCTTAACAATGACAGAGAAACAAAATGGACAAGGTTATTCTTTTTCTGCAGAGAAAAAAAAAAATCTAACAACTAATTGTTCATACGCTAATTAAACAAATATATTTAATATATCGACTCATGAGACTAAAGGTTCATTTCTGGACTTTTGAGAAACTTAAATACATCTCTGCACAATATAAACCGATGAGAAACTGTCAAACAACTGATTATAGGTAGTTTAACATCTTCAGCACCAAAGCATGCATGATTTGGTTCTTGCTATTGTTACATGTAATGATTCAGAAAGCTCAGGGGTGCATTGACTCTGACAGAGAGGTCTACACTGGGTCAGCAGTTCGCTGCCATGTTATTTGGTCAATTAACTACCTTCACTGGCCTCCAGACAACCCCACTCACACTTTGATAAACAAGGCTGCAATGTTGTTTCCATGGTGACCGAGTCCCTTGCACAGTTTGCCCATAAGCCTGTATGTAATGCTGGAAAAGCACAAAATATACATCGATACTGCCACACTAGATAAAACAGCAAACAGCAGTCATTCATTGACCAAACGTATACACTTGTGTTACTGTAGCTGCTCCCACAATATGAAATCTGAAGAAGCAACAAACCTGTGCTTATGTGATGCAAGACACTAAGGCACACATGCAAATTGGAAAAACAGTTTCAGTACAAATTTATGTTCAGAGATGCATGAATTTAAACATCAGATGAAAGCTTCCACATGAACATTTAATGTCATTAAACATGAGCCAACTGAATGGAGCTGTTTATACAATAATAAAAAAACCATCAGAGCTTAGCGCTAAGGGGTTTAATTAAACAAACATGAAGACCCTGGCATGGTTTGAGAGCTGGAGACCCTCTGGCTGTTCTCACCACATGGTGAGCCTGCTTTTGACTGACAGAACTTTGAGCAAAATAGACCGATCACTGTTCGAATTTTAAAATGATCTACAGCGGAAAGTGGCAATGGTAAGTGAACTCTTTAATGGCTCATGGAAAACATTCAGGTAATGTTAGCATGCTCATTTATGACTGATTGGCAACTGGGTTGACCAATTCATCCTTTTCAAATTGATATTACAATTTAACAATGCAATGTCTGCACTTTTAAAAATGGTTTTCAGTGGAACAGCAGGACTGCCTGCGAGCCAGCAGGCATCACTGAAAGCGTTCACTTCGTACAAACACGAATCCAACACCACCTGATAGTTTGATAGAAGTGTGAATTTGTTGCAAACTTCAAAATGTAAACGATATTAGTACTGATGTAGAAATTTGAAATTTGATAAGTAGATTTGGTAGTATTTGATAAAATGCTATCAAAGTGTACAGGTCGCCAGTATTTTTATGGCCCTGTGATAGACTATGTGTAGAGTTTACTGCCAACTTTACACAAATGGTAGTTCTTTTACAATCCATAACTGTCTGCTACTCAGCTTTATAAAAACGGGATAATAGAAAAAAATAAGTGGAAGGATGAGCATGGTTGAGTGTCTATAAAACTCGACAAACTGACATTTACAATGGGTCTCTGGAAAGCTGAACAAGCATTTGTCATGAGTTATAAAGCACTGAATGAAAAGGCTCACAATCTGTTTGCAGGATGGACAGCTGCAATCTGCAGCCAATAGAAGCAACCACTGGGCTGTTTTCTGAGACGGAAGAAAAGACCCAGGCTGTGGCTAAAGATTTACTGCCAATCTGCAATTTGGTGCATTCTGTTGAAAACTGACAAAACATTTATTGTTTGTAAAAAGAAAAAAGAAAAGCAGACCACTGCGTGATAAGAGTGGGAGGTAATTCAAGACATTATTTCTGGAAGATTAGACCAAGAGTGAAGAGTGGTGCAGTGGCTGCTGTATGTAAGTTTCCCAAAGCTCCTACAGCTCCATTTTATTTCTACTACTGGCAGAGGTGGAGGCGTACGACTTAACTGAGCAAAAAAAGGGACAATGAGAACAGAATAATGAAGGAAAAGAGAAACAGGCCGAGAAGCACTGGCGATTTATTTGTGTAAGGAAAGTAACTGGTAATGGCAGGATGATGATTTGTTAACAGACACTAATTTCTTACACTTCTGCTGTCTGCAGTGTGAAGTGCCTGACAGGAAGAGTGTACGCTTTGTTTCACTGTCTGTGTCAGACTGTGGGAGAGGGCCAAAGTTACAGATGGTGCATACTGCCCACGGCTACCAGCTAAATGAGACAACAATGTAAAAAACTGCTTTCATAATAACCACCAATAGCATCTGGCATTTATTCAAAGGGGATAGCATCAACCAGAGAGCTACTATCTAATGAGAAGAACCCAGTAATCACATTTAGATTTAAATCCACACAGTTAATCCCATGCACACACCCAAATCCATTTCAAAGTTCATGTATATGGCTGTACTATGCATACAGGTCCAAGAAACGGGATGAAACTCTGCACTGAAGAACTATTTTACACAAAACTGCATTTGGCAATTGACTGGCTGAACACAAAAACACCTTTTTTTTGCGTCTGGCAGATGTGAGATGTGGTGCAACGCCACTCACATTATCATGACGTACTGAACAGAGTCCAACCTGAAACTGACTTGCTGGAAAGTGGGCGATGGAGGAATAAACTGCTTCTGCAAAACACATGAACAAAAAGGTAACACACACAGATTGGCTTGAAATGTGTAACCTGATAAAGCTGGACTCAGAAGAGTTGGTGTACTCTACCTCTCTAATAAACTAATAATAAATTCTTAAGCATACCCACTTACATTACAGACTCTGGCAGATTTTATCTCTGTAGGGTACAAAGAAACAACTTGGACAAAACAATTCTGCACTGCCTTCAAAAAGAAACATGCACAGCAACAAACTTTTACTGCCACTGTTTTGGGGAGTAATGAAAAACACATTTCCATCATTCTGTACTGGGGCCAATATCAGCGTATTGCTGATGCATCAGTAACTGAATATGTTGGCTGATGATTAACAAGAAATTGCAGTACTGAAAGACCAAACTAGGTTGGACTTAATTTAGAAACAGTGTTACCATCACATACAAGCAGTTACTAAGGAACTAATCAGAAATAATTAATCATTAATGAGTTCCTGAATAACTGAACAATTACTCACTATGATGTGTTACTTTATCAAGGGTGTCCAGGTAATCTTAAAGTAATGGAGGCCTACTTAGCAACAGAGAATGTGAAATTGACGTTGCACCTTGTTGAATTTCTATTTACGCGTGCCACGTTGTGAGTGAGGATTGTGTTGCTTTTCTGATGCAGTTTGTCAGTTAGTGACCTGAAAATTAATGGATCTTGCATCCAGCCTCTGGAAAACTGTTCATGAACTTGGGGGTTTATAACTTTTAAACTCAAGTGTTTGCACAAAAACAAGTTAATTTACAATATCCAGGTAGTGCATCAGGGTCTTGAGCTGCCAAGTCATATGGTGAATAGATAATACCATTCTAGTCATTTAATTACCCCCAGTAGGCTCTTTTTTCTTTCCCCTTCCGCATCTCTTCATCAAATTTGAACGATTTAAGCAACTCTTTAGCCAAACTAAAGAGAAAGTATGCAGGTAACCCATGGCAACCACTGCAGCGGATACGGGTAAACAGAATGTGTACCCGACTGTGCTCCAACATGCACCATGGTGTGACGTAACTACAGTGTTACTGTTTATATAACCACAAACTGCAACAAAACTTTTCCTTAAAAAAACAAAAACGGATACTATGCGTTGTCAGTAACAGTGCTTGACAATGTCATGATAAATGAAGTAACAAGACATCAGCATTGCGGCAACCCCTTTTGGCCATGAAGTGGACGGCACAGTCCAAAGCTGCAACACAAAGACCAACATGAAACAGAACAGCCTAAAACCTGTGACAACAATGACAGGAAACACCACAGAATAGCTTTTTCACCTGACATATTACCATGCAATATCGCACTTATTCAATATACTCTAATACAATATAGTAATATACTCATCAACAAGCAGTGTCATTACCGTGTTACATTAGATACCACTGAAAATGAAGACTTCTAACAGATGACTGTACCTGACCCAACATGTAAGACACACGGGATTGAAGACTTTTATTGTTCTGTATAATTCTCTGGATAGACCACACCAGCTACAGCTACATGACCTAGAGGGAAGCAACCAGCTATTCTAATCTGCATTCAAATCTAGGAGAACTGGTCAAAACAATGTTGGAACATGCATCAAACAGAATTTAAATGTGTTTATTTGCTTGGGTATGCTTACTGTGCCAAATGGGCAGAAGATAACCATGTAGGCTAAGTGCTACAGCAAAATGAGATTTGACAGCACTGAGGCTCAGAGAAAGTATTTTACATAACGACAATTTGCTGAATCGAGAGCAGAAATGTTCCATGTAAGGTAGGTGGTATTAAAGCATGTGGGAGAGCTGCATGCTGATCTACCCCGGAGAACACAAAAAGTACAACTGGCATGACTGCGATAAAAGCTGACGGGCTAGCCGTCCTGGCCGGCATATCTGAGCTGAGTTTGACGTCTGCTCCCAAAACACCTACAGCTGAGACGACGCTGCGGGCTCATACTGAGTCGTCTCCCAGCAGTCAACCGACATGACAGCGGTGAAGCCGAGCTGTCACACAAAGCTGCTTATGTCACCTTTCCAGTACACAAGAATCAGCAAAGCACGAAACTTATCGTGTACGCAGTGAAGAATTAAGAAAAACAGGTGTTAATACCAAGAGAAGAAGAGCAGAGGCTTAAGCTGTGTTAAAAAAAATTTATATAAGAAACCATATTTTTAGCCTCTACAAAGTGGAGCTGTAATCAACAAGGGCACGTGATCAGTATTACACTACACATTTCTGTTATGTTTGAACATTTACTCTGTATTTTGCACTGAAAATGCGTTTAATTTGGTCACCCTATAAACACATATGTTAAATTTTTTTCTATGTGACTGAGTAATCTCTCTCCAATAAACAGCTCATGCTCTTGTGAGGCTCAGTGAAAGGTTTTAGTCACATGTAGAAATGATAAATTGAAATTAAAATATAAACTGTTGAAACTCTGAAAAGTCAATCTCACCGTTTCACTCTGACATCCTTGTGTGTGGAGTAAAAAAATATGAAAAAAGTTTTCAATTTTGCAGTTTGAGTAAATCGCAAAATGAGGAATAATTAATGCTGTAATTTTACAAATAACATTATATATCATCATCATGTTTAGCTGATGTATCAGGATAACAAGTTTTATCATATTAATTACTATACTTACTTACATGTTACTTTAAAAATGTAATTGTAATTTTTTTAGATCAATATTGTAATTGGGATTTATTATACAACTTTTTAAAAAGTTATTTTTTCTTCTGTATTTTCCACTGCAAACAAGCTACAAATGATAGAAGACCAATCCAGCATGGAACAAAATAAGATCATCACTCTAAATACGACTATGACAGGACACTGTCACCGTTTAACTCAACTATACCAGTGACTTCCACATGTGGCGTGTCAAGTATGGAGCTTCAGCCTGGAGGTGATTAGTTTAGCTCAAGGGGGAAACGGGCCCAGCTTCGTCAGGTTCAAGATCCAAGACCACGTCTAAAACTTGCCACTTAATGTTTATACTGTACACACAGAGAGAATGACTTACCCTTACTTATTGGCAAATAAAAGGTTGGCACATTGACCAGGCGTGAGAAGTCATTACACAGAAATAGCTCAGCAGACAGAAACTGTTGTTTGACAAGAAACAGTTAAACTAACTAACTTGCTCTAACATTACCATCAGTCATTTTGACATTTCTGTCTCAATACAGATTAGTCAACAACAAAATCAATTCTTCTCATCCAACTTCACACAACAAGGCTGCCAAATATAAAACTATTCCTTAAAAAAAAAAAAAAAACTCAAACGAAGCAGGTTTTCATTTTGGATCAATCATAAAATCATTAAGAACCTTCACTGACTTGCTGTGCTGTAGGATTAGCGGAGGTAATCAGTCACTGATTACCACTAACCAGTACAATCTCTATGTAAAACTCAGGCAGGCCACACTCTACGATGCTCACAGCACTACTATACTATTTAAAGAGCATCCTTCTTGTGCAGAATTGCCTCAATAGGCAGGGAACAGCATCTTAGGACAGAGACATAAGGCCAAATTTGGACAATGGTTATTAAATCTCAATAGTGAAACATCGTCTCCCCTTTTATCTCATCTCAATCCTCCAAGTCAAAACCAGAATGAAGTCTAGTTGTTTTTTTTTGCAGTTCTACAAATCAGTGAACAAATGTTGTTGTTTTTAAAGCACATGAAAGATAAGCAGATAAACCGCATGAACGCAGACACAGAAGCTTCCTGAGGCTAGGCAGACTACAAGCCCACACAGCTCATCAGCCTGCTCCAGTCACTCTGCTCCAGATCTGTCTGCCTTCATTTGAGCTCAGCAGCAGCAGCAGCAGCACTAATTGTCTGGGACAACCAATGTTTAATGCTAAATGGTGCAAGAGCTCTGGCACAAGTAAATACAATAATGGCTTCCTCACAAAACCACGTTAAAAATGACTCAGTTCGTTGCTTAGTCAGTCTGAAAGACAACAGAGACAGCCTTGAGGATCAGTAATCTGCTTTTGCAATAGTTATATAAACTGATTTATTTAGGATGTTTTAAAAAAATAACCTACATTCATTCATTTTGTTTTCAGATTGATGTTTTTTACTTTCTAAATTATGTTCTCCTACTTGATGTGGGAAAAGCTGGGTATAAAACCACAATACTGTCATTATTATTAATTCACTGCAACAGAAAAGGGAAAAATCACATTTAGGCAAAGCACATGCTGTTGCTCATGTTTAGAAAACTATTTAAAAATAAATAAATAAAACTGGTCTGTTACATTAAATTGAGTTATGTTTATACCAAAGTTTATATTCTTGATATTAAAACAAAAAAGTAAAAACACGTGCACTAATATTGAAAAACACAGATGTGACTCATTATACACATTCAATAACTGTACACAAGTGAGCCCCACTTGTGTTGTGAAGTGCAAAGAGACTAAGCCCACAACATATGATAAAAATAAAGGAGAGTACAAATCTGCACCATAACAAGACATCTTCACACATCAGCTCCACAAAAAACAACTTGATAACTAAAGACCAATATCAAGAGACACAAGCAAGCTCCATGCAAAATCTATAAAGTTTGTTTGAACGGATTCAGTGTTTCACCTTCATCAAGTCAAATAAACAGGCTTTAAGTAATGTCTGAAGTATAGTGCCTTTCTACATTCATTAAAAAAATCATTTTAAAGGTTGCCAGTCTTCCCCTCTGAATGGCTCAAAAAACAAAACAAAACAAAACAAAAAGGTTTTGGCGTGGCCTAGTCAAAGTCTGGACTTCAATCAGATTAAGATGCTGTGGCCGTTCATGCTCGAAAAACCTCCACCGTGGCTGAATTACATTACTGGTACAAAATTCCTCCGCAACGATGTAAAAGACTCATTGCAGATGTCGCCAAAGGTGGCACAACCAATTGTTAGGTTTAGGGGGCAATTGCTTTTTTCACATAGGGCCATGTAGGTTTGTTTTTTCCCTTAATTAATGAAATCATCTTTTAAAAACTGCTCTGGTTGATCTCAATTATAAATGTGTGACAAATACATTTTTTCACAGCACTGCAGACCAACAACAGACACAAATATGGAGAGATGAGATGTGTTGGATGTTTGTGGAGAAACATCTGTTCAAGCCAAACTAATATCTGTAACTGAGCAGTTTTGAGGAAATTGTGCTATTGACACTAATTATGTTGTTGTTGTTGTTATTGTCTCTCACATTTCAGTTAAGTTTGTGTGTGTGTGGCAGTTTAAATCAAACACACTAGAGCTACACACAGGGCACAAAAATAAAAGTAAGAAAACATGTGCACAGTCATGTTCGAATGACTGATCATTAGTATGCAGTATAATATAGTATTAACATTAAATATACCTGCTGATATCAATTCAAATAATCTTTTTTTTAAACTTATTTTTGCATAAATATTTAGAACAAGAGATTTAGTCTTGTTCACATAGTGATGCTTTAGTTTCTCCTAAAAACTGCTTTAGAGACTTATACATCATCTGTTCTTAGAAATAAGATTTTCATCCATCCCCCGAAAACCTTTTATGCAACTCTGATCATGAACTTAAAAATGATTATTTATTTTTTTTTACTGAAGTGCAGCTTTGTTCAGCTCTTACTAAGAAGACACATGGTATAAAACATTAGGAACTGCATCTTGGGAGCTTATAATCTGATCAGTTTACAACATGCATATCCTGGCCGTAATGCTGGTAAGATAAAGGTGACTGTCGCTTTGCTCCACTCAGCCATAAGAGGCTTTTAAAACTGCTGTTGAACTTTAAGTGGCCTGTGCTTTCCGTCCTGCCACGAATCTTGTTCATGGGTACAAAACCAGATTAAAGCATAAAGCTCCGTCTGCGGTAGTGTGTGTTTGTGTTGTAGGTGTGTATTTAGAATTTATCTGTTTGAAGCAGCACCTTGCCTCATCAGAAAAACTGCTGCCGTGGAGGTTTTGGATGATTCTTGTGCCATGATTCTTGAACACATTTGAGCTAAAATGCATTTGGTGTCATAATGTATCCGAATGAGTGACAGCGACTGTGGGATTGAAGAGGCAGCAGGAATATAATGAGGAAAAATGAGCTGTCAAGCAAGACCGTTTGACTGCTTCAAAAGCTTGTTGTATAATGTGTGTTTGCAGGGTGGCAAAGTGGTCGGACAAACTGTTTTCTTTCCCTGCAAACAGCCAGTGTATGTAAATACAACGTCAACAACTTGGTTGAAGTGCCCTTGTGCAAGACAATGAAGGTTTTTCTCTTGATAAGTGTGGCCTTATGTCTACTTACTGCTGCTTTCATAACACCTCATCCAGCGCTCACTGCAAAACACAGCAAATCCAAGGTCCAAATGGTACTGAAAACACTTAACGGAGCAAAATAAGAAAAACTGCAAATGAATAAGCAGACGAGTCACATAGAAAGTCATGACGACGGATTAAAATAAAACACTTTACCTTCATAGGCCATTTTAAAAGAACCATTTGTGCTACATACAGGTTTATTCATCTTAGCAAGTCAATTAACCTTATCAAAGATTCAAGAGGACATTTATTATATAGTTGTCTCAACATAGGAGTGATTTTCTCATGATCACAGTTTTTTAACTTTATGTAAATAAAAGTGAAGGACTAAAAGTCATTTTCTAAATTAATCAGATTTTCAAAAACCAACCAACAATGATTTCCCACCATGAGCCTGGTTCTGCTGGAGGTTTCTTCCGTTAAAGGGAGTTTTTCCTCTCCACCGTCGCCTAGTGCTGCTCAAGTGGGACTGTTGGGTTTTCTACATTATTCTTTATATACTTATATTTTGCAAGGTCCTAAACCTTGCTATGTAAAGTGCCTTGAGATAACTTTTGTTATGATTTGGCGCTATTCAAATAAAGATGAATTGAATTGAATTGATTTGCCTCAACTCATGTTCACTATCACTCCGCCACCTGCATTAGCTAATTTGTTTGTGCCGTAGACCTCTGTTGTTGTCCAAAAACAAAAACACACAAGCCTTACGCACCACTCCACTGGATGACATGTTTCTTCATACGGAAAACGCTTGGTCGAGACATTATTAAAGTTTTTGATGTTTGTGCTGAAAAAGAGGAGCTATTGTGTGGAAACTGTAAGTAATATGACTTTTTTTTAACAACATCTCAACCAAATGTCATGGGATGAACAAACATCCTTCAGTGGAGCGGTGTGTCTTAACGATGTCTTTTTAATTGTTTCTGGACTACAATGGAAGCACAGATGAATATACAAGTGTGTAGAGACAATTTAGTGTTGTTTTATTGTCTATTATGCCAAAGTTATAGTTCAAAATCCTAAAATACAATGATATATAACAGAAAAAGAAGATCATTCTCACATTAAGGAAACTGAGACCAATAAATATTTGTTATTTGCCGGAATAAACAACTGAAATAACGAAGGCTGTTGCAGGTTTCTTTTCACTTAATTGGATCATTGTTTCTAGGGATGTCCTGAATACAATTTTTTGGTTAGTCAGCTAATATTCTGAGCTTCGTTCACGGAACTAGCTTCAATAAAATAAAACTTGTTAGGCAGCCCACTTTAACTTTACAGTTACAGTAGCTGTATGCACATTTCAATAAACAAATCAAAATAAATGAAAGGCCTAATACAGAGCAAAACAAACCTGCAAAATAAACAAACTTAAAAATAAAATGAGGTTATTAACATAGTTGGCACAGTTATAAGAGCAGCAATTTTTTCCTTCTAAAAAAATAAATCAAATAAATTATATTCAGATTGCAAGCTTACTAAACCATACGCTCTTCATTGCATTCTCTGGTAAAAGTGAACTTATCTCGTAGCAGCCTTTGAAAATATGCACTCTGACGGAGTTGAAGTGGCCGCATTACACCGTACCGCAAAGGCTTAGTTTGGCTACAAATTTTAGTTTAGGGTAGCAGTCGCTGTTTTAATTCCTCTCACTCACTGTTCACTGTGTTCACACAGGTCAGAGAGTGACAGATTTCCACATTTTAATAGTGCAATTAAAATTAAATTATCACTGATCAATGACATTAAGTAAAAAGGAGAAAAAGAAAAATGAATATCTTAATATCAAAATTAAAAACCTAATACCTATCCAACAAACAAGTATCTGAATATTTGGGTCCAGCACTAATTGTTTTAGCTGTAAACCCTTTCTGTCATGTTGAAATCACAAAACAAAGATTTTGATTGACTTAACATTAAATACAATTATTAGTGTTATTGTTTCATTCCATAGTGACAAGTGAAAATGATTTGCAAATTACAAGTTACATGAATTCCCACTAAAAACATAAAGAATAAATAAACAATCCTGCCTCTTCTTCCTTTGGTTTGTCAGAGTGCTGCAGGTCTGGCTGGACAAGGCGAGACACAGGTGACCAGAGCACCTGTTCTTCCTGGGCCTTGTTCCATTTCGATCTTCACTGCCCTCCTTGATATCACAACCATACATATTTTACACAGAATAAACAATTTTGCCATTCCTCAGTCCTGCTCTGTGTGACACGGCCATGGCTGCATTTCCAAGGCTGTACCATCTGGGCTGATGGGTGAAGGAAGGTGAAACAGCGAAGAAGAAATGGGAAACTGCTCAACGTGGAGCGAGTTCTGGCTCTCTGCCCTCTGGCCCGAAGAGGGAAAGCAATAAAGGTGGCGCACAGCTGAGCCAACAGCTGACAGGAACAGGAATCAATGTTTGGCCAAGGTCAGGAGTAACAGCACACACGTGTCCACACGGGGTGAAGATATAACAGCAAAACAGGGTCAAAAGACCCAGGGGAATGATGAGGCGGTGACCCGATACTCGAGGGGTGTCAGATCTAATAGTCAAAGAGCAGAGGGACAACATTTGTGTGTGTGAGGGTTGGAAACTGGAGCTGCAAATGCTGGCAGCCGTCACCAGGTCTGGTTCCAGGTAGAGATCATACACACACACAAACACACGATAGATAAGGTCTTTCTCAGTGTGCCTAATTCATTTAGTTTCCTCTCTTGCCAAACTTAACAACTGCTCCGTTAATGTGCTCGTTATTCTTATGTAGGCTAAAACGAGTCCTGAAAATGAACTTGCATGCATGTTGCAGATTTACCTGTGATGAGTTAAAGGAACTACAATAGAGAAATGTATGCAGTCATTTACAAAACGGTCAATATAGTTTTATTTTCACCAAACAGCTTAAAACTGTAATATTTCCCTCTGTGTAGCTTAAATATCCTGGTAAGAATTCTTCTTAGCCAAATTTAAATGATCAACAACCAACAAAGATTTATCCAAAAGTGTATTTGAAGCTAATATGAGGTTTCAACAGTCTGTGTTAATCAAATTAAGTGGATAATTTTCAAAGATGAAGTATTTTTAGTATAAAATCCCCTCTTTGTGTTTCCCTGTCAGATTGCAACGATAGGATAGTAGCAAAAAAAACTCAACCTTGGGAGATGTCCACTTAATGTGACTAATTTAGAAGGTTGAAGTCTTACATTGTCTTCAGAATAATATTTAAATGCATTTCTACACAGGAGGGACTGTACCTTTTGGTAAAAATCACATACGCCAATTATTTTCAAAATCAATAATTCTTTAAGCAAAAACATTACATAATTCACAAATTCCACCTATGTCAAATTTGAGAAGTTTCATTGTCCAATATGAAAATAACCTCAAATTCTTTGCATTTTTGAAATATTAGTGGAATAAACAACTTTACTGTCACTTCATGCTGTCAGATGCTGTAACACACATTTTTCACTATTTAGACAAAACAGTTAAGTAATTTACATAAATTATGAAAATGATCAGTTGCCAGCCTAATTGTTTGCACTTTTCCTCAGATATGAATATGAGAGGATATGATAGTACAACAATGCAGCTACAGTACAGCTTTAATGAGATGGTAAAATTACCAAATTCAGAGAGAATGTATCTATAAGAATCTAACGATTTTGACAAAATTAAAGTAAAAATAAAATCAGATATTCATATATATCGTTTTTGTCACTTATCCCACGGCAACCTGACTCTCTTTGGGTTTTGGATCGTTAGAAGAGGTTCCCTTAGGCTCTGGGGAAATGTAAAGGAGATTTTTCATTACACTGGTCAACATAATATTTGCTACCTGGGCAAAATTATTTAGTTAGTAAGTTATTCTTATGGAATTCAACGTGCTGATCACAAAAATGACATCCATTTTGTTGTATCATGTACAGTTTTAATGGAAATTAATTATTGGTTAGGTGCCTATCAATATACTGCATCAATAGGAAATGAGGGCATATCAACCAGCTTCTTATTCTTCATTGACATGTGAACCTCCCTATGCATTTAAAATGCAGTTAATTACAAAACACTGTTTTCTCTCTAAAACTTTACGTGATAGACAAATTCTGATGTCACCATCGTATTCAGTGAGTAAAGTTTAACTAAAGGCACTTAGTTTTATTAGGTAACCAGTGTTATTTAAGGCTGCCAATGTTGTATATAGTACTTGCAATGAGAAAATCCAATGAAAATATCAAGACCAATTCAACTGTAGTTTATTTGGACTCAATCCTAGAAATAACTGATAATAAATATGCACAGTAAAGCCACCCTAATAAATGTATTGAACGACAGCAACCTATTAACAGCAGCCACTGCAAATATTCATTTCTACCACACACACGCACACATTCACCCCCATTCTCTGAACACATGCTGAAAATCAGACGTGCCTCACACCTCTGTCTCCTGAGTATGTGCATGTGTGACTGTAGTGAGGTTCACCATCCTTCACTTTTTCAATACGTGCATTAGTGTTTTCGCGTGTTTGGTTGGTTACAGTCTGAAAATCTGCACGTTTCATAGCCACCAGCTTGAAAAATAGGAAACAGTGAAAAATTAATGAGAGGCTAAAGGCAGCGCAGAGAAAGAGAGCAGAGAGAGAATGAAAACTAAATGAAAGTCTTAGCAGACAGAAAGCCAGAGGGAAGCTTAGCTTCTCTGAAATAGAACCTTTTTAAATCTCCTGGGAGTCCACGTGCAACTGCAGACCTCACACTGAGAACCTACAAAGGTTTAAATATCAGCCTCACATTAGCCTACACCTCTCAACAGATACAGATGCTGAATCAGGCTAATTAGCCCTCTGAACTTTACATTTTAAATTACTTCTTAACGCACACGCTTTAAAAAGTCATCTAGGGAGCAATTTGCAATTTGAATACTGAAAACAAATTCCAAATTTTATCTCTTAGTGTGAATTTGTTTTCTAATCCAATGAAAACACAAGTCTTCATCTCAGGACAATGAAAAATTATACTGAAACACTTTTTGGAGGTTTTTCAGATCTTGCTGCAACTGCAGCAGCAAAATATTATTTGACTCCTGAGTCTGATCAGAGTCTGCAGAAAGGAAATCCTGGCCCAGCTGCAGCCAAGAGGCGAAGGTGGTGTCAGTAGTGTGTAGATACTCAGACAACCAGATAGCTGTAATTACTTTGGAAGCAGACAAAGATTAATTAAATAGGAGAGAGCAGAATTAATGAGGTTAGTGCACACCTCAACCAGACTTTAAAAACTTTACAACCTCCCTGCGGAGACCGCAGGGTGTGTAAATGCACGTGGTGACAGAGATGCACTCACACACACACACACACACACAACACAGGAAACAAGCTGAGGAATCCAACATTTCCCAGTTTTCATTTTGGAAAAGCCAAGAGTGATGCTGCTACACTAGTATGCACTCAGAGAAACAGTACGTTTTTTTTAACAAGATGAATTTGCTGTTTCAACCAAATATGTGAAACTAATCCCACCTTCAAGGCCTCAAAGCAGCAGATATGTTTAATTTACACTTGAAGGCAAAGCGATTGTTACTGATTATCTGAACTTGTCCACACAGGTGGAAATGTGAAAAAGATGAGATGAGCAACGATCTGAGATACTGATTCTTCCCTCACAAAGGCCCTTAGCTAACTGCATGCTAAAATCAGAGTTTGACTAAAACCTCTAAATCATTTGTGTTTCATGCAGCAGACAGAAATTCTCCACCTATGAAAGACATAACTCTAAAATAACAATGTTCTCTTTTCCTATATTTCACATCCTGTCAATTTCCAGTTCAGATCACACTGAGAATATATAACCCCACTGCATACGCTTTTGCTGTACTCTACGTCACCCAATAAATGACAGTATATAAATAGAAAGTACTGAAGTCTGACAGCTGCCAATGTTGCATTACTATGTCATACGGCTGCTCCAACTCTTCTACCAAAACTGGACCAGTTCCCAAATCTGTTTGCTGCCACGATGCTCTGCAGTGCCCAGAATAACATTCAGAGACAAATGGTTTCAAGTTCACTATTAGGATAAGTAGGTAATATTGTCCTGTTTTGGCCAGATAACAAGGGCTTTCACTGCGTATGTGCTGACGCTCACCGATATTCTAGATTTATAGAGGACAGAATCAGATTCACCAAGTATCCAGAGCAGATCCTCAAGATAAAAAACAAGTGGTGAGATCATGAGAATCATATTTTACCCAGGAAAAGATGGTGGTACAACGTTAGCTGGGGTTTTCTGAGTGCCCTGATTCTTCTGCCAAGCTTGCCATATATTCATTTATTTGTGTTGGCCTAACACAAAATCATCACTGTCTGCCACATCTTTCTTTTTTTTCTATTTCAAATTGGCAAAACATATCGTATCTTACTGTAGAGTAGTGGTCTAACGCTACCTCATACAGCTACACATGGACCAACAGCAGCAGATGCTTCAACTAAGTACCGGCACCCAATTTAATGGTCACTTTAACGTAGATGATAGGCATCTAACACTACAGCTTTACCAGTCACGTCTATAACACATATAGCAGCTGAGAAGTGGATCTCAGCCTTCACCCAGTGATACAGGTTTACTCAAAGTCAACTGATGGATATGATGACAAGGAGACTGTTAAGGTATACATCACTGCCACAGTAAATGTGAACAACTCATGTCATCGTGGACTGATCCAGACTGTCTTGGAGCCTGTGTGTAAATCAGTGGAGTGATGTCAGGTTGTGAGATGAATATATAAATTCTGCTGCCATTTGAATTGTGATCACCAGCGGCAGCTCTGGGATATTTTAACTGCTCTGGCTTAGTTATCTGTAGGAGCCAAAATCTAACTAGAGAGTCCTGGAGCAATAACATCATTGAGATCAGGTAAATGGATAAAAGAGGACGACACTGGACAAAGATGACTTGTTTGCACTGACTAAATTATTATTATTATTATTATTATTCTGTAAGATTATTTTTACTAAAACAACTCATATTTACAACATAAATTAGTCTTCAAAAGATGTAACTACCACTAAATACTATCACCTACTGCTTAATTGTGTACATATGAATACACAAACACACAATAAGTACCTATTTAAGCCATTAATGTCGTCATCATCTTCATCTAAACTGAATAGTGAAAGCACCAAGCTGCATAAAGTTCCAACTTAAGCATATTCATATATCAATACATGACTGAAAATTAAGAGGAATATCAGTGGCTACAAGGCAGCTCTATTCAAACCAGTCACTCTGCTTCACAACTGCTTCTCAGCACAGCTGCTAAACCAGCAAGAAACATGGGTAACACAGCAACTTGTCTTACCTTCGCCCAGGTGTTTGACGTTATTCTTCCTCTGTGCACAGCTGTACTCCACAATACAAAGGTCCAGGACGCCCAAGAAGTTTGAATCCTTTTTTTCCATTTAATAAATGTGTAGCTCCCTTATTGTTTGTTCACTTTTGGGGATCATATAGTGTGATGTGTTCCCAGGTGTGGACAGGTGAGCTGATTACTTCTTTTGGATGTTTAGCTTAGCTAGCATCAAAATAACAGTCACCGTTAGCGTTAGCTCACTTTTTCCAACCGTCTCGATGTTTCAACCCCTAAGTTGTCCACAAAATTGAGGCTTTAGGTTTCTTAATGTGCAACTTGTGTATTTTTCCAAAATATTTATTTGACCTGTCGCCACCACCTTGACTTTAGTTTGCTCGCCATCGGGTTTTCACCGGAACTGTTGCTGTGCTAATCAGACCGCGTCTGTGCTGCAGCGCCACCGTGTGGCCGAGAGAGGAACAGCACGGTGATGTGGCGCTAATTATAAATCTCCTGTTGATGTTTACCTGCAGTTTTTTTGTTTTGTTTTGTAAATTAAACGTGTCCATACGTATAACACCAGCCTCTTCGCGGCTGGATCCATAATTTTAGAGACACGGGTCCCCAATTACCCATAAAGCTTTTGCAAAACAAAACAACAAAAATGCAACCTGAATTAAATTACATGAATTTTAAAAGACATTTTATTGATTTTTATTGCAGCCTACATAAATGATTGTATTTTACATTGTTCACAACATGAAAATGTGTGCCCTATGAAATATGTATCTCCAAAATTTCAGCTTTATGACTGTGCAATTTTCATATAATCCAGTGGTTTTATTTTGCTTAAGAAGTGGAAGATTTCTCAGCCCATGAATGAACCCATTATCATTAAAAAAAAGGATCTCTGCTTCTTCAAGTTTAATGCAAGTCAACAGATGAATGTGATGACAGGGAGGTTAAAGACATACATTAGCATCTCGTCATCTTGGATTGCTGTCCATTCCTCCACCCTGTATGTAAAACTACATGTAAGATATGCTACATACACTGTATGACAAATAAGAGACTTGTCTTCTTTGTCATTTGAATATTATTCTTAGACACAGTACAATCTGTTAAATTCTGCAGCAGTGTGGCAGCTGTAAATGTGTCGAAGAAACAATTAATTGTTCATCACCTACGAACAGGTGTATAGAGTATAAATTAGTAGAATATAAAATTAAGCAGATATTTTTGTCAAGTTCTTTAAATAACTCACTGGTTCAAAGTGAGAAACAAATTGTGCAGATAAAACAGAGAACACAAATTGTTGTAATCATTGTGTTTGTTCATGCTTTGTGTGAGCCATGTAACTCCTGTTTTCTCAACCAGATGAAAGACTTTCAATCACTTCATTCCAGGCATGAATAAATTTTCACTTGGTGACATTTGGAGTGAAAACTGAAGGTGACCCAGGAAGAGATGGGTGACACTGACACTGTAAAAGTCTGGTGATTTTAAACCAGCGTTGAGTGGCAGCTAACATTAGAGGGAGAAAGATGCAAATGCAGGACTGATAGATTAATAGATGCCATAGTCATTACACACAGATACAGTAGCAGCATCAATTAGGAAATTAAATCAGTCACAGTTTGTCAGACAGACACACAACAACATCATAGTGTATGTAATTTAATCCATTATAAATTACACTCACACAGCACCACACTGCATAACAGTATCAATACATCCAGAGCAGACATCAATATTCCAACAATTACGTTTGACAGAGCCCTCCAAACAGGAAGAAAATCTGCTGATTGAATTCTTGCTTAAGGTTCATGAAAGATAGTTTGTCCTGCTTCAAAGTGCTCAGGAAAAGGCTCAGTAGTAAGACAATGTGCAGATAAAAATATGTGTAAAAAAAGTGATGTAGGGATTTAAAAGAACCATTACAAAATAAAAATAAATTAAGCACAAAACCTGCCTTTGAACATCAGCAAGTGTAAATGTGATTATAAATTATGAATCACAGTGTGTCTCTGTGTGTAGAAAACCTTCACCTTTGATCTTAGACCAAATACAAATAGTTCAGATGTACATATAGACTCACAGGCTTTCAAAAGAGTTTGGATTCAATTTTAAATGCTTAATCATTAAAACTTTATCATTCTGTTAATTTTTAATGCTTATCAAAGTGCACCAGAAGTTCTATCTACGCTGGTGGATTGGAATGGCGTAACCCATTTACACAAAATATACACGCCCTCTGGTACCTATGGTGTGCCCATTTAGGCTCAGGCTGCAGTGTAAATAAAAGGCTCAAAACGGCTTATATTTTGACCAAATGTGGTAAATGTACCATGAAAGACAAACATAAAAAATGAGAATAAAAAAAAACCCTCAGCACAGTTAAGTCAAATGCACTTATGACTTCTAATGGATCGAGGGACATGCACGAAAGCTTGTATCGATTACATACAGCGGAGTGGAAAACCTCTCACATCACATGCAATAATGTTCAGCCCTAATGCAATATGGATTAACATTAACATTTATTATTCATTTTAAACTGATGCAAGGATCCTATATCTTTAGCCTGTTGTTATTCATGTCTTTATTAGGTATTAATAATTCAAAAGATCAGTTTGAGAAGACTTGGTAGTCAGGATATCTGGCTTCTTTTTCTTTTTTTTTAAAGTAAGCCTCTTTGATTCACCTTTGCTTCTTTTACAAGAGATCTGTGTCTTTTTAATGTACATATATTTGCATTTGCACCTTCTGAATTCATCTGTAAAACAGACAGTGGAGCAGGAATCTTTAGAAACTGAGCTGTCACTGTGTGTCTGCGTCACTCGTGTAGTTGTTTAAAGCTGGTGTAAACTGGTAAAGTCAAGTTAGCAGAGACAGCTGACCCCACAGAACAATAAGTTTATATATTTATATAATGCTTTACTGTAATGCTGCTGACTAATGTTAGCCTCCACGTAGAAAGAGTTCAGTGCAAATGTAAACCAACTGAGAAGTGTGTGCAATTCTGAGATGCAGCAAATTACAGTTTACATTTTTAAATGTCCTCCCTGCAACATGTCCACTTTAATACATAGTTTGTAGCATGGTAGTTTCTACAAGCAAATTTAGTGCTTGGTTGGATTGTGGTGTTTTTTCCTGTCTTTGTGTATTGTTATTATTGTTATTATTATTATTATTTTGGTTTTGGCACAATTGTTGTCACATCACCCTCTGCAGGATGTACAGGATACCGATGTTGTCGATGGTGACGAAGGTGGAGAAGTTGGACGACACGTGGATCCTTTTCAGCGCACTTCCCGTTGTATAGAAGGTCTGCAGGGCTTCTCCTTTCTCCACATCCCACCACTAGATAGGAGATCCAGAAAGACACAGTTGGAAGGCTTAAACACTTAAGACATTTCTTTTAAAGTGTGACACGTCAGCCTCTTAAGTAAATGCTTTCAAAAAATGAGATATAATGTTCTAATGAGATATGAATAAGGAACTGTATGTATATGTGACTGTTACCACCTTCTCCCCAGTCCTTAATTTCCTGTTCTCTCATTGGATGCTGCTTATTCAGATCTTAAACTTGTCTCCATGTTTTTTTTCCAATATAATAAAGTCAAACATATTTAAAAGATT
This sequence comes from Sandelia bainsii, assembly GCA_032362345.1. Taxonomy (NCBI): domain Eukaryota; kingdom Metazoa; phylum Chordata; class Actinopteri; order Anabantiformes; family Anabantidae; genus Sandelia; species Sandelia bainsii. Next base: position 11,882,984 of record JAUMHL010000016.1, on the reverse strand, counting down.
GAGATTTCAAACATTTTATCAAACAAAAGTGAGACAAAGACAGAGAAAAGCAACTGGGAACTTTACAATGGGTGCCAAAACAACTGCGATGAATTTTCTAGTGTACTCTTACCAGGCTCGAAGTCCCACACACCCCCAGGCTCAAACACACAGAGACAGACACACACCCCATCCCTCTGATGCAGCAGCTTTCCTCAGTGAGTCCGTTTAATCTCGGTTTAAAGTTGACATTTTCCACTGAAGCTCCATCTCACTGGGATGAATCATTAAAGACACATCAAGTCAATCATTTGTAGCCCGGCATGAGCGTGTTTGGTCTGTGCACATTCAGCTTTTATAACAGCTTTCCATCAAAACAAGAAATTGTTCCTCTTCCATCAAAATAAAAGTTGACGTAAGTAAAGAAATAAAGTAAAGTCAATAGTAAATCATAGCTGCTTTATCAGTGTGTGTGTGTGTGTGTGTGTGAGCGCGTTTGAGAAGGCCAACTCCCCTGCTCTGTCACCAGACAGACGGACAGACTGCAACAGCAAAAGTGGCAGCAACAGATGTCTAGCTTATAGATCCCAACATGCGCCCACACACACACACCTACATAAACACAAACAGCCCATTAATCACATAAAACCTTCAACAACACTAAAGGAAGATGATTCACGATATATAATATTTTGACAACTTTGACAACTAACCTGTGGTTGAATAGTTGTGTTGATTCTCTAAAAATAGAATTAACACAACAACTCAACAACATTAAGCTTGCACTGACTTTCTATCCTCCAGGTAAGTGGTAACTAGCAGGTCCAACAATAAACCTGTATAAATGTTCTCTTTAATAAAAAATCCTTATGCAACTGTAAGAATCAGAAGCCTGCTAACCTACAGTAATTAATAATTCACTGTGCAAAGTCAACTGTTGGTTTTTCTCCTCATAAGTCCTCCGGGTCCTTCACTGAGAATCACCCACAGACCAGACAGGAAACCATCAGAAACACTTATTATGAATTAGTGCAAGAAAACATGAAATGCAACTAATGTAAAGGCTACACTGCAAAAATAGTATGAACCCAATTCTTATCTCCTTATGTGTATGACATGCACATAAGAACACCAGAGCTATAAGATGTAATTAGTTGCTGCCCTCATGTCTAAATGTGTCATGAGAGTAAACACTTATTCAAACTAACTCATTTTTGTACAGCGTCCATTAATAGAAACATATACTGTAGACTGAGTCACAGGTTGAAAACATGCTAAATCATTGTAACATAACACTCTGGTATTTGATGCACACAGTCGTCTGCACACAGGACACTGTCTCTTCAAGCTGAGGCAGCATACACTGTACCGTACATACATTCATAGTGTATAGTTAAATGCATTTACAAATATCAGAGTTTCAGTTTAAATTGACTGCTGAATAAGGATAAAAGATAAACATAACAGGTGATCATCAAGCTAATCTCAGCCTGCAGTGCAGCAGTGATTTTTTCCCCCATCACACATTAGTCCCTCCTTGTGACTGATTGGCCTGTTTGTGTCGACTTTTCCCAGCCTATAGTCAAATCCCACAAAACTGCAACATGCTGCTCTGATTAATTGCTGGAAAAAGAATATGCGATGTGATCAATCAATCACCTGCTGAACCAATTCACATGGATCCTGATACATCTCCTCTAATTATTACAAGATGGTGGTTTAACCAGGTGCCCCACTTCTTAAATATGTGGCCTTTGCACTGTACTGCAGCAAAGCATTGCTTGCTAGCCCAGAAGCACAAAAAGCTATATATTTTAAAGATTAATCATTTAATTGTGCATATAAAGAATCCTGTATATGAACAGCTTTGATATCCATTAGTATACACATCTAAAATACTTATGACTCTCCTGTGAACTGTGTAACCTCCTGTGTATACCTGCTCATCAATTTAAAAAAAAGTTAAAAGAAATTACGTAAGTAGCAGGTGAGTGATAATAGTTCATTAACAGACGTCAATATAATAATTTTCAACCAAAACAAAAAAAATTCTTGACTTTCATTCTTTCTGACTTATACAGTACTGTGCAAAAGTCTTAGGCCACCATTAGATTAGTTTTTTTCTTTAACAATGTTATGATGGTCATATATATTTATTTTTCAGTTTTTACATTAGAATGACAAGCTTCCTCACACTATGGAAGGATCTACATGGCATCCACATGAAGCTGTCAGATGATGAGTCAGGTCCTTGCTGGGCTTCTTCCAGTCTCTCAAAGAAAAACTGAGAAACTTCTCATCAGATTTTGACAGGTCTTGCACTCCTATTATTGTCCATGACCTCTTCATCCTCTAGAGAGATTGCACAATATTTGTCACTTTAGCCTATAGAAGCTGTTTTTAAAATATATTTGTATGTTTTTAATACTCTGTACACATTTCCTATATTTTCTAGTTGTACTCTAATAAAGAAACATATATAAGGTCATAAAAGCAACTCTAATGGTGGCCTAAGACTTTTGCAATGTACTGTAGATCTGATTGGTAATCTGTAAAATGTTTTCAAGGTCACAGTGATACCTACAGCACGACCAGCCCCAGTCTGAAACACTAAATGAACAGAATATCAAAGCCTGCAGATGTTTCTTTATAAATGAAATCTAGATTGTTTTGTCCGAAGATGAAGCGAGAAAGAGAGACGAGGGGCCGAATGAAGAAAGATAGACAAGATAAAGGTGGGATCGATAGAGGACAGAAGGATAAAACAAAGACGGACACAAAGTAGATATCAGAGGAGGAAATGAGACTGTTTGTTAAAGTGTTATTGCAATTGAATTTAGAAAAAGATGGTTACCAGGTGCCAAAGCGCTGACAGCTCAAACTAAGAAATAGTACTCAGATGGCTGCACACACACACACACACACGCACTTATGGATAAATACAGAAATAAACAGCCAGACAGACAGGGGAGAGAACAAGAAGAGTCGGAGAACAACAAGACTGAATCTCACGACAAACAACGGCAACAGGCGAATGATGAAACTCCAGGACGAAACAGAAAATTGTTAGAAAAAAAAAGAAGAAAAAAAAGGATTAGCACAGAGATGATGCGATATGTGGAGAAAAGAGCTGGTGCAGAATAAATGTTTAAAATAGTCACTGTGGTGGGATGGAGGTAGATGTGTGGACAGAAAGTGTGAAAATTTCAGCTTCAGAGTGAGGCTGGATTTACTATGTAGAGAAAACAGGGCAGAAAATCACTATGTTGAATCATTTACATGGATGGCGACGAGACTACACTGGATGGTATGTATATTTATGGGAGACAGAAATGAGATAGAGAAAGAGAGAAAAGGTGAAATTACTTTGATTCAAGACAAAGAAGATGTAGGTGCACATGAAAAATCTAAAAGAAGGCATACAAACACAGAAAGATGCATTAAACGGGAACAAGTGGAGAGTAAAGATGCTGTAAATAGAAAAACCCATTTATCTTAACAATGGCTACACACAAGTCTGTTTCTATCAGGGTTTGTGTCTTTTATGGGAATACACAGCAGTGTTTTTGTGTGTGACACTGAAGGCACATATCCTCAGAGCAGATGGTTGATGTACTGATGCCAACTCCATCGTTGTGGGAGCATTGATTTATGGAGAAGCTAGCGATGCACGTAGTTGCTATGTGACCTAACAGTATATGTGTATTTCTGAGCTGTTGGTGAGAGGACAACACCCCTGGGCATGTTTACTGTGTTTCTGTATGACCGTCTTTTCTTCTGTGTCGAGGCTGCTGAAACTAACACTTAGAATGGTTAAAAAATGGGTTTATGACAATGTTAGTTGTACAGGACATGAAAACTAATGCAAGGAAAAGACACACAGGTGAGACTAGGTGGAAGAATAGTGATATAGTCACTACAATAGTCTGTAGTTCTAAAAATCATATAACAAATATAGGTCATGCATATACTGGATAGTATTCCATATAACAGCTATATTATACATTTCCCTTATTAATTGTACATTTTATTTATATAGAAGTTCTCAAGCAGTGAGTGAATAATTATTTTCAGTGATGGTAGAAAGAACTGTAATAACAAGCTATAATATACTAGAAGAAAAAACAGGACAAAAGGAAAGAAAAAAATAATCATATTTCAGAAAAAACATAAAAAACACTCAACAAGGGATGTCTAAATATAATACAAAGAAAGGAAATGACAAACAACATGAAAGAGATCATATAAAAAGACAAAGCAGCAACATAAAACTTCATGCTGAAATGTTTATAATTGTAAAAATATTGTCACTCAAACGTGTCAGGGGAGTTCAGCAAGCTTTGAAACAACAGATCCATTTCTTGTATTTCAAGAAGTAAAAAAATAAATAAAAAAAGAGTAAAAAAAGAGACTTGAAATGGGTGGTGAAGAGTGTACACACATGCTTTGATGAAAAACTGATGACAGAAAACAACAAGGACCACTGAGCCCTTATCTATACAGCCACACCGTTCTGTATGTTCAGATAAGCTCCTTCTCAGTGTCCCACTCACATGCACACGGGTCAAAATCGCATCGGGGGAAGCTGGGATAGACGCCGTGCAAGTGAGTAACCCTGATTCATTTCAGCTAACAGCAGAGAGGCACCAAATCTGCTCCGCTTAGCTGTCACCGTTAAATGGGTCTGCTTATTCAGGCTACCTGAGGGGAAAAGTCAGCAACGCTTACATAACATACCTGTCCATGTGCGCACAGTTGCATCTTTCACTAGCGGTAGAGAGACGTAATTCATCATCTTCTAATATAAATAGAAGTGATACAGAGTCCAGGGGGAATAGGTACAGTTTCTATGCTTTATAAAAAAAATTATAAAGACTCTACAGCCAGCAGGATGGAGGCAGGGCAGGAGGGAGATTAAAGAAAGAGGGGATACCAGCTGGAGTAGATTCAGGCGATTTTGCAAGGCCACCTCCATTTCAGAAAGAAAAAGCGAGGGATTTAGTGTGTGTGTGAGAGAGAGAGAGACCAGGCCAGAGTCTTGAAGACAGGGAACCAAAAACTGAGGTTGAATTATTCATCCAAGGTGTAGAGGATGCTCCATCAATCCTTTACACATCACACACTGTATTTCTTTCTTCTTCTTCTTCCTTCTTTCTCCCATATTCCTTTATTTCCACCGGCGGTTAAAGGGGAGGGAAAAAAAGCAGTGAAACAAATTAATATGAACTGTATGTAGACTGCAGAGCTATAGAGATATTATAACCTTGGACTGGGCAGGTTATTCCTCTTTGTATTATTTTTCCTGTCTCTCGTCCCCTTCTCCTTTGCGGCTTTATTCATGTCGTACAAAAAAAGATAGATCTATACAAAGAAAACATTAGATGGAAACTGAGAGAAAATACAAAAGCAAGAAAACCTGAGACTAAAAGTCACACTCACAGATCAGCCTGGCAAAGATATTTGTTTCTAAAAGTTTCTGAGCAGGGTTTGCCCTTGTAACTAATCAGAGAATTTCAACAATTTCTGCTTGACTAATAAGGTTTGTAGCATTCTTACTTATAGTAAATTCATAAAAATTAATACCTGACGGACTGTGCGAAGCGCAGCAGTGCAAAACAGTAGAAGAGCAGTGCGAAGCAGGGAGAGGGAGGGCTGGGGAAGCAGAGTGGAATGATTGTTACATATTGTAGCTTTAACACATTATATAGCAAAATTTTGTATCTAAAAAAATTAACAGTGATCCATGCAAAGTGCATGAACATATTCAAAATGTGTATGTACAGAGTGTACATGCACAGTGCATTTAGTGAAAATAAAAGCAGATGAGCAGATCTGGAAGGATGGAAGATTGAAGGTTTATATTCAAATAAATGAGCCCGGGGCGAAGATAGCATTAAAGTTAAGAAAAATAGTGGACAAAGGGGCAAAGAGTTTGTGACTAAAAGTGTAAAAGAGAGAAGGAACGATGAGAAAGACCTAGATTAAGACAAAGTCAGTTACTATGCTTATCCATGCATTTTACAAACACCATCAGCATCTCCTTCGTCCTATCACTGATCTCTCATTGCCACTCTGCCTCATTTCGTCTCGGTGTGATTCACACACACAAAGGCCCCTCTCCAGCCAGAAAGACAATTAACCCTGGCTTAATGAGCAACGCAGGGGGAAACAACTGCCTCTCAGAAACAGATAAATATTTCACCAGTCTATGTTTATACCCCAAGCCTGACAACAAGAGCACAGAAACCAGGCTGCATCTATGCTGCATGTATTTTGACCACAGGAAGAAGGTGTGCATGCTAAAATGTATGTAATCTATGTAAAGAGAAGATGATGAAAAAAATAGAACAATGGATTCTGAGAAAAAGATAGATGCAATTTCAGGAGCTGTTTTGCATCTTCTGAGCGTGTGTAGGTATTTTTAGAGGCAGGTCTGGTGCTACACTGGAGCAGCACCGTGGGGTGCTTACTTCTGAAACAGCATGAGAAAAGCATTGAATGAAACAGTGAACGCTGCCTGAACCAGCAAAAGGTAGCCTGTTACACTGGCTCATTTGAATACATGTCTTCTCAGAGGGACATCAAAATGTATTATTTCCATCTCTCGACCAGCTTTGAAGGTTGTGGGAGTGTGTAGATCAAAGTAAAAGCTGAGAGGTGCAACTAGCCTGTTAACTGAGTATAATAGCATTAATACTCAACATCTTTATGTTGCTGCACAAATGCAAGAGTTTCAGTGTAAAGAAAAACGTGCTTGAGCGAGATCAAATGAAAGATTATTAAAACCCATGAAGAAATTCAGTCATTTCTACTGCAAATAATGCGCCCAAAAAGTTTCAGCAAAGCAGTTCTGAAACCTGAACTAAGTCATACGTGTGGCAAAACTTTTCTACAGGACCCCAACAAGAGCACAGAAACCAGGCCACATTAATTTCAGGGTTCTTCACTCTTGCTTTGTCTCAAGTTAATGCAAATGCCCGAACAGAGAGCCGAGCACATGTGGAAAATGTATCTGTGCTGGGTGCATTTTGACCACATGCAGCAGATGTGCATGGTACAATGAGAAAATTTCCTATTCTATAAAAAGAGAAAATTATGAAAAAAATAGAACAATGGATTCTGAGAAATGTAGACAAGAGAAGAAAACTATATACAGCTCTGGAAAAAATTAAGAGACCACTGCATTAAAGCTGTGATTGCAAATCAGGGATATTCCACCAAATATTGATTTCTGAACACTTCCTAAGTTAAAACATTAGTAAT
>JAUMHL010000016.1:11843114-11875642 GCA_032362345.1 Sandelia bainsii | reverse complement strand
GAATTTGGGAGTTATGTTGTCAGTAGTTTATAGAATAAAACAAAAATGTTAATTTTACTCAAACATATACCTTTAAACAGTAAAATCAGAGAAACTGATAATTTTGCAGTGGTCTCTTAATTTTTTCCAGAGCTGTATGGAAACTATAAAGTCAGTGTAAAACTATGACAGCAATGACAGAGAGATGACTTGTTGTTTTTTTTACTTGACAAACTCATCTCCTTTAATTCTCTTCTTAAAGCTCACTTTTATTGCATGATCTTTCTTAGCCTATTTATTTATAGTAATTATTATTCTATTATCAGGTTGTGAGTCATCTCTAAAGCACTTTGAATTGCATTAACCTGTATGAAAACGTGCTATACAAATAATGTTTGAATGAATAAGTACACATAGTTTGAACAGAAGAAATAAAAGACTGTGAAATTTTACTCTGCAACCCAGATGGCAAAAACATTTTAAATATTTGAATGTATTATGTAGAATTGTCTTGCTGGTCATTTTTTTTTGTTCTGTGTTTCTAATCTCTAAAGCAGAGAAGAGACTGAGACCTGATGGGTGAAAGATCTAAGACAATGTCTGACCTACTGTACAATGTAAACATCAGTTTTAAAAAAACAGCATGACAAAAACAACCATAGCGTACAAGGTTGTGAGAAATGTGTGCTTCCAGCAGGAGAGGGGCAGCTTTAAACATAAGGTCACCAAACTGGACAGACACAGAAAATGACAGCAGAAAGAAAAACAAATTGTGTGAAACAAAGAGATAACACTGCAGGAGAAGAAAGGAAAACCAGGTCTTGTGGGAACAAAAAGCAGCAAAATAGGAAGTGAAAGCGTGGGGAGTGTAAGAAGGTGAGATAGGATGAAATTGTGTTTCTCCTCCATTACTGCCTTGGCTGATAAGTGATGTCTGACAACACTGGTGGCAGGGGAGAACTGTCATCTAAAACACTCCCATCTATCTGGGGAGACATTGTTTGGAAGTGTGTGTGTGAAGTGTGAACATGTGGGTGTATCAGTTAGTGTGACTGAGGAAACAAAAACTACATATATATTGCTACTGTCCTAGTCCAGTTAAGAGATGACATATCTTCACCTTTTTTCGAGAATCAGGTATCTTTTAATCAGGTATCTTACTCTAATTTTGTATTAATTGTATCCTGCTGGGTTTCTGGCCATTAGCTGCCATTAGCTGCTACAAACAGGCACATTAGCATATGTGTATGTGTGCAAGCATGTTGCTGTCATACATATACAAATTTATCCAACTGCACATTTTTTAAGACACCCTTGGTGGTATTGTCTATAATTGCTGCAGTTGTCTAAAATAAACAGCATGTCATTTTTGCTGTAGTCCTCTCACTACAATAAGGGTTTGACAATATGCAAAAGGTCACAAGTGTCACATTTTACAGCTAAAAATGATTCTAAAGTCTCATATGACCTATATACTTTAACAAAGCCAAAAGTGAGCATAAGGAGAAGAAAATAAAAGTAGGAAAAATGCTACATAAGTACTGAAGTTACTATCAAATCAGTGAAACATAATTTAGTATTTTACATTTATTTCCCCATTTCACAGATCAGCTACAGTAGATTGCTCAAACAGAGTTTTGTGGAACAGCTGCACAATATGGAACTTAAAGGACAAAGTGATGTTAAAATTTTTCTATGGAAGCCACAAAGAAGGTGCCAAAAGGGCACATTTAAAAATAACAATGCAAATTTGAGCAAACAAAGATGATCTAATTCAACTCCAAATCTACATCAGAGAGCTGCCCATCACCACCACACTCAGAAAGTGGGGATTCAGTGTGTTGCTCAAGAGTAACTAACCTAATCAGCAGTCTTGCTGTATTTAGAAGCCTTAGTTCAGTTAATGTACCCAACCTAAGTTCCCCATATGGCTTAAAAGATCCCTCTTGTCAACTTTTAATCTGTGGTAACACACTGGTGATGAACTTTTTCTAAAAATTCAACAGCAGTGTGATGATTCCATCAGTGAATCCAATCCAACGGTAACAGGAGGATTAACAGAACTGCTGATGAGATGGCACCTCAGCCTCAGTCTGGCCTTTGACAGCTGGTTTAATGAAACAAAGTCTGAGAGATACTGATTAAGGCTAAATAAGAACATGTCATGTTCAGTCAATAAATATTACTTCAGTTAGAAAGATGGCAATATTAATAAAGATATTTTTTCATTGCTTTAGTTTCGCTTGTAGCAGCTTTGTGTGAAATATTCTGGGCTGCAGGGCGTCTTGTGTGTTTGTGCAGTCAGGATGAGCCTTTTCACACCTGCCTCCTCCCTCTCGGATCATGGCACTGTGACAGACTGTCGCATCGGTGTTCGGAGAGTGTGTTTGTGTCTTTGTGTGTATGTGTGGTGTTTGTGTGTCAAGGCCAGGTGTGAGACAGGTACAGCATTTCCCTGGCAGGACCCATAGCAGAGGGAAGGAGAACTGATGGGAGTCAGTGTAGGATGTCAGAGGACTGGAACGCACCACTTCATCACACCCTGACAAACGCACACAAGCGCACACATATCTGTTCGCAGGCATGTGTGCTTTTACAATTTTCCAAGCTTCACCGACACAAATGAAACACTGCCGATAAGAAGCATAAAACATGTTTAATTAAACACTCGACCCAGGTGACTACACGCACCAGGTGACTGGACAGGCGCATATACAGCAGCACACAATAGCCTGCTGCTTTTAATTACACTCACACCGCCCCCCTGACCATACAGGGAGGGAGGCAGTGATAAAACAGACAGAGAGAAGTGAAGAGAAAAGCAGAAAAAAGGCGCTTTGAGAGATTATTAAGGCAGGAGTACTAACAGAGGTAAGAAAAAAAACATGAGGACAAACAAGAAAACATCACGCTACACAGGGAGCCAGAGAGACAAATAGAAAGAGGCAAACAATAAGCACTCCTCATGCTACAACTCTCACGTTGCATCATATCAACCCATCGACTGAGTGAGAACCACGGGAGACTTCACCCGCTGTCACATCTCTTGCTTTTATCCGACCAATAACATCATCATCCCGTTTAGCAGCAACAGCAACACACTGAGTCACTGTGTGGAAAGGCTGCTGATGTTCAGAGCTGCGATCAAAAAGGAAAACTCTCCACTGAATCACATAATCATAAGAAAAACATGCCTTCTACCGCTCCGCTTATTTTTATCTGTTTTTCCAACCGTGCTCCTCCAGGAACACTGTCACAGCAATGACAGGACACACTTCACATAAACCAGAGTTGATGTTGTACTTGTGTAAAGCTAGAAAACCATAGTACCTCTTCTGAATGGTGTGTAATTCAGAAACAACTAAACTACATTGGATTTAGATCATAATCAGCAAAATAATCATTGTAAGAAATTAACAAACAATCTTTAAAGGGGTTGTTTATGTTCACACATAATCCAAATAATCCAAATTAATCATATCTTGTTAGTATTTTCAAATAGCCTCTAAAAAGGATTTGTCACAGTCTTTCAATTCTGGCAGGTTTGTTCTTTTGTATATGCAAAGTGAGACATACAGGAACACTAACATTGATTGTAAATCATGTTTCTGGCCACCTGACCAATATAAGTCCAATGTTAACTCTGTTCTAGCTCTGTTTTTGGTCTCTACTTCTCCTGAGGGAGATATCTGTCTCTCAAATGTTATGCAGCAGGATTTTAGAGCTTTTTGTCTAATAACAGCTGCGTGCTGTGACCAAAAATAATGATATGATACTGGTGAGCGTTCACCAAAACGGTAAACTTGCAGACTAGAAACCCAAAACAAAGAGCTGAAAGACGATACAAGGTAAGCAGAGAGAAGCTGCAGAATTCAGTGATAATGTTTGTTGGTTCATCAGTGCAAGCAACCTTTCACACTACAGTACACAATGCCAAGAAAAGTATGATAAGTATTTTTTTATAGCAATGTTTTATGTTTTCTAATATACTATATATAAAGACAATATAAATGTTAAAAGCAGAACCACAATAAAGTCATCAGGATTTCATAAAGATGGCATTTGTAAATTTGGTGGTAAATTGGATTTATAAGCACGACTTCATACTTTGTGGAAACAAAAAAAGTTAGTACATTTTAGCAAAGCCTTTCATGATATTCAAGCCAAACTTTAATATCAATCAGTCTACATCTATGATCCAAACGCACATGTTACACAATCCCACTGATCCTCCATAATGAAATCTCTCACTTACACCAGCTGAGGATAAATACAAACCAAATACGCTTATGATGACTAAGATGATTGCCAAGCCTCCTTCTAAGACTTAAAATAATAACTACATTCCCTGGTTGATGGTGGCGATCCTACTGTGCTGTAAAATTACTAAATTCTATCTCAGCTGCCTTTTTAAGAATGTTAAAATTCCTGACTCTAGAGCGAGCGATTTCGTTGTTAGGAAAGATGGTTTTAGAAAAATATGGACAACTTTCAATGAATAAAGTGTCATAGATAGGTTAAAAATAATTGAGCAAAGTTTGCTGATTGTGAAATAGGGGAGACATACGTTTACAATAATCGCTAAAACAGAAACACAAGATCATCACCACAAGATGCACACTCTCTGTTATGATAATCACTATGACAGATAGGATGGCCTCTCACAGCGGTCCGGCCGACACACAGTATGATTAATCAATCAAAGCTCTCACCTCGGGATAGTTCACCCTTTAAGACAGGCATAATAATCCGTCACTGCTCCTAACATCCACACGCTGATCCATCAAGTCAACAGCGATCTGCAAGCTGATTCCCTGGATAATTATGACTGTCATGATGATGTAACGGAAGATGAAGCTGATGAGCTCTACATTAGTACTTCAGAGCAAAGCAGGCTTGTATGTAAAGTTCATTAATGGAAAAAAAAACCCACAGCATATATTAGTGGACGTCAGTGGCTGTAACTGCTCCAGTTTCAGTACAGTTTAAAAAGATTTAACAACAAATAAAAACAACAGCAAAGGAGGCAAATTGCAAAGAAACACCAATGGTACTACTTTTACACAACTTACAATGGAAAGTATTATTAATTACTACATATTTTTGTGTATATATCTACAATGCTCAACATGGCAAAGTGGGAGGTGGCAGATAACAACACAACACCGTATGGGATCATATAAATTATATACTGTATATACTTATAATAAAAATATCCATCATGTGAAAGTGCACAAATAGAAAAGATGTATTTTTTTAACAGCACACTCTCACTGTCTAAAACAGGGCTAGTTGAGTTACTGACCCAACAATTTTCTGTTTATAGTTTGTATCATTTTCGTCCATTTTAATATTCTCAATTTGCTAAACAGACACATTTGATGTCATGTAACATCACACTGTATGTTCTAGCAAATCTAGCATAGCATATCTTTCTAGAGTATCACATTTCATTTTAATAGCTTACTGAGGGATTTTACTCTGCCCTTTATACTGTAGTTGTCTGAAAATATATCATATATATTGAAAACTGGTATTAAGCAAAAGATGTGTGACTCTCATTATGTTTGAGCTCATCTATGATCCTGTCGGCAGACATCTGCTGTAGACAAGATTATGATTCTTTTTGGCAATATGCCTCTAAAAAAGCCTAAACAATACCATCTACTGCCTTCAACAGCAACATTCCTGTTGACCCACACAGGCAGGTAGAAACAAACTCACGCATGCACATATTCATGCACACAACCCCACACACAGAGTGTTCGGAGATAAAAAGCCTCATCGATCAGAACTGTTGTCTCTTGAGGATTACATCATTGCCAAGCAAATATCCAATCAGATCCCAGCTGAGACTCGCTCGTTCTTTGACACCATCTCCTGTAAACTCAAAGCCAACTCACATATGTACACAAAGACTAAACCTGGCCCTCAACATCTAGATCTAGGTAATCAGAAGTGGACAGGGAAAACAAGCAGGGCACTGGGCCTTGAGGACCAGGTTTGGGAATCCCTGCTCTAAGGTATTGAATGTTTTTATGTGAACCTGCACCACTGTAACAGTCAACAATGCCACATGTTGAAGCATGTTTCTATAATTTCTTATAAAACACAGACATAGAGAAAACTGTAAAAGATATGCAAAGTGAATGAATTAGCCTGCAAAGTGTCTTTATGTCTATATATACTCAAGTTCATGTGTGGGCAGGGAAGAGGCACGCAGTTCATTTTGGTGCCAACTGCTAGTCTGTATTGTACTGGTACAGATACAGGTCTGTACTGTACAGCAAATATTTAAGCAATGCAATATAAAACATTCATGTTAAGAGGGCATCATAAAAAGCTCTACATCAAACTCTACATTGGAAGTTTATGCTGAAAATCAAATGTGTGTCAGATTTCGTACTATTCTTCTTATAAAGGTGCAAGAATTAATCAATGAAGAAAAAATCAGTATGTTATGCTGACAAATGATTAATCACGAAAATAATCCGCAGATTAATGTATAATGAAAATGTTGGTTGCTGCCTTATAATCTTGTTTTCTTCAAAAGCTCAATATTGTGTGGCATCGCGGTAGAACAACTTAAAAGTCGCACACCATGAAAACTAAATGTCAGGTTCCAACCTGGCCTGTGTATTCTGTCAGTCTTCACTGTCTCATATTTAATGATGGCAAAATTCAACCCCACAAACATCTTGTGGCTTAACAGTTTAAGGGTCAAGCTGTGGACCTTTGTTGCTTTTACCGTCTGTAATCTCTGCTGTCGACCTTTTAATAAAAGCAAAAATGTACAAGAGTTGAGGATGCTATGCTGGAACAGTATCTTAATTTCTTCCTTTAGACTGTGTCTTCACTGTGATTCATTACAAACAAAACACTATGGCAGTGGGAAACCCAATAACCCGTATGTGCTATCGTACCTTGATGTAGCCACCAGTCGAGACCAGTAGAGAGTTGTCTGGGGAGAAGTGAAGGTCAGTCACCCAGCCGCCGTGGAGCGAGTCCATGCCATCTTTGCCATCCCGAGAACAAATCTTCAGCAAAGAGCAATCCTGGACACTCCAGACCTGTTATTCGACAGCCACATTTTAATCAACATGAAGTACATGTCACTGATTAACAACTGATTAAAGATGCTGTTAAAATAAATATATTATGTACATCTTATAGCCCGTATCGGCAGATAGAGTGTGCTCAGTTGTCATGGAGATGGTTTAGTTGTTCACATTGCCCCAATATGGAGTTTTGATCATGTAGTAACAGGTGGTTGTACACGGGGGGAGTTGTAACATCTGTCTCTCTTACTGGATTTTTCTAAAATTAGGTCACATATTAACAACCAAATAGTCTCCATGACAACTATGCAAAAGCTATGCGTTTATGAAATTCATGCTGAAATTAAGTAAATAGAAAATAAATTAAACTTGTGAATGTGTGCAGACATACAGTGCGAATCTAAATAAAAAATTACCTATGATGCACCATATATACCTCCTTTGTTCTTAGCTTATTTAAGCCTTAATATATTGTGACGGGTTTTGTATCACTTGTGTGTATGTTTCCATTAAAAAGAGGTTGCTAATCTGAATCAAATCTACCTGGTCAAATAAAGGTTAAATAAATAAAAAAATGCATGATGAAATGATAATTTGTGATTCTATCATCACTAGTGCAGCACATCTATCATCTACTGCTGCTGTTATGCAACTGTTTGACAATGACACATCACACGTACTGCTATATTTAACACTTGGCATGCTTTTGTACTGAATGAGTCACATTTGTTTCCATAGAAACAGGAGTGAGATTTCAGCGTGGTTTATGTGATTGGACCTGATGATTCGGCCATTTCTGGATAATGGAGCGGTTCAGCTCAGAGGCCACCGGAGGGCATTAACCCTTTGTTGGATCATGCTGTGCCACCATATGTTGCAGCAGATTGAATGGCGCCGACTGACTTTCCTGGATCTTCCTCTCTGCTTCTCACACAGTCTAACTTTTCCTCTACTGTGTGTGCATGTTTGTGTACAAATGGTGTGATTCCAACAACCTTGGGGATCCAATTTGGCAGCCGAGTCCTCTCCTTCACCTCCCACTGTCAAACATCTCCTCCTCTTCCTGCTCTCTTCTTCCCAGCTTCTCACACAACCTGCACCCCTTCCTGCTCCCACACCCCTCCTGAGAAGGAGCCCTGCCTCTTTCTTTTCATCTCACCCCTCTTCACTGCACTGCAGCAATCATGATGTATTAGTAAGCACTTTATCTAAATGAGTAATGAGATGTAATTATGGGGTGATCTCTGGAAAGAATGTTGACTGCTGTAATTGCACTTTTGTATGGTGCACAGCAAATGAGATGGTTTAAGGCATTGTCACTACTCCTCATACAAGTAACATGTTATTTGGTGTGTGTGGACACCGATGTGAATATCTTGAGGCAAGATGCTCAGTGGGAAGTCTTTCCACACATCTCCTCTGTAACCTCTACACTTTCTTACAAATTACCACAACTCTTCTTTTTCCCCACAGCATTTCCCCCATGAATCCCTAAAATCTTCCCCATTCCCACCCTCCCAGATCAGCAACCAAAATAAGAACTGCAAAGACTAAGGAAAGGCTGCATATTCTGAACACACACCCGGATCTCTCCGTTGTCGTCTCCAGTTGCAAGGCGTCGGGTGTCCCAGGAGAATCGGCAGCTTCGGACACAGCCTTGGTGACCTTTCAGTGTTTCGAGACATTGCCAGGACTCACAGAGCCACATCTGAGAGAAAAACAATCATGCATCAAGAAGACTTAGAAGCAGAAGTAAGTACATCAGTTGATTATAAACCTCCTTTGACTTGGATACTGCAAAAAATCTGCATGTACTGGATACATTTACTTAATTTTGCACTGCAGTACAACGACTAGTCCTTACCTATTCAAGAGTAACCCATTTAAATAGGGTGTACTTCAATATGATAAAGTGTAGACATAATGTAGATGAAATTGATTACAGAAATAATAATAAAATAATAATAATAGAGAAGTTTTATTTCTCTTGCTCAATCCAATCTTCATTTGTTCATGGGTCTTGTGAGGACAAATAATGGTGCCAAATGCAGAACTATTGTTACATGAAGCAACTGTTAATGGGTGCCCTCTTACTATCTGCATCTCTGCCTCTCATCCATTGTTCTTTTTATACTTCTTCCTTCCTTTCTCTTCCTTTCCTATTGTTGTGCTCTGTTTTTCTTCCTCACCCCAGTTGCATCCTGTACTGCACAGAAAATAACACAGCTCATAATTAGATACTTCATTTGGCAGCTGGCTAACTACAGTATGTCTTTACACAAAATCCCATTCATCTGAAGGCCAGGAGAAAAAGGCTAAAAAAAATAGGACACAGAGAGAAAGATGGGAGGAAAATGAGCATACAATCCCCTTCTTTTTGTGGTGCTCAACAAAGACACACATGACCGAGCCTTTTGGTTTGACCCCTCAATAGGTGGAGACCAGGGACTTTGGTGTGTGTTTTGATCTACCAAAGCCCCTACTCGGTCTGGAGAGCAAAGACTATGTGACTGGCGGCTAACCAGACTCACAACACACACACAGACAGCTCAATTATCATCTTTGCCAAATCCATAAAACACACATTCTCCCTCACTACCACCCATTGACTGAAGCCAGGTTGGCTAGCGACCCAGTGGCTGTTCTCGACAATAAGTGTCAACCAAATCCAAATTCCCATGCGAAACTCTGTGGCAGCGGCTCTAGATGAACTGCTTTAACAAATGTCTGGAAGAGTGGCTTTGCATTGTTCCTAATGCTGGACTCTCAGGACAGCCAGTTTTAATCCATGGTTAAATATAGAAGTATAAATCTAACACTAAATCCACAATCATTTATGATCCAAGGAGATAAATGATTCTGTAAAAAGCCAGTTTCAAAGATCATGCAGACTCGGTACAGTTAACTTCTCTGTGGATGATGAATATGAAAAACAATGATTTAAGAGCTGCTTGCACTAACCACATCTCTGGCCCACTGAGTCAGTCAAAGTCAGACCAAAGTCAAACACTGCAGTGCTGGTAGACCGCAACCTGGCAAAGACTACTTCCAGGCAGGGAGGTGGGTCAGTTGCAGGCCAGTCTGCTTGCCAGGCTGGTGGGTCAACCAGTGCACGGGCTGCAGTCAGATTAAATGATTGATGGATGTGAGAGCTGGAGGACAGACTAACCTGCAGCTAACTCAACAGGCCTGGGGCCATGTGCTGCATGCTAATCTCTAAGGCCCATGCTTCTCTACTCAAAACACTTTTAACTTCAAACATCACCCGCAGTAACACATTAATATGTATTTGCTGTAAGTAATAAGTTTGGAAGGAGGTTTGAGGGACAATGCTGATGTGTAATAGGTCACATTATTACTAGCAGTACAAACAATTATGTCCCATCCCAATATGTGTGTGTGTTAAACCTTAGCAGTCTTGTCAGCAGAGGTGGTGGCGAAGAAACACCCGTCTGGCGAGACATGGCAAGACAGAATGGCTCCCTGATGGGCTTCGATGTCCTGCAGCTTCTCTCCACTTTCTATGTCCCACACCTTGACAGTGCCGTCAAAGGACCAGGACAGCAGCCTCGTGTTGGTAGGTGAGTTGGGGAGCAGAGAGAAGCATCTGACCTGTTCCTTGTGACCCTGAAGTATTTTACACTCCCCTGACTGCCACCTCCACACCTATAGGGGAACACAGAGGTAAAGAGAGACAATGAATCTTTTAGCCATTTTAAGAGTTTTCCAATTATTTCTTTAAGTATGCAATTGCAGACTTTACTGCATCCTTATATAGGTCCTGGTTTCCATTGCTTCTACTTGCATTTTACATACACATCAAGTCTGTGAATGTTCAGTGTTTAGAGCTTAATGAGGACAATGGAACAAGAATTGAGCAGGATAACGTCTTTGTGGAATCAATAAGGATCAACAAATCATGTATCTCGCAACTTGAGATACACGACTAGAGCCTGAGTAGGATCTTTGAGTAGGATCGTATCTTATTCCCATAATTGTGTTCCTTCTTCATATAGATGATGCTATCTTTGCACTTGCTACCTTTGTGGTAGAGAGTCAGTCAACACATATTTCAACCTGGTGTTTGTTTGCACCAAAACCTCTTCAACAGTGGTGACAAGTCAGAATGGACACATTATGGGAATAAATGCCAGGTTCTGAACTTTTCTTGTTCTTTTAAACTTTAAATTTTTTGGTTTTCCAAGTAGTAGAATATGTCATTGGTCTAAAGGTTAGAATCCATCACCAGTGTCTTTAGAGCCCTTTACATTCATTCTGCATCTACAATAACATCTAAATACACACTTCAATTTCCTAGCAAGCGCATGTCAAATAGCATGAATTTGAATAGCTTCTGAATAATCAACAGACGATCTTAGAATAATGATGGTGCAGGCAGCATCCGCATGAATACTGAACAAGGTGCTTTACTGTATGAGAGGGGAGGAAGTGCTGCAGTGGACAGGTCTGTCAGCAAAAACAAAACATGAAGAAGGAGGAGGAGATGAGAGGGGAGGAGAAAAAAGGTGAAATGAGCAACAGAGCATGAACGGTGTGGTTTGACAGAGCATAACGGCATGAAATACACACACACGCTCATACACAAACACAAATAGCTGCCCACAATCTGCACAGGAGGTGGAGGGGCAGATAAGGAGCTATCGAGACCAGTATAGCCAAAAGTTAAAGCAAAAGAAAAGGAAGAAGAGGAGATGAGGAACAGAGAGGTGAAGAGGACGGCAGAGAAGCTAGTAGAGTGTAACAAGTAGGGTACGGTGAAGACACCACGTAGACAGGAAACACTGTGAGGATGAGTGATTCAGCCGAGCAGGCAGTTTTACTCAAGGTGAGCTATAGGGATGAGAGAGAAGGCTAATCGATAGCAGAGAAGAAAAATGAGACACAAGTTGTGGGGGGAGGTAACGGTAAAAACGCCATGAATTAGGCAAGAAAAGGTGGCGAAGATGAAGAATGGAGTGATGAATGGGAGAAACACAAACAAGAAAACCAAGCAGAAAATAAACACTAAGCATAAAGAAAGTCAAGAAAGAACTGTGAAAGGTGAGGAAATACATACTCTTATGGTGGTGTCCTCTGAGGAAGTGATAAGTGTCTGGCCATTCTGGCTGAACTGGCAGTGCAGAACTGTTTTGGTATGTCCCCGCAGAGTGGTCAGAAGCTTGCCGGAGGGCACCTCCAACACCTGGAAGAAAAAAGAAACATTAACATCACAAATATTCAAGTGAATTATAATCAGGTACAAGAAAAGTAAAGGCAAAAAAGCTCAAAAGTGCCAAGAAGTCACATAAGGTTCACCTTAAGTGTCTAGAACATCTCTTCAAGGTTTAAAGGAGCCAAGATATGCTTAGGAATGAAAAGTTTCCCAGAAAATTTCCTAAAAAATCCCCACAAAAGGTCCTATTTGAAAGTAGTACTTGAGCAGGAGAGAGGTGACATGCAGCTGCTGGCTTGATGGCGATAAGCACATCAAAAAGAAAGTGGAGTAGGGGGGGGTGGTTGAGCTTTGAGTACGACCGTTCAGTCCGGTCAAGAAGGCAAAGGGCTGCAGAGGGTGTGACAGCCCCTGCAGACATTAGTCGGGGTGTCAAAGAACAAAACAGCTTTCAAAAAATACAGCAAGTAGGGAAAAAAATGGCATCACTTGGGATCATTGCTTCTGCAGAGAACCCTGTAATAATAAGCCCTTGAGATGAGGAACTTTCACAGACTAATGCTGGTTTCACAAGATGGAAGATTTTAGGACATCTGGGTGGCTCAGGGGCTTCCAAAAGTCCTTGATGGGATTTTAGGGAAATCAACGTGGCTGCAGAGAAAGTGATCTGGGCCTTTTTGTTCGCCCAAAATTTGTGTCTAGGCTGAACACAAATTAAATCTCTACAATTAAATTCCACTACATTTTCTACATGTATTAATTCTGTTAGAGGAGATATCTCAGTGACTCTGGTGATCACCTTATTTTTCCTGCAGTGCCACCATCAGGATGCCATTTGTGTTTTGTAGTGAAATGTCTTGACAGCTATTGGATGGATTGTAAAAATTCTAAATTATATTCCCACTAGTGTACTGTGTGATTGGTGTTCATTAGCAAATGTTAGCATGCTAATACTCTGTACTAAGACAGAAAACATATGTGTTTTACCAATGTCAAAACCAAAGTTTGCAGACTGTTTTTTTGCACATGATATTCCTTGGCAGAGATTGTATTGAATTCAACTCACTGCATAATCTAATGTCTGCTTGTGGCTTCCAGGTAGCCGCAGATTTAAAAAAAACAAACAAAAAAAACTATAAGTTTGTACAATTTGATAACAAAGACTCATCAAACACTAACACAAACGGAACTAATTAAAGTATTGTAACGCTAAACTAATTAAAGTATTATGATGCAAAAAGGATAAAAGGTACAGATAATAATTGCAATTACAAAGTCTGTTGTGGTACTAAACTTCTGTTTTTCTAATTAACCTCATGACAAATCAATCCTGTGATGTAAAAACACTCGTATTTAACTTTGCTTCAGTTACGTCTGCAACTTTTCAAACTTCATAAACAAATAAATATAGATTACTGGAGAGAAAAAATGAACCGCAAAACAGGGAACAAATAAAAATACATGCAGGACATTATGTTACACCCAGTACAGCACCTGAAAGTAGAGAAGAAAGACCCAGAACACCTGAGATTTTAACAAGCACTAAAATATTGACATCTCAGAGGAGATGATTGAAATGTCTGCACAGAACAAGCCCCGGGCCACACCAACCATGTTTGTCTAACTCCACGTACTGAGGCGCAAGTTTCAAAGCTTAAGAGAGTACGTTTTGGCAAGCTTTACACATACAGCTGAAGGATTTCTGGGATGGTGCATGAAGGAAAATTCTTAAGGGTGTTTAGTAAAAATAAACTACACAAATATAAAAGCAGGCTAATGTAAAGAGACTTGTTTGAAGATCACTATGAAGGGAGTAAACTCGCCACTAAAGCAGACTCATAAGTAATTACTGAACACATTCAAAATAGGCACACAGAAATTACACTTTCCCTACAATACCTGCACACTGCCACTGCACAGCCCTACAGCCAGCACCAACCTCCTGCTGTAGGTCAAGAGGTATCGGATCCTGCTGAGTACCTGACTAGCTGTCAGCCCTGCTGCCTGGCACAGAACACACACATGCACAAACACACATACACACACTCACAAATTCATACCTTCACAATCATAAAAAAAACACTTTCTGTCCTTTCCTACATAAAATTGTTACATGTTCACATAAGCAGAATGATTCAGTCCAGCTAAGGAAAAATTAATGGACTTCCACCGCAGCAGCCACCAGCACCAGGGCTCCCTCTGGTGTTAGCTCAAAGGACTACAAAAGCTGTGTGGAATCCAAGAGGATAAAAAGCACTTATTATAATGAATATAAATATATTTGATATACAACAATAATTAAAAAATTATTTTAACATTTGATTGTAAAACCAGTCTTGCTCAGAGTCAATAAAAATAACGCAATAGCCAAAATGCATCAAAACAATGTTAATTGTTAAAAGAATTTAGTGTTGGTTCACCACAGTCAGTACAAAAGAAACTTTAAGAAACAGAAACAGTTTTTTCTACAAATCCTCCTTTTTTCATAAAATAAAAAACTATTTCCTAAATGTTATCTACAGAAAGACAAGCATACAACACCTTTGCTTAAGTAAAACTGATGAAAACTAGAAAAAAAACTTCAGAAACCACAGTTAGACATCTGATTAAAATATATTGCAGCTCTGACAGCTTTCTGCACTATATAGATTGTGATATGTGTCAGTACAGACACATTTCCATTACACTACTAAGTCTTCAAAACCACTGGTGCAAACACTAATGTGTCAGGGGACTGTGTGTATGTTTTAATAGAACAAGAACTTTTGTGGTGTCCTCCGCCATTTCCACATGTGCAATACAAACATACATACACATACAGAAAAATGCAAACATGCCACAACATGGACTAAAACCTCATTCACTGCCTGCAAACAACAATTTTCACTAAGACAAAGCCGCAGCGATGCATGGAAAGTGCACAGAACAAAAGGAGGAATAGAAATAAACAAAACAAAAAAGGGGATGAAAGAAAGACAGGTATGAGACAGATGTGAAATTTAAAAATAGAGAGCAGGAGTAAAGAGCAGTGAGGAAAGAAATCACAGGTAAAAAGAAAAAAAATAGAAGAGTGCAGAGAGAGAGAGATGAAAGAGATGTTTGGAGCTGACCTGACAGGACAGATAAAAAAGGGGCAGCTCTCATGACTCAACATGGCCTGAAAAACACCTCCTACAGCAACGTGGAATAGAGACTTACACAATCTACTCAATCACACACAAAGGAAAGGATGAAGAAACCAGAAATAAGTTTCTATGATGACCTTCTCACCTTGTCACGCATACACATAAACACATACAGTGCTTTCCATCTACATGTGTTTTCTACCTGCACAATGCCATCCTCTTGGCCCAGGACCACAGCAGGGGGCTGTCTGCACATACAGGTACACCGGATCCTGGATGACTTCTCTTCTGACTGAAATAGCACAGATCCTGTTCTGCCATCACGCACCTAGTTTATATTAAAACAATATATGAGCATATAGGCAAACATTCCTACTTATCTGCACTTGATCTTTCACTGACAGAAAAACAAACATTCCAGCTTTACATTTTGGCAGCAACTAGCTCACTGCCTCTGAATTATTCACTCAAACTCTCTGCTCCATTTCGCCTCTGGCTCACCTGCAATCTGTTGCGGTTGTCTGCAGCTGACACAATTATTTCTTCATCACTGAAGAGCACGTCGGAGTCTCTCTTCAGACAGATGGCCGAGGATGTGTGGACCTTCTTCGTCTCCCATAACTACAAAACAAGAAACAAGCCGTAGACTTTTAGTTAATGACCAAAGGCCAACATTTCACTTTTCTCATGTTTGGCAGCCTACGTAGCTTCTTTCTAGCACACATGTACACATTATTATCAACATCATGCTGCTGAGCCAAACTGGAAATCACATAAATAAGTCATCTATCTCATACATTTCTGATTGGCACCTCAAACCAAATTTCCTGTTAGCATCACACAACTCTAATGCATGCACACAAGGACGGTATAGTGAATCATAAGTAGGTCAGTCTAAACCTACTTTTTCTCTACACTGACACATTGCACATGTGCCTTACGAGTAGTTGTTGGTTGTGCTGGTTTTAGATAATAATAAGATAAGATAAAGTAGGATGTGATGAGGCAGCTGAGCTCTCTCAGTTGTTTAGGAGTAAGTCTGACACCAAAATAATATTGAAAACGTAGGTGTTATAGAGATTTTTTGTCATAATTAATTCATATGGAATGCTCTGTTGAAACACTAGTTTGTTACTTGCACTGTTAATTTATAATCCTTGATTACACACAGCATTCATTTGCATCAAAATACGATTTATTGTCTATGTAAATATAAAACCATATAAAAATCATGTTTTTATTGCTTTGATATAAAACAATAACTGTTTCCTTAAAGTTAATCACAAACAGATAAACTGCAGAGGCATCTTATATAATCGCTTTGTTTTAGAGAGCAATGAGTCGGGACAAATCGGTTAACAATAGATGTTTGTATAACCTCAATAATAGAGAGAAAAGCCTAAAGCA
The DNA here is from genome assembly GCA_032362345.1 of Sandelia bainsii. Taxonomy (NCBI): domain Eukaryota; kingdom Metazoa; phylum Chordata; class Actinopteri; order Anabantiformes; family Anabantidae; genus Sandelia; species Sandelia bainsii. Next base: position 11,858,900 of record JAUMHL010000016.1, on the reverse strand, counting down.
AGTCAACAACTGCAAAGAACTCCAGTTTTTCCTGTTTCTTTCATACACCTCATATAGCAGATGTTTATTCTTTATTTACAGTTCTTTGTGGTCTAAACTATTAGTCTACAATGGTTCCATTCACATAAAATAAAGTTCATACAAAACATTTGCACTATAGCTACAGCATAGTGCCTAATAGGAATGCATAAACATTTTTAGTCTGAAAGCTAATAGCTGTCAAAGGGGAGCTGAAATTATGTTCTGTATTACAAGCTTTGATTTTAATTAGAACGGTATCTTTGCAAGCTGATACACTAATAGACAGATCACACACACACACACACACACACACACACACACACACAGTTAGTTTTACCCTGATAGTCTGGTCATAAGAGCAGGAGAGCAGCTGGGAGCCATCAGAGGAGAACTGGACACGCTGGACCCAACTTAGGTGACCACTGCAGTCAGCCATTTTCTTATTGGCCTCCAAGTCCCATAGCTGGAAGCCACACACATATGGACTAGTGTACACTTATTCACCACTATATTTCAGTATATTATTATGTTTATACACTCTAAGGGACATTTTATTCTACCACAGTTTATACACAACAAATAATGCACAAACTCATACTGAAAAAGTTTTTCCACACAAAAGCCTCTTATAAAAATACTATATGTTGTACCTCCACAGCGTAGTTTGAGAACGCAATGGCCAATAGGTTACTGGTAGGACAGGCGTGACAGTACTGCACCATGCTCAGACGATTGATCTTGATCTCCAACAACATGTCTGACGTCTCTATGTCAAACACCTGAAGCAGAGACAGACAGACAACACGTATCAGTTATAAGCTTAAATGAGCGGACTGTTCCTTTCTTTAAAGGCAAAGAAACAAGCTCAGACATCTCTGCAGTGTTTGGGTTGTTTCCCAGAATATGAACAAATGAAAATGTAGAGGACACAGACTGGCTGATTACAGGACAAGACAGACTGATTTTAGAAAGCTCAGGGGAGGAGGGGCTGTGCACATTTATAACCAGGACACAAGCTCTAAATTCTCTCTCTGTGTCTTTAGAGAGACTCTGAATCTCTAACAAACAGCCTCTCTTTCCTGTCTCCTTCAAGGAAATGACAACAAGGTCAGAGAGGACTAAGTGAACCCTGTGGTGTAGATTTCTATCTGCACAGCTGAGACGTGTACAACAAGACAAATTCGCACCCAAACCATTTTCATCCTCTTTATGACACATCTGGCAAACACAACAACAACAACAACACAACACGATATGTTTCTCCGCATTAAAACATGATTAGACACATTCAAACAAATGTTTACATTCCAAAATACTCACCAAAACAGCGTTCCTGGCAGCACAAATGATGCGTTTGCTGTCTGCAGTCCAGGTGCTGCACTTGACGAGCACCTCTTCATCGCTCTCAACAAACATGCTCCTCACGTTGATTGTCTTCCACTCATTTGCAGATGACACCTGAAATAGCTGCTTACACAAAGAAAAACACAAAAACACACCAAGTTGGAGCATGTCGGCACAGACTGTGTTCTATGTTTAGTAGAATGTTTAGAAAGTATAATACTTTTAAAATAGATTTTTTTAGTATCTGCTGTTGGCACTGATATATTCCACCAGTATACAGTTGCAGACTCACTTTTAAAGGCACATCGATAATATCAGTTCTAAATATGGTCTAATGCATCCAATTCACATAATCATGTAAAGTTTAATATACACTGTCGTAGGAAAGGGCACTCACCTTAACAGTGCCATCGTTGGAGGAAGTAGACAAATAGTTGTCATCAGGGGAGAAACAACAGTGGTTGACTGGCTCAAGGTGACCAAACATGGTGTTCTGGGAGGATGCCCTATTGAGGTTCCACACCTACAGAAACAGAGAAATACAATCAAAATGACAAGACAGAAACAAGACAAGTCAATATGCATGTAAACAAACTGTCACTCACCTTGACATTCATGATCGTGTCATTGGAGCAGGTGGCCAACAGGAGGCGTCGTGTCATGTTGGTAAACTGACAGTGGTTGACCTGCTCATGATGTTCCTCCTCAAAGACTCTCAGCAGCATGGCTCTCTCCACATTCCAAACCTAACAGACGAACCATTTACAACAATGTCAGGATGAAATAACTTGAATTGTGTGTGTATTTTTATTTACTTGTATGTTGTTATGATCAAGTTGGTCATAATGGGCGAGTGGACAGTTTTCTTTTTACCTTTACTTTCCTGTCGCTGGAGCAGGTTGCTATGAGACGGTCGTCGGGGGAGAAGGCACAGCAGAGCACCTCGTCATCGTGAGCAGGGATCTCTGTGAGCTTTTCACCTGAGGTGCTTCTAAACACCTAAGCACACAGGTGACAGAAGTCAAGTAACAATTCATATAGTGTCTTCATAAAGCATTCACAACACTGCACATCTTTGTGTGTGGTGAATTTAATTTTAAATTGATAAAACTGCCATTTTGGTGAAGAGCTGTTTATTGATCAGTCTATACTCAGTATCCCATCATGACAGTGAAATGTTTTTACTAATCTTGTAGGCTTCTGATCATTGTTGCATTGAAAGGTTGAACTGTTGCTCCAGTCTCTGGAGCAGGTTGTCTTAAATGACCTCTTTGAATTTGGCTGCATTCATCCTCTCCCTGTCCCTGCCGCTGAGAAGTAACCCCAATGCATGATGTTGCCACCACCATGTTTCATCGCATTTTTAACCTATGTCCAGTCCATTCAGTTTGCATTAATTAATGGTGCTCCATATAATTTGGAGTTCCACAAAAAAGGGCCTGCCGACTTTTGTAAATAAGAGATTTCAGTTTTTGATATATAATAACATTGCTGCTGGTTTCTCTTTGTCATTTTGTGTTGAGTATAATTTGATGGCCAAAACTGCAATTTTATCCATTTACATTGAATCTACAGATTAAGACAATAAATTGTGCAAAAAGCGAGGGGTGCCTGAATGCTGAAGCCAGTCTAAGACTTTTCTCTGACAACAAATAAACAGACTTAAAAGTGGAACACTTCAGTGTTGATACCTTGACAGTCTTGCTGTTTCCACAGGAGGCAATCTTGGTTCCATCATGGGAGAAACAGGCTGAGTAGATGGAGCCCTGATGTGGGTGGATTACTAGACGGGACAGACTCTCTACACTGCTCTTATTCCTGGACAGAAAAACACATAAAGAATTTAGCATTGTAGTTTTGTAGAATCCACAATAAGGCTGAATATAAGGTTATCACGCAGCTATTTTGCACTGCATGGATGAAGTCCAGTTAGATTTGCATGCATTTGTCTGCATGCACTAAATTCACATTAAATGAGATAATTTTTCCTGAATTATTCCATTTAGATTCATCGAATTGTCAAAAGTGTTTTACACAGCAACTGCAAGCAGGTTTCAAGGCAAATTAGGTGATTTTTTGCAAATTGACATGACAGTTCACTGCTTGTACATAAATATCTCTGTGTGTAAACGTCACTAAATTTTTGTTTGTATATAAACAAAGGGAATTATAAATATAACTGATTAATATATGCACAACGTCAACACATTAATTGATTTTGACTTATGATTAGCACCACAGATTAGAAGACCATGGTAAATTGATTGCTTGCTTGCGTACAGCCAGTCAAAGTAGAGTTTCCCAGAGCTGGCCCGGTCCTGGGCCTGCTGCAGAGCCTGTCTGTAAACCTCAGAGGTGTGTGGCTGAGACAGAGCAAGCTGCACCACATCAGGGAAAGGACGCTGCTCCAGCTGATGGCCGTTCAGAGACAGAAACTCCTGGAATTGACTGCGCACTTCACTGTTCTGGGATGACAGAAAAAAGTTGCACACTTCAGTGCACTGAAGGCTGTAGGAAACATTAAAGAACAAAAACTACACGAGGACAACTATCTTCACTAAAGAATCTGATGGCAGATTTTTAATCTTTAACACACAGTTTTATGTAATGATTACCTCTATTCCCATATACACCATTCTTGTTTTGCGTGTTGTTTGTTGGGCGTTTTGTAAACTTTGTCTTAGTAAAATGTTGGTGATAAGAAAGTAATGAACATCTTTATACCAAGTCTGGGTTATGAAAATTTTCTGGTTTATTTATATATTGTTTATACAAACAGAGAAGTGAAACAGCTCTTTCAAAAACTATAACTTTTAATTGTAATAATTAGACACAAAGTGCTCATTATTCATCTAAAAAAACACTGTATTTATGTCTGTTGCCTTCGTTATAGTGAAGCATTTGACATTCTGCCCTTGAAATGCGTTAGATAAGTTAAGTGTATTTACTTATAGACATACGGAAGAAAAACTATTTGATGAACTGGTCTAATCACGATTTGAACTGTTGAAATCACAGCATTACACCAACAGTGGATCCAAATTGATATTTACTATATTTAGGTATAAAATCATAAATTATGTCACACTAAACCAGGCATAGGAAATAACTTATTTATTATTATTAATGCAATAATCAAAAACAACATAAGGGAAAATAAAAGAGTGATGAACATTTTATTTCATTCACAAAGATTCATGGAGAGGGCACAACACAAACACAGTATTCTAATTTGTTTTGTTTCATACACCCGAAAATTTTGTTGTCCACTCACCTCTTTATCCAGAATGGGTCCCAACTCCACGTAGTCATTGATGAGGTGGGCTGGACCCATTATCTGGGCTTTGATGCTGACCCAATCCAGAGAGAACATGAGGGAGTAAAGCTCCTAGACAGAGAAATCAAGACAACACCAGAAAAGAAAAGACAAAGAGAAGGCAATACCACATTAATAAGAATTATTTACTAATATGTATATATTAAAATATGTAAAATATTTGCAAACATATAAAATGCACACATAATGTATCAATTGCTTAATAAAATGGACTATTTTACATTTCACCAGGAGAATTGTGATATCGTCAAGACAGGATGAACACTGAAAGTTAACTAACATACAGTAAATATCAAAATTGCCTATCTCTAAATATGTGTGTGTGTTACCTGGGAGAGATTGGCTTTGGCCATGTGATAGGTCAGAAATCTGATCCAGTAGAGACATTCCTCATCTCCTGACATGGGAGGACCATCTCTATAGTGCTGCTGGTACTGTCGCACCACCTTAGTGTGGAGGCTCTAATATGCATAAACATTTAGACATAAGTGATATAATCTCTCTAGCTTTAGCATTTTCTTTTCTAACATTTATCTAATAAGCTTTACATCCAGCGCTGCGTTCTGACTGACCTCTAGCTGAGTGCGGTTCTGCTCCACCAGGAAGTCCAGCTGCAGGTCATGGAGGTAGTACAAATAAGGTTTATTGTGACTGTCGACAAAAAGCAGAGACTTGTTGACAAACTCCTCGAGAATGTCCTCCACCTCCTCTGTCTCCAAGTCCCACAGAACAGACAGCACCTGGGAAAAGGAATATTATAAGTAAGGGGAGCTCTTTACCTAATTTATGTGGTGAACTGTAGTCCTGTACATGTAAGCTCTAAAGTTTAGTTTTATATTGTAAAACCACAGATTCCATTTTGAAAGCACCCATAGAGCCAGTTATAATACTTATTCAATCAAAGACAACAATGCACCAAATAAAATACATTGTTTAGGCCAACCTTAGCAGGGATTTTGACGTCCTTTTCTATCACAGTTAAGTCCTTGTAGAGGTCCTGATGTTCGTCAGGCAGGACCTCAATGCTAGCAGCCATGGCCTGGTCCAGGGCCTCATAATCATAAGACGATGACTTTCTTATCCGCTTAAACTGCTTCTGCTGCAGCTGGCAGAGATAGTAGCGCCAACGGTCGGGTTTGTCTTTGAGCAAAGCACCAATCAAGGACACCACCAGAGGGGAGCCTGAGATGACACACGCAAGCAGAAAGGCATGTGTATTACAATATTTGTACTTTATATTGTGAAAAAAAATTACACATTGCATGTATAGTATGTTTTAATTTACTGACCTTTACATTCTCTGACAATGCTGCGAGCCTCCTCAGGAAGCCCCTGGACTTTAGTTTTAGTGTACAGAGCGAGCATCTCCAGTCCTTTGTTTTCATCTAGACCACTTTCTACTTCCACCTCGTGTTTAGCACCTACAAATTAAAAACAGAGAACTTTTTTGCATTTAGGCATATGTATGGTGACGCAATCGAACACCAACAACCTAAAACACCTGAATTGGAAAATGTTACTAAAAATACACATTTTAGCTTATATTCAGATAAACAGCACAAATACAATATGGTCAAAAATAACATACCACTAACTGAATCAGTAAGGCTTCTGTTTCTGGTGGTCAGAAGTATCCGGCATTGGATATCAAACGCCTTCAGCACTGTACTGTCCCAGATATCATCGAGAATCAGCAGAGATCTAAAACCAGAACAGAAACCATGATCACAGACAGAAAAAAAAAATGGAACAAAGACTTTACCACTGCACCTGGCAAGTGTTAAGAAGATGAAGAGACTAAACATAAACAAAATACTTCTACTTGATTTAGCATTTTAAGAGTAAGGACATGCACACCTTTAATGTTTTTATCCCTTGGTTTCCCTCTGTGCTTTACTATTTATCTAAACATATTTTATCATTTTACTGTTTCAATTTATCTTATTTCAACACCATGATAATAATTTATCTTGTCATTTATAACTGATTCTGCATTTTAAATTGATTGATTAAATTGATTGAATTTGAACAACAGTAATACTGAGCTAAAACAAGATGAAAGTAGATCATGTTTAGATCAAGAATATAGTAACCTCGGATATCTGCGCAGCATGAGGAAGCGAAGGCGCTCCTTGGCTTCATCTAGTGAGTTTGGGGGCCGATGGAGGGATTGGGAATCCAGGCTCTGTTCCAGACGAAAACACAATGACTGAATCTTCACCAGCAGGTCTGGTTTGTCCACCTGGCCAATGGACAGCCAGTGGATGCCTCCAGGAAAACAATCTGCAAAAGGACATGAACATTAAGAAAAAGACAGAGGTGAGACATAAAGCTGACTACCAGACAAATATGTCTGAAACTGGAACATCTGGGAGACTGACGATCAGTTGAGGATTATTTCAGAATGAATGACTGTTTCAAAGTAATGTATGCTCATAGTTAACATTAGGCAGTCATGAACCAAGACTGTTCACCTTCGATGAGTCCATTGTCTCTGACACCCTCTGCAGCCAGGACAGATTTGCCTGAGCCAGCCATTCCAAACACAGTGATCCAGCCAGGTTCTTTCTGCAGGCGGTAGAGTTTCTCTCTGACCCGGTTCACCAGCTCTGGTCGGCTGACAAACACCACGGGCCTCTGTGGTACACCTCCTTCACTTAGCACTGTTTGCACTATTAGACAAGAAGGAGATTTATACTAAAGGTGTAACAGCAAATAAACTGTAGCTAAATTCAGCATGCATCAAATACAACTTATTAACATGAACATGTAACTGATGTATTAACACAACATGTCTAACCAAAACAACACAGCAGCAACTACACATTTATATTTTTCTCCAACACTCGTGGAGTCCCAAACAGAGACAGCACAACCTTTTCAAACCTCCACTCTCTCTCCACCCTGTCCACCCACAGCTACCGACTTCTCACCATAAGATGAGGCGCCATCAGAGGTGTTATGTGCATCAGTTGAGCTGCGTGGTAGATCGCTATGGAGCAGAGAGGCCAAATCATCATATGCCTCTTTGATCAAGGCGTTGTAAAAAGAGATGTAGGCACGGTTGTCCTTCCTCAGCAGCATCTCCACCAGAGCCATTGCCTGATCCTTCCGGTTTGGCTAGAGAGATATTAGAGATGAGATGCGAACATTATAACAAGGACTTTAAATGCTCTTATTTTGAAGGTTCTCATATGAGCTGGTGAATAATTTCATTATTTTCTATAACTAAGGTCAAGAAAAGGGAATGTTTACTTTTAAACTGTATAATAATGGACCATCTAAAACACCATGTAAGACATTTTAATCATGAAATGCGTCATCAAAAGCAATTAGGTGTTATCACTTTAGATTAAAATACTAAGATTTACTGTAATATTTCGTAATATCCTCTAATATCAGTGACATGTGTTTACTGTCAGGAATTCAACATACAGGACAAGTTAGATAAATGGGTAATAAAAATAAAAGAGGTTACTGTCAGGAGTATGTAGTGCAAAGGTCAGAGCCACATGACCCAGACATTAAATGCACTAAAGCACTAAAAATGAAGATGAAGATGAAAGATAAAAACAGAATTTCAGAAGAAATTAACACAGAGATTGATTGTGTTGTTGTAACGTTGTGATATCCTGCACATACACTGGCAAGTAATGTGGGGATGAGATGGTCTGAATGAGCAAACAAAAGGAGGAGGACGGAGATTCAGCATATGTATGTTCAATGACAAATTATGAGAAGAGGACTGAATTAAGACCAATTAACGAAGTGATAGAGGTGAACAAATACATATTTCACTGACTGAAATGTAGATTAATTCATATATACATTTATTTTGCTAATATATAGTGTCAAATATGAGCCAGCTTTAGAAAAAGAGTAAAGCCAACTCAACATTGTGCAGGACGCATTCTGAAAAAGAAGCAAGATATATAAAAAAGGGCTCCAATATACAGTATTTCTCTTCTTGGCTCACCTGATTCCTGATCCTCTCTTCCTCATCCACAGTCATCACACCATCACTAATCATGTGGTCCATCAGGTAGGAGGGCTTGATGTCTTGCTCCAGCCTGTGACGAACGCGCAGCAGACAGCTTCGCGCCCCTTCCTCCAGCGCCATCTCTGCACAACACACCTACCATGCAGGGTCTCGTTGCACTGCAAATTAATGCATGGAAGTTAAATAAGCTGTGGTTAGGATAGGGGGATCTGACTTGTACCGAAATACATTATTTGGCCAAAAGAATGCAAAAATGACACCCATACATGATTGTTTCATGTCTTATTCTAAAACTATGAGTGTTGATCTGCTCTCTCACAGCATCTGCACTTCTGGCTCCAGGGTTTTCTGTATGATTTTGGAAACTGGCTGCAATGATGTGCGCGTGTGCTCCCATTCGGCAGAAAGAACATCTGATATTTTATATGTTCAGTTCTACTTATGAGGGGAGAAACAGCAAATATGGATGTGTTTTCTTTCATACCAAACCATTGCATAACTATGCAAAAGTTGGTAGGGGTGGCCTAGGATATAGGATGCTCAACACACAGGTGCAATGTCCCACATTCAGCACCATCTGTCATCTTTCTCTCAGTTTCTCTTAAATCTCTATGCTCTACAGTCTGATAATGCCAGACATAAAAATGACTTAATCACTGACAGCTTTATTTTACAGATAGTTGATTGACTGAGAAAAAGGAAATCCACTAACTAAACTAATTGATCAATCTTGGTTTTTAAAAGTGTTAGAAGAACAAAATAATACACAAAAAGTATGTGGGCAATCTATAAAGCGTAGTTGTAATATGGGCCACAAATTAAAAAAAGAAAAACAGGAATAGGAAGACTGTAAGTGAAAATACAAGTGTTTCTCAGCTGTTCAAAGAGCTAAGGCAAAACTCCATAATGCAGAAGTGACGTTTAAAAAGCCTAAACAACATGTTATCTCAAATAATACAGCAAAACGTTAATATACTTTACCAGCCTGTGTCATATAACGTTAATTGATTAAACTTCTTCAAAACAACATACTGTACTGTCAGTATCAAGACACTGCTGTGAGCACAGCTAGTTACTTGTTGACAGCTTTATACTGTATAACACTGAATATGAAAGTGAATAGTCAGGGTTAAATTTAACTTTGCGTACACACTTTATCGAAACCTTTCAGCTTATCACTAACGTTAGACTGACTAATTTCTATACTTGTCTCGCCAAGTTCACTCACTCTAACCTGCTCAACTGGAACAAAGAAAGAAGCTACTAGTTTATACTTACGACTATTGTCTTTCCTCTAACCAGGAAGGTATTTTCTGTACCGTATATGGCTGTAATCTGAAGTGACTTTTTTTTTTTTTTTTTTAAATCCAATGAGTTAAAGGGTTGATTATTTCTCAGTATTAACGCTTTACTACACGCCCAGTTTTGAAAGAAGAGAGCTTCCTGGTTCACAACAAAAACAACTACCCCGGGGTGAGGCAACCAATTGCGTCAAAGCATTTTAAACCACGTGATCAGGGAGGTTGCGCGTTAAACTGTCACCTGTATCTGGGCGGAAATGGTGCTGCCTTCACGGACTACTACTGTGCTCGTAATTATTCCAACTAATTCACTTGAATTCATCCACTCTTGTAATAAAAATACATACGAGCGCCATTAAAAATCTGTTTACATAACCATAAACGTATTTTGTAATAGCCGTAGTTTTGTTTGTAATATGAATTTTCATATAGATGTGCATCATTAAATTATTATCTATGGCACATAAATAGAGGAGCTGCACATCATTCGATAATTTTAACCTTGAATTAAAATTTGTGCTTTGTATGTACAGCGCTGTAAATGCTGTCTGTGGGCTAAAAAGATACATCTCAGCAAATTTAGGTATTACAAAACGTGTCCATTTGGGTTTACATCTCATAAATGCAAGACATCTTAAAGGCAACAGCACAGCCTGGTGACAACAAGAGATGAGAGCATGTTGTTTATTCCACAGTACAATGATGCATTGATGATGCAATTATAACTAGCAGATTAAGTTAATGTGGACGTTTTTTGCTTGCTGTTCAATTCAGTTTATTTATATAGTGCCAACAAATGTCATCTCAATGCACTTTACAATGTAAGGTTTAAGATTTTATGAAATATAACAATACAACTATAAACTATATAGAAAACAACAACAATCCCACTTAAACAAGCCCTAGGCAACAGTGGAGAGGAAAACCTCTGGCAGAAACAGGCTCAGAGTGGGTGGCCATCTGCCTCAACTGGCTGGGGTGAGTTGAAAAATCAATACTAAACAAAAACAAAACAATACAAATTTCTGAATAATATAAATTCAAATTATTTGGGAGCACCAGAGAATCAAAATCCTCCTCAAATCATTCATCTCCAATAACAGATTATATTAGCGAACTGAAATTAAGTTAGTCCATATTAGAAGAATCAAAATCTTTTAAGTTGTTGACCATACTGTATGTCAGAAATCCTGTTCATATGAATATTTGATGTGTGTTGAGTCAGTGCAGTTTTGTTTTCACATTTTCTTTGCGGACTTCACTATTAATTGTCATATTTCTGGCACTGTTGTGTATTTTGCTTGTATACACTGACATACAATATACATGCTTCAATTTTTCATACATGATTCAAATTTTTATTATATTAATTGTAGTACAGAAGAAAAGAACAACAACTCCCCAGATCTTGTGTAAAATTTAAAGTACATAACAGCTTTTCTTTGTGCATATCTGTGTCTAGTGGAAAAGTTGGACACAGAATCACTTTGAGTTCAGCACGTTTACTTTCCCAACAGGTTCTAACAGCCAACATAGCAATACTGTAACAACAGCAGTACTTCAAAATGTAATAACCATAGCAAGTAAATCAATATAGCAAGTATTTTATGGCAGTATATAAGTAAAACTATAGAACACACATGTGACAAACACCCCAACAAATTACTCAAGTAAAAACTAAAATGACAAACCCCAACACAAAGCTAATCATGCATGTTAAGTTATTTCTTTATTTGAAAATTTGAAATCCAAAAATGCTCTTCTTCTTCTTCTACTTTGATTTTTTTCTGTAGAATAATGGAGTAGTAATTCATTGGGTAAAGAGCTCTCTTGTTTTGCATACTGTATGTTGAAAACTGGTCATAGTTAACTATAGTTACACTATGTAGTTAACCATAAAAAAGATTAAGATATAACTGATAAATTAATACCTTGTTACACATAAAGAAGCTGAATCTCTACTAATTTTCTTAATATAGACTTTTTTTTAGACATTTTTATTTTGCTTTGCTTCATACAGCTGAATATAGACATAGCAAGGTTTTGTCCTTCCGCCCTAGTACTTTCTCCAAAATAACAGAAGTTTGACTACAAGCAGATTTACAATGTGTTTTTGCTGTTAGGTTCAGAAATGGATCACTGTAACACTGGTTTTCTGGTCTGAAGCGGTGAATATTGACAGGAAAGAAATACCTTAAAGCACATTGAATGTTGATGTCATGGTGCCATCACTGCTAAATGTAGCGACAAAAACTACATTTGTAATATGCCAAAGGTAACTCTTAGAGTATGTTGGTCGAGGAAAGCAGTAGCACTGCCCAGCTTTTGTAGTACCTCCTTAGCATCAGCGCTATCTAGAAGCAAAAACACTACTTAGACTGCATGAGCCACATTTTGGTTTTAATTAGAAGTGACAGATTCCTGAGCTGTGTCTTGAGGAGGGTTTCCTGCTGGTAGGCTGCTGCTGAACATCAGCTTTCTCATGATATCTGCATAGAAAGGTCCATAGACAGTCTTGTTGTAGTTGACCAAGGAGATGAACTTTGCTCCCATTAGCGCTAGTTCAGGCTTAATAGCAATCAAGCCAGCTGGTACCTGTTCAAATCTGGTCTGTGGTTTAGGATCACAGATTAGCACCTTGAAGTACTGCTGCACACGATCCTCTGCACAAAAATGAAGAGAATTGGGGTTAGAAAATTTCTACTTATATCACCCCCGTTTTGAGTAAAAAAGTACTTGTTATACTTCACTTTTAATATTTAAAACTTCATTCACACTAATGTATATATTTATCTTAACATTAAGTAATAGAATGTCTTCCATCTTCCATCATCTTACCAACTAGAGTGCGAATGGGATTATCTTTCTGGGTGATGCTGCAGATCTGGCCTGTGAGGGTGGCCTGCAGTGCTGGGGTCAGTGCAGGGTAGTTCCTCTCTGTTAAAGACTTGTTGAGCTCACAGCAGATCTGAGCACTGACACCCTCTAGTGCTTCTTCCAGGTTAAAGTCACTAAAGTTGAAGGAGAGGAGAGATCTGGAGTGAGGCCTTATTTCATGTGATGTAGACAGTAGATAACCAGTTGTAATTAGTTCTATGTAATAAATACAATGGACTTCGATAGAAAGAAAAGTGAACTGACGGGCTGTGCATCCCATCCAGCAGTACACTGGTCATCCGCTTTAGGCGCTCAGACAGGGAGGGCAGACCCTGGATAGCCCCTCCGATGGTGCTGTAGACAATGAGCAGCACCTCATTGACTGCCTGACACTGTTGGAGCTTCCACTGAATCTCTCTCAGGCGTGCCTCATCTGTCATCCAGGTCTAAATGAGAACCAAGAAAGTGGCTCACATGAATAGCTTGATATTTTGGGAAATACACCTGTTTGCCTTCTTGATGAGAGTTAAAACAGAAGAGCTACAGCTAATGGATGGTTAGCTTAGCTGAGACCGGATGCACGGGTTAACATGGGTCTGCCCAAATTTCCAAAATCTGCCTTCCATTACTCCTAAAATGCTTCAAAACTTCACAGTAACCAAAAGGTTACATAAAAAAAGAAAGAAAAACTTACAGCACATAACCATCAGTAAAAACACAAATTGTCTTGTAATGATGTAAAAAAATAATCATACTCTCTCTTACAAACACATTCAACACAAACTTACCTCAGGCAATGGGCTCTTATCATAATCCCACGTGAGGATGCGGATGAAGGTAGCGTTGAGGATCTGGAAGGGTCCCGGCAAGGTCCGCTGTCTTTTACCCTCACTGTTAGTCTGTTCTGTGGGGATGGTTGTTGACAGCAGCTCCTCCACTACTGACTTGATCCAGGAGGTGGTGTGGTCCAAAGCACCTGAAAAGGGTTATCAAAATAATGTAAATTAATAGTATTTGTTTGTTTGTTTGCTTGCTTTGAAAGAATATACAGTGGTGTTGTTCTAATACATTCTCATACAAAATATCATACTGTCTAATTAATTTGAGTCCGTTTGTCAGCATCAGATATATTTTCTGGACTGTAACATGTTATACATTCAGTAAATAACCTGGTAACAGAAATGAAAAAACAAAGCTATGCTGAGAAGATTTTTGTTGTTCACTTACTGGGTGTTTTTTCAAGTATACTCTGAAACTTTGCCCTTTCATATTCAACACTCTGTCTCTGCAGCACAGGCCTCAGATTGTCGATTGTAAAGTTGACCATATCCGCCCTCATCAAGTCCAGCACACGGAATATCTCCCTAGTAGTGTGTAGAGAAAAGCAAGCTGCTATGATGGTCTTGCTCCTTATAATACAGTAGATTATAACAAACCTCATATAATGCACATTGTCTCTCTAACAGAAATGTTGTGTGTGAAAAGTGTGCACATACCTGAACAATGTCACTATGTTATCTGTATTTTCCCGCAGATTCTTGATTTCATCATCCCTCACCGGTGCACACATCTTGCCCATAGTGGTGATAATGTAAGAGGCAAGCCCCTGGATATCTACAGCATCGTTATCAGCCTGTTGACGAATCAGGTCCATGTCAAGCACCTCCTGGATCTGGGTCCTCATTCGATTGGCTCCTGGATTAAGGAATGACAGTAAGATCTGTCGAAAGAGGAAAATTATCAGCATTTTTTAAAAGCATTGTTTCTAACTTCATTTGTTAAAGTTTTTTTACATATCAGTCACATACATGTTGATGGAGATAAACATACAGTATGAAGATAAAAAAGATCTTTAAAATATGAGGACTGCTATCCAGTTCATGCTTAAGGAGTCAGACAGAAGCATGACATGAAGCCACTTCCACATATCTAGTGAAGCCATAAACATCAGACTGTCTGAACTGACCTCTCTGATCTCCTCTAGTAGTCTGATGGCTTGTCCGTACTCAGGAGGATCATCGTTCAGCTCTGACTCCAAGATGTCCCAGAAAGCCTTGTGGACATTATCTCTAACTGCCTTCCATAAACTGAAAAAAGAAATGGATCATTTAGTTCAGCAAAGTATATTATCTCTCAGGACTAGTGTTACTGTTATTATTGATAAGGTTAGTTCATCAAGTACTAAATAATTTAAGAAAAATAATGTTGAGCTTGAAAAATAATTCTGAAATATTTGAAATAATACTGTGTTTTCATAAATCACATCTCCTCACTCATGCACTAAAGAAATTATTTCCTTCTTTTTCCCTGTCCTCTCCTGATTTCTCTTTTTCTCTGTCCTCTTCACTCTCTTGTTATTCAGGTTGTGCTAAAGATGAACAGAGAAAGACAAATGTCAATCAGTAGAAAAACCTGTGTGAAGTTCTTATCACTTCCCATCTGTCTCTTTACTGTGAGAGAAAACTGAAAAGATTCAATCCAGATCCAAATGTATGTATTGGATTAAAATCTGTGCCTCTACATTACTTTATAATGTTACACAAATATAAATAGTAAGCTATTTTGGTGCTGATCTTACGTAATTATTATTATTACACAACTCAACAGTTTTTTGTTTTTGAAATTCACTTCACCAGAAACAATGGGGTCTCTTTGGATTTCTGCCATGTCATGTTTCTCACACAAACCTTTTACAGCTATTTAGCATAATACATAATAAGACTCACATTAGTATGTGATAACAGTTGTCTTTACTGTGAAATTGTGTTTATACAAAGCATAGATAGATAAGTTATATAAGATATAAGAAAAGACATACACTACTCACAAAATATTTGGCTTTCGGGTGAAATTTATGGAAAACGTAAAAAGTTCACACTACAGTGATATTATATCATGAAAGTAGG
>JAUMHL010000016.1:11753706-11810487 GCA_032362345.1 Sandelia bainsii | reverse complement strand
GAAGCTAATGTAGGAGAAATATGATCTCTCTTGCTAATTCCCGTCAAAACTCTGGCTGCAGCATTCTGGATTAACTGGAGGGTTTTTAATGAATTATTGGTGCATCCTATTAACAGTGAATTGCAGTAGTCAAGTCTAGAAGAGACAAATGCATGGACTAATTTTTCCTAATTTTAGAGATATTCCTGAGGTGGAAGAAGGAAGTTCTGGAGATTTCTTTTATGTAATGGGTGAAAGAGATATCTTGATCAAAGATAACGATTCAGCTTACATTTTGACCCATAGTGACAGTTTCCTTTGAGGGCATATTGGCAGACATGCAAGTAAAGGCACCTGTCATCATCCCGACATTTACCCTTGTTGTAATACTTGCACGGCGTCGCCTGAGACTGAAGGAGAAACTACAGAAGGTTTTTAATCAATAGAGAGATTAATGTAATTTTGTGATTCATTTGTTTACAAAACAAATGGCGGTAAAAATGGAAGTAAACTCTTAAATAAATACAGATATTGATTCCAACATGTCAACACAAGAAACACACCTGACAGGTGTCAACATCTGAATCTCCATCACTTTCTGACAAATCTGTGTGATCAGACCCACTTATGGAAGAGTTTTCATTTTCAGACTCTGGAAAAATAATGGCACAACATCAGGACAGAATGAAAACCCCTCAGAATATTGTTTTACATGTTTATGGATACTTTTGTTCACATTCTTCAGTGTTTGATAGATTTGATGTTATATCCTAGAAGATATTGACAATCATCAGTACAGCAAAATAAATAAACAGTATCGGGCCAAAAGTTAACTGACACTGTTAGTTGCATGTAACGATACAGTATACACTGATGTTTAGGACAATAGTGCTAACAGTTTGAGGAAAGCTCCAGCCACCACTCTGGCAGTTAAATGGAAATCTAGAGGAAATTCTTCATAGTTTTGTCCTTGTAGTGTATCCAGAGTGTTGTTACGAATATTGCCTAATGTTGTTTTGCTGCTCTGTGGTGCTACTGTTGAACTAATTTCATTTTCTCTACAGATAACTAATGTTCGGTGCAAACTAATAAACAATCATAATCAATCATAATCAATCGTAATCAATCGTAATCATGATCATAGTTCTTTTTTTTGAGACAGTTTAAAACAAGGTATAAAAAAGTTCAAATACATAACTTAAAATGTCTATTTCCTGCCCCCTGCTGGCTAATGAAGAAAGAAAAGAAAAAGAAACTGAAACTGAAGTTGTCAAGTTCCACAAAACTCATCACTTACGAAATGGGAACCAGACAGAAAGTTCAAATCTCTGCCATTTCCCATTTATTAGAATATGGCATAAACCTTTCTTATTGTATTAATATCCTATGTATAAGTTCCCATAAAAGGCCTATTTTAGCTCTAAGAGTGTCATAGAAATAGCCTATATAGCTAAAATATCATAAGTGAGAGAGAGAACAAGAGAGAAAGAGAGAGAGGGAGAGAGAGAGAGAGAGAGAGAGAGAGAGAGAGAGAGAGAAAGAATAGTAAAGAATAATAAAACAACACAATACTATCTAAAATCTACTTACGTTGAGCTGTTGCCATTCTGCCGTGTGCAGTTTAGATCTACTTTCATTTTCAGTCCTGGTTTATTTCAATCCTTCAGACAGCCACACCCACATACCCCACTGTAGTGCCTCAGAGCAAGAGGACTGCCCACCTACATAAAAGTAGACTGCTTACAGGTCTATTTATGAGTCTGGAGAAATGATAATGTGGGATAACGTCACTGTAGCACTCATGCTTATACACATTCAGTATAACTCTTTGTGAATGAAAATCTAGTGCTGTATAGAAATATTTTTCTCCACTGCAATGAGGTTTTAAAAAGTTGAAAAAGGGACATTTAACATGTAACACCTTTTTAACATGCAAGTGCTGTGAGAAAGTTTCCAGGTGGTGCTGTATAATAACACCTGTCTTTAAAAATGCAGAACAAAGACAAGCAACATCCTGTTCCACCATGTATTAATATAGATACTTCAGGTTTCAGTTTTGACATTTAAGAAAGCTATGGCAAGCTGACAATTATGGAAACAGCAGTGATTGAAGAATAATCCTACTTGAGTCAAAGTAGAAAAGTAGACTATCAAATGTACTTCAAAAGTACTTTATCATATATCATACACTATTGCTCCTGCAATGTATAAGGTGTAGCTGGTTTTGGAGCTTTAATGTAGCATAATTATTGGTCTGTTGTTTTCCTATTTGTTCTGAGTGTTTCATCACTTAGATATTTGTTCAATTTAGATTTTTTCTACTTATTTGTTTGTTTTCTTTTAGCTGGTTATCTTTACTATTTGGGTTTATTATGTAGTAACAGGATGGTCCCAAGGTGGCCAGTACTTAAGTAATTTCCAACCAAGGATTTGTATTTTGTCTCAGGATTAGAAAGAAAATCTTAATCTGAAAAGTTGTAAAATTAATGTATGTATATACATAATTTCCCCCTGAAATGAAGTGGAGCAGAAATATAAACCATCATAAAATGAAAATACTCAAGTATGTTAATTTCCATCACTGACAGACAGAAGGCAATATATATTTTGTAGCCTAAAAACAGTTGTTTTTATTTTTGACTATTTTTAGACTTAATGTTTTTATCATATTGATTTACTTTGTCTTGTATTTATGTATGCATTTATTATGTATTTTCACACAAATGTGATGTGTAAACCTCGCTTTTAAAATGTTTCTTAAAATAAATTTTTGTAGCGTGCTTAAGCAGGCGTTTTCTTCGAAGGGCACTAGAAAAAGGTTGAAACAAAAAGCGAAAAAAAGAAATAAATGGAATTCCATGATCACGCCTATACCAGCACCACTTATGATAAAGTCAATCCCGTGGAAATAAAAGTAAGTACAGACGACAGAATAAGTCATGTTTTAATCATGCTAACAAAAACACAGTTTGAGTTAGCTTGGGGACCTAGCAAGTGGACTACACTGTGAAAGTTACCCATTTATCAAACATTAACACAAGTAAACAAGTAAATGTAGTTTACCTTCATTTTCATCCACAATGTAGTTAGTTTGTGTTTGTTGTGTAGCATTCATCTAATTGATCATAGGCACTTATAAGCTTTGACTGGTTGAGGAGGGTGCTTGTTGCTAACATTAATGTTTAAGTAAGATTTTACAAAAGTGAGGTTGAATTAAATATAGAAATAAACCCCTATAATTACAAATTCCAGTAATTTCTGTTTCTCTTTTTCTTTTTCTCTCAGTGAGCTCCAAAGAAATTGAGGACTTTGTGAAGCTGAGGGTTTCTATGTGTAAATGCAGGAATAGTACCATAATGGGGCATTTAGTCAGATGTGTTTTTGCTCAGGAGGCTCTAAGCTGAGGCAGTATTTATGTTATTTCTCTAATGCCCACCATATGATTTTTTACATTCTGCTTAACATGTTCAAATCTTGAAGCTACTGTTTATTTATATTGTTTTAATTAGGTTATCCTTATATTACTGTCCTTCTTTCTTTTGTTAACTGGATAGCTTGTGTAAACCACTCAGATTTTTATATTTTCAGAGCCATCCTGAAACATATGGGATTGCAACACAAGATGACTCATAGCCAAGCATCCAAAAAATGGGAAAATATGAAGAAGAGATACAAGGTAGTCATTTTTTTAAATTTCATTTACATCCATCAAGTATTTTGTTTTGTTTTTGACTTGGTGTACTCTCTGCCTCTTCAGGAGCTAAAGAACCCTACAGATGGGATGAAAGTGTTCCCTGAAACGTGGCCTTATTTCACCCTGATGGAGGGTCGACTGAAAGGCAAGGCCCCCATCCTTACGGCCTTACTCACCAATAAAGACAATGGTGATTTCTTTTCCATCTCCAAACCCCAAAAGAGGAAAGTATGTATGATGATATCCTCCCCTACAGCTTTGGTAGCAGGTGGACCAGAGATGGAACTTTCACTGAATGGAGATGAGGACAGGGAAGAGGAAGCAGTGCAAGAGGGACATCAGGAGATAGACTGCACTATGCAGGAGGAAGAGAATGAAAGAAACATGATACATGACAGTGAACGGCAGGTGATGGAACGGGAGAAACGAGTCATGGAAAGGGAGCGGCTGGTACTGCAGAGGGAGAGAGCGGCGCTGGATCGAGAGATTGCAGCTCTGGACCGAGACAGAGCCTCACTGGAGAGAGAGAGGGGGGCAATGGACAGATAAAGGGCAGTGATTGAGAGGGAGAGGGTGATGGTGGAGAAGGACAGAGATGCTGTGACTAGGGACAGACTGGCTTTGGAGCAAGAGAAAGCCAGGCTGGAGAGACTTTTTGCACCTAAAGAAAGGACTGTGGAGGTTACAGACAGCAGCAAGGTGAAAGACTCAGATGTCATGGGCAGGAATGAACGTTTACTTTATTTGTTTGAGAAACTTATTGAGAATTTTTGAGAGAATATTTGCAATTGCTGTTACAATTTGCGGTACCTTTAACCTTAAAATTCTTGCTTTCATGTATTTTTCAGCACAAAGATTTTTTCAAAATATTTTCAAGCACTTTTCACCTTTGCTGGATTCACTTGCACTACACTACATGATATAGAATCCACAATATTCACCTTATAAGGTGTCAATGAAAACGTTGAGCCACTCCTCGTTCAGAGAGGTCTTTAAATCAACTTTATTCACTTGTGGTTATTCCATACAGAGCACACAATAGCAAGCTATTAGCATTAATCTTAACCCCATCCACAATCAAAATCAACACCCCCCCCTCCCAAATCATACATTAAACTTTAGTTGATCGACTCTAGACATTAGAGTCTTTGATATAGGCTATTGTGCACGGTTAAAACATCACTTTTTGAAATTTAATATACCAATACGCAATTCATGTAAAAAAAATCTGAATATATATTTTTATATTACAGTACAGACTTTACAACAAATGATTGTGTTTAAATGCATCTTTTATTGCATTAGATACTCAATTTACCTTTCATTAAGCTCCAGCTTCAATACGTTTATGGTAGTATATATTTTCAAAAAAGTGTTAGATTTAGCATTAATATTATTATTTTTTATTTTTATTTTTTACAAAACAAACATATTTAACCCATATTGCTCGTTGTTTTTGCCAGTCTTGAACAGACACTAAACAAAAACATACATGTTACTTGAGGGTTTTTAATAAACTGATTACTCCAAATGTCACCTATCATCTATTCTTCATCCGGTTGTGAAACATTCTTGTGTGCACGTGTGTGTATGTTTATTTTTCTAGTCGAAGGGAATGAAAGAGTGACAGGACCTGGCAGGAAAAGCTGAACAACAGGAAGAGGATGCAGTAGAGCAGTGTATATGTGCTCGATCACCAGAATCTGACTGATTTATGTGTTTGTGGGTGTTTGAGATATACATTTCCACAGAGTTTTACTGAACTGCAGTATACATCAGCAGCATGTTTGACAGTTGTAAAAGATGCTCTTGTAATCAACTAGTTGTTTGTAGAGGGAGTGAATGGTATGTGTCGGTATGTACAAAGATGTGTGCATGTGGTTGTATTCGTGGGAGTCAGTGTGCAGGAGTGTAGGTATTTGTCTGTGTGGTTAAATGAGATCCCCGATAGGTATACGTGGCAGGCAGATGTAAGCCTGTGGGGTCTTGCTGAGGTTGATGGGGTTCCCGTCCAAACGGATGTCCTCCAGTGCGTTCCTGATGTAGTTGAAATCTTTCAGGTTGCAGAATGTGTCCTCGTGCATCATCTGAATATTGTTACGCTGGAAGAGCAAATTAGGAGGACATACAATCAGAAACCATCATGGATTTTTAGATTGGCTTTGACTGGGAATTTGATTGTTGTAGATAAGAATAGTGTGCGCACACACACACACACACACACAGACACACACAGAATCAGTCAGTCATGGTAGGAATAGTCAGGGTACACTACCATCTCAAACCTTTTCTTAAATCTTCAATAAATCGCTTTTTGAGAACCTGCTCTAGCTGAAAATAACATTATGACAGTATTAAGTGCTATCTTCAATTAACCTTCCCAATGCAGTTATTTATTACTTATTATATATATACACACACACAATAGTGAATTGTTGCAGGTCAGGGATATAAAATGTGATGTGAAACTGTACTGTAAACTGTGAAGCTCTGTTAAGCTCACAGGATCTGCAGATTTAAGTGATAATTGTCTGCAGGAGATCTTTTCACATATTTAGAAAAATATTGATTGTTCCCTTATACTCCAGAGCAGCATTTAGTGTTGAAGAATGAGTTGATTTTAAGTTAGTGAGAATATTTGGGTTTGTTAAAGGCAGATTCAGCTAGCTATCAAATTTGGTGAAACTTTAGGTTAAGTTGAGTTTTATTTATTCAATGTTAAGGTATTGTTTATTGAAAGTGTTAAGAAATGTATAAAGCATTCCATATATATATATATATGTATAAAAAAACCTTGTAGCTTCCAGGCAGAGCAAATACCAGAAAGGATTTCTTCATTTTAGTTAACTAGTTAAAGGCCATACATGCCCCCTGGCTCCTCCCACACAGGTGTCTTTAATTAACCTTCTTAATTAGACTACCTGTCAGGATCTGACCATAGCTCCACACAACCTCGACATCAACAGGCTGAATAACATTTAATATTCCTGTCTGCCTTCTCAGTTAAAGATTTTTTAAATTTTTTTTAAGTTTCATATTCAATTAGGGTTTAACCCCAAGAATGCAATAAACCAACATTATGCTATCTCACTATCACTGTAGTACTAGCTAGAAGTGCAGAATGATGAGACATGATGCCAAAGCAGATTTACCTGTAGGTGTAGAGATCGCAGGCTGTCTGGTAGAGGCACAGGGATGTAATCAATGTGGTTGTCTGTTAGGTACAGGTACAGCAGGCTAGTCATATCCTGGATACAGTGAGAAAAGATAAAGATCATTATTGTTATAGAAAGGGATACCTAACAGATTTGATCATAATCTGGTGATCAAAATGTGAGTTTTGAGGTTGACACAGATATTGATAACTGATAGAATTGATAAAATAAGTTTATGTTGTATTTACTGATTGACTTGTTGCATAAACATGATTAGCTAAATTTTTGATGTAAAGCTCTTACATTTTCAACCTAGACATGCACTCCACTGATAAAATGTACTCGGCAGTGCTCTCTGGTGGATGGTGGAAGCTATGTTTCCAAATTACCTCAAAAATAAGTTTGTCAAGTCATTTCTTATTTATTGGAAAATATATGCACCCTTTAGAATTTAGGCTTTAGAAATTACAGACATTAAAAGTAAAGAAGGTGTACGTACTTTGAATGCCTCTTTGTGAATACCCTTGGAGCCAATGTTGTTGTGGCTGGCATCAATCAGGGTCATGGTCTCTGCCAGAGCAGGCAGCTGTGAGATGTGATTTTCTCGGATCACCAGCTCCTCCAGCTCAGGCAGACCCAAGAATGCTTTGTCATCAATGGTCTTTATCTCGTTAGCGGTTAAGTCGATCCTCTTCAGCTTGTCTGGAAGGAGGCGAAAAAACACTCAGAGATACTGGTATCTCTTCACTGACAGCTCACTCCAACATCAGCACAGAAAAGGTGTTATTAAATGCTTGATATTCACTTTTATATCTGATTATGAATATCCTTAGTTTAATATTCATATTTTCATTCAAACAGGAAACATACTCATTGAGGCGAAGTCAGACTTGTTGATCTTGGTGATTCGGTTGTAGCGGGCATAGAAGTGAGTGGTGTCTTTGGGAAGAGGTGGTACACTATCCAGCTTCAAGTCATCACAGTAGACTGAACCACCAAGGCAAGTACAGAGCAAGCAAGTGGGCATACCTGGAGTACATGGGTTGTACGAAAAAGGATGGGAGTAGAGGGAGGGTGAAAAAATACTTTAAAAAATAAGAGGCAGATTGGATGATAGTCTATGTAATAAGCTTTAAAACACAGAAGGTTCAAGAGATTCTGTTCCACAGGGCAAATTCAATCAAATCAGGATTTAGGATATCAGGTTTTATGAGACGTTCCAGGGGGAACAAAGATTTTATGTCATGCTTCTCTGAATTAAGTACCTATGTTGTTCAATACTGACCTTCGTGAACCACAGGAACATCAGGCTCCTCAGGTTCACTGGGCTCTGGCAATTCAAAGCTCACTGACCCTTCTACACTGCCAGCACCCTCCTGAGGGGGTTCTGGTGTAGTCAGAGGCAGTTCCTCCTCTTGTTAGAGACAAAATTATGTGTTAAGAAACAGGTTAGATCAGGGACATGGAGCAGGAAGCCTGGCAATCAGTAGCCCACTGGTTGCCGCAGTGATAAGTTACATACAGTGTTAACCAAGTGTTTGTAGCATTTAACTGATGGCTGGAAGTTAAATGAAAATGGTCTTTTGGCATTAATGACATAAAATGTGGTTAAAAACAATGAGAAAATTGAATGATAGAGGAAATGCTGCTTTTAGAAAAGCTAGTTCAAATAGACTTGGTCTGTAAAGTAGCATGCTGGGCTACAAGACTAGGTAATCACAGTGGAACAGTGGAAAATCTACGTGAAACTCAGTCCTTGCAGTAAATAACTAAAATGATTGCTCAGCACTGTCACTGACAACTTGCTCAATCAGTTTTTGTATACTTGTTGGGTTATGAGATATGGACAGTTTTTGCCCAGCAATTAACATATCTCACCCAACTAGAGCAGATACTGACCGTTTTCAGCATCAGGGAGCAGAGTTACATCAGGGTCATCAATGTCTCCAGAGGTAGAGACACTTGTCTCAGAGCTTCCAGAGACACTTAAGTCCCCAGAGGCTTCAATATCCCCTGAGGCCCCTGAAATTCCTGAAGCTCCTGAGAACTCCTCAGAAGCACCTGATACCTCATGGGGGAAAGTGCTGGGAATGGTGGGAGGCTCCTCCTCTTGTTAGAGCCAAAGGTTCGGGTTATAAGACACAAAGTTAGGAGGGTGAAGGGTGAAATGGACAAACAATTAACCAATCAATCACAATCACGTTTTAGATTGATTGTTAGAAAGACAGTTACTATGAACACACAAATACAATGACGATAGAACAAATAAGTAACATCAACATTTAACTACATTTAAAGAAGACGCAGTTAAATGGAATTTAAGGCAATAAATCAACATTAAACATAGAGTAAGACAGATAGTGTTGCCACAACCCTTACTGCTCTGTAAAGGTACTGACCTCCAGTTATCAATGTTATCTCTGTGTCCCCAGACTCGCCTGAGTCCCCAGAAACCCCAGAGATTCCAGAGGCCCCTGAGATCAAGAGATCTCCAGAGAACCCAGAACCAGACTGGTCCCCAGACCCTCCAGAGCCCAGGGGGAGTTCAATAGAAATCCTGGAACCTCCAGAGCCAAGGTCCCCAGAGGCTCCAGAAGTTGTGGTATCCCTGAATCCAGAGAAGAGATCTCCTGATCCAGTGGGATCCCCAGATCCCCAGAGATCCCCAGACACCAAGACATCCCCAGATACCAAGAACCCCCCAGAGCCACCAGAGCCAAGGAGCTCCCCAGAGGCCCCAGAGATCAGGACAATGTCACCAGAACCTCCAGAGCCAAGGAGCCCCCCAGAGGCCCCAGAAATTCTGACAATGTCACCAGAACCCCCAGAGCCAAGGAGCCCCCCAGATTCTCCAGAGATCAGGACAACGTCACCAGAACCTCCAGAGCCAAGGAGCCCCCCAGAGGCCCCAGAAATTCTGACGATGTCACCAGAACCCCCAGAGCCAAGGAGCCCCCCAGAGGCTCCGGAATTTAAGACAATGTCACCAGAACCCCCAGAGCCACCAGAGACCAGTAGGTCTCCTGAGACTCCAGACCCAGAAGCCCCAGAAGCTGCTGAGGCTTCAGACCCTGTGGAGCCCTCAAAATCCCCGGACACATGAAGGATGTCAATGGGCGTCAGACGCAGCTCCACCTCTTGTTAGAGACAAGATTAGGCATTAATAAACAGACAGATTAGACTAAAATGGTTCATTAATCAGTTTGGACTTCACAATGATGATTAGGTTAAGTAGTAGTTGACAAATGGACAGAGTGATTCAAGACAACACATTTAACCTTTAACAGCTAGTTAAATGGAAGACATGCACATGGAAAAGATGATTGTTGAAGATGCAGACAATGGGTTTAGAGGGCATATTAGTGCTTCTTTGTTTAGGATGTTTTCATTGTGGGTAATGCTGCTTTCACAACTTCATAGGCCCAAGGATGCGTGAGGCCCTCTTTCACTTTAATGACCTTTGTTTACCAAGTAACATTGTTCATTGTTGTACAGACTTGTATGTGTATGTGCTTTTTCAGACCTTTCTGTGTGTCTGGACCCATAAGAACCCCAGATCCCCCTGAACCCTGAGGGATGGCCTGAGGTCTTAAGGGCAGCTCTGCTGCTTCCTCCTCTTCCTCTTCTTCATGTTCCTCTAACGAGGCTTCAGGTACAGGGTAGTTATAGTCAGGTGGAGCCAGAGTTCCAATCTCTATCTGAGGGAAATACAGCAGCAGTGAGTCAATAGTATCTGAGAATTGACTATGTGATGTTTTTTCTGTACATGAAATTAAAATACAAAATTGTACAGCACTTGGCTATGTGTTGTGCATGTACTTACTGATCGTGATTTTCAAATCAGAAAAGAAAACTTTACCTCGGTAATATTGAGCTATTATTATTGTATTGATAC
Source organism: Sandelia bainsii (assembly GCA_032362345.1). Lineage (NCBI taxonomy): Eukaryota > Metazoa > Chordata > Actinopteri > Anabantiformes > Anabantidae > Sandelia > Sandelia bainsii. Next base: position 11,799,764 of record JAUMHL010000016.1, on the reverse strand, counting down.
AATAACTCCTGTTTATGCAAAAACAATTTATACAAAATCACCACAAATGCCCCTGCCAGTCTCTATTCTGTAAAGGGCCCATCTTAGGCAAATGTGTGCATTTATACCAAAAGACAAAACAAAACAAAAAGATGCAGTAATCTATTAAAATCTGTGATCACCCTATTTCAAACAGCAAACTGGCTGTGGCTAAATTATTCTACAGCACCCAATGAATACCCATTGCATCCTTGAATTTCAGCTCAATATTCGTTAGACATTTTTCCTTTTTACTAATTTGCTTTCACAGCAAACTCTTAATTTCATTAAGTGACTATCATATACCTACACTACATTTCGGGCTACCTGTCTGGTGCTCTGTGTGAGGAACACATTCTTATTTAATATGTGTTCTGAGATCTTCAGTGCATATTAGCTTATCTCACCCTGTCTTCTTTGCCTGACGTTTTTTTACAACGATTAATTAAAGAGGGCAGAAAGGCAACAAAGAAAATTAAACAAGACAAATACGTGATCAAAGGTGATATTTACTGGCATGTCACAAAATTAAGAACCAAGGGAAGGTCAGCACAGGTCTTTGCTGCCAAGACGACAACATTATTATTTCTATCACTAGATGACAGTAAAGTGTTTATTGTGTTTAGAAGTATATAGAGTAGACATAGAATTAACTACTAAGATGCAAACTCTGTGAGAGCGTTACGGGACATGTAGTAGAGGAGCAAAAACACCACATGACCACATGCCAATGTCTCAACTTCTACCATATTTCTAAATATCAAATTACTATATAAACAAAGCTTAATCACTTTTATTTTCAGTTACATCACCAAATAGGCCAGAAATCAAGTTTTATGTTTGGCAATGAATTAAATGTCAACTCCGCTAACTGGCAAAGCTTTATGAATTACAGTCCTTTTTCTTCATTCATTACAAGCTTTAGGAATATCCATCTGGCATTATAATTGCATTTATAGTCATTACAATTCTCTTTGATGTTTTGGTGTTTGATGAAACCTGCAGTTCTATCTTTCACCCAGACGGGGGCACTGAACCCCCACACACTGCCACAGGTAATACCTGACACTCTCAAGTCCACCAGGCTGAGTCAACCCTCCAGAAAGGGAATGGTCCTTATGGAACCAAGACACACATGGTAGCTCCAAGAATCTATATTTGAGTTTTTCAGCCAAACTGCTTTCAACCAAAGTTATCAGATGTCAAAAAGCCACAAAGTAACTAGAAATATAAAATGTCCTGCTTTGCATGACACTAAATGCAGCACAGACAAGATGTCCAGGACTGAATGCCACATTTTAAAGCTTGGCAGAGACACGGTTTGAGATACAAGGTAAGTCTTTGAAAGGTTTTGCACAGTTAGCTCACTGCAGCCCTCCCCTTCATTTCCCCCCTTCCCCAGAGCAAACATATGCACCCAAGGGAAAAGAAGCGGTGAAAGGCTGGCAACCAAAAATACAGAAAAACAACGATGTGGTAATACCATGGGAATAGAGTGCAAAGGGAGAGACACTGAATGTGAGCATCATGTCAAAGCTAGATGTTATGTTGCTTCTTAATATGTTCTATATAATATATCACTCAGCAGAGACATTCAGCAAAGTCTCAGCTTTGAATTGACTGCTGGCTGCAGCTTCATATTTAACATCCAGATATGAGAGTGGTATAGATCTGTTTTGAAAACTCTAGAGACAAATGGAAGAACACAATTCCTTTTTTTCCAGTAAGATTATTTGATATTGGCAGACAAGTTGAATTACCAAATACTGCATTAGTTAACACATACATAGTGTTTATTTAGTTTGTTTTCTAAGGGGGCCAAAGAGATACAGGTTGTGGCCAAATAACTACTACATACAATAATACAATCCAATACAACAGCAGCTAATGTCATCATCAAGTCCCAGCAGCACAAATAGCAGCTTCAGAAATCACCTCAGAGTTCAAACCTCATTTCAAACAGTCTCAACAACTGGATTGCAATATATATTTTACTTGTGTAAATGTTATTTTGCCTGGCCCTTATGCAAAAAAGTTCAAAATTCAAATTACCGGCTACAATTATCTAAACTAGCTTTCTCCAAAGATATTATTTGACTTAAGAGAAAAAAAGACCAAATGTCTTGGTCAAACTAAGAAGAAGCCTAAATCCCACCTAATGAATCTAAATTAGGTGATTAAAATATTTGCAGAGACTTTTGAATGCACCAGACTGAAGACACTTTGCTTAGATAACATTGTAGAGCCTTTACTTTTCTCAAAAAGACAAGCCCTGAGGAGAAAGAAGAGAAATACCAACAAAGAGCTGGATGTGGAAAGTAAAGACTCAGCATTCCAGAGGCATGGAGCTCATCGTCGCTGCAGTTCTCCCTTGACATCTCTGTGTGTGTGTGTGTGTGTCTGTGATTAAAATCCTTTTAATCTCCCCTCTTCTTAAGCAAGCGGTATATCTGAAGATCTGCTCACTCACAATTAACTGTTTTGTCAACAAAACAAAGTGAGAGATACTTGCAAAATGCTACTTCTCAGCTTTTGCAATTCAGTGCACACATCAGGATGACAATGATTCTAGTAACTTTAACTGTGTTGTTTCTCATCATGCTGCTCCCACAGACTCCTACACAATCTTATGATGTGTCATATCCAGGCTTGTTAAACAGAGAGACATTAACAAGCTATTTCCCTGCAACATATGAAATCTTTCCCACACTGAGCACTGACATGTGACATGTGTAACACCCAGATGTGCCTTGCACAATAGAATTCAAATATTTTAAATTTAGGTAAAAGCTTGTGGTTGTACCTTTTTGCAATGGTGCATACCAAAATAATTAATTGCTTTGTACTGTCTGATAACATCAGTAGTGCAATCCACATCAGGTTTAGCTTAGTCACCAGCTCAGAAGAAGCCTCCTGAAAATTCTGTGTGGACAGTTTGCCTTGGCTTAATTTCCTTGACACGAAGAAGTTTAAATGGGAACATGAAATTTGGCTAAAGCATGCCATCATAGCACAGCCTGCAGGCATGCCACATCACATTCGACTTGAGCTGATTTATAGGCACTTCTGGTATCCATTTCTCCAGTTATTAACCCTTTGTGTCACATTTTTCAGCTAGTCTTTTAAAAGCTATTGTGCATAACCGAATGCGAGTTGAATGACAAAAGAAATAACTCCCAGAAGGCACAGTTTTCAGACATTCTCTCTGTGCATCACTTTAAAAAAAAAAAAAAAGCAGGTTATTCATTGGGAGAAATTAATTAATAGCAGCTGTCTAGCTTGTAGCTCACTGACCTTCACTCGCTAAAGCCTCATGAAGATAGTATATGTTTATGTGGAAAAATAATGCACACATTTAATATGCCATCTGTGTTTCGTATTTTCCTCTTTACCTGTCACTGCCAATAATATCTATTGGACTGATTAAACATACAGTCCAAATGAAATAATACAGCACACCAAGAAAATATGAAAATGTTCAGTTGGTGCATGAATAAAGGCTTACCCTTCATTTTTTTCAGGCTAGAACAAACATGTCTATTGCTGAGTTGTAAATGTTTGACTACACAGATAAAACAAACTTCGGATCCAGTTTAGGATTTTAGGGTCTTTGAACGGTGGCTGGTCAAAGTGTAAAAGTGAAATACTAAGTGAAATATGATTCATGAAGCTTGAAAGCAGTTTGTCTGGCCCTTGTTGGTATCAGCAGGGGCCATTTTAACTTTTTGCTCCATGAACTTGGTGACCTCCAAACCACTCAGATCATCTCCATTACACGGTCATAACTGTGATTTGCGTAATCTGAAGCGAACCAGCACCTTCGCTGGAATTTGCCTGCATGATTTAAAATGTAAGTTGAATATGATGGCAGACAGTCATTTCTCTTTTCATTCTGTCTCCAGGAGGTTTATGGCACTTATTCAACATCAAATGAGTGACATAAACTTTACACTCTAGCTAGTGGACAAGCATCTGATAAATATAGCACAAAATCTACCATATTAATTTACCAAGCTATAAAAGTGAATGTTCCATGAATCCTATGTGATTCACAGTTCATCATCAAACATGCAAAAACTTGTTTGGCTATGTGTGCACAGCAGAAATGAGAAAACTGGCTTATTATTACCTCAGAGATATTGTAAATAGGTTACTATTAACATAACCATCAGATAAAGAGCAACATTTGCCCTCAGTCATATTTCTGGAGACCTGAGGAATGTTAGTCCGATATTTACTCTCTTTTTACTCTTTGAGCTCCTAAAGGAATTATTTTGCTTTTTAACAGCTAAGTGCTCCATTAGCGTAATCAGGTACTCAACAACTTTGTCTGTTTGCTGTTCAGGTAGCACACTTTTATATAGGACTTGACTTTGCTGACGTTCTACTGAGCAGTATAAATAGTAACATGCCATACTAGCGACATCAAATCCACAGTGACTCCCTCATACTGGTTTCCCATACGGCTTCTTACCTGAGGATCATCAATTGTCAGCTCATCTTCGTACTCGTAATTATCCTGGTTCTCTGAATTTAAATTGTCTAGATCCACATCATAGTTGGCACCGTCGTATGTGTCCAAGTCCACTTGTCGGGAAAATCTGGGGCTGGCCACCACTGCTTTGAGGACGAAGAGTCCCAACACAAGCCGCACAAGCATCCTCATAGTCCACCTTGACACATACAGAGAGATGACAAGTCAAATGGAGAATGTCCATTCAAATATTTACAATTGTAGCTGGTGCACATGACATTGCATTAAAAAAAGAGATGTTTTCACTTACTATTTCTTGTAATCTGTCCCATGTAATTAGCAAAATGCTAAACTGACCTGGGGAATTAACTTGAATAATTGACATTCTTGAAATGCAAATGCATGGCAAACTGAGGAACTGAAGTGTTTAATAATCTTTAACAAAATCATCTTTAAAATGGTTTTTTGCTGTTATACTTGAGGGCATGCTGTGTACTAAAACATAATTCCACACAAGTGCACTTCATTAAGGCATGTCTTTATCGTACAGGCTCCATAATTGCATAATATTGGCAGCATAACCACTCTATACTACTGCAGACAAGGGTTTGACTTTGGGTCACATCATTAAGGTCAGTGAATTCATTACTGAGGCGCAGACAGCTCTAGGGATCGAAGTATGAGGGCCCCCTGTCTTGCTGAGCCAGAGGCTCAGTGTTCTAGCTATCTTGGCTCAAATCAGGCTCACCTGTGGTGTGTCAAAGGTCAGAGAAGTCAGAGTTGATCTGATAAGGAATGTTTTTTTACTTTACATGGCTAAACACCCCTGAGAAATCTACTTTCAGCCTGTAGGAATTTTTGTTGATGGTTTTAGAAGAAGGAGCAGAGAAGTTCAGTTATTTAGTTTCCAATAAAACACTGTTTCTGTGATTTCTACCAATCACACCAAAAAGAAGACATTTTTTGGCAACAAATTTAAAATGAGGGCACAGACAAGAGGGTCCTTTTCTACTTGAATCTAAAATTAGCACGTATGATTTACACTGGGTGCAGATTTACTATACACTGCCCTGACCTAGATATCTGTTCTTCATAATCTTTCTCATTTCCTCAGCAGCACAGATCTGCTAGCAGAGCTTAGTGAGGTTGACTGAGTTCATAAGTGTGAATCCCAAGTGGGAAGTGTTAATAAGATTAGTATCTGTTAATTACCACTTAGTTAGCTCGCAGCACATACATTAAGGTTATATAAGAATTAATCATCTGACAGTGGGATCATAGAACACTATTTGCAGATGTTGCAGCAGGTTCAGGCAGCTCATGTCATCATCAAGTCCAAGAAATGGCAGAGGACTTTAAAGAGAGTCCTCTAGGCTTGGGCAGAGAAACGGTGAGCAAGGGAAGAGAAGAAGAGCAGAAACAAGTGAGATGGAGAGAGACGTGGACAAGATGTTGGCCCTCAGGGTTAGATGGAGAAAGTGAGAAAAAGACTGAGTGGGAGAAAGCAAGAGAGAGAGAGCGAGAGACAGGTTTCTAAGCTAACTCGACCCCTCACCCTTTACAGAGGGCCTTTATGAGGCCCAGTTGGTGCCTGTCTCAGCACTCAAACTCCAAATTCCACCGAGGTTTGTGGACAGGAGGGCAGTGAGTTACGGCTGCAAGGAAAAGCTTCATTCAACAGTGAGGCTACTCAAACACACACACACACACACACACACACACACACACACACACATGCATGCTTGTAAAGACATCCTTTCACAGATGCACACTCTGTCTTAACAGGCCTATCGGTTTATTAGAAGGATTAAAATTGTGAATGCTATTTTGGGATGAGGACATATATAAAACAAAGAAACTTTCACTGTCTCTTTAAAATGTCCAACATGACTTTATGCACCTGAATGAGAAAAGGTAAGCTGGTTAGCATCCCCACCGAAAAAGACTTTCTATGATGAGGCTGTAAAATCCAGCATGACTACACTGAAAGAGGGACTATGCTAAAGACAGAGGTGTGCTTTTATAAAGGCCATCACAGTGTACAGTGTGTAAAAACTGTGTATGTGTAGCCTGCAGACTACCTCTGTGTTATGTTTGGCTCTGAGTTGGGATTCCTGATATCCAGTGATTCTACCTTTTTGCCTCAAAAGCCGCAAACAAACTTGACAGATGTCATTTTGCTAATTGCATTGGAACAAACTGGCCCACTTCACTTGTATCACAAAAATGTAAGTGTAAAATCCTCCAGCAAAGCATGTGACAAGGGACTAAAAGCAGTAAGAAAAAAAATGTATACATATAATTGTCATAATTTTTTTAGAGAAAATGTATGAAAACTGTTTCCAGCACCAAGTGAGGATTTTCATCACTTTTTCCTAAATTGGCAGGAGGTATTTTGGTCAAACATGGATGAAAAGGTTCAATCTTGATTTGGAATTGCATCTAAAAAGACAATGCTTTACTGTAGCTGTCAGTATCAGTATATGTATATCCAAGATCTAAGATCAGTATATGTCACTATCACTAGGGTTCTCACTAATTAAAAAAACACCTGTTGGATGCTCGCACCTGAATCACAACAACTCAAGCTTATTAAACGACCAGCCAACATTTGACAGTCACTAAAAGTGTTGAAGGAGAATGACATCAACATCTCAGACACCTGCAAAACTCTCAAAGCAAATCCCTGAGTGAAAATAAAGCTTCTGCACTATGAACCACTTATTCAGATGCTCAAGTACAAACAGTACCTGAATAACAGTAAATTTAAAGGGGCTAGTTGAGCCCCTCTGCCTGCCTAAGTCCCTGCATCAGAGAGCCATTAAATCAGCATGAAGATAGCACCAAGAACGCTTACCTCGGTCTCCTGCTTTCCCGAATGGTCCCTTCAGCCGTGATGGAGATGCTGAGGGCTCCGGGACTTGGCCAATGGTGAGAGGTCGTGCAGGGTGCCTTGAGGAAGGAGGGTGTGTGTGTGAAGTGTATAAAAGGTGTGCGTGTGTGTCTGTGAATGTGACAAGTGTGTTGGTGTGTGTGTGTGTGAGTGTATGTGTGTATATGTGAAGGTCTGTGTGCTCTGGCAGACCTCAGTGCCCTGCCGCTTACGTGTGAAGGTAGGCACTGAGACCGATTGGTCCAGAGTAGATTGCTTTTGGTCACTCGGAGAGCACCCACCCCACACTGTACACATGCATGCACGACCCTCTCAAACACACACACAGACTTTGGACACAGACAGAAAGAGAGAACAAAGGCCCCCCTATGGCAAAAAAGCGTTTTATCCCTGACAAGAGTATCCTTTATTTTCTAAGATTGTGGCTCAATCAGACTGAAATATTTGTCCACCTTTTCCTGAGGTGAAATTCTGGCATGTGTTGCCTTCATGTATGGGGGGGATCCACGGGGCCCTTGTACACAATGGGACCTCTGTGAGGAGCCTCTGTTAGCATGGTGCTGAGAGGAAATCTCTGCTTGGAGGAAGGCCTCTGCCTTCCCTTTTAGTTGAAGCTGCTTTCTCTTTGTACTGTTTCTTGCCAAATAACCACAGATCTGCATTCTGTCATGAGATAACATAGTCTGACTTGATGTAGTATACGCTGGTCTGGGGTCAGAGCAAGGCAAATACAGCTCTACATGTGCATTCAAAGAGATGCTTACACACACAGAGGCAATCTGTCATGATGTCCATTGTTAAAACAAGAAATAGGACACAGTAAGCTACTTGCTAGCTTTACCCAGTCAGCTTTTTTTGGATGATTTTGTCTGAACCTGCCCACCTCTCCATCTCCCCTGGTAACTCTAGACCTTTTGATGATTGAAGGAAAAATGTCTTTTTAGAAATTGTTGTGCGCTTGCCATGTAAAATGGGATTTATATTCCGGGATTTTGTTCTGCCAAGCACTCTCAAAATAACTGAATGAAATGTTGCCCAAATTGTTACACAAAGATTGATGCTCATATCACACAGAGTGCATTGTATATTGCCCGAGAAGTCTTGCAGAGACGTTCCTCTGTGCAGAAGCATGAATTTAGTATTCGGCAGTGAGCTAGAGATTTCATACCAGCACAGAAGTTAATAGATTAATCAACAATAGAGAAAGACTGAAAAAAACACTGATCTAAGTCCTTGGTTTGTATTTGTAGAAAAAACATCATAATGAGAGGTGAAACCCTGACAGTAGATTGGACAGTGTCCAGATTCCACTCTGTTTGATATGTACCTACTGTAGCTGCCAGGGACTTTTCTGCTGTGCAAGAATTATCATTAAACTTGATGTCAGTATTCTTATAGTTTAAGTATCTGGTTCTGACAGTCTAGAGATTACTGTCCATGTGATAACCTGTATTTTGGAATATGCATAATTGTGACTGGCAGGTGAAGTAAGAGCATTACTCTTACACAGCAAATATACTGTATGTCCAATAACTGTTGCTTTAATCATACTTTAGTCACTGTACTTTTCAAAAAAAAGCATTTGATTAAAATGGGCTGCTGTGGATCAGGAGTTAGCTGACCTGTTGGGCTGGTTTGGCTCCTCTAGTGCACATGTCGCGGTGTCCTTGAGCATCACGCTCCAAATTGCTCCTGTGTTTATGTATGTGTGTGTGTGTGTGAGTACTGCCTCATTCGTAAGTCCCTTTAAATAAAAACATCTGCTAAATGTAAATTTAAAATCTGGAGCCTTCAAATATTTAGTTAGAGAAACAAATATGTTGCAATTTAAAATCTTAAAACATACAGGATATCACAGACATTATCATTACTATTCTTGAAAACATATATAGATATATTTCATGCAGTAAAAAAATGAGAAAACGCCAAAATATATATTCATTTTGATAAGTTTTATTCAAATTAGAGACAGTTAAAATTACATTTTATTCAGAGAAATAATGACCAGAAATAAAAAGTGTGTTGGCATTGTGTAAAAACAGTTCTCATATTTCTTTTGTATACAAAACATTAAGGATTAGTGGCCATGAATTTTCACAGGTCTTTCAGGTTTGTACTCCCCCCCCCCCCAGTATTAAATAAAAATAAATTACCTACAGTAAATATGCATATTTATTGAATAAAGTAATTTTCTAGTAAATACGAAAACAAATCTAGAACATAAGACCATTCGTTTGGCTTCAACATCTACAAAAGATAAAGCAGTCAAAGGTTTCCTTAAACAACAAAAAAAAGTGAAATTTTGCATATGAATTCATAAGCTTTGTCTTCTTCTCAAATTAGCATAATGACAGTGAATCATCTCCACATGCCATAAAATACATATTGTCCTTCTAAATCACTGTCATGCTATGTTGTAATAGATTTCAGAATTTTACATGCAGACGTTTACACCAACATAAGGCACAACTACTGGTCAACAGATTGCAGCCTCATTTAAAGCATCTAACCAACCACTTCTTTATCAACTTTGTTGTTCCTTTTATATGTTTTTCAAATTCTGCTGAAAATGTATGTTTTCTGCAACTGAAAGACAGAACAATAAAAAAAGTTGATACCAACTATGCAACTCAGGTATTTCACAAACATGCAAATATTACTCATGTCACAACTTGTGTATACGTAAACCTACGTATAGCTTCATAGATCTCATTCATTAGACCACCATCCATATTACCGAGTCATCGGTTCGAGGAAATTGTAATTAGCAAACAACATGTTGATAATTTTCCTTTTCCTAGATGACAATGGATCTCAGAAAGCGGAAGCACAGAATGACATCCCTAGGAATTGGTGGCTTAATCTCGTTGCCATCTAGTCGGAGGTAGCGCAATCGAGGAACACTTTCATTTACAGAGTCATCGACAGCATCAACGGAAACAGGACAGACGTTGGAGCCACTTACACCTGTAAAAAAAACAAAGGAATTTATCATTAACTGACTGAGATTACAGAATACTTTGTGCATGTACAGCTCAAAAGGATCACCGTTATCAGAGAAAATGCAGCAGGTGCTGTTGGACACAGACTTACTTTTGATCTTGTTGTGGTCAAGGTGAAGATGTTCAAGGCCTGCAGGAATGAGGGGAACCTCAGTCAGCTGGTTGTGGGACAGCTGCAAGTCCAAAATGCTGGAGACATTAAACACATTTTTGGGAACTCCACCGCTACCAAGCTTGTTGTGGTTAAGCCTCAGAAATGCGACTTTGGGCAAACCTTTGAAGTAGCCGACTGGGATCTTCTCAATGTTGTTACCATCAAGGAAAAGCTGAGTTGTAGTGGGTGGTAAGCCAATAGGCATGCTTGTCAGCTGGTTCTTGGCTAGGTTAATCTGCACAAGGTTATTGAGACCCTTCAGGCTCACTTCAGTCACAGCACTGTCCATCAGCTTGTTCCCCTGGAGGTCCAGGAGGTTAAGCTTGTCCAGTCCTATGAAGACACCAGCAGGGATCTTGGATATGCGATTGCGAGACAGACGTAGATGCTCCAGACTTGCAGGCAGGGGAGATGGCACAGAAGACAAGAGGTTGTCGTCCATGTACAGGTGTGCCAGGTGAGACATTGCATTCAAGACACCTTCTTTCACTCCTTCACTAGTGATTTTGTTGTGGTTTACATTCAGCCAGCGCAGCTGTGTGGCATTACTGAGGGCATCTGCTGATAGCACTTCAATTAGATTGTTCTGCAGATAGAGATACCATGTGTGTGGAGGGATTCTGGGGATACTCTTGAGACCTTTATTGTCACAATAGACTGCACGAGGAAAGTTAGGAGGGCAGCTACACTCTTTAGGGCAGGCCTGAATCTGAACCATGTATTCCTCATAAGGCATGTCCTGGCTGAGAACTGGACCAAGTAGACACCATATGCAGAAAAGGCTCAAGAGAAGTGCCATATTGCTGTCCAACCTATGATAGAAAGGGAGAAAGTAGAAAATTATAGAGAAGATGTAACACACATTGCTACACAGGCTGCCACAGACACAGTCAAAGAGACATTTGAATGCTCCATATTCAAGGTAAAGATGATCACATACAGTAGGCCATTACAATTTACAAAAGATTGGAGACATTGAGGAATTAAGGCTGCATTGTAACTGATCACCCAAACAACTGTTTGCGCTTGAGAATGTGTCTATTTTGTGATTTTACATAAACAACTGTCTTGGTGAACCCTTTCACACCTTAGATATCTAACATCCATTAACTTTAAAGCAGTACCAATTACACGGCTACCTTTATATACAATTGAATAAGCTCTCTAAGTACAGACTGCTTCCCAGGTTAGCCACTACCACTTTATGTCACCTACTCCACCACTAAGGTTATTAACATTCAATTCCAATGGCTGCTGCCAAAGGACTAAGGCAGCTTTGTCTTTCTGGGTTATTGCTTTGCCTGCCAATGACAGGTAAAGCTCCAAACACAGGATGCAGAGCCAGGTCAACTGTAATTGCTTAAGGACAACTTCAAGCTCAGACTCGAAGACTTTGCAATGTGACACTATTCAATGTGTACAGCTAGGGCTATCACACTCTCCGCTTGCTTAGTTTGTATATCTGATACAATGAGCCATGCAAATTAAAACAATTAAACATTGCATGCATCCAACTGAGAAGAGCTGAACTGTTTCCTCTGTTAGGGAAGCTGACCTGGTACTAACCACTGACATGAGTGAAGGCCTAAAACAACAGAGGCTATGTAATGGAGAAATGCAAAAACAACAAAAGAGAGCAGAAAGGTTAAAAATCCAATGCCCGCTTTACCATTTTCTATTCATCTGTAGCCTAAGGCTCTACTTGATTCCTCTCAGCTGCCATCTGTTGCTTGTTTAGATTTTTCATGCACTCCATGTTTGTCTGGAACTCATTTTGCACTACAAAGATAAAGCCGGCACACCGTTTTTGAGATGTCTCCCTGCTTTCTCAGTGTACAGGGGTCAAAGCTTCTTCACCCAGCTTTGGAGAACAAGAGTTTTCACAAATGCTTCTAAGAATAAGAAAACTCTCTAACCCACATATGTTGCAATACAATGCTCTACCAGGATGTCAACCTTGTCATTCATATATAAATGATTTTGCCTTTGAGAAACTCCTCTTACCTTACACTCTGTGTGCTCCCTCTTGCCTAGTCTTCCTTCCTCCTCTCCTTCTTTAACACGTTTTCAAGTCTGGTCCGAAATGATGAGGCTGTACCTCTCACTTCCCTCTATTTGTACCACTAGCTTTTTCATTCAACGTGTGCCAGCCTGTCACTCATGATGACACCAAAGCTTCTTTTGGCCAGTCAGATTCTGCAAGGATCATAGGTCATAATCCTGTGTATATTGTGCAAAGCCTTTTCAGCACTTGAGACATGGCCCACTTAGAAGCACCTGTACCTGTTCTTTGTTTGCTGACTTCCACATGTACAACGCTTCCTCCTTTGGTGGCATGCTTGATTGCTTTTTAACTCCACTCACAAATCCCTAAGAGTCCTTTGCCAGACTTTGCGCTAATTTTGTGCTGCTGCTGTACACAGTGTAATCAGGATTAATTAATCTGCTTGATGCAAATTCTGAAGTCTGACAGTGTTTGTGTCAACAATGTGACCCACAAATGCCTCTTGGTATAATTGTGTTGTATAGATGTTCATCTCAATTTGCACAACTCTTTGAAGTTTGAAGTGGGTCCAACATCATTATCACCAAAACTAAACTAATGTGGGTTAACTTTGATGTAAATGTATAAATGGACAATCTTGCCTCATGAGAACAGGTAAAGTAGTGGAGGTTGCAGACTTTCTTTGTGGTTCTTGGCAAATTGATCTTTTATTCACAGGATATGGCTTGAAGCACGTTGAAAGCAGCTCTGTAAACACAGCAATGACTTTAGTTTACGTCACCTCCTGCACTTTTTAAATGAGGTAGAGTGTGATTAAGATTTGACTGAAAAAAAAATGATGGAAACTGGAAGATGCTGTGATGTTAGTATAGAGCAGGAGTGGATGTTGTGTGTTGCATGTTGCGTGTTATGTGTTTGGGGTCGATAGGTAAAGCACTAAGATGATGCATTCTATTTATGTACAAAACATTATCTGCAGACATGCAAGTTAATGGTGTTATGGGAGGAAGGTGAGACTTAATCTGTGGGGGATTTTACTGAAAGATGGTCAGGAGAATTATTTAGCAGAAGCTACCTAGTATGAGAATGAGATTGCACTAATTTCCAGTGATGACGGCAAAGGCTTGAATTCAACAGGATAATCCCAGCTGACTCATGTGAGGATAGGAACGGCAGTCATCCATGATCAACCATGCAAGCCCATTAGAGCTCCTCTTGTGTTTGCCAAGGTGCATTTAGGAACAGTGGTAATTCCTTGTTCCAAACTCTCCTTGTAATCGTGTATGATGATGTACAAGTTCAGTTGTTAATTCCAAGGACATTTACAGGACATGTCACTTGGCTGTTTAGATATAGATATGGCCCATCCTTGTTCCTGAAGGAAAATACATTTGATATCTTTTGAGTTCACAGTAAATGAAAACAGCGTCTCTGAGCAGACAACAGAGACTAATGACCTTACAATCACCTGGCATGCAGCTGAGTCTGTTAAGCAACAGGACAACCAGCTTGTAACCTCTAAAGTGAGAATGTGCTTCCACTCAGCTTTTATACTACTGTGGCCACTCAGCAGCCTTTAGGGATGAAATGAACAATCTGTTAAATTGTGTGTTTCTTCAGGCTTTAGAACAGTTAAGTGGTGTAGTGTAAACACATCATGTCACTTTATAGGCATGTGAAAAGTGAGAGTGGCTAAACACTTACTTAAGGTGTCAGAAATGTGAATAAAGTTTTAAAATACAATTAATGGTGTGTAAAAAAACAAATAATGGGTATTTTTTTGTTTGATTTAGCTGAAATTGGGTGTTATGTAACATAAACTGTTTATTTATTTGCTCACATTCCCATTACAAAATAGTCATTAATGATGTGTGCCAAAATTAAGAGTTTAATATTTTAGCTGCTGAAAACGGTGAGTCAGGTCTTCATAGATTTCTGCGAAAATGGAACATATATTAGTGAAAACAAATGTTGGCTACAATCTGTCTGACAGACTAAGGGGAAACATATGCAGAGGAATATGATAATGCTAATTTCCTGCCAAGGGCTTTGTGTCTAAGCCAGCTATGTTAATTACACAATGGGTTGTATTTGCACTGCATAGGTTTTGTAGGATCAGCTCCAGTTGATGGTTTTGCTGAAATCCATTTCATGACTTAGAAACATTTGGAAGAGTTAGTTGTGGCTTACTGCATCCAGAGTAGAGAAAGTAACTGTGTTTAAAGGTAATTATTATATGGAAAAAACATGTCTGGCAGTAAAAGTGACTTTCCATGAGTTGTGTCATTTGGAAACTTCCTACAATCACAGTTGTTTTTCTTTGTTAATTCATTTCTAGGTATAAGCTTGTTTATAAAACAATTGTAAACTTGATTGCAAGTGTCTCTTTATCTTGAGTCTTATTTTAAGCATCCTAATTCATAAAAGGTGAGTGGAAGAAAAATACAAACACAAAACTGCATTTAATAACTGAGACATTTACATCTAATGTGTAGCTCTGTCAAACATTATTTATGTATTTGCAAGGCTGCTGTGCCAATTTATATACTACCTATAAGGTTTGAAACTGAGGCTGGCAAGAGACACCACATCAAAGGTAAAGTCAGATGTAAACCATCTGGAAAGCCTTTCACCCGCCCCTCTCATACACATTTATTACAAAAAATAATCATCTTTACCTGCTACTGCTGTGAGTGGTCTGCATGCAGCCAGGTGAAGGATGGTTCTTCTGCTCCTCCAGTGAACAGCACTGATGATTGTCCACAGCCTCAGTGATTCTGATATGGTCAGCACTGCTAGCCCAGTTAGTCTTGTATTGTCATTGGTTTGATTCCCCCAAGGCTGGACCTTGGACATGCACCGGTTGAACCAAGAGGATGCAGCATATGTTGTTGGTGGGAGGACTATTGTGTGTGAGTTGGGATGTCCTTTCAGAGTTTGTGTTGCCTACTTTTCTGCCAACCCAGCATTTTTTTCACCCTCTTTCATTTTGTCTCCTCGTTTGGATACAAATTTAAATCATCAGTTTGATGTTAAGGGTTAAACTGTCACCACACCCCACTTCACCATTTGGCCAGTAATGGAAGATTTGCTTTTACCCATCACTCTGGGGGATGGAAGCAGGACCAGTTTATGGCTCATTTCAGCTCACAGGCCTTGTGTTTACTAGGCTGTCAGGTGAGATTAGAGAGGAGCTTAGAGGGGTTTGCTCTCAGACATTCACACCCAAATTTTCACAGAAAAAGTATTTTTTACAAGTCAAAGTTCTCTTTTTGTAGTTTTTCCCATCACAGCTATCGCTGATACTATATAACTCATTGACTGAATTTTAACACATTTTGATGAGTCAGAACCAGAAACAGCTTCACAATACAACACTGTCTATTGTGGTAGAGCAGGAGCCTCAGACCACAATTAAAGTTAGCTACTTATTTGGAAGTAAAAGTCAAACTTTATAGCGACTCAGCCATAAGATCATGGAAAATTTTAAGCCTAGTAAACGATTTATCCAACTAGTACAAGAATAGAACATTTTCAGTTTGGTGTTTGGCGAAACCAAATACAAAAACAAAGACCTAAATCGAACTGCAAGTGTGATTAATATTGTATATATGTTCTCCAGGGTTTATGTTGTATTTGAGGGATTTCTAAAAGGGGGTTCTTGCCTTGTTTCTTCTTGTCATACTATCTGTGTTGCTCTATGGATGGCACTGTTGTTCTGTCTGTCAATAGGTTGGTCCAATGCTTTGGTCCAGACTCAGAAGCTCTTGGATGGATTACTAAGAAATTGTGGTACAAACATTCAGTTCTAATTACTTTGTACCCTGACTTTTGCTCTAATATCACCATGAGCTTGACATTTGTGGTTCTGAGAAAAATGTTTTGACCAATATCATTATTATAGTTGTAATTTACCAAACATCCAAACCATAATGTCTCCCTCAGGACAAATGTTAATACATTAAACTAATTAATGTACTTATAAAGACCAAAACCAAGTAGAACCCACCCCACATGCTGTATGACTTTTACATTCAGAAATTGAGAAACTAAGAGCCTCATTTAGGTTTATAATCTTCCCCCAAAAACTCAGGCCTTCTCTCTGCAGGCACCCCAGCAATACAATATCCCTCACTGACTTTCACTGACCCATGAACATTAGTTGTATCAGTAGAACCCTCATATTAGTGGTGTGCATACCACTCTGTTGTTGTGGTATGTAGATGAATATGGTCAAGTAGGAGGGTTATTACTAAAGTTGATGCATGAAGTAATTCTGCAGCACAGTAGATTATTTAAGCAGTTATTTTGTACAAACACACTGTTATATCTTAGTTTTGCACTAGCTGGTGAAAACTACAAATACGAGAGGACAAAAATTTAGAGATTAGAGCAGAGTACAGTATAAAATTCACTTTCACTACATCAGGGACATAACCTTAGAAGAGATCTTTTTACTTTCCTGCTACTCATTTCCTTGCCCTGTTACTCAGCTCAGCTGTGTGCGTGTCCATGTTAAGGCCACAAATTGGACATCTGGAGCCCATGCCCGAGGGCAAAAAAAGGGGAAATAAACAGGAGTGCTAGAAGTAAAAGAGGGAAGGAAAAAAATACAAGAACTATTAGGAAATGATTAAAATGCCAGTTGAGTAAAAACTGTACAAAAAAGTTAGAAACCATGTTTGGGTGATGATGGATGCACACAGAATATGAATAAAAACCAACAGAACAGCAGGAGACGGTCTGGGCTGAAGGACGATCTTTGGATTTGGCCTGCTTGGCTTCAACATCTGATTATACTTTGACTTGCTGTAACAAGCAGGAGGATGTGAGGCTTAAGACTTTATAAAAGACTTTATTGTCTAGACACAGGTGGCAGGAGCTCTGCACAGGATTTAAATAAGGGCAACTCAGGAGGAAAAGGAAGAATTTGTCCTACATTGGGAATTGGTACAAATGGATATATAAAAACATGTGAGGTGTGAAAAAAGCAGTCAAAACAAATGTTTAACATGTTGTAATGTTAATCTCAGTGAAAGGAAAGCTAATATTTTTTCCTGCTGACTCATATCATGTTTTCTTGAGCAATCATAGTTAAACAAAATGATTCTAGTGTTGAATGGCATAGGGAAGTGGTTTTTAAAATGACCTCCCAGCACCTAATGACAAACAGACAGGCAACTACTGAGTTGCATTTACAGAAATGGGTAAAATTTTAAATGCAACAGACTTTACAGCTGGGTCTCATTACAAACAGCACCCTAGCAGGAGTCAAGTGGGACATCTGGAAGACATAATAACTATAAATGCCACGTATCTAATCGACTAACCTACTGTCTTTTAACTGTGTCTGGGCTAATGTGAAACTCTTTGTATAAAACCCCCTGCTTATGCCACAGATGTAAGTATTACACACACACACACACACACACACACACACACACACACACACACACACACACTCCTAGCTGTGGTGTAATAATGGACTTGATCATTACAGTTACAGTTAGTGCACACCTCTGTAAAGGTACTATTACTGTAAAAATGAGTGACACGTGAACGTTAAATACACCCAAAAATCATCCATCTATCCTCTATCTAAACCACTTACCTTGTCAAGGGCTGTGGCTCACAAATGATGTGCTGATTATGTGTTGCTGATTTATTATTTACACTGAAGGTACTTTCATACATGACAAGGAACATTTTAGAGATGTTTAATGAGAACTTAGTTTTTGTGTAATTTGTAGAAGTGATGACAGTTTCTGTTTTCATTGCCTTTTATATACAGTGGGAAGGGTTGAGAGCAAAAGATCTAAAAGAAAAAAACAACATTTCAAATATTATGAATCCAAATGGAGCACAACATGTGAATTCTAATAACTGTCTGCTGTAGCTTTCCTCATACTCAGCACATGATCAAATAATGAAAAACAGGTGTTTTTTTTAAGGTTCAGACAGTATCCAGAGTGTTTTATGGAGCCATAATTTGGTCGAGTTTAGTGAACCAATCAGTAATTGTTAATGTTCAGCTGAGTGTAATAACAAATGACTAAAAAAAAAATCCTAAACCCAAAAAATATTCCAAACATTCCACATCAAGTCCTTAGTAAGATTTATTGAACATTCTTAGATGTATGGTAAGCTTTTGATAGTGGTGCAGAAACCAAAAGAAATGTGCTGGTTTTCTGGTTTTCATTTCTCAGACTGATCCAATCACTACAAGACTAACCCATCCTCAGGAAGGGGCCAAAAACCTTAACATAAAGCCTTATTCCTGTTGATTGTGTTGTTGTACTTGGACTAGCCCATGTCAAAGTAAACTGTTGAGGTGCAAAACTGTAGAGAAAGTAGAATTAAGCAATAGTTTTCTCTTCAGGAAAATAGTGCTTAAACTCTCTTTGAGAATTTGTGGTTT
The DNA here is from genome assembly GCA_032362345.1 of Sandelia bainsii. Lineage (NCBI taxonomy): Eukaryota > Metazoa > Chordata > Actinopteri > Anabantiformes > Anabantidae > Sandelia > Sandelia bainsii. Next base: position 11,780,800 of record JAUMHL010000016.1, on the reverse strand, counting down.
CCATTGGAGTTGAGTTGATTTACACACCAAATATGTGAAAACTGCAGGGTTGAGTGAAACCCTGCAATCCTTGTATCCCTCCAGGACCAGCAGTTTTTGTTTGACTCCAATAATACCAAACATAGATCATAGGCCTTTAATGTAGCTTCTGTGAATCTAAACAATATACTGAAAACACAGTAAAAAGGTTTGGGGTAAATTAAAGGATCTTCTATTTTTGCTTTATGTAAATCATGGGAAATGTTATAACTTCATCACAAAGATACCAGAATACAAGATGGTAGCTCCCAAACTACCCAGCACACTCCACAGAGTAAGTTATCATCTGCAAACAATCATGTCCAGCTGTAGCACTCAGGTGGCATCTGATACAACACGTCAGGACAAGATTATTGTAGATTATGTGTTGTTTTGCTTATTGGCTCACTTCAGTTAGCTTTACTTATACCTACATCCAGACTCTATGGGTGGAATTTCTGATGTCAGTATTGTTTATTGTCACCTTCTCTATCTACAGATTTGCAAAAAATCTCATCACATCTGCAATTTTACTTAATCTACTCTAAAACCTACTTAATTTTAGAAATACTTTATACAATAATAGCTTTATTACAGTAGGCATGTGGCTAAAAGACAACTAACAATTACTAACATTTCCTAAAGGAAGAAAATGTGACTTTTTAAGCACAGCGTATCTGCCAGCAAACATAAATTGGTTTGATCAGTTTGTTTAACAGGCTTAAAAAGTGATATAATACAAATACACTGGAAACATAGTTTATTCATCTGTGTTTGTTTTCCTCACAGTAAATCCAAGATCAATTAATGAATCAAATACCACAAAATAAATCACGATAAAATGACAAACTAAAACTAAACAAAATGTAATATTCTAATAACATGACTTCAGTCCACATGGCACCACTGCCAAGTTGACTTATTTAATCACTGGTGCTAAGCATCATTAGGTAGCATTATGGTAAACAACAATGTAACAATGAGAGCACCTTCACTGCAAAAGCTGTAGTTTATTATAAAAGAATGGTACCAATGAATGCATGCAAATAATGCAAATGTTGTATACAAATCAGCAATGTGCATGACAGCGGACAGCGTGGAATAAAATAAAGAAATAAACAATCTGAGTCCTGATTTCTAAAAAGACAGAGTAATTTGGTATGAGATATATTTCCTTTTGAAGATAACGTCATTCTAAACACCAGAGGATGCAGAAACATGTTTGAGTTGGGATTGAAGTCATACCTGTAATGAAGTGGGAGGTTTTTTCCCGTAAAGAGACTGGATATTGCTGATGTCACTACTGGTTAGATAATCAAAGACGTCACAATCAGTGGGAATTCATACCATGTGCATCAATGGCATGTTTAAAGTACTAAGTTTAAAGTAGTAAATGTAAGAGTAAATAATGCTTGTATTTGCCTTAAAAAATCATTTAAGATACTGAATATCTGACTGCGCTGCAACTGCTATTTTACAATTTGATAATAATTTCTCACAAAGCCATTACACACAGAATATGCAGTCCTTATTTGCCGGTCCTTTGCACAGCAATGGATTAATTATTGTTTCCACATTATACTATACATGCTAAAAACTGGAACATACAAGACAGACAACAAAATGACACTATAATTGAACTGAGGCATTAGAGAACTTTAATCATTGTTTACTCTATTGTGCCTATATTCAATATAATCTAATACATGTTGGGAATGTTTTAAGTGTGTGTTCTTAATCAAAGTATAAGAATACATTTCATGTTTATATTTTTATTGTTTTTAATCTATCTTTGCATACTTTTATTATTATTTCTACAAATATAAAGCCAAATATTTTGAAAACTCGCTTGACACATAATGAATTTAACTGACTGCATATGTTACTTGAAGATGTTCAAAGCCCTTCATGCCATGTATGGTATTACAAATTTGCCCAGCTTTACAATTGTGTTTTGCTTAAGAAATGTATTTAATTGTTCATGATGCTATTAAAATATCCTAGATTGGCAAAATACTTGTCAGTGTCAGTGCAAGGACATGCCAGTACTTTCAAAGGCTGGACATTATGGCATTTAAATCCACAAGACTTTGGGCTGAGCTGTATTATGAAAGTAAAGAGGAGGGTCATGGGAAGGCGATATATTTGAGGGAGGTCCTTATTCAAACATGATATCTGAAGCTTGGCGCAGGCAATTGGAGGAGTCGGGGGGCATGTTGCTGTGTGTGACATTGTTGGCATCCAGACGCAGATGCTTCAGGCGGGAATAGTTGAGGGGTCCAATGAACTTGCAGAAACTTGCCAGCTCAATCTCTACAAAGATCAAAAAACAGAGAGATAGTTTTGGAAGTTAGAAAAAAATGAAATACTCAAAAGTTATTATAGATCTTTCACCCCCGTGTGCTGCTGGTTAAAGGTACTATTTGGAGTTTTTGACCACTAGAAGTGCTAAACAACAATGAGTAAATCCCTGTTTTGTGAGTATTCATAAACACAAGAATGAATGCAATAAATATTCATGTGGTTTCACGCTAGTCTGCTTATCAGCATTTGATGGCGAGAAGTGCAGCAATGAAATGAAAAAAAAAAAATGCAGCGAAAAAGACAACTGCAAACTAACAAACATGGATGTAAACAACAAACACAACATGCATTCAACTTTGTTACACCTCAAGTATAGACATAAAAACACATAGTAGTAAACCACACATACTCCATGGAGCAACTTCAGAAAAATAAATAAGTAAACTGGTAAGTAAAGATTGAGAGATGTCACTCACTGTTGATCTCATTGGCCTGGAGGTAGAGTTGCTCCAGGTGTTCGCTGATCTCAGGGATGGACTGCAGCTTGTTGAAAGACAGGTCCAACTCCACCAGCGATGACACATTCAGTGCTCCAGAGGGGATCCCAGAGTCCACCAGCTTATTGTGGGACACCCTTAGGTACTGCAAGGAGGGAAGTTTGTTCAGGTATCCGGCCCCAATACTGTCAATCTCATTGTAGTCAGCGTAGAGGATTTCCAGTGAACTGGGGACTCCAGCTGGCAATTTCTTCAGCTTGTTGTGGCTCACATCCAGGGACAGCAGCTTCTTCAGCCCTTTGAATGCTCCTGTAATGGCATCGGAGGTTAGCTGATTATGCTGGAGGTTGATAAAGTTCAAATTTTCTTTGTCAGTCAAGAGTCCAGAGGGGAACTTGGACAACTTGTTATTCATTATCTTCAGCTCCTCAAGAGCCTTTGAGGGAGGGATGATTGGCTCTGTGAGGTTGTTGTGGCTGAAGAACAGCTTCTCCAGACCAGTGAGTTTGTCAATTGTGCCCTTTGCTACTTTAGCATTGGTGATTTGGTTGTTGTCAAGTACAAGCCAGCGAAGTTCAGCAGTAACATTATCAAACACTCCTGCTTTGATCTCTTCAATTAGGTTGTTCTGAAGGTAGAGATACTTGATCCCTGTTGGGACTACAGGAACAAACTTGAGATTGCGGCTATCACAATACATGGCACTGGGGAAGTTGATTGGGCAATCGCATTCTTGATTACAGTTGGGTCCTGAGGGTCCTAGTGCACCAACAGGCTGGTAGTCATAGTCATCATACTGGCACAGGGCCATACTGACCAGTACAGCCAACAGGGGTACACGGAGAAGAGACATGCTTCTGGAGATCCCACAGGGAGAAGGGAACAGGAGACAGGAAATACAATAGAATGGTTAAAATAGTGAAAGAGTAACAGACAAATGCACTTGTTTCAGTATCCCCCAACTATATAGTAGTCAAAGGTATGCTAGCAAAATGGTCATTTTGAGAAGTTAACTCAGGTTCAGATAAGTCACAATTCAAATATGTATGAATTGTATTAAAATGAAGAAAATTCAATGAAATGAAAAAAAGAACTGCTAAAAAGATCAATCTTGCCCCGCAACTCATACTACAGCCTACTGCCACACCCACTCCCCAGAGTATTATATAAATGGTCAAGAGTTCATTTGAAGTGGTTGGAGACCACAGAGTCCTCGACTTTCTGATTCATTTATATGTCTCAAGCCATATTTCAGCTCCATATTGAACCAAAATGCTGGACCTGAGAACCACTTCATCTGTCAATGTGATAGATGTTTAAATAAATCAGCAATAGGAGTAATAATGCAATGCAGATGTTCCAGGGATACATAAAAGCTATGCATGCATAAATTTACACAATTGAACATTTTATAGGAAACACCAGAAAAAGTTACTTTTGTCCTTTGTTAGGTTTATACACTGAAGCAAACACATAAGGACAAGATGCTTTAAGAAAATCTAAAACTAGTTGAGGAACCTTACTGTATAAAATCGCTCTGCAGGCAATGCAAATACCAGAATGAGTACTTCCAGACCCGTGAAAAATGCAGACAGACAATGGATCCAAGTGCAACCGAGTATTTTCCATAGTCTAAAGTCAGCAAATCTATGTAGTAGATTGGATTGAGTATTGTATATAGATCCATATAAACATGTAAGATCTAGTTAAATACAGTGGTGTTTCTATTCTTAATCCAATATGCAAATTACAAAACTTTTACAACATATTTTTGTTTCATGCACTGGTATTATTGCCTTCTCTGCTGCAGCACTAGCCCATGCCCAGAAGCCTAGCAGTGACAGCTGATAATCCCATCCGGAAAACAGAAATAAAGAGGAATAATCAAACAGGAAATCACAAATCCATGCTTCCATATGCAGGCTTACCTGTGCTTCTCTCTATTTGCGTGTTGGGTAGAGGGCCAGAAGGTAAGAACAGTGTGGTGTTCAAAAACTGGAAGTCTCTGGAGAAAAACACAGAAGGTAAGGAGGAGAGAGGGGGAGGAGAGTGAGAGTGGGGTAGATGGAGAGACAGAGAAGGAAAAAAGGGGGAGGTGGAGGAGGGGGGAGGAGAGGAGGCTTTCTCTGGAGACAGGTCATCTTATCATATAAAGTCATCAGTATGAATGTCTGTGGGAGCATCATCCAAATATTGTGGTTAAGCAACTAAGAACAGGTGCAAAAGGGCAAAGTAAATACACCACACAAAAGGTAAAAAAAAAGTACAATGGTGTTAATATAACCTACACAACATTTATCACCTTTACAAACTGTCCACTTCTTTTTCAACCTGTTAATTGCCCTGCACAACTCAAAAGTTTGCAAGCAAAAACAACCTGGAAATGGGTAGACTGTGCATGGAAAAATCTTAAGAGTAAGAAAAGCTATGTATCTGTGGAAAAATGTGAAAATGATTTCTGGCAGCCATTTAACCCAGACGCCGGTTATGAAGAAGAATAAATTCAGCTGTATGTACTGTGAACTGTGAAAAAGGCTTTGGAAAATCTGACAAAAAGGTTATAGGACGGCCAGAAAGAGTTACACAACACTTGACACAAACATTTCTTCTCCTCTTTTTGACCGAAGGCATGGCACTGTGAGAGGAGAAAGGTAGGTTAAGGCAGGATCAAGTGATCCCATATGTTTTGCTATAAATTATTCTACTTCTCATTCTTGTTCCCCCAACATTTTTCCTCTCTGTGTACTTTGAAGCCCTGTAATCATCCTTCTCTGCAGCATACAACTAGTGACTTAGATTGATAACATAGACATGCGGGTGGTGTTTTACTTATCTAAAAGGTGAAGTGGAGGAAGGGAATTGGGAGAAAATGCCCAAATGTTTCTCCCATTTGTTGATGGACGTCCATCATGCTGTCCCAGCATGCTGGACACTAACGCCTGGATTCAATTGTTCACGGTGTGGTCTGTTACTCTACTGACATGCCATTCTTTAAGAGACCATCTTGGATGTATTTTTCATGTGTGGAAAATGTTCATTCCTGACATTCTAATTCTAGATATCTAATTTCCCCAGATGTATAAGAAAAAATGTGTGCTCATGCTACATGTTTTTCTTTTCTCCCACACAAGATAATTGGTTTGTTGAACATAGAAGAAATTCAGCTGCCCTTTCAAAATGGTTTGCTTGCTTTATTTTGCAATTTGACCTACTAAATGAGCATTAACAAAACAACAACTCAACTTCATAGATGTACAGTAAAAAGCGGTACAGAAACAATCTTAATATTGTTTTCATCTTGAGTTTTATTTATGTAACCAGTGATCATTGATAACATACAACTTACCAGGTCATAGGATATTTCAGCATTTGGGACTCCACCAAACACATATAGTGTCATAAAGGCTTTCTTTGGAGTTTTTAAGAAACAAAATTTCTACTGAAATCATGCTGTTTTGTGCTATAGCTGTATAAAATTAAACTCTTGCTGTATCCGATAATCCACGAGTGCAGTATTAGGATGAATACATTTCATTGTGATAACCTCCCACTTTTATTTAAAGCTGAATATATAGAGTTGAAACAAAAAAGATGAGGAATGTGGCTTTAAGTGAAATGTTCCAAGGGATGCTATTGTAAGTCTGTGTTCTGCAGGGTCTCCATGCACATCAAAAATCTGCTGAGTAAATTTGATTGCACAAGCTTTCCAAAAAAAGTTGAAAAAAATCGGAATGCCCCTTTAATGTAGACCACTTTCAAACAACGGCAATGTCTTTTGAAACAGTAAGACAATGAAAACAAACTGTCACATGTGAAGTATACAAAACATTAAAAAACTCCACAATGAATAGTCATATTTTCCAATATTATAACCTTCTATAAAACGTTTCTGGTTTCTTTTAAAAAAACAAAACAAAGTGTGGGATATTGTTTGTATTTAACCAAAATGTGTTTGCATAGTCTTTAGAGTTTCTTAGGGTAGTGATATTTGAATATGATGATCCTGCTTATGATTTGTTTCAGTTATTTAGCCACAACCCTGATTTGAAACCTGTTTACAGTCAATAGCCAGTAAACAAATATGAAATATTTTTATATGAACAAAATGCGGTTCTCTGTCATGAAAAGCAGTGAACAGTACTATTAATTCTACTTGACTAATTGAACTTGACTAGGTTACTTGTGTGTTGCCTAAGCTAGATATAAATAGTGAAACTATTTGAGGTTTACACTGTTTTACAAAGTATACTCAAGTCCAATTCCCTCTGTAGGCACTGTCGTATATATAATTGACGATAATTGTTTTCTAATGTTTTTACTTAGTCATAAGGGATCTTTCCATGTTGTTAGAAAGTTTTTTTATGTGGTTTGTCGAAAGCACAAGGTAAGACCTTCAGTAAAACAGAAAAGGTGGCTGCTTCCCAGAAGACAAAACAGTCTACATTCACAGACCAAAACTAGTAGTGTATTTGAACAACAAAAACAAACAGTGGACATCATGTCTTCTGTTATTTAGAATGTGTGGTGGATTTGGTGGATAGTGATACTACATGCTTTACTGTAGAAAATACATTAATTGTTCATTATAAAAGCTGATGATTGTCTCAACTTTCCATTAAACAACTCACTTGTGCACAGTGAACTAGGAAATACCAAGAGCTGCAAAGGGAGCATTTTTGTCGAATGTCCTCGACGTTCAGTAGAAAGAAGACTGCACTTTCGAATAGTGATTCCAACCCTTGATGTATACCTACAGTATAATATGCTGCATTTCCAGTGCAAAATGGCAGAGGGCCAAATTAAATGTTTTGATTAGCGTTTCATTGTATTTAATGAACCAAACCTGGTGTTGTGTAGGTCCACGCAGCACAGGAAACTTATTAAGCTTCTTTTTAAAATTTTGTCCCAGATTGAAATACTCATGCACTGCAGTTTATGTGGCAACCTAACAGTTTATCTTGAAAGAAGCAGACAGATGTATTCCTTCATAACACATGGGACAAATGCTTGATCCTGTATGTCATCCACCTTAGATGACCTTTTTTGAAACATGCTTCATGCAGACAACCAAACCAGCCAGAACAAACTTCCACTGCAGTGACTCTTCTTCACATTTGTTCCCTGCACCAAAAAATGGCCCAAAATATTTATTTCTTTGAGGCTGGAGTGTTTTTGCCTCTGTTACGGGTTTTTGTGTGAACCCAGACTTAAGCTTTTCCAGACTGTTTGTAGAGTGGAGGCATTAAAGCAGACCTTTTTCTTAGTCACTGTGCTTATTCTTGTCAGTTTTGGTGATATGTGCCTTATGCTCTCATATCCAAATGGCAGATGTTGACTTTCAACAGTGTTTCTGTAATACTCTGCAATTTCTTAGTATCTCTGTTATCTTTATTTTTCTGCCAGATGACTTCTGAATAATGAATTTACATACTAATGAATAATACTACCATGTAAATTCACGAATAGTACAGAAACTGTTTGGATTTCTTCTGTGATGGAAAGGAAATCACAGAAACACACTTTGTATGGAGTAACATACATGTAAGTGAATTGTGTGTGAACCAAAAGAAAGCTAATGTGATGTGAAATTGCTGAAAAAACACATTCACATTCTCTTAGTCAGCCTACTTTCACCCTTAAAATGTGTTCTTACTAACTTTTATCACTGTTTTACATATTTTGTGTCATTACAATAATTCATAAGTAGGGATGTATCATAAAGGTCAAGACTCATGCACCAAAGAAATTCTAATATGCCTTATGCTCCAACTGTAAACATTTTGTTATAGATGTCTGTTTATCATGTGTGTTTATAATATGGTATCAATTTCTGCTATAGGTCTTTTACTTTGACACCATACCACACACGTAGTCTTTATTTCTCACTTGGACTTAACCACTTATCAAGTAGATGTCATTCCAACCAATGTTCCAAAAGAGGTACTGTATTGTTGCTGCACAAATCCTCTTGTTCAGCAAACTGCTCACTGTCAACTGAAACATTTCCCTCCAGTTTTAAACATTTCATACTCAGACACCTACTGGCCTACATTTGACATTTTTGTTTTAGACAAATTCAGGCCAACTGCAAAACTACTGTTTGTACATAAGATTATAAAAAAAATCTACATGTCAAATAATTGAATACAATAGTACAATACAGTAATATAGTAGCTGTGTTATATATTATATTATATATATATGATTACTATCAGTTTAAATCTGGATTCCATGTAAACGCAAAGCTCCTACTTACTCTGGAACCATTTTCTGTTTTAATTGCTTGATTTTAATTTGACTTGATTTAAGCTCTGCTCTGACCATATTTTTAAATTCTTTGAAAATTTGGATTGAAATTAAGGAAACTGCTGTTGATTTGTTCTGTTAAATCTTACTGAAAAATCTTTCTGATTATGGGAATCCTTCAGCATTTCTAGAATCCTCTCGTACAGTGTCCCACAGGGGTCAGTTCTTGGTCCTTTATTGTTTTCATTACCATGTTTAGAACTTCAGTGCTAGAATCTGAAGGGATAGCTTCCCTGACTGCTTCTTCCTTTTCAATGCCACACATTACATTCAGTGATTTGGCAGATGTTTTTTTATCTAAAGTGACTTACATGTGAGATACAAAGCAATTAGGGAAAAAACTAGGTCAGGGAGGAGACATGAAAGTAAAAAGACACCAAGACACAAAGGGAGTAATATAGTTTACGCACACCAGTGCAGTGAAGAGTGTTCAGAACTCTACATAGGAGAAACAAACACCCACTAAACAGGAACATGACCCAGCACACCTCAGGACCTGAATTAGCTGTGTACCTTCATTTGAAGAACAAAAGACACTCTTTTGAGAACAATGATGTGCACACATTGGTCAGAGAAGATAGGTGGTTTGAGAGAATGGGAGAATCTATATACTGCACATGGAAAATCCTTATGCACAATCTGTCTTCAGGTTATAATGCTGCCCTTTCATCCATCCCCAGAAAAACAAAGACCACTTCACATATCCACCAGCAAGGCCACTGTTAATCACCCATGTTAATGGAGGTAGCAGGAGTTGTAAGACCTGCAAATATTACATCTACTCACACACCCACTTCCTTTGTCCACCTAACAGGCCTATTCAGGCTAGTTTTGGTGTAAAGTGAAACCAACCTGGCGGATAAATTTCAGGTGTCCTACCAACTTTCCTCAGACTAAAGAAGCTACTTGGATGAGCAGTGAAATATTTTGTCCAGTTGCCATAACTCAAATTCCAGATAACCTCATCTGGAAGACTGAGAATGAGAATTTTTATTGACACATTGAAAGCAAAGTGCAATAAGAAGAAATTATGATGTGGCACACAAATACGCTCACAGATACTGTATGTAGGCCTAAATATGAGCACAGCAGCAAAGAAAAAAATAAAACGCTACAGCTGAGATACACATGCACATGCTCTGAGAGAGGTAGACAGATGGAGATCCAAGCAAGTATATTAGCAAACAGGGATATTCTTGGACTTCTTGGCACAGACACACAGAGCCTTCTAATAAAATCTCAGACAGCACCCAGACACCACCTTCTGTTCCTACCATGTGGCCATGTGGTGAGCACATAGACTCATCCCTGAGCAGGTCAAGTGATTCTCTCACTCTTTCATGGGCTCACATGTCCTGCAAGCGAGAACTGGCACTAAAATCACATGAGAGGATCTTCTTAACACAACACACCTCTGTTCCCTCGTGTCTAAACCTCTCTCATACATTTAAAACACAAACACACCTTGATGTTTTCTTATAATGCCTAATTAAGGCTATATATTGCAAACTACTGTAGATATGCTAAAGGGTTTTCACCAAAAATGCCTCATATAAAATAATAACATGGTTTAACCCATTGTGGTGATAGGAGGATGTTAGGAATTTAGTATAAATTGTGGGTAGTTATTCAGGTATAATTCCATATGTTTGTGTGTAGGCAACATTTGATCAATGTTAGGATTTGCAGGTTTAAATAACCATCTGCTTCTCTGTAGGATCTCAAAACTTTTTGCTTGACATGGTGAAGGAGCTCAGGTTACTCTGGTTACTTAAAACGTCACTAGACAGGAATTCAGCAGACACTCAGACACACTAAGCAATGACTGTATATATATATATATATATATACATATATATATATATGTATATATATATATATATATATATATATATATGCTTGATGTGTATTTGAGGTGATGAAAACATTTTTTATACAGCTGATTTTGTTCCTGTTCCTTTGCCATTTCACACATTAATTAAAACCCCAAAAGAGAGACACACACACACCTTAACTCATATGCACCAACACACACAAATACTAGCACTAAGCCACAAATAAGCCACCACTAAGCAACAGCTCTTAAGTGCTTGTCTACTAGATAGACATCTCTTTGGGAGATAAAGTTGCACTGTGCTTATGCTCAGTGTGAGACAGACAGAAAATAGAAAGTGCTGTTATGATAACAACCACATGGGGGCACCAAATTGAAGTACATTCAGATTGCTGAGTCAAACTTACTCTGAAGTGCTGGGATAAATGCCAGAGCTCAAACACTAATTCTTTTCAGTCTGTCCTTGTCTAAATAAAAATAAAAATAAAAAGACCTAAGTCAAATTCTTTGAGGCAGTTATAACTCTTAAATGTTCTGTTTTTTTTTCAGAGCTTTTTCTGCATAGACTGTTTGCTTTATTCGTAATTTGACACCTTACATGTATCATTTTAAGTAAAGGAGGCAGTTTCTGTGGATCCCCCAAAGTGGCAATTTTCACTACTGGGCTTTATGATGAATTAAACATATAAATTCAGTTGATAATACATAACGGAGTGAGCTAAATAATGAATAATGTTTTAGTAATCTCTGTGTTCCCTATTTTTGCTTACATAATTAATAAAATCATTCAGTAAAAATGACTGTCCATCAGTGGTAATTAAGAATTAGAAAAATTAAGTATTTGTCAGAAAGAAAGAAAAACAGCAAAGATGTAAAAAATAAAAATAGAAACGTTGTAGAAATGTATTTTTGTAGTTTTAGAATGTATTTTACTTTTAGACTTTTGGAGGAAAGTTAAAATAGATCAGATTGTGTTACTGGTATTTGTCACTTTTGAGACTCCAAAAATTAGAGTAACCTAGTTTGAGATGATCATTATTTAATGTATAATCTGTGTCAGAGGCAGGACCACTATGTCTCCAGGGAAGTCCACATTTTTTTTTTTTTACCTAAATATTCCCATTACAGCCTCTTAAATGATTGAAAGGGTGCAAATCACTAGCGGCTCAGAGGGTAGAAATGGTCCCTGTGCAAATATTTATTTACCTCCACAAAACTCATCAATATGAATTAGAGACTGCAGAGGCAGCTAAAAGTGAATAAATCCACCGTTCAACCTACTGTTTCTGCCCATTGAGGGACCTGAATGTGGTTGCACGATGGCTCAGTGATTCACATTATTGCACAGAAACAAGAACTGTTGTCTAACCTGTTACCCTGTGTGGAGTTCACATGTTCTCTGTGTCAGTGTAATATCCTCAGGGAACTCCAGTTTCCTCCTGCAAACCACAGACATAGTGGGCTGGAGACTCTTGAGACTTAAGAGACTCTCTCAAGACTATCTGTCTCTCTCTCTCTATATATATATATTGTATATATAGATACATATGTGTTCTGTAAACATATACAGTACATCCTGTGATAGACTGGAAACCTGTCCAGAGTGTACCCTGCCTCTTGGAAAGTGCATGCTGGGAATGCATCCAGCTCTTAGACTAATAATTTTTAGTCTTGCACAAAACAGAAACACAATGTTGATGGTGATATGTGTAGTGTGACTTATTGTTGTAAGAAAGAAGGTAGAGAAACCAAATTAAGCATCTGATAAAAGTGAAAATCACTGATGACTTTGACAAGTGCTCATAAGGCTGAAATATTCTTATTGTTAGCATATTATTATGCATTTTTATTTATGTAAAATGCAGTTGTCAGCTGGTAAGTTCCTCTTGAAATATTTAAAATCAAGATTAGGGTCCATTTTTTCATTTGAGAAATTAATTCTTACCAACAAAGCATTGCACATATATCCCTTATAGACCAAATGTTGTTAACCTTTGGATATCATTAATTGAGATAATATTTGCAGCATTATTGCAGTTAGTTATATTTTTTATCTATATTATGTACCTTCATAGATGAAGCGAGGTGTAATGTATTGCACCACACAATGTATGTATGTATTGGTGAACGTTTCTCCCCTGTTTCTTGGTACATTTTACCTGAGTCATCTTGACCTTGTTTTCCGTGGAGCTGTAAAATCAGGAGAACCCGGAACATAAATATCCTTGTACTTCACTGTTAATAATGCAAGTTCTTTGTCAGTACATCCATCAAAAACTGTTAATTTCTCCATTAGTATTTTTATTTTGTTCAGGACACCTTAGCTTGAGCCTCTGCTCCGGAAAAAAGAGTAACACCTTTTTTTGCTGATATATTAAGTCTGAGCTATGGCAAGTGCTTGTGTTTATAAGCGGTTAGAAGTTTTTATACAGCATTTATATACAGAGTCTATACATACCAACACACCAACATATGTGCTGTGAGCATGCCAGTCCACATACACCCTCCAATTTTTCTTTACTTTTGAAAAAAAGAAAGCAACAAAGTGCAGGGAGACATGAAGAGAATACATAAATGCATTAACAAGAAATACCAGAAAGCACAATGTTCAAGTGGAGAAGAAATAAGAGCATGCATATAAATCTTTGGGAATGGCTTCTTTAAAACATATATGGTTTATTCTACATTTTTTAGAAGCTATTTTCACCTTGTTTTTTATGGAACAACACACTGGGAGATGAACAGTGGATGGAATGCAATGAGAAAAAAAGTGTAAAAGCACCCAGAGCTAAACTAACACTGAAGTAAGCACAAAAAGGCACAATGTGATAGAAGTCAAGGTAGCTTTTATCTCTACTTGAATTGGGTACAATACAAATAGAAACTTGGAGTTCTTTCGTGGAGTGCAGCATGATAATGTTACACTCTGACTGCTATTCCTAGTACACAGGTAATATCTAGTACATTCTAGTATGCCAGTTGTTAAAGGTAGTGTAAAACACAAGTTAACCCCTTGCTGCCTGCTCTACAGCCAGCTTTTCTATTAATCATACAATGGCTAATAGTCAAAAAACTGGGATATAACATTTTCCACTGAGTGAAATTTCAACTCTTTTTGGTTAGGGTTCACCTCTGAACATAAATTTGTCCACTGAAGGAATTGCACACAACATGAACAATAATATGTTACAGCATGAATGTGGGAACATATTTGCAATGTTAATGCTCGCTTAACTGGTTCTGTGAATGATGTGCTGTGTGTGAGAGCATCACCAGAATATGCTGGTGTTTTCTGTAAGCTGTATGATGTACTGCTGTACCAACCTTTAAGCTAAATAACGAAACTGAGAGTGTTGAAGGTCCATGCCCACTAAAAGTTTTGAAATGAGTGTGTGGATTAATGACATCATCATTTGTAGGGACGCAGTGTTGGTATGGGATCAGTGGTGATGGTGGTGGGGTCACACGCACACTTACAAAACTTTCACATACTCATTTACAAAACACACTTCCTCGCAGAGGTGTGCAGGATGCTCTACTTCTTCCTGTAGTTGCCAAGCTGGATGGCGGAGCGGTCGAAGACGCAGCGGAAGGTGACTGGCTGCACTTCCCAGTAAGGCACAGGGTTGCTGAACAGGCTAATGCCAGAGTACATGGCCTTCTTGGTGTTGAAGCCAGGAGGACAGAAGTCCTCTGTTCCCACAGCAGCAATCTTGTTGGCATGGAGGTAGACCACCTATAGAGAAGGGATTTAAATAATGACAACTTTAGGTCACTGACTGGGATATGGATGGCAGTAATTTAGCTTTCAAAATCAAGCAGATAAAGAAGATGATAATACATCACTGAATGAACAATAACAGCTAAAGAAAGCCAAACTGTTTTTTTTCTCCCTTAGATGTTTAACAAAATTTTGTGAACATGAACATAACAAAACATTGATGCTGCTTGATGCTTGAGATTAAGTAATACTTTACATTCATGTAATAAAATAAAAAGGATAAGAGCAGCTAAAAACAACAAAGCACCATATTGAGGTCAGTAGCCCTCATCATGCTGAGGGTGAGAAAGCTCCTGGAAATAAGAACAAAAGGAGAGAAGTGCCACAAACTCATAGGGACAGACAATATAATGCCAATTACAGAGTCCAAAGCCACCAGATGCAAAGACACCAAACTATATATGGAGAAAGGTCATAATGAATTACAATGGCCCTTGATATACAATGGGCCATGGAAAAGAGACCAGGCAAGGAACAAAAAGAGCTAAAAATACAAAAGGTTCAGCAAAACACGAAAAACTAAACACCTCATTTAGTCCCTTAAAATAACAATGTGAGCACCTGCTTTCTGTAGATGCATGCTGTGATCTCAGAGGAGGCTGGCTGTAGTTTTTCCTTCACCTCCATTGTGTTATATTTAGTTTTTATTATAGAATATCCTCAGTTGCTGCCATTTATTTGAAATGAATGTGTAATCATAACTAAAAATAGGAAGTTACCGCAAAAAGTTTTACTAGCATGGGATTGATGCTGCAGTTTAAAATTAGACAAATGAAATACACTGAAGCCAAATTAAAGTTAAAAGCTATGTGTTTAGGTCTGTTTACATTCTGTCTGCAGCATTATAATATGACAGGCTACCAACATGCTGCTCAATAAACAAAGTAACGCAATCCATGTGACTTTTGTTATGGAAGCTTTGGATGACTTGTAATCAGACAACATAAAAAAATCAAATGCAGAAATGTAGCAAAGTAAATTTAGATCATGTAGTTCAGATCAGAGAAAATGAGCTGTGTGTGATCACACTGTTAGAAAATGCGTGGCATGCTATTATGCTCGAGTAGAGTTAATTTGGTGCAACTGAATGGTTGCAATAACAATCTTCCTGTGATCATTTTGTGCATTTAAAGCTGGATTAGTAACACCAACATATACCAGTAATTTCAATGGTAACCAAACCAGTATGTACCTGGATGTACTTATGGTCAGGGAGGCCAGGAGGAACACTGGTCAGAGCATTGTTGTCAAGGTGGAGCTCTCGCAGGTGGGGAACGTTAGCCAGTGTGCCATTTTCCACAGAGCTGATCTCATTGTAGCTGAGACCCAGCCTGTGGAAAGAAAATGAATAAGTTGATGAGACATGGGAATCTGCGAATGTGTAAGAGAACAAGGAACACAAGAGCACAGAGTGGACAGATGGAGAGTCCAAGATAGTGATGTCAGCGTTTGTCTCCTGGTGCCAAAGTAAGTCATTAGGTAATAAAATTGCAAAATAAAGAGAATTAAGTAAATAAGGACACAGAAAAACATCTGCACCTGTCACTTCTTTCACATTAGACATTCCTGTCTATGAAAGACAAAAAAGAAAAAAAACCTTCTACGCTCATCTCCTCTAATGGATTTTCATGCTGCATCAAAGTGCTCTTTGTCCTGTTTGATACGCCACCTCTGGCGTACCAAACACAGTGTAGCCAATTTTGTGCGCAAACCACTTATTTTGATTATCCAAAAACTACTGTTTAGGCCTAAGGCTTTGTTATCAAGTAAATCAGTTGAATGGTAGCTGGTGTTTCAGGTATAGCTAGTACATGCCAAGCAAGAGAATAAAAACATGAGCCACTATGAAACTGCGAGGTAACAAATAAGACTTGCATGTTCTCATGTTTCCAAAAGAGAGGTTTAAAGTGAGGCTATACTTCAGTATCCTGGCGTGACTATACTTCAAAGTTAATATGGAGTAATGTTAAAAATTTTATTACTTAGCCAGGTTCTTCAGGCCCTTGAGGCTGTCTGCTGTCACCTTGGTGATCTTGTTTCCATCCAGATGAAGCTCAGAGAGAGAGCTGGGCAGACCTGGCAACCCACAAAAGTAGGATGATCGAGAGCAAAGTGATGACATAAACCTTCACACCTTAGTAGTAGGCTATTTTCACACATTGCCATCCTGAGACAGCATAATTAATATTACAGTAATTACCTCATGTGTGTGTTTCTCACATTGTGCCCACTGTTTCACCATAGACTTAAATCCAAGCAGGAATTTTTTTGATAGAAGATGGCTATTTTGGCCTGAGCCTCAATAGGTAAAACTTGGATTAAGCAAAATTATTTGTGAATTATTTGTGGAAATAGATATCTGTAGATCGCTGTACCTTTGGGGATCTCTGTGATGTTAGTGTCTGCTATACGTATGTAAGAGACCCTTTTCAGATCAGCAAAAGCACCGGCCTCGATTCCTGCACTCTTAAAAGGATTGGAGCCAAGCTCTGAATAAAAAGGAAGAACAATTGGGAAGAAAGAAAGAAGAGAAGCAAAAGAAAGACAGAACAACAGTAATGGATTATGGCTATGATGTTAATTCCTCTGTTGATGTATTACGGGAACATGGAGCTGAGTCATGAGTAAACAAAATCTTGGGCAGGACAATTGCTTGCACTTGCAGTGCAGATTTTCTCTGCACTAGATTCCCCCAATTTGTCATAGGGGGATCATAATTTTGATTTCATTGCATTTTAAGTAATTGAATCTATGGTCAGCTTTAGTTAAGCAATGACACAACTACATTTTATAATTTGTGGAACAGGAGGTTTTGCAACTCAGAGATGAAAATCTGCAGTGTAAACTTGGCTTCACAGTGAAACACCATGAATCATACTTTCCTTCACGTCTCAGTCAACAATGAGCACCAGCTCCATATTCTTTTATCTTTCCTAATGAATTACCTACAGTACATTCCCATTTGTGTTTCGAACACATCATGAACATAAATCAAAAATATAGACACAAACCTTGCACTGTTGGGTGAGTTGGACTTGTTTTAAGATTCTTGAAGGAGACATGCAGTGTTGGAAAAAACTAAGAATGTCTCACATTTTTGTGGGCCTAGGAACTAATTGCCCAGAAACTAAATGTTCCTTTGCAAGAAACATAGTTCTTTTTTCTTTTTTTTAGAAGCTGGTGCCATCTTCAGGGGCATCAACATGTTTAAATGTAATATTTCCACAGAAGACTCAGCACAGTTATATATATATAAAATAAATATTCAACCCTGGTTTCAGTAAATATTTTTAGAATCCTTCCTAAACTGTGCCAACGTGCCATCCTTTGTCATTCCAATTGTGTGTTTGATTTCATACCCATGACGATGACATGGGCCATGCCCTGGAAGGAGGCCTTTTTGATCTTGGTGATCTGGTTCTCGTGGATGCGCAGCTCCTGCAGGCTCTTGGGCATATTGGCGGGCATTTCCTTTAGCATATTCTTAGACAGGTAGAGGCGCTGCAGCTTGGTTAGAGGGCTGAGAGCTTTGGCGTGGATGATGGTGATTTTGTTGTTCACCAGGATCAGAGCCTATATTGAGCAATACCAAGGAGATGAAGTTAAATATAAATTTCTTTTTTTGCTGCACAGTAATGAAACTATCTTTTCTTGTTTAAATTCATGTCACTATTTATATTCTATTTCTATGAAATCTTTACTTTTTTTTTAAAACTTTACACCTCAGTGACTCTCAGTATTTCCCCTTTCACCCAGAAACATTCACTGCTGCAAATGCACTGTGAGATGGTAGAAAAAAAAAAACCTTTCCAGATGAGGTTAAACCAAAAATTTTATGCTCAACAGCTGTTAGATACTCCAGCCTGGTACCTGCACTGTCAAAATGGAGGGCCAAGTTCAAGTCCAGTCTGGAATTATCACTAATACATTTTCAAAGGAATTTCATTCCTGCTGTTCCACTCCTGTGGAAGCAGACATGCGTCAAGGTGAAGTATGTGGTCCATTCCCCTTGAGAGGCCAGTTACATTACAGGGGAAACAGCTCTGGTCGTCAGACAGAAGTATTTATTGCAGGCAAAAAAGCTACAGTTTGAAGGTATGAGGCTGTGGGTGAATAATTTTCATGCACCTGGTTGCTGGGGCAGAGGAGGTGCTGGGATTCACCGTTTCTGGATGGTAAGTGTGCGAGGATAAACGTGTTATGTGTGGCAAAATGGAGAAGGAGAAAGATTTTTTTTCAGTAGTTTTCTGTGACCTGTGAATTGTTTGACAATGTTTTGGCAACACAATTATCAAAGCTGGTTGTAATTTGTAGTCATATAAACAGGGATGACTTAGTCCCAGCAGGCATCCTGGAAAACTTTCTCTTGTGATGCATCTGCCTCAAAAGCGCAAGTGCAATCCAACAAATGGGTTTACTACAAGATGTGTGTCGTGTTTCCAGTTAATGCATTTATGTGATGATTACATAACAATAGAGATCACATAACATGAGGATAAATGCACAGGCTTGAAGGTCTACAGATGGACGTAAAAGGTCTCTTACATGCAGTCCTTTGAGATTCTTAAAGTCATTCTCCTTGATTTCGGTGATCTTGTTATTCTGCAGGTCCAGGAGTGTAGTATCATCTGGGATATCCTCAGGAACTGCCTTCAGACCTAATTATAATATATGAAACATTGTTAATGAGATGTACTGCATGTGTGTTAGCATTACACGGCAGTGCAACAAATCTGCCAGAATGATGGATGATGGGAAACCAGGTCTGAGGTGAGGTGGTGACAGCCCTGGTTCAGGTGATGTGAAGTTAACCACACTCTGACCACAAAAGGAAATGGATACAAAACGGTTACGTACTCATTTCCAGGTGTATGGTTTGAGTCAGTTTTCAAGCAGCTGTACTGTTAAAACAACATACTTGTCTTATAAAGCACATCTATAGTACATTAGAGTTTGCGATAAAAATTTACATTGTTTCTTTGAGCACATTCTGCATATGTGGGAATAGTTTTGATAGTTTTGTCTGAGATTTTTCTACTTCTCTTTTCTTCTTGCTTTTCTCACTACTTTGAAGTGGACAGGGCTTATTGGAAAATCATGATTTCATATGTTTAGATGCAGCAGTGATTGGCTAAATCTGATTAATCTGACAGTTTGATTGTTGATGCTGCTTGAACTGTCCGTCAAATCTGATCCACACCTACACAGTCCTGAATAAACAGATTACCCGAGGTTAAACTTATTATTGTCATGAATGTTTAATGCTATGCTGCACTACTTTTAAGGCTATTTTCCAGGAGATTTGAGCTTGGAAGGTCTGTTATGGACAGCACACACTCACAAAGACAAAAAATCAAAAGGAGCCGCAAAACTCTGAAATAACAAGGTCTGCTTTATGAACGTAGCATGCTACATAAAGTCTCAATGATAGTGACTTATGCATATAGTGGGTTTTATGGCGACATTCCAAAGGGACCAAATTGTTATTTGATGTGCTCCAAGGCACACATGGTGGAAATGGACCTTAAAACAAATTTCCTTTGGAGTAAGTAAGTGACTGCATACCTGGACTCTGAGTTCACACTAAATTGTTTTGCTTGGACTTTAGCATGGCACGTCACGGATGATGAGACACAGAAAATGGCATCTGTAGTGAAAGACTGTTTGGTTGAGTGGTCTGTTTTTTGAAAATTGAGTGAAGGCAGCTGGGAGTTACCGTGTATGCTCTTATGCATCTGTGGAGCCCAAAAAATACACCAGGATTCATAATGGGCAGTTTACATTTCAGAGGAAGAGACGTAGAATAAACTGTTTAACAAAGAAGCTTACACTCTGTATCTCCTGTCTGCATACGTACAGTACATCTCAACACATTTGATCCTAAAAGCTTGTGACAACCTTTCTTCAGCTCATCCAAACATTACTTTCAGATATGTTTGCTTTTCTGTCAGCTTTTCCATCTCGGCATCGGGTGACCCACAAACCATCACAGCTGTTTGTAGTCTTCACCATCATTACAGCACCACACTGTTAACCTCTATACTGAACATGTTCTTTTTTTATTGTTCTTCTCTAAAAGTTAGACTCTCTCAGCAGTTGCAGTCTCAGTTTTTGTTCTCTTTGAAACTACTCCAATTTTGTGGAAAATGCAAAACCAAACCTTTAACCTTTTATATACTTTATCTAGCCATTGTATACAGTTTTAAATAAATCTGACTGTGTGTAGGATCAGTTAGAAGGTAAAGATGTTACAGTAGGTTATATCCTATGTCAACATGTAAGGCAGATAGTTTTAGTTTTTATTGTTCTTTGCTGAATAATATCCAGTGAAGATGTTATGTGTCAGTTCCTGCTACAAGAAAATGCACTGTTTAAACTAGTGATTGCTTCAATGTTATCAATATTAATTCAGATAATTAATACATTTAAAAAAATAAAGACAACTAGTCAAATAGTTCTACAACAAAATCATCATCCTCAAGTTTCAGTCAGCGTCTCACTTTTGAGCTGATAGCCACTTTGCAGGAAATGAACAAAAGAAATGCGACTTTGAGACTCAACCCCACTATACTCACTATTAATCACTCTGTTCTAAAGTAAAGTGATTGGGATCTCAGTTGTTTTATTGCTTTGGACATTTTCAGCACCTTCAAAAATGATAAAGACAGTGTTTTTTGTTATTTCCTCTCCGTGTGCGGTGCTGTGGACAGTCGATCTGGCTGCATCAGCAAAGACCTGATTGAGTCATGGGAATGAGTAAGTTTTGATTTTTTGGTGGGTCAATTAAAAGCATGGGTAGGTGTGACTTACATGATCATCGCTCAAACTGTGAAAGATGCATTCAAATTTTTTTTTAAAGATGCTCTTTGTGTCATTAGATCATTAGAGTAAAACTCTACATTAGTGATTGTGTTTCTGAGAGAACAGGCAAATCCCAACTCATTTGAATCCTAGGATACTGAGTTTTCAGCTGGCTGTTGTCCTGCCAACTGAAAACTCACTGAGAAAAATCCAAATCTACAAAAGCTAAGGAGTGCTTTGGAGTGGTGTGCTGACTCTTTCTCTTCTAACCAGCCGCTTGTGTCCAAATGTACAGTATATGTTTATTCCTGTGCGAGCCTGAGTGTGTGTTTGCATGCATGTCAGGCCTGGGGAACAGATGGGGGCACAGGGCCAACCTTGCTGATGCAGGAGTTGAGAATCCAGCCACGGAGCTGTGTCTCTGGGGAAAGCTGCTGCTGAATGACGCTCCGGCTAGAGGCCTGGAGTAGTGGAACCAGTTTTTTTCTGAATATCACTGTCAACTGTCTCTGCTGTGTAATTATCTTGAATCTGTAACATCTTTGTCATTTTTCTGTGCCAAACCCTCTTAAATGTAATATATGAAAGTGGCTATAAGCTGGCTATGTCTGTCTGTTGTTCTTTAAATTTTCCTCTGTGTTTGTCGTTCTATGTCACTCCCCCTGTCCTTCATCTGTCTCTCTGAATTTTGTTTCCCTCCCTTTCCAAATAAAAGCAGGGCCAAAAAACAATCATATCCAACTGCATAGAGAAGCACTTTTATACAATATACAAGATTAAATGAGGTCAGGGACTTTTATGTGACTGATTTTGTGAGATGACTCAAATTGTTGTATATGCTGTACATCAGAGCAGACAAAAGAGTTCATAAGCTCCACACACCAAAGATGAGAACTGAGTAAATTGTTGTGACTGTGTTGAAGCAAAACCAACTAAATAATTGTAGTCTGGATGAGTAAGCTTTATATAGAGAAACAAGATTTGGAACATGTGGGATGCTAGGATTTATTCAGAACCTTCTGGATTAATCCCTAACATTCACTGATGTTGAAAACAATTTCCCCAGAAAGAGCACATAATGTAGCTGTTATAGGAAGTGGGATAAAACTCATGGCGTTTGTGTGCATTTAGGTTTTGTAACACTGGTGTCTCTGGTGGACGTAAACCCCTCAGATGACTCTGGGTGGACTCTGACTTTGTGTGGACGGTGGAGACAGCTGAGGTTACAAACTCAGTGATACTTTCTGCCATTAAAATGTCACTCAGTGCAGTAAAAGTACAGTAAAACTACTGCAGACACCCATCTGAACTCAGCATATGATCCATCATCACTGTGAGCTCACTCGTTTGGAATCTAGGCCAGAACACCAAATGGAGGAATGAACAAAGAAAATGGATGAGAGCATGAGCAAGAGGTTTGTTACTTTTACTCCGATATTATAATTCAATTCAAAGACACTGGACTAAAAAGAAGTATATTCAAGTATACTATTAGTATACTTTTTTAAACTAAAAATAAGCAAGTATACTTTTAGTTTACTTTTTGTGTACTTTTATAGATATACTAGACAAAATTACATTTAAGTATAACTGAAGTACAAAAGAAGTATACAGAAAAGTATAAGTACATTTAGCCTATACTTGTACTTATACTTGAAGTTTACTTGAAGTATGATAACAAGTACAAAGAAATACCCAGCATGCATTACAGCGATTTAACTGTGTAAACGAACAACTATGAAACAAATAATTGATGTTTTAAATGAATAATTGTTGTGTAACATGGTGTTTTACCTTTTAAACAGAGTAACTATGGGAAATTATTACTTACGTATACTTGAAAAAATAAACTTTTAATATACTTCTTTTTGGTAAGGGGGAGCATCAGAACAAATGATCAATTTGTACTGTATTTTCTATTTAAGGATGTCATATTTTGGTCAGGTGGTGTGGTGAAACTGAATATCTTTGGCTTCTGGACCAGTTGGATGAAGCATGCAGACATTTTGGGATCTGGGTAATGGTGATGGGAATTTTTTACTATTTTCTGACACTTTATAAGTAAAATGATAACTTGATTAAATAAAGTTCCAGATGGAACTGACCTTCCAGGCAAATATTCAGGTTAAAAATAATGAAAAACTATAATTCCATTCATTCAGAAACTGACTAGAGCAATTTCTTAGATTTTTATCCTGGAGTTTGGACTATAAACAAGTTTCATCTGCCTATTGACCAGTGGTTGCTGAGGTAGGCTCTAGCTCACCCGCAACCCTCAAGATGACATATGGATATGGAAAAGTTAATTAGCTCATAAACAACCACATGAACCATTTGTGGGACATGTCTGGTCTTACCAAGGTCAGAGCACTGGATCACACGCAGGTGGCACTGACATCTGAAGGGGCACTTGGGTCCGTCAGGCACACCTGATCCTTCCTGATCCTCCATCATGAAGTCTAGGAAGTCAGACTGGTGGAAGGGCAGAGCCCAGCAGGCAGTGACCAGGAGCAAAGAGAGACAGACCGATCTCATGGTGCTTGCAGGTAGTCTGTAGGATGATATGACACACTTCAAAGGTTTGGGTGGATATTCTGAAAATAGTTTGTCTGTGTTTGGCTTTTAAATTACTCTGTAAATCTATGTTATAATCAAGAAGGAAAATAGGCAAATAGAAATAGATTTTCAGTGCCACAGTGATTGTAAGTCAGAAAGAAGGACACCATGTGAATAACAAACAAGAAACCTTAACAAGAAACATGCTGATTGAAGGCAAAGAGGCAAAGGGCAAAGGTGAGCAGTGGAGGGCCAGGGGTCAAAAGGTTAAACACCTGGGTATAACAATATTTTGAGGTTGGTCAAATAAAGCATTTATATTCCATAACTATTAAGGTTTGAGCATAACTTGAAAGAAGACAGGAGATGTAGGGGCAAAGCCAAATAAAAAGACATACACAAAATTACTTTATCAGCAGGGACAAGTTTTAGGGATGTATAATCTTGATATTACGAAATAGAGAGCAGACAAAACAGATGAGTATTCAAGCAGTGGTGGTACTCATGTTTTCAAAGAAATACTTCTTGCTCTGTAATATCTTCAACTGTCAGAAATATTAGACCTAGTTATTTTGCTGGCTAACTAGTTTTCAACACACTCTCTTTGCTGGTATATTAATTCGAATTCATTTTTCAGTTTTATTTTCTGAAATCAGTTGAGCTACTGAACCTTTGGAACCTGTCAATGAACTCCAGGTTGAGAATCAGAAAGATTCACCAGTATTGTGTTGCTGTGGGTTCATTGTTAGAGGTTTTTCCTTTCAAAATGACTGACATACTATAACGCAATGTGCCTGTGTAATTTACTTTTACTACAGAGAAAATTGCTGAATAAGTAACATCTGCATTGGCTTTTACCATAATACTCAAGGGACACATTATGAGACATTTCATGGCTGCCACTGTATATAATTGTACTACATTTTCTATTCAAAAGTAATGAATCACAGCAATCATTTCTTTGCCAAGTACTTTTTGGTGTCTGTATGCCAAAAATCCAATAAAGCATCAAGTATCTGTAGTCACTGGGAGAATCCTGCTTCCTTACTTGTCTATTTCTAAACATAACCACAACCCAGTTGACACATATGCACTCTCAAACTCAAATACAGTGCAGACCTCCACACAAACTTTGTGACCTTTTACACAGAAGTACACACACTCACTTACACACACACGCACACACACACACACACACACAGAAGTCTTGAAGACCCAGCAATCTGCTTGTCAAGCATAAAGCCAAAAGTTGCTTGTTCCTTCTTGGTGCCACAGTAATTGAAGGGCTGATTTGAGCCACAGTTGCTAACAAATAATTTGGGAGCAACTGGTCTGCAGCAGACCTTGACCTGAACATCATGACCAGGATGATGAAACTGACCCAAAACCATTAAATGGCCAGAGCTGAAAGTGACCCTGGGCTGGATTATATGGTTTATTTGCATAAACTTACATGTTGCATCTTCTGGTTTTTTGTTGTGTATTTGCATATTTTGAGGTGGGAATAAGATAATAATCCACATGTTCCTAAGCCACGTGTTGAAGTGTTCCTGTACAAGACACTAAACCTTGAACCTAGGTGCCTTAAGGGGCCTACGTTTTATTGGCCCATGTGTTAGAATGAAGCAAAAGCAAACGGAGAAGAAGAAGAGATGCAGTGTACAACCAGGTTAGGGTTACGTCTGGTCATGCCGTTCACAGCTGAGAGTCACTCTCATCACAAGCAGTAATTATAGTCTCTGTCCACAAAACAGTCACTGCTTTGACACACTGTACAACTTCAGTCCAGCGGTTACTGTGCCTGCATACAGTATGACCACGTTTGAAATAACTTTTATTCAGAAAGAACTTGCATTGGATGGGATTTCTCAACCTCTCAGTGTTTCTTTATTACTCCTGTTCTGTAGCTATGAAGCAGAAAATCCTGATGAACACTGAACAGGGTGATTTCATAAGTTGGCCCTTTTGTGACACAATTGTGCAACATGTGTAGATGCAGTTTTCTATGCAAAACCTTTGCCATTTGGAAGCATGGAGTACATACTGTAGAGGTATTGAAACAATGAACTCTAGTCCTAGAACTCCTAGAACATACAAACATACAATAAATCCAGAGGACTGTTGTTCCCATCTCTGACACGCCGAGTAATCTTGGCTGTGTCTTGTTCTCTTATCTAAGCGCAGCTAAGAGTTCAGTCCAACAAAAATCTTTTCTAGAGACTTGGCAGGAATGTTCTGCTGTGTTTTTGGATTTAAGAATGAAAAGACACTCCTGGGTCAAATAGTGGTTGTACATGACTTTGATCATTTTATCCTGTTTACATGCCAGGTGGGTTGGGCTTGTCTTGTAGTCTGATACATTCATTGCCAACAGTGCAAAGTAAGAACTCCTCACATCTGGCACATCTTGCAGGGTGAAACATTTAGAATTATATACAAAGCCAGTGTACTCAATCTGTTTTGAGGAATATCAATGCACACAAAATAATGGCGGTGTCAGAGCTGATTACTGAACCTTAGCTCCATACTTTGACCCTTGCTCTGACCCAAACATATACATTAGCATGTGCACTGGTGCAGGATTTCAGATGGCCCACCATGTGTCCTACCATCAATCCATCAACCTTTGTCCATAAATGTTTTGCCAGCTTTTAATGTGAGACAGATAGGCAAAAACAACAAGAAGAAAGAGCAATCTCAAACTAAACTCTCTCAGTATTTAATGGCTACAGCATTATTGCAAAGACAAGAATTACGGCTACTCTGTGAGTCATAATCAGCTCCAGGAGTAGTTGATGAGAGAATAAAATAAGATTTTTGAAATAAAACCAGGAAATTAGAATAAGGGATTTTCAAGGATTACTGTTTGGGACATTGACTTAGAGTCTGTAACCACAGCTGCAGAATAAACTGTAAGTGGTATAATAATAATGAATACTTTATTGATCCCCTTGGGGAAATTGTTGTTTGGACAGCTGCTAGACCTGTGTCAGCGCT
>JAUMHL010000016.1:11687131-11744212 GCA_032362345.1 Sandelia bainsii | reverse complement strand
TTAGGGAAGGTCACATTAAGTTCACCTGTAAAGGTTATAGTGCATTTTAGGTTCATCCTGAAATTTCACCAGAAAGCTGAATATCCCTAACTTTTTGTGAGTAGTGTAGATCAAGTGTTTTTAAACCCAATCTGTAGAATCAAGGAGAAAATGTGGACAAATAATGTGCAGCCATCAGGCAGTACTGTCTGTGTAATGCAGCCTTCACATGACAAAATCCTTTACTTAATCTCATTACAAATACTTTTCAAAGAATTCAAACAAAGCTTCCTGGCAGTTATGGTATTAGAGCAGTGATTTAATGTTACTGCATGGTTTTAAAATTGAGGGGTGGGATTAGTTTGATCAGGTTGAAAGTGCAAATCTGAAATCCGAAATGAAATACTAGCTAAAGCATCTAAAAGTGACTACATAGGAGATTGTTTATAACAAACTCTGCAAATAAATACATTTAGTATTTACTTAGAATCCTGGTCATCCTTTATGATATTCAACAAACTTCACTTTTCTTTTCTTTTCAGGTTATTATATATTTTCAGCCAACTGTTAAAACTTCTAAGCATTTTGAATTTAAGCCGCTGGGAGTAAGTGGGTGTACAGTATGTGCTGACTGAATATGCTGCAAGGCTGGGCTGAAACTATTGCACACCCACTCTTCTCAACACTACCAGAATGGAATGCATTCTTCATTTGCAGTCCAGTAATTAACCAAATCACATCTTGTTAATTTGATATGAACATGGATCAATAGGTAGTGGGTGAAGGAGGTGGATGAGATCAACAAATGATTAAATCCCAGTCTCGTAAATGTTTGCTTTTGTTTTGTATGTTGAATTTCACTTTTTGTGCAAACTCTTGATTTCTACATAAGCTCTACATCAAAATTAGTCAGATTATTACAGACAGTAATACTGGTTTAATTTAAAACAGAGACATTTTATAATCAAAGACATTTTTACAGGCAATCTGCCTGTAAAAAGGCAGACCCAGAATAAAACAGTCCATATCTTCCTACGGTTCAGTAAATTCACAGTAGTTTGACAAAGAGAAATGTTTCACCCAGTTATTTTCTTTGAAAGCAGTCTCCAATTTGCAGTTTCACTTGTTGGTAATTACTGAAAATAAGAGTCAGGATTTCCCGAATATCTGTGAAGAACATACATGAATACACGTGGCAGCTTAGAGTTTATTGTGTATTGGAGGCTGACTGCTTATGAACTCATGTCATACGTGTGCAGATATGTTAGAAAATGTCAAACGTAAATTAGGGAGAAGCTCAATTTGCAGTTCTACTACTATAATTACTATAAGACTGTAGATTCTACAGTTTTAAATACACTGACAACTTAATTATAGGGCTACGACTTCTAAAAATATAATTCAATTTCAGTGCGGCTTGAGAAACTTATTAAGCTTATTAGAAGTAAATAGTCATATCTATCTGCAGGTGTTTGATTGAGGAAATTAAATACCACAAATTAACAACAAGAAACCCACACTTGACAGTTTGAGGCCGCTGTTGCACAAAGAAGGAATAGATTTTAAAACATTTTTTTTACCACAACTGGATTATATCAAGCACGCATAATTAAAAAAAGGCCATAAATTGAAACTCTGAAAGTGTCGGTGTGACGTTCCAACTGGCCAATTGTTTTTCTCATTTACTAATGTCATTAACTTTTATTCTAACCACTGTGGTTCAAGTTACCTAACTTTATTTGTAACCTTAACCAAACCCTGCAAACACATAATCATATGGTGTACAATCTGTGCTGATTTCAAATAATCCTTTCATGGTGGAGAAACATTATTTTCACATTCCTCACATCCACAAATCTGCAGTCCAGAGTTCACCCTCACTTAGTGATGTCCTGGACCATATGTTTACTGTATGTACAAGTGTTCAACTGGTGTTTTGCATGGGTCTAGATATGTTTGGGGGGCATATTTTCTTTCCATTTCAGTCTGTTTCTGATTTACTGGGATGAGGTGAGCAGCCAACTAACTCCCGTCTGCCAAAACAGAGAGTGTGACCCTCCCTGAGTCATTGGGTTAAAACGGCAACTATGAAAGCTGCCAAGATTTTCAATGAAAAGAGCTTTGAGATCTACATATCTATATTTTCCTTTCAGTATTATATTTAGATGTCATGGAAACAAAACACAGTGTAGTGTTAAAAGTGTGGTTCATTTGCAGTTGCTGATTATCCCCAATACTTGCCAAATGCTACTCACTAGTATGTCAATGTGACAGTTTTATTGAATGCATCATCATTAATTTCACACAAGGCTGGAAAATCTATAGATGTCGAAGCCTATAGGTCTTTGGAAACTCTTCTTATTCATAAGACAAAACATCACTCAGATTTCTTTACTGATCCCTCTGGTGGCAATTCCTTACTGGCTGAATGGTTCGGGTCATATTTGTGGTTGGGAGCAACAATGGGGATTAACTCCTTGAATGATACAGCATCTGGGATAAATAGTTTGTTTTAGCTAACATTAGATATATATTTTGTAGTCATGTGATGCCATCCACATTTGCATATCAATACTGGTTGTTCACCAATTGCAGCACTGGCGGCATGATCCCTAGTTTTTTCTGCCCATATATTGAAGTGTCTTTGAGCAAGACACTGAACCCCAAGTTGCTCTCAATGGGCCAGGACTGTGCCTTGCATGGCAGGTCCACCATCATCAGTGTGTGAATGGTGAATGAGAAGCAATATTGTAAAGTGCTTTGGGAATTGATGAGATAGAATAAAAGTGCAGAGAATGTAACACGTCTTACACAATTAATGAATTTTCTCGGCATGTTAAAACAGTTCTTTTTCCCTGGATCAGCAAAACGGATGTGATTTCTAATCAACCTTACTCAAATGATGTAACGTCTTGGGAAGTTGCATTAATCCATCATGACAGAACATACACAGTAAACCGAGGCAGCAATTTGTGAGGGTGGAGCATCCACCAAAGCAGGGTGTAATCTGTCAGAAACACTCACATCACACATCAAACAAAGCTGCAATGCAGTTTGATTTGCTGATGCACTTCAGCTTATCAGCATAAGATAGAAACATGTCACACAGTTAATTGCAAATTGTCCCCATAGCTTAAAAAAAGCTTAAAATAAAGGAACCAAAGTTGCATAAAGATAACAACCACAAGCATTTGCTGACAGAAGCAGCAACAGCCTGGGGGCATACATGGGCATGAGCATGAAGGTGTTTAAACAAGACTGTGATATGTGAGTTGGAACATCCTGCCAAAATGTATCCATTCATGACCATTTAAGATAAAGATCAGAAGAGATTGCATTTATTGCTACTAAAGAGCATGCCAAAACCTCATTTTGTAAAACTGACATTTCACTGTATGAGGTTTATCATGGTTGGTGTTCTTGTGTGATTATTTTGACTTTTTAATGCTGCTGTGTAAGACATTAAACATCTAAAAGAAACATATTACAAATTACATTACCAATACTGTTTTCATCCAATACAAGTACATTTTGATTTCCATCCATGTCAAATTAAAGGGTGCCCAGCCCTTCTGCACAAGACCAGGTGAATTTGCCTTCACACTTCAGTTCATATGAACCAGCCACCGTACAAAATTTTTTATATGGTTCGAAGGAATGTTGATGCAGTGTTTGAACTGCATTTATTATGCAAAGCTTGGCTTGGGTCAGGGTTACATATCAAAAGAAATCAAGGCTGAGATGAAATACACTTTTCAGATTGATTGATTCATAACATGTTTT
Organism: Sandelia bainsii; assembly: GCA_032362345.1. NCBI lineage: Eukaryota > Metazoa > Chordata > Actinopteri > Anabantiformes > Anabantidae > Sandelia > Sandelia bainsii. The sequence goes on along the minus strand of JAUMHL010000016.1, from coordinate 11,740,450 downwards.
GTAAAAACATTCCTGCCATTTGTGGGTTATGTGCAAAAAGAGGAAAAAAACAACTTGTATTTCCTGTCATGCCCTCAAATCTAAAAAAAAAAAACACCTTTTCAAGGTTACTGGGTTTCTTGCATTGCACTACATGTGCATGATAATTGAATGGTGATACTTATTTGTATGTATATGCATTATTTTAATACTTCACTTCACATATTTTGTGTGGATTATGTATTTATTTACAGTCGATGCAGATTTGAGTCTCGGTCAGAATATAAATTTTTGAGTGGAAACATTCAAACTGACTAAATGGGGTGATGTCTTCACCAGGTGATCCAAAGCTCTTGGCTACCATTTGGCCTGCCTGAGGGAGAAAGTGTCTGACTGAGAGAGGCGTAATGAGCCAAACCCTGTCAACTTACCATGGCAGAGACAATCAAACAAGGACTGGTTTGTGTCTGCCACTTCTAACGTTTGAGTGCGTGTTAATGGACGGAAAGAGTGTTAATGTGGTTATGATGTTAGGGGAAGAAAACGAGGGTATGCAAAAGACAGTTAGTGGCAAGAGAGTGAATGATGTCACTCTGGATGCTTTTTAAATATCCTCCCTTCTAGTAACACAGATTATGAAATTACTTTAAAATGTAATGAGGTAGTGTCCATTTGGGCTGTAGAAAAAAAGCTCTGTTACTCTGGAGGACACACAACTTTCAGATAACTAAATAAACAGATGCTGACGTCACACCTGCATGTGTGCACTCAAACACACACACACACACACACACACACACACACACACACACACACAGATATTCTAAAATATTATATTTAATGCACCATTCCAACTTAAATAAGTTGTTTCTTAAAATGTCAAATATCTTCAATATTTTTCAGCAGAGCACAAATAGAGCATTACATAAAATAATGGCAAGCTGTCAGCAAAACAAGACTAAATAAAATGTTGAACAACAGCATGTGTAATTGCCTTTTATTTAAATATATACGCGTAAAGGAGATCCTTTCTTTTTAACAGCTTTAAAAAAGATTCGTCACTCTCATAATTTCCAAGTCAGTCACTGAATATTGAAGATATTAGAAACATATGCATGAATTTTCAGCATTTAAGCTGCAAATTCACATTTTGAGAAATACACTTATTAGCTTTGCTAAGAATTAAAGAAGACTAACAACCATGTATGTGCAATACATAATATGACACCGCTAACAGCTGGATTATCTAATTTTAGCCCAATGGAGGGAAATGGCAAGACAGTCTCTGTCCAGAGCAAACAAAATCCAACTACCAGCATCTCTCAAGACAACTAACAAATTATCCCTTGAGAGAAATCTTGTGATGCTATTTCTTAGAGGCTTGCCAGTGGAGAAGGTGGCAGGTAAGCAGCGGAGAGGACACTGGACCCAGCCAAGTCATTGTCCAGAAAGTAAACCTCTGTAAAACAGCGACTTCATTTTTACACTGTGGTTTGTGTACAAATTCAACAAACAAGACAACTTTAGAGCTTTAGTTACCTTTAGATAGAGTAAGGCTAGCTGTTTTCCCTAATCTCCAGTCTTCAACTGGCTGCTGAATTCATATTTGGCATATAAAATAGAAGCTTAAATTATAGGACCTTATTGACATGCAATTTGTTGCTGCTATTTGATGTTTGTATGTCTGTTCTATGTTGCACTGAGGCCCATGAGGAACAACACCTCATTTCTTTGTATGTCACATTTGTGGAAACAATAAACCTGAAACTGAACCTGAAATGTTTTTTTCCACCCTCTTCTTACTTTTCCTCTTCTGTCCTAGAAATATCTACAGTGGATTTCACAAATCTGATCCACACCAGCCAGAATTTCTAGGTAAATTCCAGATCAGAGATGCAGTCGGGAGTTTTATGGATGCCTTCAGTTCATTTGGCCTTAACTTTCCAGTTTCAGCGGGATTCTTGAATGTGGTGTGTGTGCGCCACGACTGAGTTTTCCTGCCTGGTTATTGAGAGCAGACCACTGCAGGCTCTATTGATTTTATTACTGACTTGGCAAAGCATTTGTATCATTTGACTACATTTTCAGCAGATCCACTGGAAAGTTCTTAATAAACATCTTGAACCATTATGCAACAACATGGAAACTGTCTTAATCTATTCATTGACCTTAATAATTGACTCCTGCTCTTAGAGCAAGGAGCAATCTGCTGATGTCTTCAACTATAGAGAAAAATGCACTTTTGAGTGCTTGCAACAATTGTTCTTAATTGTCAGTGTCTCAAACTTTATGTAACTGAACATTATCTAAACTTTGAAACTTTTTATGAACCTTTTCTTTCCTCTCGTTCAAACATGTCCAAAAAACATTCAGTGTGGTATCTGGCCTAGATAATTCCTCATAAGCCATCACAATGTCCACACCCTGCATTGGCAGGAGCAGCATGTGTCAGGGCTTTTGGTGAATAGAAGGTCAACTATCTCTCTTCACCATGAATTTAGGTCAGATGAGTCTAAAGTGCCAGTGTTGATCCAAACTGAACAGAAACCAACTCTTCACCAGACAAAACACTTCCATTGTATACTTTGGAGGATGGTTTCCAGTCAGACTGACACTAAGGCAGACAGATGGCACTGTCTGTATTCTGAGAAGGGTTCTTCTGTTCCATCATTGCATCCATCATTTTGCATGCCAGCAAAGTAGTTGTCCAACTTCCCTTTTTAGCTTTTAAGTTTATTTCTTCAGAATGTGTGGTAGGAACCTGCTGGCATGTTACAGAACAGTATGTGACTTGCATGGATAAAGTGAAGAAAAACACACAGAAGAGAACGTAATTTACTTAATTTAAAATTCTCTTGTGTATTCTTTGCAGCACAACTGACAGAATGAAATAACGGTTGCATTTTAGTTAAAACTACAATATGCAACTTTTGGGACTCAAGCTAGTTGGAGCAGGAAATTCTAAATCAATCCACCCAGAGCATCAAATCCTGATGCTGTGTCAAAACCCATGAAATCTCATAGATACCCACACAGTATCCTTTTGCGTCAGTATGTAATGCTCAGGATTTGGCATTGTCTGATTGTTTAGAAGGGAGAACCTCACTCAAAAACCTTTAGAAGGGAATATCTCTGCACTGCTGCTAATGCAGTCCTGTGAGTGAGGCTTTAATTCTGCCTTTCCACATTAAGATAAGTTGTGGAGCATATCTCTACTAAAAAAAGTATTTTTAAAAAGTTAAATAAGGTAAGTGAGAATTTTTCATTACTATTTCAATTTCAGTGATGCTTTCAAGTGGACAACCTTAAAATAATGATGAATTGCTTTATTCATCATTATTAGTGTTTTCAGCTGCAGTGAAGAAGATAAAGTTGCTTTTAGAAGAAAGCAGTTCAACACAGAAGCAGAGAGAAACAGAATAAGCAGATGGAGTTAGGGTGTTGGTAGAACCAATTAGGTGTTGGCCACATCTGTTCTATTCCAGTCGCTTCATAATTGATCTGAGGTTCATGGCAGACCAGCTTTGCATGGAACGGATGAGATGTGGTCAAACTTTTTTCCAGCATTCTCATGACGCTTTCCAAAAGGCTGTGAACACTCCAGAACTTTTAAAAAAGCCCATGTGTATTCCAGTATCAGATGAAATTAAATGGCCAACTCGCTGGTGCTGTAGCAGCCAGCGTATGGCGGGGAATCAAAGGGTTGGAAGCCAATCACTGAGTGTAAGACTTTACTTATTGGATCCTGTGTTTCAGATCCAGAACCTCAGTTTGACTGGTTGAATCTGGATATTTTAGCTCTTAAAAGACCAGCAGGCCAGAGGATCATTCAGTTGCTCTTGGATCACTCTGAGTTTACTCTAGAGTCTGCCCCCATTCTTTCCACATACTTCACATTTTCATATCCAAGTTTGTGTGGCTTTGCAGTGTCTATCCTGTCTGAAGTCTACAACAGACAGGAAAGATGACCACACAAAACAGGTCACAATCTTTCCACCTTAGAAATGTCTGTTTTTGAAACCCTGACAGGAACAACAAAAGGTACAGGTGTTTATATCCAATCTATCTGGCTGTGAAACATATTTTTAAAGTAGTTTTGAACTGTCAGATGTTTTTCTCTTGTTATACTGCACATATGTCCTACCATTTTGCAGTCACTCTAGCGCAGATGTCAGCATTATGAACAGGTCTTGACCATGATTTTATGGTAATAGATGGTAGAGGAGCTGAGTCAGACATCAGGTTTTGGTTAAAATTCTAGGGAAAGAAATGAGAAATGCACAAAGAGAGGTTAGACCAAAAACAGACTCAGATGCTGCGTGGGTGAGAGCATTGAGAGTAAGCACATACACATATACTCTTTAGCCTAAAAAACTGAATGATTAAGACTCTGAGCACAGTGGTGTGTACCTTTATTCTACAAGATATGCTGCCATATGTGAAACCAGCACTGTAAAATGCAGATGGAGTGTTATTAACATAAATTATTAGACCATTAATGGAGAAATCAACTGATTTTACAAATACACATCAGTTATAATGTCATGGTACACACTCTCTAGCTTGTGAGCAGTTGTGTAATGGGTAATGGCTCTGGAGGAGTTTTATCAAATTTGAGAAAATAATGTTGATGAAAGTTGGGATGATGGGGGTATCACAACTTGGGTTTTGAGAATACAGATTTATAACAGTAAGCCTGTGTTCCTGATGATTTTAAATAAAAATAATATTTACTAGGTCTCTGCCAAAATATACTGTTGGTTCTGTTTTTGGAAATGTGGGATCTGGTGTTTTTGGAGGGTGATACATTCAAAGTCAGCATATTTCAGCCTTTTAAAAATCAGTAAACTTCAGTAAAATAGTGATAAATTGAAACTTCGTTGACATGTTTTTCCATGCAGCAAATATTTGCACTTCACTGTTATTGAGATAACAGCTCTTCTACCATCTATTACCTTCACTGTTATAGAGATAACACTGAAGAAATTATACTAATTGTACAAAGTTTCTGCAGACAAGACTTAAAATGAAATTGAGAAATGGGATTTGGGAAATGGGAACTAGAATCAACTGGACACTTGATGGTACGGAAAGAGAAGACAACAACTTTTTAACCTAGAACTCCACAGAAGAGCAGCATTTACATTACCTGGCCGTAAATTAAGATGTATTTTTGATACCAATACTGCGGATTTGACAGTTCTTATTTGAAATTTATAGTTGCTTAGATTGTTCTTTTTGTCAGCATTACAGCAAAAGTTAAATAAGAATCAGTAAAACATAGCATTTTTGATGGAAGTTTCTAAAGTACATAATTTATTGTAGGCATCTTTCCACAAATGCTCCGTGAAAAAGCACACACTACAATCTGTAAATGTTTTGGCTTGAGTCACAGTCAAAAAAACTCAATGATTTACTGGCGTTAGATGTAAAACATCCAGGTCACCCACAGGGGTGTTCTCCCACAATCCTTTAACATTCTTTCTTTCAGATACTTTCGTGCTCCTGGAGGAGAAAAAGTGGCAGATGTTAAACTTGGCTATAGCATTTTCACACAAAACATGGATGAAATATTTGATTTCAATAACACTCAAAATCTGCAGACTGTTGTAAAACAATGGTTATTTGTTGGGAAAGAGGTCACCGTTACACAAGAACTGGCATAAACAGCTAGCCAGTCCATAAATCCTTTTTGAAAATGCAAACTAACTGGAGGCTTTGAAGTTTTTGTGGTAAGTTGGTTGTTATGCTCTGTGGATTCTTTATTTGGGAAATGTTGATTCATAAATTATCGTGGATGTCTGACTTTGCTTTAACTATTGTGAAAATCAAGTTAGTGACTTGTTTGGTACCATTTCAGGTACTGAAATGACGTTGTTTTAGTGTGGGATATCACTCACCGGTGTGTTCTGTCTGTGAGAGCTGACAAATTTGATCTGTTTTCTGCCTCTAAACTCCTTTTTGGAAACATTTCATGGTGAAGAAGAGTTGAGTGTATTATTTTGTTGCCAAGTGTTGCTTCACTCTTTGCTGATGCAGCAAGAGAAGTGAATCTTTGAAAAGAGGACCTTGGGTGAATGTGTGCTACAAAAGCAGACATAAAACATAGTTAGGAGTTAAAAACAACTCTTGCATGGGTTGCCAGAAGGACTAATCTTCATCTCAGGAGGATAAAGCCTGCTGAATTTGGTAATTCTGGTGTTTTCTTAGTGCCATCATAAGGCTTTTGGGGTTTTAGTAAAAGAAAAATAGTGAATGGATTATTATGATACTTGGAATAAACATTTTTTTCCATCCAAGCACCCAGTCTTCCGTAGCCTGCTGACATTAAAGCTGTGCAATACCCACTTCGATCAGAGAAAGTAATCACCTCTAATTTGTCAGTTTGCTGCCAAAGCTACTAATTCAGTTTATGGCTGTCAAATTAGAGACAAAACAGGAAGTGGAGCCCACTCTCATGTCAGTGTGAAGTGATGACAGACAATGATTTGTGGTGTCAGGTGATTTGTTGACAATCGTATAAAACCTTTGTAATGTGTTTGGGTCATGTAATGTGGTGCTGCAGCAGCACCAGCAGCTTAGGTCCAGAAAAATGTTAGCAAGTGGTCTCAGAGAGTTTACTTAGTCGTTCTTTCCTTACATCGTCTTTAATGACTCAGCTGGCTTTGTCTGCTGCAATTTCTGCTCAAAGCAGACATCAGTAAAAATGGGAGTGGGGAATAATTGCTTAGATAATGTCTGCTGCTAAGCACGGAAAATTGTGTGTCCTAGTTGTCATCCTCAGGAGACATGCGCAATTGAAATATTCTTAATTATTTATTGTAAAACCCTTTCACTGTCTGCCTTTTTATTCCACTATTTTTAGGCCATTTGAACAGTGTTTTGTTATTAATGACCTGGTTTGCCTCATTTTAACCTGTCTAGACTTTGACTAAGGGTGCTACCATGGTAATATCTAACACAGGAAGGTGAAGCAACAAGGGAAGTGCTTCCTGTGGTGACCTGGTTTATTGTTTCTGAGTGTCCTGTGCCTGAGGCAGGCAGATGGTTTAAGACAAAGTACACTTGAAGTGAAGTGAGGGTGAAAAATTAATAATGTAGATTAATTAAATAAGGCAGCACAGGTATAGTGATATTTCTTTTGATATTTCTTTAGATGATTAAAAAAATACTCTTCCCTCATTTCAATTACTAAAAAGTGGGTCGATTAATGAACCCTATAAAATGTATTACAGGCACCAAGTGGAATGCCATTAAACTCAGCCTGTAGTTTTAACTTGTTTTCATTCATGTTTTTGGGGACACCTGAAGGCTTAAGGGGTTTCAGTTTCACTGACCTGCCAGTGTACAGCCAGGAATTTTCTGGAAGTCAATAAGGAAGATTAACCTTTGAGTCACGGATCAGACGACCAAATCAGATCAAATAAAAACTGGAGATAACGACTGTGCAGACTCGACAGATGTTTTAAGTGGATTTTTACTGAGATAGGCCAAAAATCTGATGCATTTTGAGAGAACTTACACATAAACAAGTTTATATACAATACATACCCATTTACAACAGTACTCTTGTCACACTTATACTAACAATAAATAATACATTAAATAAATGTAAATATAATAGTGAACAATTAAAAGTATTGAGAACATCTGTATTCTTGTAAGTCGCTTTGGATAAAAGTGTCTGCCAAGTAAAGTAAAGTAAAGTAAAAGTAAAGTAAAGAACATCCTTAAAGTTACAGAGGGGCGGGTCTTTTAATTTTTAAGTGACTGTGGCAAATATAAGCTACAGTCTAAAATGCCAATTTTCAGGCAGGGTGTTTGTAGATAGATCAATAACAGGTGATATGGAAGCAAGCACAGCTGACCACTAAAGTTAAAACAACCAAGAGTGTCATATTTACATACCATCTGTCTGAAAAATAGCTCTTAAACCATTTACAGACATTCCTAACCATGGCGTTATCTTTGTAAAATATAAGGAATCATCAACTGTATCAAAAGCTTTTGACATAATACACAAATATAAAGGCACAATGTGTCTTGTTGTCAAAAACAGCAATTAAATCATTTAATGCTAAGGTAGCAGCAAAGATACTGTTTGACTAGTTATAAATCCAGACTGAGAGTGTATGTTTGAATGCTCTCACCCAATTATTAGCTACCACTTGCAATATTTGTAGAAAGCAGAACAACTTGCCAGTTGATGGTAAGGATGACAGTTATTAAGAAAGATAATATACACTGTATGCAGGTAACAGAGGAAGAAAGGATACAAGTTGTATTCCTGTATTCTGAATAAATAACAGAGACCCCAGGTTGGATCTGTGTACACACAGCATTGCTCTTCGCAGCAGTCCATGTGCAATCAGTCTTAAACAAAAGGCCAGAGGCAGGAAAATCTGTTGAAAGCTAAACAGATATTGACTTAATGGTAAACAACCATTAGATTTAATACTTGGTGACTTTTTATGTAAACTGCCAACCTGCATTTAGCCAAGTTTGAGATGGAACATGTGAGAAAAATCCAAGTAGTTTTCCTGACTTGGCAGGTCTGACGCTAGTGCATTTACCCCCCAAATACAAGCTGAAAGTGATTATAAAGCCATTAGATTTCATCACGTCCAACTTCACAAATAGTCCTCCACTTGGGCATTTTGATTGAGTGTGCAAATGGCTCACAGGTAGTTTTGGCTGACGTTTAGCATTTATATAATATTTAAATAAATGAAGTGAAAGCCACATAGCAATAAGGAATATTTTAACAGAAAAGCAAAAAAAACAAACTAACAAAAGACCCCACACTTCTACAGTTGACCACTGAACCGCTTTTGAGTGGTATCAGCTACACTAATTGATTTTATCTTTCAAGTGTATTTAGCATTGTAACAAGAAGTTACAAAGCCTCTAAAGCTCTGCTTTTTTTTGCAAAAGATGAACACTCACAGGCCCCCTTGTGGAGTCCCAGAATAACAGAGTGCAAATGTGAACTGAAGAGGAAAGACTGAACAAAATGTCTTTATTATATGTGCATGGGTAGATTACAAGTACGTACAATTTGACTGTGCACTGCATGATAATTTGTATATGTGCATGTCCTAGTGAGTCCTAGCACAATTTCTGAACTGTAACCATGTGTTCTTAGTGCAGGTCCAGGTCAGGAGCACATGATGGTGTGTATGTGTGCATTTGTGTGTATGTTTCTAGAGGTCCCTCTGGCTCCCATGGTTTCTCTCTCTATCCCCTCCTCCCTCTCATTCTCCCCTCCCTCTTTCCCTTCTTCCCTTCTGTCTCACCCCCGTCTCTCAGATAACTCAAGCGCCACCTCCCTATCACATGTGCAATAGCACTCTCCTCTGACTGAGGCAACAATTTTAACCCTTCACAAGGACACTTTTATATCGTTGTGAGATTAAGTTTAAGTTTCAGAGGAGAGTGAGGTCATGATGGTCAATTTTAACTTCAGAGTTTGGGTTAAGGTTATAGTTAAGATTAGGCTTGCTTTGATTTAAGGTTGAAGGTTAAGTTGGCAGAGATTGCTTGGTTTAGGGTTTGGGTTGTGCTCAAAGTAGTCAATGGGAGGTTTTCAGAGTACAGTACAGTACAGTAATATAGATACATGTATGTGTGTGTGAGTGTGTGAGTGTGAGTGTGAGTGTGAAAGAGAAAAAGAGACACAGATGGGCAAGCATTCCTATACAAAGCTAAATTACATCTGCATGTGTGTTTTCTCCAACTGTATTCAATTACTATATGTGAAAAAAGAACAACCACATATTATTTGCTTTCAATCATTGAAACATATCTATTTCCATTTGTATGTTTTCTATAAAATTCTCCCTGTAACTCATGAAACTTTTAACATAACAGTTAAAATTGCAGCACTTATGTTTACAAGCTGTCAGTATGGGCCAACAAATTCATAGAGATTTTGACCAAATGGACAAATTTCCAGATATTTTCCAGTTCTTGGTACATCTTGGAAAGGAGACCAGCAAGATTTATAAATAGGAGAATTGGAATGACATGTGAATAGTACCACAACTGTTTGTCTGGTTGGCTCCCATTCAGGGTGTGATCGCTGTTCTTTTTCGTCTTCCTGTTCTCTTTGCATTGCCAGATTCCTCTTAGAGCTTATTGAATGTGGTCTGCAGTGCAACAAAAGCCCCAGAATTTACACCCATGAGAGACAAAAATACAACAAGGCACTTTGTCAATGTATCAGACCAACCGCATAGGTAGATGTTGAAGTATCAGTTCATGCACACTGTAAATTGTGTCTTTTTTCCAAGAAAAGGAATGATGGTCTGCACAACCTTACAGGGCATGTCTAAGAGGAAAACTTTTAGAGAAAAAAAATTAAACTTTATTAAAACAAAAATGAGATTTTTCATACACATAAACATAAGTACAAACAGTTGACTAGCAGCAAAACAACAACAGGTTGTCCTGAGAGAGCATGAGAACATGGCAGTAAGTAAGCACCCGTACTACTACTAATCCTGCAAACCTCCTCTTGGGATAAGCTTAAATATCACACTGCATCCAGCACAGGATACAAAGGTACACAAATAAATTCAACCATCTGCCAAACTACTTAAATGAACACATGGGTTCAGACGCTCAAGGGAGCAGTTCACATGGTCATTACGTATGCAACTCCCACGCACATAAACCAGGGGACTGTGGGGAAAAAAAAGCGCACACAGGTACTGTAAGCACATCTACTGCAGCTATTCACATGCATGCATGGACACATAAAACCCAATCTAAAGATTAGAGAGTGGAAGAAACAAAATATGCATGTGTGCAAAGGGAAAAGAGATAAAAAGAGGATTAAGGAGGTGAACAAAGGGAAAAATTAGGCAACAATAGAGGAGTGTTTCCAGTGGATTCAGGTAGACATGTGGTGTTGTGATACAGGTTCGGGGTCCTGCTGGACTGTAGGGAGATGCTGGTGAACTGCCTTTCCCAGCTGAAGCTCTTCCCTTCTGGACACGCAGACACGCACTGAGCCAGTGGAGCCTGGATTCATCCTTCATGCTCTCCCTCCTCCCCTACACTCTCCCTCTTAACCCCCACCCCCATCCCCACCCTCTTGCACTTATTAGAGTGAGGCAGATAGGAAAAAGAGAGAAAAGTGTTAAAACACCCCAATGTAGGCTAAAGCTTCTTTCTGCTTTTCTCTTATAGGAAAAATCCACTAATCTGCTTCTATATTGCCCTTCTATATATTTTTTCCAGGCATGTGTTCAAGTTGGATACTCTCACAATATTGTTAAATAAGTTCATAAACATTCTTTCTTCTCAGTGAAAATCATTCTAATGACTCTTGCCTGTATGTGTGTGTGCGTGCGTGTATATATACATATATAAAAATATATATAAAAAACTGTGTGGTGCTTGCTGAGTTTCCAGTCTGGTGTAAGCCTTAAACATACCGTTCTTACCACAAAACAAACTCTCTGAAGCATATTTTAATTTCTACGATTTCTTATTTGGTAACTGGAAATGAGCCAACTTTGAACTTTAAGCTCCTAATATATATTTTTAAAATTTCATTTAACACTGAAAAACTGATACGGCCCTGATGGTAACCATTTTCCTATACATTACTGCCATCCTGTGGGGGAAATTTGTCAAATACATTTAATAACTGAATCATTTCTATTGGCACTTTCATGGAGACCTTACTGCATGGGAGGTTTTTAAGAAAAATCACACACCTGTAGCATCTCACTGCTGTTTGTTATTTTGTTTTCTCTTTTCCTGTCTCTGAAGAAATAGAAGACACATATCTAGTTTAGTGAGGTGCTGGCACAAAAGTAGGAAGCAGTTAGGAGAGGCCTATATGTAACCACAATAAAACCTTTCAAATTTTAACCCATACATTGTTGACCTCAGAAAAAACACTGAGTTTTATATATAGAGTAAGACAGAGATTAAGAGATTCCAATCAGTGAGCTCACAGGATAATCAACATTGAAATGAAGTGTATAGATTCATAGCAAACAAAAGTCTCTTACATCCATGTGTTCACATTCATTTTAATGCATGCCATTCAGCACTCTGTGATTCTCTGTATTGATTATTCAAACTGACAAATTTACTTTAAAGATCTTTTAGGGCAAATCTTTGTTCTTTCTTGAAGTTTTCCGTATGACTGGGAAGTATTTTTTTTATACTTTTCTGTAAACGGTGCTGATCTATCTGTAAAAGACATCCTGTGCTGTGAATTTTACCCTGTGTTTTCTATTTTGTATTTTTTTAATAGTTCCTACAATGTGAACATATGAATAAAGGTTCTATGTGTTCTAGTTCTTATGTTGATTGCACCATAATTGGACTCACCTGTTCCATACTCTATATGTTCCACTCAGGTGGTTTGTCAGGCTTTTCACCTCATGAAGGCAATATGTGGCAGTGCTGCAGAAAAATGGAAAACAAAACTTAAAATGCTCAATCTAGAAGCCCTTTTTGCAACAGCTATCTTTTGACCCTATGTTTCTCAAACTCATTTTATTTTCAGGAAAATTCTTACATGCAGATCATTTCACTTAGACACAGCATTTACAATGAAGTACAACAATCAGTAGAGCTTGTTTGCACATGAGTGGTGGTAGAAAGTCATTTAGTTCACATAAAGCTTACAATATCTGCTCTTGTAACTGTACATGTGACTCATTTTCATAAGTATATGGGCTGACAGAAAAAATGAACTAATGGGGAAACATAGAATTAGTTAGTGTAGAAGTTTTTATTTGCTCCCAGAAGCCCACAGTACACACTTGGAGAGAGGGGACAAAAATTAAAGGGAACTTTATTGAGGCCACATCTATAATACAATATTTACATCACTAACTAAAGCCTCATACAAATTATATCTGCAGCTTAAATAAAACTGTGGACACAATACATTTTTAACCAGTTTCATAATTTATAGGAAGTAAAGGCACTGATACTTTGTCAAAGTGTGAGCAGAAATATTTTGAAAAATCTCCCTGATGGTGGAACTGTAGAGAGAACCTCTAACATGATCTGAAATTTTTATTAAACACAACATTGACTAAATTTGTATCACCTTTTTCCCATTGTCCACATCTGCTTATTATGAGTACAATTTTCAGTCAAATGAAACATAAAAGCTTTTCTATGACTGTCTACTCCATTATACCACCAGGGATATATTAAACATAAAAAATAAAGATGATAAATGTGTCTGTGATTAGTCGTCTCATGCAAGTTTAAAGTTTTACAAAGTGCCTTTTTTTACTGTTATGAATGGAAACCAAATGTCATTTTTTTTCTAAATTGTCTTGCTTGGGAAATGGTCATGACAGTAAAACCCATATTTGTTAGGCACATAATTTTTTTAATTGTAGATAACTTGGTTTGTTTCCCTTTTTGTATAATCCATTGTTCTGCAAACTTTTGAGGCATGTTGGGAAAAACAGTAGGTGGGAATAATTAATGTAATGAAAGCAGTTAAGGAGCAGGCTTGGTTGGGCTACACACAACAAATTGATTTTCACAAGCAATAAATATTTTTTACTCCGTTGGTTGTTTTCACTACTTGTCCCTGGAATGAAAATGGCTATCACATGTCAGGCCATTCAAAATGTTAGCACCATAGTTTGTATCTTTTGCTTAGAAGGCTGAGTGGTTCAGTAGAAGTGCACCACCTGAAATCCCCGTAAGCATCTAAAAGCATGCACATCCAGCTTCCCCATATCAATTAAATTGTGTTCCAGCTGCACTCGTACAAGCCCACTGAGACTCAGGCTTTCATTACCCCAGCAGAAAGCATCACGAGGCACTGAGTGAATCTTATTGTGGGTGAGTGCTATTGAGTGCAAACTTTGCGGCAGCTGCCTGGGGACCTGGTGCAAAGTGTTGTGGCACAGGTCTAACTGGTGCAGGACGGGCAATGTCCTGAATGCACCTGGTGTAACTTTGAAGATCTTATTCCTTGCCAGGCTTAGATGTTCCAGGTTTTTCAGTGCATGGAAAGCTGCTTTCTTTATAGAAGTTATAAGGTTACCATCCAGATTTAATGTTTTTAGTGAGAGGGGAAGATGACGCGGCACTTGCTTCAGTCTGTTCCCCTCAAAATTGATGCTTTCCAAGTGAGTTGCATTGATCAGGGAATCCCTAAAAAGACCTTTGTCTGTCAGTCTGTTTGCACTTAGATCTAACACCACCAGCTCTGATATCCCGTTGAACACTCCTCCACGGAACTGCTCAATGAGATTTCCTTGGAGGTACAGCTCCTTGATGGACAATGGTAAACCCAAAGGAACCAATGTTAACTGGTTGTAATTCAGGTTCAGAGTGCGCAGTTGGCACAGAGGAGAGAGGACTGCATTAGGAAGAGACTCTGATCCATTCCCCAGACTGTTGTTGCTGAGGCTCAGAACCAGGAGACCAGGGCACTGAGCCCAGGCTGCCTCTGAAATCACACTCAGCCTATTATTGTCCAGACGAATCTCCTCTAGAGAAACTGGAAGGTCAGTTGGAACACTTTCTAGGAGGTTCCTATCCAGGTAGAGTCGTTTCAGAGCCTGGACCCCTTCAAAGGCCCCTTCTATGGCACCATTTGTGAGTTGATTGTTGCTCAACACAAGGAACTCCATGGAGACATATTGACTCAGCAGGTCCAACTGGATGCTGTTGATGTGGTTATTCATGAGGAGGATGTAGCGGGCATTATAGGGGATGCCATAAGGAACCTTATCCAGCCCTTTGTCTGAGCACTGGACCACTCTGGAAAAAATACACAATGAGACCAGAAACGCACTGGACACTGGTGATCTGCAGAGTAATCACTTCAGAAATGTATCAGAATATATTGTGCAAACATCAACTGCAAGTCTGATCAAATATTAAGTTTTCATGACATCATTTAATTTGTAATGTCTTACCTTCCATAGCAGGCACACTCAGCAGGACAGTAGTTATCCATAAAGTAAGGGAAGTGGATAACCGTGGTTACCTTCTTCTTCTCTGATGGCTTTTGGGTTTTAACGTCCTTTCTTCTTTTCTTTTCCTTGGACTTTATTGTCTTATTTTTACTTCTCTTGTTTTGTGTTTTGGAAGTTCGCTGTGGTTTGGTCAGCTTGCCAGTTTTCATCATTTGAGCTGTTTTGTATTTACCTGTGGGTTGTGTCATGTTTGGTTTATGTGTAAGCTCAACTAGTTTAGCAGATAATTTATGTTCATTTGATTTTGGTGTAGGATTTGGTTCTTTAGACTTGAAATTTTTGGCTATAAATTTTGAATCTTGGGGTTTTGGTGTTGATCCTTGCACCTTTGGTGCAAATTTACTCTCGTTTCGTTGAATGATGGTGTTTATTTCTTGTGCTTTGAGTGTGGTCTGAAGCTTCTTCTGTGCAGGTTGAGGTGGTTGATTTATGACTATTACATCCTCTAAATTTGGGCTAACCTTCAAATCTAATTCATTCTGTTTGTTATGATGTCCAGGAGTCTGTAACACTTCAATGAGGTGGTCTTCAATCAGCGAGACAGGCTCCACGACTGAAGGGCTGGTAATAGTGCCAGAAGGAGGGAATAACTGAGGACTAACTTTGGCATGAGGGCTGGGAGGGAGAGAGGAGACTGGAGGAAGTTGTGTAGGTATAACAGGGAGTTGTGGATGCACATTATGCCGATGAGAAGAACTATGTAGATTCTGAGACACAGTGATTATTTGAATTATAGAAGAAATTTCTGATGAGACTGTGCTTAAAGGGGGTTTGAGAGTACTAACTGCTATGTGATCTTCCTTTACTCTTTCCACAGGCTCATCATATGTTGCATTTTTTACGTCCTCCTTTTCGGCTCCTGCATCTGTTTCTTCACTTTCTCCTTTCTCTTGTACAATTCCTTTTTTTACAGTTGGTGTCTTTTCATCCTCACCACTGTCTTCTCTCGTCTCCTTGTGAAGACTAATCCCAGCAACCAGCTGACTTTCTCTCTCCTCATCCACTATTATTTTTACCATCCTGCTCTCATCATTTGTCTGTGTCTTTGAGTTTTGTCCATCCTCTCTCCTCTCCCATACAACCCCTGTATCTACATCTTTCACTGTACCAGCTACAGAGTGTTCCTCTCTTTTTGTTACTACCCCTATTATACTTTCAGAAAATATCCCAGGAGTTAGTCTGTCCTCACTTACTTTCTCATGTCCTTGATTTCCTGCCTGGTTTTCTTCAGTATTTCTACTTTTATGGATTTCATCCTCATTCCTTTCCTGTATTTTATTTTTCTTTGCTGGCTTTGTCTCTGGAGATAGCTTATCTGCCCCCCTTTTTTCTCCTCCCCCCACAGTCTTTTCATTTCTGACAGGCTTCCTCATAGGGTTTGTCTCTGAGGGAACTCTTTCATTCATCCATTGCTCCACTGTAGCTATTTTTCTGTCTTCATTTATTCCATCCTCTGGTGATAAAGAAACATCTCTCAACTGCTCACTTCTCATCTCAGAGCGGTGGTCTGTGTCCATCCCATCTATCTGCATGACACTCAACCCTACAGACATAGCAAGCAGTTAACTTAAATTACACATGAATCATAAATTCTGCAAAACACACACTATAACAATAAGTGTACCCTTATAATGGCTTGTTTGCTGATTTGTATTGAAGTGTTTGATCATTTGCATTATTTTCATTACCGGGATTAGTGAAGTCAATATTCCTGTGGTAGATTTTTCTAAGTAATAGTAGTAATGTGGCACTTACTTGGCTGCAACATGTATGAGTATCCAGAAACTGTGAAAAATATTAGCAGTAGAGGAAGCACTTCCATTTTATCTGAAGGACAAGAAAAACTTTTTGAGTTTTGATGAAGGCAAAATAACTTTGTTTGCAATTTTTACAGTGAACAGTGGATCTGTGTAACCCCAAAAAATGAGGAAATTAGGCCGCAATCAATTAAGATATTTTTTAGAATACAGCTGAAAGGTGCAACACAAAGCCTTTGTTCAACCAACTTGATTGTTGGTTAGTGCTGCTTACCTGACATGAGCCTGGCTTTCTTATGCGTCACAGCTCACTTCTTGCATTTGTCAGTGTTATCCAGTTGATCCAGTTTGGACCAAGGTAGTTCTGAAGAAATCAGGCAACGTTTGAACCATGCACACCACCACTGACAATAGTTGTCTTTAATGATCCATTTCAGTGCCCCTCCCTGTATACCGTTTCTCACACACACTCTGGATGAGTGTAAGTAATGACTTCTCAAATGCCTTTATCAGGAAAAGAATTCTCACACTTACCCTCAACGTCAGAGGAATCTGAAGGATCAATTGCGGGAACTTTAGGAAAGGTCAGAGATGATGGTTGGTTTTTACAGTGGCTACTGTTTACTCTGCTCAGGGGAGACATTAACATCCCAGTGAGGTGACAAGCAGCTCCTGGAAACTGCTTGGCCTTTTGAGCCTTATGCTAATACTCTGCTGTACTTCAGGAAGTCTGGGGACTGCTGATGCTAATGAGTGACTTTATAGAAATTAGCTTACTGTAGTGAAAGTTTTGTTGTCACAGCACAAGTTTATGTTTTTACATTGCTTTTGTCTGATCAAACACAAAAATATTTAATTTATATGATATGATAAACTTAGTAAAGCAAATTGTTTTCTAGATAACTCTTTGTTGAATGATTGCTGTGGGTTAGCTCTCATTCTGATTGAACCTTTATCATTAAAAATGTTTTTCATTTTCAAATTTCAGTACTGTTTTCTTTTGAATATATTGGCCATTTTGGGGCACCATGATAGCTCAGTGGGTAGAGCAGTCGTCTTCCAACCCAAGAGTGAGTGGTTTGATTCTCAGTCCCGGCAAGCTACATGTTGAGGTGTCCTTGGACAAGACACCAAAACCCCATAGTAGTGCTGACACAGGTCTAGCAGCTGTCCAATCAACAATTTCCCCAATGGGATCAATAAAGTATCTATTATTATCCCTGGTGTCATCCATAATTTCTTTCTTTGCTATCTGGCTGATAAAACACATCTAGTTGTAAAACATGTAGGAAAGATTGAGATTCTGCAAACAAATGATGTCTTTCCATCTCTGCTTTACTATGTATAGTTTTGTGGGAATAAAATGTGGATTCTAGTTCCAGCAATCAGCTGCTCTTCTTACAACCTACTGAGTCTCAGTGTGTTTGTTTTCTTCACATTGTGCACCATGTTTGTTCATACACAAGGTCACAAGTTTCTTTCAGATTACCCCAAGGTCTGACTGTGGATATGTGCCTGTATCTTTACACAAAAATATATAAAAGGGCTGTGTGCACAAAAACCATGGCAAACGGACTGTATAAATCTATTTTTAGTAAACCTCATCGCAGGAACTCTGGACCAGAATATGTGGCAATATTGAAAATAAAAACATCCTCTGACACAGTTCTACTACTACTACTACATCTTGAAAGAGAGCTTTCATTTGACACACCTCCTCTAAATGCTGACATCTAGTGGCATAAACTCTGAAAAAATAACAATTAGGAAAATACTGACATGTAATACTTTTAACAGTCACAGAGAGGCAGTACAAGTCCACACATAATTGCATGAGTTGCCCTGAGAGCCTTGTATTACATAACATTGCACGGGAAACCACACCAGATTGTTTTTAATGTGTTGTTTGTCTCTGTGCCCAAATCAATTCTGTTCTTCGGACAATGAAAAGAAAGAAAGTCAACATGAATATTGAAATATGGGTGAAGAAGACTGACCAAAATAAAAGCCCATAGGGAGCAGCTGGAGCCGAAGTCTCCTTAACACCTTGAGCTCTGGCATCTTATTTCCTGTCGAAGGTGACGTAATGTATAGGAGAGGAGGTGTGAAAAGCTGCAATAATGGATGAGCCAGTGAGCTGGGGGCTGGTTTATTACAAGACCCACACCTGTTTAGGGTAAAAATACCACAGCGTCTTTTAATGTAGGTTGGCCTACTGTAAAAGACACTGTTGTGTCAATCTGAGGAATTTAAACTGGCCATTTTCTCAGGTTTTACCACAAAAAATGAGACAAATCTCCTGTTTATAGAAAGAAATTGAGACAACATTGCTTCCCCATTCCTCTTATCAAGTCCTTTTGATTCCACTTTATCTGTCTGTCAGACTTTGATACATCATCATCCACAGCTTCAAAAATCCCTTTCACAGACAAAGCTCATGATATAAAATCTGTCTGTCTGGACTTTTGCCTCATAGCCGAATCACTTCTACAGTTGAATGATTGTTCCTCAGTGCATCCAGATGCCCTGACAGCTGCCCAGCAGTCTTACCAGTTACCCCAACCCCTTTGTATTTTTTCTACTCTGGCAAAGCCCCAGATATGAGAAAAGCACTTTAAATCACGGTAGAATAATCATTTTCAACTAGGTCACAGATTTGAATATGCATAAGGTCCCTGGCTGCATTTACAGAAGTGGTAAAAATCTAAGCTTTAGGTTACAATCATTCTTGCCTTCAAAATGAAATTCAGGTTTTTTTGTGGCTTGGTCAGAAGACAACAACCCATTTGTAGGTGTCGTGGCGCTGGCCACACTGAACAAATAATGACCTTGGTGATGAAGAAGACATGCAAAAAAAAAGGTATGTGTCATTTGTTTGTCACCAAAAAAGAGGTCAGGACAGATATGTGGTCTTTGCATGGGGTTTTGGTATGTGTTTGGTGTGTATTGATGGAAGTCATGATAATTGGACTCATAATTGATAACTATATTAACTTGCTCTGTTATTTTTGTTGAGGAACACACAATTAATAGTAAACAGACTAAACATTAAGATTATGTAACTAGAGGGCATAAAACCATGAAGACAGAGAAAAATGTAGGTACTGTAGCTTAAAATACAAGCAATGGAGGGAAAAGTCTTGAGTGACAACACAACTGTGTAAAGAGAAACCCTCCCCCCAGACTATCCCATCTGTTCGGAGCCTTTCTGCTGGCGGTGGCAGTAGCGGCGGCAGGAGAAGGGGGTTAACAAGAGCAAAGGGCAAAGGTCACAGATTGTGATCAATTTGTTGACTAAGAGCGTCAGATCCACATTTGTGTGCATGACTCACTGAACGACAGCGCACAATGGAAATATACCTTTTTTTCTTTCTTTGTCTATCCGCACAGAATGTATACGCATGTTCTTCTCAGTTTCTGGACTTCTTTCTTATTATAAGATACCAGAATGTGTTCACTGACCCACAAGTGAAAACTAAACAACTTAAGTAAAGCACTTCTGTTTGCATGAGAATATGAGAGATAGAGACTCTACTATTCTTTCATTTGCCATGTTTTCAAAGAACATACAAATGTTTGTCTTGCTTATGCTTCAGAGCGTACAAGTTGGAAGTGGGAGGCCTTACAATCATCTAACACTGTTGTCTTAACCCTGCCTAGAATAGCGCCACCAAATTAAACTTGTGTTTTTGTTTTAGTATGGAGTCAGTAAGCCAGATGAGGAAAGGAGCAGAGTTAGAAAAGGATAAGAAATGGTAATTTCAAGTAGAAAAATTGTTTTTCAACCAGTCTTCAGGCTCAACTTTGATGTTTGAATGAGCTTTCCTTTAAACAAACTGGAATATAACTTAGATATTTGGTGTTAATGAAGCTTATCTAACCTCGCAGGTCAGCCAGCCCCTCACAAGCATCACATCCATGGTCAGGACAAGCTGATCAAAACAAGGTCAGGTCAGGACAGCTGAACAGGGACACTGCTTACTCTAAGAAAACACTAAATTACCAACGTGGTTTTTAACCCAACTGAGCCAGTAAATCAGAGAAACAAAATATAAGTGGAGTTTTTATTTTTCCACTAGAAACCTAATTCGACTGTTAAAGAAAATGTTTTTTTTGTTTCTCTTGTCCAAGAAGCCTTATCTCTAAAATGGATCCTGCATTTGAAGAATACACCTCAGGAGGTTTATCAATCTCTCTCACACACTGTCTCACATGTACAAGCTTTTGCAAACAGCCTGACAATCGATGTTTCCCACGGACAAGACAGTGGATCCTTAAGTTTTTTCCTCAGAAGAGGAGGATAAAGCAGAAGTTTGAGACAGCTTTGACATTTGGCCGGCACATATTGTGCTGAAACAGCAGCAATACTGAAGCGAGTGGCTCCTTTTGTCCTGTAAATCACTCCATTGTTCCTCCAGTGACTCAAATGTTCCTGAAATCGCCCTTCAGAACATAAGGATGATAGTCTTCATTGTGTGTATGTGTGTGTGCTTAGCCGATTATTGATATCAGTCGTGAAAAGCTCACCATATGGTACATGACGCGTGTGTCTCCAACATGTTCCAGCCAATCAACTGGTCTGCACTGTTAAAACTGTCTTTGACCTCTTTTCTCCACAATAGTATGTGTGTGCATTGAGAAGGATATACATCATCTGCAGAGGCAACAAGTGTTTGTTGTGGGGGAACATGTAAAGGATGTATATAGGGGCTGTATTGTTTCAGCAGGACACAGCAATAAATTGACAAACAATGGGGACTGGTTAACAGTTAGGCCTGGTTAACAGTTGTATGGTGCTATTAAGCATTCAGCATAAGTCATTCAGTGCTGATCATAAAACATACTATTACAACTGCTTTACAAATACGTACACACACATCTAAATTCACAATCTGTTTACATCTATTGTCAAGAAAAGTCTTAAAGCTGCTGTAATGTATAGTTTTTTACTTTTTGCCAATAAGGGATTAAAATTAGTTATTAAAAAACCTATGTACAAAGTAAAGTGAGTCACAACTTGACTCTGCAGTTACCCTCAGCTTTGTGGATCATTTTAGCATTTTTAGCTCATCGTTTTAATTTTCTGCCACACAATTTGACTGTTCAGGTTGATTCTCGTTGCCCTCATCAGCTTTCTTTTCTGTAAAGTCTCTTGAAAAAACTCACTCTATGCCACATGTCCTGTAATAAATGGCAAACTGTTATCAGCTAAGTTAGAACGGTTTTCCCTTTAGCTGCTAAAGAGCCAGGTTTGTGTAGAGACCAACAACAGACCTACATCAGGCATTATTTTGCACGTAACATGATCTGTAAACTGGTATAACCTGTCTTATTACAGCTCTGCATTAAAGATGAGAAGTGAGGGAGACAAACAATACTTGTAGTCCTCTGACTTATTGTGAAAGACAAAGAACATATAATGTATAAACACATTTTAAGAAGAAAAATTACAAAACTAATTAAATAAATAAATACAATTCCTTATTAAAAAAAAAACTAGTGCAGATAACTTTTTATAACCATAAATCCAAAGCAGCGCACATTGTGTCTTTGTGTGAGCGTGTGTCTGTGTGTGTGCACATGGCGAGGGGCCCTTGTTATTATTTCTCGCTGCTTTTCAATGGAACAGCTGTGTGAGCCTCCAGCTGCCTCCAAACAAGACACTTGCCTGGCAACTAGCCTCCCATTGGCCAACTTTCCACCTCCTCCGACCAATCGCACAGGCCACACCATGAGGAAGTGAATGGGGGAGCAAAACACAACAGAGAGGGAGAGAACAGAAAGGATTGTGAGAAAGTTTGCTGTGAAAAACATGCGAGGAGTTGACGAAAGAGATTTCAGCTCGTGCTTCCTGGCGAGCGCAGAGACTTATCATATTTAGGAGGGAGCTCTTTTAAAAGCTTTAACCTCTTTCCAGGCAGATTTACAAGGAAAGCTTTTAATGTTTCTCAAATCCTTTCTTTAGTAAATTCCAGTGTTTTGTCCTCTTAGTGTTGACCTTTTTAAATACAATTGAACAGTTAAGACAAGGAACAAATCTGCATAGTAACTTCCCAAACTTTTTATATTAGAATCACAAGAAGTGCTGAAAACAGCATTTTTATTCACAGCAGTGTTCTCACTGTTTTAACAATAAACAAATGAAATGATTGAGAAATGCAGAACATGAAAAGTAGACACAACCTGGATGTAGGTGTGTGTCAACATTAACATTTCTTGGGATTCTTTAAGCCACCATCGACTCGGATTGAGCCTGTTTTGAGTGACGAGATGGTGGTGACTTTTATCTATTTATGTTGTCAGCTTTATGTTTGGCAGGCTGAGACATGCCGCTGCAGAACCTGTGTTTCCAGGGCTTTGAGTGGGCTTAGTAGGGGATTTGAGTCGCATCTCTTAGGGATAATAGGTGTTTGTTTTATAGTAGCTGTGACGCATGTTGCAAGATGTGAGGTCGGCAGATGAGGAAAAAATAATTGGGGGGACTATTGTGGGTGATAAAAGTGTGTGTGTGTGTGTGTTTGCAGACTTTCAGTCTAAGTTTTACTTCAGTATCTCACCTTTATGCATAGTCTGTGGGTGTACAGTATATAGTGTTTTGCGGTGTTTGTATGTGTGTGTATTGCAAACAAGTGGGTGGGTGCCATGCTCAGATGCATCCTGTAATTACACAATCAAACGAGCGTGCAGATCTTTGAGAGCACATTCGACACAACACACGGCTCCTCTCTCCCCCGGAGGTCGCACTTCCTACGAAATCTCCATTGCAGTTTCTTTAGAAAACAAGACCTGTGAAGAGACGGAGACATGAAGATGGAACAAGGTGGCCTGTGTGATGTGGTTAAGAAAAAAGCCTTTAAACTGCATAGGTCTGCTTACTCAAAAAAAAACAAAAAACATGTGCAAACACGCATGTAATTGCAGAAATGCTGGCAGAGACACAAACACGCAAACCTGCCTCACACACTTGCACATTAACATCAGCAGGGTAAGCACATACTATCATTTGTCACAGTGTAAGATATACAACTATACCCAGTTTGATTTCCTGACGTGACAAAGTGGTGGGTGATTCTGAGATAGTGATATGATAACTACCAGCGGCACCACAACATAATGATACAGCTGACACAGTTCCCACAGATCGTAGTACACACAGTACATACCTTTCTGTCATAAACATTTCGTCAGTAGCCTGAATTCGCTTCACATAAGCAGCGGAAGAATTTTAATGGCATTTTTAAATTATACATACAGCAAGTGTTGCAAGGCTTAGAAAGTTTAGCTTCCCTTTAATTATGCAGCAAAAGTTTATTTAGGTAATTTACATGTTCCAGCTGAAGAGGATTTGCTGTTTTTCTTCAACTATTTTATTGTATATTGAACATCTTACGTGATCACTGCTACTGCAGAGCACAGACAGTGATATCATGCGCTGTCATTTGTTCTGTGTGCAGCAGACATGCCATGACATGAGAAAAGGTTCCTAAATTATCTTGCTTTGCACAGATGGATGGCAGTTTTATTAGGGATCTTGCCTGAGGAAAGTCATTTTTACACTGAAGTGTAGAAAAATGTAACCCACTTGTCAGCTTATGATTGCAGACTAATGAAACCTCAGGCGTGCAGGGCTACAGCTGAAAATTCCTTTCCTGCTTACACTATAGTAAGTAGATTGAAAGTACTGCTAAGTTTTGAATCAAATATTTACACTTACCCTATTTAAGGATTAACTATTCTTTCATTGTTAAAATAAATGACCTTTATGTGAAGTTATTTTGACCAATATGTTAATGCTACAACTGCAACAAGTTTGCAAAGTGCCCTCATACATGAGCCCTTTTCAGAAATGTGATATGTGACATTACTGGCTTTATCAGCCTGTTAAAGCATTTAGGTCATTTTTACATTAATGTTCCTCACAGCTTCATTCAGACATACCCATAAGTGTGACAGAGAGAGCCACAGTACACACATGAGATTGGACAGCACATTAAGTGAGGTATAAAGTAGAGTATGATGCCAGAGTTTTCCTACTACATCATGGTGGATGAATGTGAGTGTGCTCCAGGACAAATTCTTTGCCTTCACATTATTGCTCTTTTGGGCATTTTCCAAAACAATCATGTTTTTTTTAGTGAGCTGAACTTCTGAATGATGATGTATAGGATTAAAAGGGTCATTTCGTAGACTGGTGTGATTGGTAGGCCTATTAACAAAGTCCTACATGCAGTACATCTTTGTGTGCCTAACTGTTAATGCGACTGCATGCAGTTCAGACTTGTGCCGTGTTGGAAGTGATAAATAGGTGTTACTAGGTCTGACCTAGTAAGATTGCTGTTGTGACTCTTTGGTAAATTGAGCACGGTGCCCAATCAAATGTGAGGCTCACACACTTAGTTGTCGTCAGATAAATGGAAAGGAGCACCTGTCTGACATCCATCTTCACATCTCCATCTTACTTTGAAATGGCAGCTATGTAGCCTGATGTTCTAACTATAAAGTTACCTCTATTACCATGGGGCTTCTGGCTTTACTGTGGCTCCTTCAGTCACAACAAATTAAATAAATCACAAAATGTCTTGTTGGCAGATAAATGGAATGGGTTCCCACAGCACAGACAGCTTGACAAATTATTTTATACATTTTTAGCTTTTGGATCGGTTTACCCAAATCAAAAACTTTGGTCCACAGAGCTTGCTATCACAGGTAATATTTCTTAGGTGGGATGTATAGTTTCATTGAAAACTATTCACAATGACGTCAGTGGACTATCCAGAAGATGATTGATAGTTTTTCAAACTGTGTACTGTGTGTGTGCGTGTATGTGTGTGTGAGTGTGTGTGTGTGTGTGTGTTTGCATTTGAAATTTTTAAGTCTGTATCACCTTTATACTATTTGTGCATTGGGTGTGAATATCTCATCATAATAAAAAATGCTTATAAGTTATTACTGAGTTGTTTGCATCATCCATGGGGTTCATCCACAGGGCATCAACACAAAATCACCCTCACTGTGGAAAGCTGCACAAGAGGGAGTCTAACCAAACTGACCAATCACTGTTCAAATAAATAATGACCCCAGCTCTTTCTAAGACTACGTAATGTAAGAGAACAGCTTCAATCTGCTCCCACTGTGCTGTCCAGACAATCCCAGCCTAATCCATAGTTAGGAGTCCAGTCCTGGATTACCATGTCTGCTCCATCCACCATCTCTGCATTATGGAAATTAGACAAGATTAAATGAAATACACAAGGACAAAGACTCCTAGAATACTGTAAAACCTCACTGGACATTTTTCTGTTTTCCTGAAAACTGATTACACCTGTCATTCCCCCAGATTAGATAGCATGGAGTAGATTTTAGAAGATCGGCTTCACACCACACAAACAAAGCATTTAGGCTTATTGCCTCGTGTCTGGCAGAAGTGGGAACAACATGGTAACTCTCAAGTGCAGATCTGTTTTGTTTGGCGCATGTGAACATGTTGCCATAGTGAACGTGATACCTATTTCTTATTAGATGTGTTGCACAGGCTTGTGATTTAAAGCTCTAGCAGATGGTTTCGCTTCAGTGTCACAGAAGGTGTGTGTGTGTGTGTGTTTCAATGGTTGAGAGCAAGTAAATGAATGAGGAAGAAAAAATTATTTGAGTGTTTTAATGTATCTATACGTGAAAACAAGACTGTGTGTGTGTGTGTGTGTTTTCTGTCAGTGTGTAGTAGTAGTTTCAGTTTATGTGTTAATGGTTCTTAATGGGCTGATCTTGTAGATGAAAGTCATGTTATTAGCAGATGGTTCAGCGACTGTTTCAAAGCCATGTGATCTCTGCGTTGGTTTTTTTTTTTTTCCTCAGCCCAGCATAGATGTGCTGGATTACTGATGTGGTCTCTCTTCACATGCACCTCTCATTTTCCAGCAGCTTTATTCCCCTTTCCACTGCTGATAGGAAAGCTTTTAGAAGAGCTCATGCAGAGAATAAAAGTGGATGGATGTGCTTTCTTTTATTTTATTTTTTTAATGAGTGAACACGCAAGTGACAAATTGCCGCTGTCCAAAATGTGACACTTAAAGTAAAGGTGATCTGCTCTTAGCTTTGATGGTAGAGAATCCAGCTGCAACTTCAAAAATACCTCATTTGATCCAAGCATCAATTTTTAAGCAAAGACTTTCAACATTTGTACCGAGCTCTGCATCACAACATTGATGGTTTTATTTAAAATTTCATGTGCAACAATCACCGTTCCATCTCTGGCATCTCCACTTCTTTAGGGCAGCAAGCAGCTCAGTGGGTAAAACAGCCATCTATGAACCCCAGGGGGAATGGTTTGATTACCCAGGTTCCTCTAGGCTTCATGTTGAGGTGTTCTCCAAGGGGATCAATAAAATATGTTATTATTAATATTATTATTATTATTATTATTATTATTAGAGCAACTGCACTGTGAGTTTGGCTGACCTTCCACCAATTGCTGAGGAGTTAGCAGCTGCTAGTGAGGCCCATGCACTACAAGACAACATACTGAAGGTCATCACTGAAAATGTGAGTCAGTTATCCCAGCTTCTTCAGATTCAAAGAAAAATTTGATAAATGTCAGAGCACCAGTGACACTGAAATAATTCTTGCTGCAGAGGTGGGTACATACTTAGTTCACCTGTAGATTTAACATGGAAACAAGGAAATAGAAAGCATAGCTGAGTATATTGACAACCTCAAAAATAGAAGCAGGAGAGGGAATAAAACGTATGTGCAAGTAAAATGTTTTGATAGCTGGCTACCAGATATGATTGGTTGTATCATAGTGTAATTGAGAGTGCACAGCTTGCCAATTTAGAAGCCCAGCTAGTCCTCATTAGAGTCCATAACTTTAGCCATATGTAGTAAGCTTTTAAGGCTTTGAAACTCAACAGGACCGACAGTCAGGCTCTAGTATATCTGGTGTCTAACAATTAAATTGTGCACTCGTGCAACTACACAAAAGTGCACCTAACATTCCAAATGCAAAGCCATCCTTTCATTTTCCAATTTTCTTAATGGTGTTTTTCCTACTTGCATTTTCCTGCAGTATGTTCTTCTTGCCATTATCTTTGAATGCAGCATTCTGTAGAGGTGGATGATAAATGGTTTAGTGTAAATGAATCTGACTTAAACAGTGATTAAACAACAAAGTGTAATAAAGAGTGATATGTATAAAGACTCAGTCGCCCAGACGCATTCCCTAACTGCTCTGAAGTCTCACCTTCAGTCTCCTGTAGACCTCTGCAGGCATTAGACATAAGGGAGCTATGTATTTTTCTATAATTAGACAGGGAAATGACACATAGAAAATAATTAGGAGTGTGTGGAAACATGGCTGTATAGTAAATTTGATTTTCTTTTTTTAACGTTGGAGAAACTCTTGTACATTTGAGCTGTAGTAGGATAAGTGGTGACTTTGATGGGAGGTAATGCTGATCCTAATGAAAATAAATATAACATTCATGTTTTCTTGAGAGAGGTTGCATATTTATGTATGTGCATGTACAGTTTCCAGTGTTTAGTGCCAACCTCCTTGTCCTAAGTGAAGGCCTTGTTTACCAGATAGTATTACAGCAAATCTCAGCCAATTACTGTCAGAGTTAAAACGCTGGTGTGATTTGTGAAACTGTCTGTGGTCAAGGCTCATACACAAATGCTCCCTAAAAGTTCTGTATTGGACTTTTGAAGCAGAGTTAACAAGCACTGTTGGGAACATTGTTTTCAGAGTCATTTTCCTTAATTTATGAATATACTCAGAGTTGCTCCTTGCATTAGCACTGTGGAGGATTGGTCTGTGCTTTGATATTAGGGGAAAATTTTCTGCTTACCTCTCTCCCCTGCTTACAAAGAAGACAGACATTTTTTCAAATTATTTCTTACAAATTATGAAGTATAGTAGTTCCGGATAGTTTATCATTTTAATTTAGTATTAAAGACATTTTTTTATATGTACCATCATTTGAGGAACATGCTTGACTGATTAAATGATAAATGAAAGGTATCAGCAATAGTATGGCCTGTGATAATTAGAGCAGGACACAGTGTGTTACCTGTGTAGTCTCATAGATCAGCTAACTCAGTTGCTGTGAGAAAATAACCTGTTGGTGTTTTCCATTAACCTCCATGTGTCACAGTGCCAGGAAAATCACACTAACAGTGGACATAGATAACAAGACATGCAGGTATCTGGGTAGGTCTGCTGTTTTCTTTCTTTCACTTCAGTCATTCATATACTGACCTTGATGACCTCTAATTCTCAGTCTTTGTATTATTTTCTCAAGTTGCAAGTTAAATTTCTATAGTGTGTGTGTGTGTGTGTGTGTGTGTTTGGTTGTGTATTTCATTCTGTGTGCATATTATTATACATCATTTCATAGGAGTTTATATTATCATGTTTCATAATGGATTTTTCTGAACACACATAAAACTCTTTTGTATTTACTTACTAGACTAAACTAAAGATATAGTAATTTTAAGAGTATCTATGTTGCCACATTCCTCAAGCTGTTTTTTCTCATGGCACAAGAAATGCTATCCAATAATTTTTAGTAAGGATTAATTCTTTACAAAAGCATGATTTGATGCTGTTACTGGAAATGTGATACAAACATGTAAATATAAGAAATATGTTGACAAATCCTCTTAAAGTGGAATTATTTGAAGAGATCGTATATGTGGAGAGATTTTTAAATTGTTTGTGTAAATTCAGTTTTTATCTTTGGTTTCTTAGTAAGTAATTAACCATGTGAAAAACTCCTTTTGGTACTATTTGCATGTGCAAAGTACAGAGATAGGGGAATAAACAATCTGTGGGTGTTTAGAGGGGTGTGAGCAGTGTATGTGGTTGTGTGAACAGAACTGACATGGATCACAGAACATGGAGAAGCAGAGTATCACCATGGCCTCCTGCCATTCTCAACTAACTGCTGTCTATGGGGAGATAGAGAGAGTGAGTGAGTGTGTGTGTGTACTCTAACATCCATCTGCAAGAAGTTTTAGGGACAGTCACTTAAGTGTGTGTATGGGAGTATAGGGGATAGAAATGTGATGGAACTCAAATTACGGTTTAATTTCAAATGTTTTCTTTGGAGAGTAAATAAAAGAAAAGTTTGTAGGAAGTCATCTGAAAAGACCTTCGCAATAACACTGTAACTGTAAAGAAAACATTTTAGTGTAACAGCAAAAGAGAGCATGAAGTGAAAATAATACAAATACAGCTAGAGCAGTTTTTAGTCCTGGTTGTTTTGGCAGCACCTATGGCTACTGGTAAATATGGTTTAATATTACTGCATATGCTCTTTGAAACACCTACTTTGTAACTAATACAACAGCAAAGAAACCGATGTCTCAACAAACTCATGTTGCCTTAGTAAAGAAGTCTTGATATATGATATGACGATATGACTTCTTCTACTTTGCTCCCTATGTGCTCTCCTTTTTGTTCCATTACTCCCTTGCAAACATTAAAAATGATCTGCTAACAAAATGATGATGATAGACAAATTGCATTCCCTGTGCATCACAATAAAAGTTACCCTTTGTTTGCCACTTGAACTTAAAGTAGTGGCACTAAGAAAAATGTTATTAGCAGTCTATCTTAATACAGCTTTGACATGGACGTGGGAAAGTAAACAGTAAACAGTGAGGCTAGTATCGATGAGATAAAATCATATTGTTCCTGTGAATCCTTCATGCATGTTAAGACATTTTTAATTCATTGCAAGAAGGGCGGACTCCGCCACATACAAAACTACAATTACAAAATGTAACAGTGAATATTTTTCATTTTATTTTTCATTTCTCATGTAAAGTCATGACAGTTGTTTATTTTTAACTTTACAAATACCCTGGTAAACTTTGTCACATGCAATGCAAAGTTCTTCATTAACTCCTGATTTATGTTAAGGTCACAAATTATCCTATGTTGTCTTATACTTTATCCACCTTTGGTAAACTTTATCACTGCAGTTAAACCTTTGTGTTTGTTGTTGATCTTATGATTGGTTTAAACAGAGGAGCCAACCCAAATCACAGACATGCATGCTTGCACTACTTCAGGAAGAAAATAAAGAGAAAAACAGGTTTGTTCTCACTGTGGCTTTCACTGTGTGAGCAGTCGCAGAAACACTTCATTAAAACATGTATTCAACACACATAAAGCCAAAACATCCTGTTCTCATAACTGGAACCTGTGTGTGTGTGTGTGTGTGTGTGTGTGTGTGTGTGTGTTTGTGGAAACAGCAATAACAGAGAGAAATAGAGCACACTAACAGTCTGAATACATGCAGGCAGTTTGCATGCATGCGTGCATGTGTGTGTCTTTGTGCTTCTATCAGTGCAATCACTGAACTTGTGATGAACAGCAAACAAAGAGCTGAAGTGATAGATGAACATTGGCAAGCGTCACTGACTAAATGCTGGAACACTATTGTTCGCCTGCTGTATAAACAGCAAATGTAACTACACTCTAGATAATACATAACATTGTTTGGAGCTGTAAGTTCCATTATTAAAGGGTTTCTTTAATCCAGTATGGTGTTTGTTCAACCCATTCTGGCAGAGACAAACCATTTTAAAAACAGGAAGAAGAAGAATTAATCAAATGGTTTTAAGATTGTACTGTAAGTACAGGCACTGATTGGTCATCTAAAGTTGTGGGAGTTTTCTTCATGGTGGGAAATCTCCTGCTACTCCACAGTAAGGTCAAGAGTCAGTCCAACAATGGCCAAGTTGTGTTAATGAGTGTGCGTTTGTGCACATGTCTTTACTTCCGTGTGTGGACAGATTTGGTTCATATACCACTCTTGTGAGGACATTTTAGCTGGTCCAAAGTGTGTTTTGGGGGTTAAGACTAGGTTTTAGGGTTAAGGTTAGAATTGGGAGAATAGTTTTGCTTAGGGTTAGGTATTTAGTGATGGTCAGGGTTAGAGGATAGGGAATGCATTATGTCAATGAGTGTCCTCACAAGTATAGTAAAACGTGAATGTGTGTTTTTGGTGATGTAATTCATCATTTATCAAAATTACAATTTTAATCTTATTGTTTTCTACTTCACAATCTGTGCTTAACTGACTAATTATGCTGCATTCAGGTTCCATTTGAGCATTCATAGATCTTAACTTGTACATTTTCTCACATATTTTCATATTGTAAGAAAATGTAAAGAGATATTTGAAGGTCACCTGTTCAGAGAAAGTGAGAAACAATGACTGTGTGTGTTTGTGTGTGTGTGTGTGTGTGTGTGTGTATGTAGGAGCAACACATAGATGATGGAGACAAACTCTAACATAACAGAAGGCTTCTTGCTTAAACTGATTGAGCCTGACAGTACGATCACTATGAGGACAGGCGTCAGTTCTCTTCACCAGTTCCCTGATACACTGTCCTGGTTGTGAGTGTGTTTGTATGTGTTTGGATGGCCCACTCAGACACGATTTTGTAACCATGTTCTTCGGACATCGATGCCTACTTCCCACACAGCTGAATATTGATGGACTTCCAGGCCTGATTTGCATTTACTTGGCTTAGATACTTCCTGAAAAGCTTAATGTATTCCTAGGATAACAGAAATTACCTCAAGAAAAAAATGGCTGTGTATACTGTTTGTAATTCTCACAGGGGTTACAGTTGTTGATAATTCAAACTGATTTTAGTTTCTAATATACAGTGCTTATTTCCTTTTGCTTTTTATATTAGGATCTTACCTCTGTCACTGACCACAGGGATTTAATATTGAATTATAGCACACAAACTCTAGGTGTGTTTTCAGTGTTTGAGGACATAAAATCCAGGTGAAAACTTGTCAAAATAGACTTTTTAAATTATACTTTTTCAATAAAGTTGAAAAATACAGCTTTGACATGGCCAAAAGCCTTATTTTTGTTCAATTGTTCACTTCATAACTGACCTGATGAACTTATCTGACATACAGACCGCAGGCAGAAAGAAACTCTCGGACGTCCTGGTTCTGTGCCAGAATCATAGATTATACAACCAGCCCTGCAGTAGGTTATATTCCACAGGCACAGTTTAGCACCAGATGTCCCAATCCAAACAGCTTTAAAACTGGATTGCATCCAGGCCTCTAAGTTATTTGCATGCTGACAAGTGACATTTTGATTTTAAAATTTGACCTTTGCATCTGCGGGTTCATCAACATGTGAACATGGATGTGGCTGTCTACAGGGACCTGGCAATGTTCGGTGCATTCATCCAGAGACACAGCCTCCTATGTGGAGAGCTCCGCTTGAAGACGCCTCACAAATCTCACCAGCTGTCTATCTTAACTGTCTGTCTGAGCCTGAGGCTTTGACATGAAGTGTTTCTGCTGCAGCAGATTGTTTAATATATTATCAGTTAAGTATTCACATATACCAAAGCTATGATGAGCTGGTACCCTCATAAGAAAGTGAACACTTCAGGTGATAAACAGAGCGGCGTTGTGAACTGATTGCTGTTGTTCCACAAGTGGAAGCTTTTAACACTTTAAATAATGCATGATTGAATCTGTGAGGCTTTTATGTCACCCCCTTTCTTCCTATTTCTGTCTCTGCTCTCTCTGGACACCCGGTGTCATCTGTCTCTGCACAGGTTTATGCCACACTGAAAAGACAGACAGCAGCTTTTGCTTCATTTCCTGTCACTAGTCTGTCTCAACTTAAGATCAAATAAGACAGTACACTGATTTTGAAAGTGACTGCATGTCAGTGATTTGTTACCACCAGGAGAATTAGATTGTTTCACAGAGTTAAAAGACAGCATGTGTGCTGACATCTCTTAGCATATTTACCTCATCAGTGACGATTACTGCGTAGGCTTGAGGCCACTGTCATGCTGTTGCCATGACATCTGGAATCCACAGAGAGATTCTGACATGTTTGGTGCAAAGGCCTGTTGAAAGAAACACACATACACAAGCCTACGCAGAAAAGACACAAAGATGCAGAGTCAGAAAGACACACATAGCATGGACGTGCACATTTTGCCTACTTAGATAAAAGGGGGATAATAATCCTGATGAGTGCTTTCATGAAAACATACTGACTGATTAGAGGTCATTACAACACAGCATGTTTTCAGGTAGCCAATCTGACTACATCCCAGCAGCAGCCAGTGACAGATTGAGAGGTTTTCCATCCAACTTTGTGTCAAAACACATTCCCAGTCTGTCATAGCAAGAGTTCTCAGATCTCGCCTGAAAAATCTCTTGGATTCTGTCAGTAAATATTTCATACTGAGGGAGTATGGAAATGTGATGAGGAAAGTATTGCATAAACAAATTTCAGTGCCCTAAAAAAACTATAAAGCTGAGTAACTGAGCTGCATCTTAAAGAGAAAGAAATAAAGGGAGGACGATATGAGGAAAAAGACAAGAAACATGAAAGAAAACTGAGATGCTCTTATATAGAAATGAATCTCAGTCAGCTATAGGATGACACATGTTTCCATGCATCCCAAACATTTTAATGGATTATTGCTGTATGTGTGTTCTATATTTTATTAATCTGGCAAGGCACACAGACATCTCATGGTACAGGGTGTGTAATGAGTGGAGACACCATTTTTACACATGCTGCCCCACAAACGCTATAAATTCAACATAAAGAACAGGAAATATATAAACTATTGTTATAGTAGAATAATAAAAGTTTTCTCGTGGGGGTTATTTGTGTATTTTCTGACAGAGCTGATCAAACAAAAGGAAAAAAACTGCATTTGGATTGAAAAAACATCAGTAAAGCAGGAAAGGCAGAAAAGCAAAGTTAAATGCAGTCTACTTCCTGTGAACAATTCCACAGTAAAAACAGTACAACGCCTCTTTTTGACAACACTGTTAAAGCCCTCAGTGGGATAGAATGGGTTTGATCGACTGTTATGTAACTGCTGCCGGGCAGTTGCTATGGCAATGTGTGCAGGACCACCACCCGTGAGAGGCACTGACCCGCCCCAGCCACATGATTGTGCTCTGCAGGCTAATAGGTTTACCGGACCCCCAGGGGTGTTGTGTTTTCATGTCTCGCTCAGGATTTGTACATGTGTCGTGGCAGTGAAATATTATGAAACTGACTTTGTTTTCTCCTAAGAATTAGTTAAACTATTGCTTTGTAAAATATTGGCCTTAGCAAGGATTTTTTTAAGGGTGGCTGTGAATATGGTTAGGAAATAAGACCCTATATAAGAGTCTAGAAATCATTAAGCTTTTTAACAGACCTATCACATGCACTGTGACATGTAAGCTGAATGTCAACATTATGCCAGCAGCCTCACAAATGCAATGCAACAAGCAGCTTTTTAGCAATTAGATTTAGCATGTTTAGCATCTTAGTATAGTGAGTGAGCATGCTAGCTGACACTACATGAAAAGTCAGTGGATGACCAAATTTAGAGTTCATTCAGAGTGGAACGTCATCATTTAAAACCACAAATGCTGATTTCATAGAGTTGAAAGATGAAAAGCCAGACTATAGGCTTCATCCTCTGGAGATCACAAATATCTTTGTACTATACTATACATACATACTGTTAGAACAACTAACAGAACTTGTAATTAAACACTCAAAAAACAACCAAAAAAACAACAACCAACAGTTACAGTAGATGGACTGACTTGACACAAACATCCCAGACGACTCACAGACTCACATAGCTGGAAATAGCATGAAACTGCCCACAGAATAGTTTGTAAAGAGAAGAGTAAGATATGACACTATTCATTGAGGTGCTTTAACTTCTCATAAAATTCCGCTGTCATTCTATGTAGTCTCTGATTCACTATGTGGTTTTTGGCTCTATTGTACAGCACAGAATGAGAAAACTGAGGCTGCCTTTTTAAAATGACTGCATGTAAGACACCTAAACAGCATGAAGCATGTTTATATTTCAAAGCACATATAGATAGTATAGTTTCACCAATATATTATCAGTATGTTCTTGACAGAAGGGACAGGTTTTGGGTGTGGTGTGACTTAATGTGCTCTATCACTTGAAAATTTCAAGTGAATTACAGCAATGAAAAAAGGATGGTCACCCCACTGAAACAATGTTTACAATACACCAAAGGTCAAAAAAGAAGGTTTAGCAGTGTTAATTCAAACTACAGGATAAGGAAGCCTCAACATAAAGGCCGGGGTCTTCCTCTAGTATCACCCTTACTTGATCTCTTGAACGTGTGCCCTTTCAAACTAAACAGTGCCATGTTTATTTTAACAAGTCTTTTCATGGAGGCATTCCTCGGATAACAATGAATGTTTAGCTGGTTTCAAATGAAGTCGTCTTAATAACAAGTGTGTACCATATTTTCACTCCCCACAAAGCTAACATTGTGTCTATTGTCTTGAGGTTCAGATGAGAACTAAATTGTTTGCCCGTGTGGTACTGACCTATTGTTCAACAAACCAAAATATGCTGCTGTAATCAGCTGCTGTCTTGCTCAACA
This sequence comes from Sandelia bainsii, assembly GCA_032362345.1. NCBI lineage: Eukaryota > Metazoa > Chordata > Actinopteri > Anabantiformes > Anabantidae > Sandelia > Sandelia bainsii. The sequence goes on along the minus strand of JAUMHL010000016.1, from coordinate 11,704,283 downwards.
AGCTCCCAAAGTTGGCACAGCACTGATACACTGAGTTGTTTGTATCCAGAGGACTTAACTGAGGGGATTAGGTAAAACCATGAAAACAAGTTAAGCCAGGTAGATGCCAAGCCACCAAATGTATCATGTCAAGCATGGACTAGATTTAGAAAATCATCAGAAGTGTTACAATAACTCCGAAGCCATGACACCCACATGTCACATGTTCTGTGTTTAAAATGTCTGGAAATAGAAAACGAGAACTTGTGGTTTAGCAAACAAGCAGTTTACAGTTTTGAGGCAATCACTGGCCATGAACAGAAACCTTGCACTTACACTCACACATCTCCCCACAGCTTCATCCATATACCAAGCTAACAGATCCCAAACTAGAATCTCTAAAGCATTCAAGAGAGATCAAACTGCTATGAAACTACCATCAAACTCCCAGTAAGACGGCAAACAGGAAGATTCCCAGAATGGGGCCACTAGTAGATAATTAATAATAAAAATTAAAATTGAGCAGGGAGTGTGCACCAGAAAGTACGAGATATAAATGCAAAAGTGGCCTTGAGTTTCTTCAGTTTGTGCAGCACATGCTTTTGCTCAGACAGCATGTGTTTACTGTTTAAAGCTTTTTAATACTAATTAATGACTTGACCAAAATGTGAATCCAAGGCCCTGTTAGTTTTCAGTACACAACATTTCAGTTTGATAGAAAACCTTCTGAAAAATTACAACTGCCTTAAAATCAAAAACAAAATTGAAGTAATTTTCTTTATTTCACAGGCTTCTAGATATTAACAAACCGTTTGGCAATGATCTGTGTGTCCGCTTTTTAATCTATGTATGCGCTTGTTAAAAAGGTAGATATTCAAGTAATATACAGTATGTTGTCATAAAATGCTTTCTCACAGCCCTTTGCAGGCTAAATCTCCTTCACTGTAGGGAATGAGAGAAGAGGAGGGTATGCAAGGAGCAAAACATACCCAAGGAGTTCTGAACATGACGGGAGGAGTCAGACCTAATCAGTGAATGCAAATACCATCCCCTCACCAGCCTCGGGTACCGCCAAGGACTACAGATGCCAAGAATGTGTGGAACTAATCCTCAGGATTTGGTATGCTCCCCCCACCCACCCCTCACCCTCCCACTGCTTTAAACTCCTTTCAACATCTTGTCGGTGTTGCTGCACCAATTTTTACTCTTTCTTCACATTTTATTTTTATGCCCGTATACAGTTGCCACCCATGACCTTCTTTCCATTAAACTGTTCAATGGCTTCTGTTCACTTCTACCAATTTCCCATCCACTTATGCAAGCCCCCTTTTTTGTCCTCATTTTGCTTGTCACTCACTGCCTGCTACTTTTCCCCCTGCCTCCTAACTTATTATCTCCTTCCTCTATCCCTCTCCCCCTGTGGTGACTTCAGTGCATGCTCCACTTGCCCATTGCTGTTCTCCTTCTCCTGTTTTTCTCCCCTCATCCTCTCTCCCATGGTTCCACAGACACAGTCACACTGGCAGGGTCCTAAAGTTCATTTGCACCTCTGCGGCTGACTCCACTGAACCATTTCGTGGGTCATGGCTTTGACCTTGGGAGAACAGCGCTACTATGGCAACAGTGTGAGTGCCATTTTGAGTTACCACCTCCACTGTAGTGCAGGTAGATTAAGAAGAGACCGTAGGATTATAGTATATTTGGGTCACAAATATTCTCCTCCAGGAGACTCAAGGGCTCAAACTGGCTCCAAACTTAAGCTTATTTTGTTAAAAACTGTTTCAATTTTAATATTCATATAAATACTTTTCATATAAATGAGTCATTATTCCATTTTTTTCTTAATCATTTTATGACACTGTTGGTCTGCCACTCCGCTGCTTTGGTCTAGACTGGAAAATATCGACCACAGACACTGGGTAAAGACAATCATCATGACCAGAATTTGAAACCTAATGAATGTTAATTAATTAATTAATTTACGTTCTACCTTCCAGGGCATCTGCAAGTACAGCGTAGTCTATCTACCTTTTATGCTAACATTGATAAATCGTAGGTAAAATGCTAATGAACTGTGTCGATAGGTAGCTCTTGGCATCACTTGTTTAATTTTTTTAGCCTCTAGAACAGTTGTACCTCTGAGAAAACTTCCAGCCCTTTGCCTGAAGAAGCTTAATGTCAGTTACTGTGACAATGAACAACTGTCAAATGGCAAGCTGGATCAGCACGGTTAAGAAACTGAGGCAAATAAATTGTATTTTAAAGTAGGGAACATTGCCCCAAGGCAGGGGTCATTATCGTTGCACTAAAATGTAAGATGGCCTTTTGCATCAGCACCTGACTCAGCAAGATCAAATAATGATATCCTGTTTGAACTGGAAAACAGTTAGTTTCTCCAAAGAGCCTAAAAGCTTAACTGTTCAGTGTGTGTATGTTTATGCTTCCCATATGTGCATGTCTGAGCAAATGAGTAACTGACTTTTTGCTCACACTACTTATTACCTTTACATTTCCCCAAATTGGAAGTTTTGTGTTTTGCTTAAAAAATATCTTTCATGACAAAAAACTGAATATTTTCGTTGCACTTGCAAGTCATAAATACACTTTCCTGCCATTTCTTATCTATTTTTACGATTTCCCCAATTTAGCAGGCCACATTACTGGGTAAAGGCAGATTTAACTCAAGGCAACCTACTGTGTTAACGTGGAGTAATAAAAGTGCAAAACAGATTCTACTTTCATCAATCAAAACTCATCTCTGTCCCTGAGAAAATATGAGTACTTTTATTTTATCTTCTATTCATTCCTCTAATCATCTCTCAGCCGATAAGTTTCTTCTGTCATTACATGGCAGACAGCTGGACTTTGACTCTTGCGTCACAGTGGGCTGAATCCAGGTAAAAAACAGTAGAGTTTAAGTGGCGTTACCACGGTGACTGCTCTCCCTCGGAGCTGAAAATGGAAGAAGAGCTCATGCTGACAATGCTGCTGTCGAAGTTGTGAGGTGGATATGGATGTGAGAGGCAAAACAGGACCAGCTGACCTGGCCAACATTAAAGGAATATTTTCCATATTATGAATTTACGTTCCAACTGTTATTTTTGTATATATTCTCACTGTGAATGTTTTGTCTCTCAGGTTTTCAAAGAAGAAGAAATAGTAATTTGCAGTTCTGAGCTAGGAGAAGGTGACAGTAATAGAATATATTCATGGGTAGAGAATGGTTTCCATGTATGGCGAGGAGCAGGTTGCATGAAGGTAAAGTGAAAATGGAAGTTTGATTAAATAATTTACAGCAAGCAAATGTCATTTGAAAACAGACCTTGACCTTGCCGAGCTACAGTTTGCACTGACTTAATACATGTGGGCAGAAATTAAATTATATTTTATTTAGTGATAAGCCTGATTATATTAATTTCAGTTTTAAATTGATTGAAAATACATTTTGGTCATCCAGAGCCGAAACGTTTGATTCATTCTCAAACAGCACAAACTTCACACAGGGGCCCTTCTTCCTGTCTTCAGTTTGTTGTGCATGTTGGGAAATGTGGCAGACAAGCAATCACACTGTTGCCAGGAGACATGCCTGATCCACATATTCACTTGTGTGCGTTTATATTGAAATTGCATGTCAATACACATACACAAAGCAGTAATCATCACACAACAGACATGCACATGCTTCCTGCGAGTAAATCCACATCATTACCACGTGAAGTTATTCTGAAGCTTCACTGAGACTCTTGCACACATCCTGTGATGCGGAGAAATATTGTATGTTATGCATGCATGATCATACAATTAGCATCTTACTCTGGTACACGCATAGCAGCAACAACTTATATTTACATGGATGCATGCAAGGACATAGATGCACATTCATGTTGAGCCCCACTGTTCAAACAAAAACATGCACACTATTCTGCCCAGATACTGGATAATGATAATGCTGCTTTTGTCCTAATCTAGATTAATCATGCATATTTCTTTTTCACTGACCCATAAATTGCTGCTTTTCTGTTTACATAAATGTTAAATTATGTAAATTACATAAATGCCCCTTGTGCTTATGTTTGCTTGCTACTTCATTTACCTTTTTTATTCAGATTTTCCTGGAAATTTCTGCACATGGCAAGGTTACAGGTGAAACATGAATAATTTATTATTAAAACAAACATGTTCCCTTTTGTGGATCTGTATTAGAGTGGCTTTTAGAACCTGGAAGCTTAAAAGTAAGAGAACTGATGAAAAATTTCAGGTTAGTGATGATTTTTAAATTCATGAGCATGATGCAAAAACTATGTAAAAGCATTAGAATAATATTTCAGCTTGTTTAGTCAGTTGCCCCCAACATACCCTACATCTGTCAGCTTGTTAAGAACACCATACTTCTGTCCGGGAAGAGCGCCTGCCAAAGTGGAAGTGGTCTGCATAGTAACAAGGCCTCATGCCAAAGCGTGGGGAATAATGGTGCATATGTGTCTTTGTATGTGATGGCTGACTGATGCACTGGCTGCAGTCTGCAGGGGGTCTGTTCCTCTTCACTGGGCACACAGATGCAATGTAAACAGCTCCCTCAGTCAGCCAATCAAACGACACACTGCGGTAACCACCCATACCCTGAGAGTAACCTCAACGCGGACACACTGATGCCCGTGACCAAACAGTCAGAATCGATGTAAGACACACAGATATGAACACACACACACGCATTCTCACACACGCACAGTATGAAGTGCTAGAGGACACGCACACATGACACTATCTGACCTCATTTCAGTGTAAGTGTGTTTGTCTGAAGTGGGGGAGGTTGCAGACAGACATACATTAGTGATGGAGCTGAGTCTACAGTCCCACAAGACCAACACAATGGCACACACATTGTGCCATAAAGGTATTTCACAGTTCACAGTATCCACCTTTACCGAGGCACGACAGCATGTGTGATATTGTCACCTCCAGAAAATACAGCGTAGAAAAACTCCAACACAGCTTGTTATGTTGTTTGACCTTGTCTAAGTCCTTGTTTGCTGCTGTTTCATTCCTCTGGAAGTAAGCCATAATGAAATCCCTCTGCAGACCACTGGATCCCATCGTCCTCGCCTGTCCTTGTCTGGTGGAGCAGAGTTGGGAGAATGAGGAGAGGTGTCTTGAGACAGACAGACAAATTAATTAGTAATTAAAGACAGTGACAGAAATGTATTGTTCTTATGGGGAGAAGATGCAGACAGGGACCATAGAGGACAACCTGCCTTTGTCAAAGTTCTTTGTCGCTTTGCCATGATGAAGGTTTTTACTTGATAATGTATGTCATTATTATGTTTGTGATCCTGGCATATAAAAACAGTTTAAAAAACAGGAAAAAAGAAAATTTGCCATCACAAAAAATACAATTTGACATATTTTTAAATGGTAAAGACACTGGGTTCTAGTTTAACGGTAGTATGGACTAGCACAAACAGGAGAATACTTCACACACATTGCAGTGCGGTTGCCCAGTGCCTGTTCGCCACCTGTAAGCAGGAAATTATATGATAAGAAACAATGGCAAATCTTTTTTAAATTAAAAGAAAAAGAAGCTGATGCTTTCAGATGATACAAATTCTGTGTGTAAACTCACTTTATTTCCAACCTAGTGTGTTCTGTTTACATATGACTTATTTTGTGCTTTGTATTTCAGTTGTTTTTTGTTGTATTTCTAAAATGCTATATTTGTTTCACATGACCTGTTGACCTCAGTTAACTTCAATCAACGTGGTGTAAAATGTGGAAACATTTTATATAATACATTATGCATGGTAAAATTGTGGTTTATGGTAAAGTCATTTTACTTTGACTTCTGACTTTGAAAAATGCCTGTGCCTGAGGCTTTAACTCACCCACACGGGTCGGCTTCAAGTTAATTCTGAGAAATTATAGGTTACTTAGACTTTGTTAAAGTTTGTTTTGTTTGTTGATTGAAGTTAGCTACAGTACTAACAGCATTTCAATTATTTTTTTGCTAAAAATCTACCAACGAAATATTTCACTTTTGATAAATGTTCCTTAGAATGATGACAATTTCATTTTACAGCCTTGATATAAAGTAAAATGTTATGTATGTGTTCTACAGGGAATACAGTTTGAGATACTGCATTTTTCAGATAATTAGAAAGTCAGAACATTTTATTGTTATTTTTTTTATATTATATGTATTTTGTAAGTGTTTGTATAGGATTTGCTGTCCTTTTCTTCTTTCTCTCACTCATGGTCTCTGGATGTATTACTGTGTCTGTGCTTGTGATTTAGTGAACCATTTTAGTCAAGGGCGTGCAAAGGCAGTGCTGGGACAATATACCTCAGGGTCAGATCCATTTTAATTTTACATCACATTTATACATGACACAATGCAGATAGATTGATTCACTGCTCTGACATGTGCATAAACAACAGCAAAGGTAAAGCACCTATGAGCCTCATAAAAACAGCATACACACACACACACACACACACACACACACAATCATGCACACATGCACAGACAGCCAACAATACATCTTCATAAAGTGTATATGCCACTGTAAATTTCTGGAGTGAATTGAATGGGCAGAGTGCTTCTCTCTCTTTGATATTCATGGTGATGGAGATAGAAGGGGGAAAGAGGTATGACTTTAACAATACACACACACAATATATGAAGTGTGTTAATGTCCAACTGGAATATTTTCTTCAATATTGTTATACATGTATGCATTTGTGTATCTACCAAAATTTATTAATTTTTGTATAGAAACTCCTGGAACTGAATTTGTATCTGAATATGTTTAGGCAACTGCACCTTTAATCTTCCTCTTGGAGCAATCTTACATTTTGTTATGCTCCTCTGGCGGATTCAGGGTCTCAGGCTTTTCCACCATGGGTAGTACGGATTAAGAAACGAAATCCCAGCATGCTGAGTTGAGAATATTCAAATCTTCTTTTGCTCCAGACGGAGGATGAGAAGAGGTGTTGGTGCAGTCAGGCTAAACATGGGATTGTCTTTTAGGACACGCTCACTGAATCCACAAAAATCCAGTGTGGGAGGCTGTGAGCCTCTTGGGATATTGTGCGAAAGAGCGTTCTGCATCCATCATTCCTTTCCTCCATCTTTATCACCTCCCCTGTTTGCTTCCTTTCATCTCCAGGTGGGCCTAGTACAGCCCACTGCATGCATGTATTAGTGCTTTCTTGAAGTGAGGTGACCTTCGGACGCCCTTTAGTTTCCATAGCAGCGAGCTGGCAAGTCGTGTAACATTAACATTCGCTGGGCTAGAGAAGCAGCCTGATCAAAGCTCCATTGATTTTGTGTCCCACATTTATTCAAAATATCCCCCTACTTCTAATTAGAAAAAAACAGGGCAATGTCCATCTCTGTAAGTAAAACAGACTTGTAAATGAATGTGGCTAGATAGTAGAGAAAAAAGATCAAGGATTGAAGAAGATTTAAAATTTACAGTTAAGTTTTTGAAGCATGAAAATGGAAATGTGGTGTCAAGACTGTGGTCCACCACTTTGGCACACACTAAAGAACTGCACTGATTTCCATTCATTTTTGTGCTCATGGCTGCCAGAAGATGAAACGTAATGACTTTGATCACCCCCACCCCACAGTTTTCCTCTAGCACATCATTAGATTCATATTTTAATGCCCACTGATTTATGACTAAATACCTAGTTGATTACATTCTCTCAACTCATCAGAGTGTTAGCACTGTCACTGAGAACACGTTAGCATGTTGCTGCTAGTATTGTTTAAACAAGTACAGCAAAATCTCTCAGACAGAGTTAGTGTATTGATTTTTAAAAGTGCCATTCATCACGGCATAAAACATACAGTATAGAGGATAATTTCCCAAAGAGAGAGGTTCATTAATGGAGAACTGTCCTCAGAGTCTCATTGGTGCATTGATTTGCATTTTTAAAAGGATCTTAGTTTAACCCTCTTAAGGGGACAGTGGTACTGGATGATGTAGATTAACAGATAGTCATTGTGACTGGCTGAAATAGACTCACTAACTCTATGAAAGTAATTGCTATGAGCAGTATTTTGAGATTTGAATGCATAAACACACAGACACAAACACAGTATTGCGATGTTCGGTGGCAGAAGGATGGCCAGATTAAATGTGTGGGGAGTCAGGGATCAGACAGCAGAGACAGATAAGTAGACACGGATATGTAGGATTAACACACACTGTAATACACACAGATTTACTCAACATACACATACAGTTGATTTAAGATGTGATGACTAACTGACCATTGCCTTTTAGGCTGAGACAGGATTGTATCTGTAGCACACAAAGGAAGGTTACATACTGAAAGATGCTTATAATTTTAGTAGAGGTTTGTTTTTTTCTGTGCATGGAAAAAAACAAAAATAAATCAAGGACAAATCAAGACTCACTTAAACATGCCCTAAATGATTCTGGCTCTTCCCTGGTTATCTGCAGTCTAGCCTCTCATTTAGCTTCTGGGTTGGGATTTAGCATAATCAATTACAAAACACTCTCCTCCTCCTCCTCTTCGTTCTCGTCCTCCTTGTCTGCCTCCATCCATCCCCCTACTGTATTTCAGCTTTTGAGCATGAATGATTTAATGTCATTCTCTTTTCATGCGTTTGCATCTGCGCACAGGCAGAATATAGAGACATTGTGGCATTTCAGCTGCCCTTTGTCCCATTGCCGCTGCGAGATGCCGATAAAAGACGCAACAAGCTCAGTCACACATCAACCTTTCAAGGCTGAAAGAGGGAAAGTGCTTCAAAGGCTCAGTGGGTTGGAGGGGGGGTCTTGGTGGGGTGGGGGGTAGGATGCAGTGATATAAGAAAGTAAAGGTTGTTGAATTGTGGCTGACAGTGAAAGTGAAGTGTGTATTATTTTCTGTGTCTGAATGTGTGTTTTCAGCTGCAAGGACAGGTGCATGTGGTTGAATATGTAATATAAAACGAGACGGTGGAACAGACTGGTAGAGATGCTTACTCATATTGCCATTTCAGATGAGAGCTTGTTTATGTCTTTATTATGGCTACTTTAACCTATTACGATGCTGCATGGCCTAAGGACTGAGCTGTGTGCCTTTGCATGAGCATGAATTATGTAGTGATCAGCCACTACCACTCTGCTCATCACTTCATGGGGACAAAATGTAGACACTGACACTGCAGATCTATGTCCACTTAAAGGGATATTAAGATACTTTCATGAACTGAGAAATGCGCCTTCTCCTTGTATGGTGGCTCCATTTATATTATCTTTTAAACCTGTGTCAACCTCTGTGCCTGTGGTGGCTCATCTACTAATGCAGTTGGTGAGTCTTCATGTCATGTTCCTTTAGAACATGCAGCCTGATCAATTATCAGACTGTGATTAAATCTAAAAATAGATTTCTCTACATTAGACAACTGGCTGGAGATGATTAAAACAGGTATAAAACACAGAACATTGGAGGAAAGAGAGACAAATTGTGACCATGTATCTGAGCTGAGAATGACTGAGTATCCATGACCATGAACACAAAATTATCCCTTTAAGGAATAGTTTACATTTTGAGAAATACAGTATATGTATTCATTTTCCTCCGACATCTAGTTATTGCAGGATTATATTTCTGTGGAGTCTCAAAGAAGTCATTCACTCAGCCTAGAAATAGTCCAGCATGTAATCCACCATAAAACACCAACTTTTCCTGTTTACATATTTGGTTTTTGTACAGATTAAACAAATTTTATGTATTTTTGAGCTTTAGAGGTGCCTTGATTCCTGAGTTAACTGACTGTGGTCGATATGTATTCTGTAGGCAAGGAAAGTGATACGGAAGTGCATTTCCAAAAATGTGGATCTATTCCTTTAACCTAATTATATCTAACTATACAAAACAAAGATAAATCTAATACCAGCATTATCAGTTATAAAATATTGTCAGTCCTCTCCAACACAGTGTGATTATTTTGGCAGTCTTACATTACTTACTGTCCCTACTTGTACTATCAGACTGTCATTTCATCCAGATGATGATCCTTTCTGCTTCAATAAACTGACTGCTTATTAAAGATGGCATGTCTGTGTTTGATTCCTCAGCCTGGATTTATTCCCCCGAGAAATTTTCCACAAAACATATATGTTATTTTTCAATTAGTCTGAAGGGAAAGTGGTCTATTAAGTACTGATATCATCTAACAGGCAGTGAGTGTTTGTGAATACGTGAAGCGATTCAGTAACAGGGTGACAGAGAGGGTGGAGATATGAATTGTAGAGCATGGCATAAACGGCAGTCTGATGCAATGTTCTGTAAACGCAGGGCTGTCAGACACTTTAGGTGATGGTTTGTGTGTGTGTCTGTTCATGCAGAGAGGGAGAGGGGGAGATTAAAGATGATCTCAGTAATATGGATGAACCAGAACTAATCAGAGGCAGTGTGCTCACACTGTATGAATGCCTGCAATTGTGCAGCAGACACCAATTAACAGCAATTAACACAACTGCACAATAGTGACATCTGTGGCTTGTCTGGACACATAAGCAACAGCAGCATCTTCAAAATGGCTGCTGACACGTTGGAAGACTAAGATGGATGCTGTTGCATGTAAATTTTGTAAATGGAAAACTTCTTTTTAAACCGTTTTTACTAGTTATCTGTTTTACAGCCCGTCTGACCTTTTAAATATTTCATAAATATTAATTAAACTACCTTAAAGTTTGATTCATGTGTTGATATTATTACAGAATTTTAACGGGACAAGTACTGTCAGGAGCTTTTCTAAGCCTCAAGTGTGTCTTCTATTGTCTGTCTGTGTGAGGCTTAGTTGATATTTACAGAACGAAGCAACTGCTCTTGTGTTTGTGTGTCTTGTGCTCAGCATTACGTAACAGCAGACTCCAGTCGGGGCTACCATTTGAAAGACTTATGTAAACATCTCTCCTGCCATTCTTTGGGTGACTCATTCCTGCTCCAACCTGTGCTTTGTGGGTGGCTATGTGTAATTTAGTGGGCTCTTATGTCATGATTGTACAAACGACCTCTGATGACGCTCACACAAACTCACTGCATCACTAATGTAAGCAGGACATCATGGACACACAGACAAAGACCTTTGGTATCTCTTGTAATTGTTTTTTTTTCCAGAGAGGAATAGGATATCAAGATGAACTCAAGAGCAAGACAAGGTCACTTTAAGTTCCCTAGTGATACTCCAACCTCAAAAAGAACATGTTATTTTTACCTGCATTTTCCACCCCTTTGTTCCTCACTGTTCGTCATTCTGTCCTTAAGCATATTGTCATGTTTGAGGAATAGCATTCGTTTCGTTAATGAAACACCAACATCATTAAACAAATACAAACTAAATCTGTGTTGACATAATCCCAAATGTGTTATTTTCATACATATTTTGAATGCTGTAGGAGCTCAGATCTGATGAAGGGAAGAGAGCATCACTGCAAAAACGTTTGGTCGGAAAAAAAACATTCTGACTTAAATATTACGCTGCCAAGAGAAAAGGTGAGTGTGTAGCAGTATAACTGGGAGCGAAGACCTGTAGCTATTAAATAGCTGTAAAGAAAACCACACACCTACAGGAAGATGTGACTATTAAAGGAGTTGTATGGTGGGTGGAGGGCCCAGAGGCTCACATTAACACAAGAAGATGAGTGCTTTGGGCTAAAAGTCACTTTTCATGGTATAGTGGCAGACGTTAACAAAAACAGCCACACCCTCTCAGTTGGGCTTTAAACCTGGGATTAAGGCCTCCAGTGGGGATTCAGGTATCAGATGTATTCACTGCTTGACACCCTTTGGGGACTGCATTGTTTCCAACAGCATGCTCTCCCTTCAGGCAGTTTTGTGGTTTGATTCTACTGTCAAAAAGCTTTCTACACTTCAAACAACAATTTCCCCAAGGGGATCAATAAAGTATTTCATTATTAAAAACGCACAAAATATCCAAGCTATTAACCAGATTTCACAAATCTGCCAAAGGCGTAAGCAATGACAATACTTATCTGCATGAAGTGGTGAGGGAGCTGAAGCATCAAGGGTAGAGAAGAATAATAATGCATATTTTTAAGAATTTCAGTTTTAAACTAAATAATACGAAGGGTTAAGTGGAGTCTGCTCACAGAGACAGTGCTTAGCAAATATTTGTATGTCCTACACTCCATATAACCCGTAGGTCACAGGTCCAAACTGTCAAACAGGAAATAAGGGATTCCAAGTCTCTTTATAGAAGTGGGGGGAAATTGAGCTATACCATACTGAGTAGAATCAGAGGGAGGTTTCTTTAAGGTTTTCAGGAAATAGTCTTTTAAGTACCCAAAATAACACCTATTGTTGATATTTCTATATTAGAATAATTCTTTGAAATCTTTTATGTTTTTACATGAAAATAGTAACATAACGCCTAATTGATTATTAACTGATTTGTAGGAGGAACTGCAGGTATATAATCAAGTGTAGAAGCTCCTCACTAGTTGCTGATTGTGGCAGTGCAGATGCAGATCTGCTGTTAGTAGCCTGGTAGCAATGGGTCTAGCCTTAGTTTTCATTTTCTGTGGAACTGAGTTTCTTTTGGAGTTCTTTTGGCCAGTTTTATTTTTTATTTCTTCACAATTGTATTATTTTTGTGTACAGTTATTAATTCTAAATTGACAAACACTCCAAACACTTACAGCCTATATTTCACTGTCTACTCACATGCTTAGAAATTTATGAGGTAATCGTAAGTTTCCACTTTCAGCAGCATCTATTATTAAAAGACAACACAGAATCATTCTGTATTTATGATATTCCATTATCTGACTTCCTACTTCTTTCCACAGAATTTATATTTTGCTTTGCTAGAGAGATTTTTGATTTGTTCAAGTTCCAGGGCATTGTCAGTGCGTGAAACGAATAAACCAAAGCCAACCAGCGAGGAGGATCCATACTTGAATCTGTCATTGAATCTCTATCATTATGTATAAAGGATATTTTAATTCCATATACCCATATTCTCTGTCCAAATACCCAACTATAGTTAAGTAGTTGAAGTGGACAATATCAGTGTGGTCAACAGAGAGTAGTTAAACAAACTGACAACTCTTAATCACAAAAAAACAGATGTCTTATATTTAGATTTTCAGTCATTAACTTTCCATCATTTCTTCTTCAGAAAGTAACACTGTGGACCTAATTGAATTCAGCTAAAGGGGGTTGAATACTTTTGCAAGCAACAGTGGCTATTTCTTTTTTTCTTAAATATTTTGAGGTAACTCATGTAGAAATAAATTATTAAGTATTGTTGTTTTAAATTAAAATGTCAGATGTGTGACTATATAGAAAAATATTAACATAATAATTGTTATCCAGTACAATGAGCAGTTCAGCAGAAGTGTTGTTTGACAATATTATTCCCATCACCATTCAATCTCTGGACCAGTGACAAGTATTTTCTTATATCTCTATGGCAATTTGGTACTGTGATGGTTCAATCTCTCAGTCAGGGGTTAAAACCTTCCATAATGGAGGCAATCTATCCTCATAGTGGGAGTTGAGGGAGGGGGAGGAATCGTATGCTCTGTGCTCTCTGTGACACGCAAACACACACAAAAAAACACACAGTCGCTCTCCTCACACCTGAGCTAGAATGAATGAGTAGCCCCCCATCCTTGCTGTCCAATGTGGATGAAGGAGACTACTTGGAGACTTGACGACCCCCATTTCCACGCCAATGGAGAGGATCCAATACAGCTGTAGCTGATGAAATACATCACCAGAAGATGCAACTCCTTCCTGCACAGATGATACCACCCGCAGAACAAAGGCTGTCACTGATGAAAGGATGTGCACCTGAAAACATCACTTAGTTGTTTTGTTGTTTGTAAGAACTGCAACGCTTGACATATGGTCTTTTAGAGCACCAGATGTTGAAACTAGGACAAACATATAAATACAAAGTAATAGGTTGTACAATGTGCTTGACCCTTTTTGGAAAGAGCTACTGGTTAAATGTGTGTATATGTTTTCAGGTGCAATATAGGGCTTATTAGTAAAATATGATTGTATATGATTTAAATCTTATAAGATTATACAACTTGAGTGAGTGTAGAACAAATCCCAAATAAAAAAACATTGGTGATATCAGAATCTTTGTGGAAACTGCATGAATGGATTTTAAATGTTTTTGTTTTTAGGAAACAATGGAGCCCCATAGCACAGAGGAAGAGCTAATTCTGTTTGAATACACACACAAAACTGAAAGGATGTGAGCCTTTTTAAACACCATTTAGATCTTTAAATGCGGTTTGGGGTCCTTTAAAATTGCACTAAAATTAATGCATGTTATGTAATTACAATTACAAACCAAATTCAATTTTAATTTCTAATGCTCATTTAACATGTGTTTCTAACCTGCATGTGTACTTTTCAATACATAAAACTACTTATATTTACACATGTTAAGTGCTTATGTGTTCTTGCATGTGTGTTGTGTTCGTCCCTCCACTGATGTGTTGAGCCCATATGGTAGGCATGTTGGATATTCTCAGAACAGTCTATTATGTGGTGATTTGGCAGAGCACACACTGTTGCCTCCGTTACCCTTTCATTCCCTTCACACTCCTGCACGGATGATGTGGCACCACACACAAGGTGTAGCTTGAGTGTTTATGAGCGTTCAACTGCAGTTTGCTAGCATGTGTGTGTGTGTGTGTTTGTGTTGGTGTGTGAGGCAACGAAGCAGCCAGTGTGTGGGTGTGTCCTGCCAGGCGAGTGTGTCCTCGAAGTGGGCATATGGGCATGGAGATGGCCATCAGCCAGCCTGGCTCAGGTTGCTGCTACGTCTCTGTCACCTCCAGGACCACAGCAGATGCCTCATTGGCATGGATGGAAATAATATAATGCACACAAACAAAAAAACACACACAAAGAGAGGCATGTATATATGACGTACTACCCATTTACTGTATTTTTACTTTCACTAATTTAGAGTCAAATACCTTTTACTCTATTATACAATCTATATATTGTAGATTTACGTTTTTAGTACCACTACCTAGAAAACCTGAACTAATGTACATTATGTTAATAAATTAGTTGCTGTTATTTTGCTAGATAATTCTGTACCACAGAAAGAAAGGGAAACATGGAGAGCAGCTTTGTGAAGGAGTAGCAATTATTTCAATTCTGCTGGCAGGTTTTTGCAGTGGTCATGGTTCTATTTTCTGAAGAAACAAGATTAAACTATTTAAGTGGACATATATTTTTCAGCCATGTTTATGGTCATATGAATACTTACACTAACAATAAAACACAATACCATAAATACAATGAACTAATTGTTACTGCTTTTTGTTACAGGCGAGTGTGTGAAACTACTCTGTGTTGATTGAATGAGATGGGTCATTGCAGAAAATAATATATTTACTTAGGGTTTAAGATGATAGTGAAATTAATGTTAGAATGGCTACTATATTTTTTTAAATCAGCCAGACACACCTGTGAAATATGTATTTTAATATAATATAAAGTTACCCTAAATATTTGGGGCTTGAATGTTTTTCAGCACAAAAATAAAGCATATTTGAGGATAATACAATATGTACAGCACAAATTAGAGGTTATGATTACCAAATACAGAGCTCTTATGGGTCCTTTCATTCAGAGGTTAACTAATACAGGTTAACCAGTATTGGCTTTTTGCAAATCCCCAGATTCACAGTATCCACTCACTATGGCACAAATACAGCTACAGAAAAGCTTAAGTAGAGCAGAATGGTTAGGAAAGGTGAAAAGAAATTCCACTTGCCAGGAGAGACAGGCAGTGTCTGGATTTGTGTGTCTGCACTCTGCAGTCTGCCTCTGACTTCAGAACGACATACAAATACAAACACAATGTGCATGCTTAGTGTACGCTACCACAACAGTCCTACGCTCAGACAGATGCACAGACTGAGCTGTGGAAGTGGGTCATATCTCTATGGGGCAGGAGAATAACAACAGAAATACATAAATATAACTCTTTCCTGTCAAAATCATCCTACTGTCTGCACAAATGTAATTACACAGCTAGGGTTTGAAGCCCACGTTGCTGTTTTCAGGGCATGAAGATCCAGATTGCTCTTATTTTATGAAATGGAGAAATTGGAAAAGCATTGCCAAGTAAACATTTTGCTGTGTGTGTGAGAGAGAGGATGGGGGTGGGGAGGTGAAAAGGTCGAGCTGCTGTCTCGTCTTTTGTCCTTCTGGCTATGCCCAGTTGCATTACATTTCAGAAAAACATGTACACACTAATCGTTATGCGCACACAAACAAGGGCTGTATCACCCTACTTGACCTAGCCATTGGCCATTAACTGTCTACATGTATTGTGTAAAGCCATAACCCAATGCAGCCAATGCACAAAAATGAGGTTAACGCCAGCACCCACGTAGAAAACACAAGGGCAGAACTTTGTGTCACAAGCCTTACTTGTGCAGTTATCAGTCTAAGCCTGATACTATAAATTGAGTTAGTTAAATCAAAGATGCTCATATTGGTCCCATGCCTGACAATGGGATTCAATCAGTCGCGTGCACACAAACTGAGACTCACTTGCACGCATTTCCACTCCCACCCCCGCGGTACGCAGAGCTCTGTTGTGTCTATGCTGGTGTCCCTTTGTGACGCACTCCTTTTCTTTGTTGTTTGTACCAAGTGGATATGCATGCTGGGCGTCCTTCAAGGCCTTTAGAAAACTACAGAGGTGTCCAGCAAGGCACCCACCTGCCCTTTTACACCCTCACAGGACCAAACATGGCTTGAAAACCATCAAAGCGGGGTTGAGATTAAACTGAAGCATGGAGAGGTGACTTGACTGGAATTTGTGAATAGCTTTCTTTTTTAGGGACTAGTGTGCAGCACATTAGGAAACAATAAGGCAACCGAGTACACAGTCTAACCTACACATCTAAATGCATACATTATCACTTGCATATTAGTGCCATGACTTACAGAGCAAATATCAGACATACACTACCAGTCACACATAGAAATGACCATGTTTGTGAAAGAAAAGCAGATTTCGTAACATCAAATTGATCAGAATGAATGTGTAGACATTGTTCACATTGTAAATGACTATTGTAGCTGAAAACAACTGTTTTTTAAAAGGAATATTTACATAAACATACAGAGGCCTAAA